>OX243927.1:11200000-12400000 GCA_945859725.1 Drepana falcataria | reverse complement strand
TTATAATAAAATAATAAATAATAACCAATTTTGTTTAATAAAAGTGTACATTTAAAGGAATTAATAATGAAAGTATTAACCACAAGGTAATTTCATATGCAGTTTGTTAAACAGGAAAGTGAATTAAACTCGGTGGGAATCCCGACAGATCATCTGCTAGGTGTAATGGTTAAAACGCAGTCACTGTGCGTCAATTGGTGAATGACCAAGAAGGTTATACATGTTTTAATGCAAATATGTAAAACAAAGGAAGCAAAACATCACGAGGAAACCTGTACACGTTTGAGACGAAGTTCCCAGACGTATGCCGTTTCTCAAGCACGAACATGGCACCTAAATAGTTCTCCGGCAACAAGATGGTGCGGTTACACCTCTGCCAACGCCTTTCGACTCTAGCGGGAGCGCGTGAAGATAAATATTGCTGATTAATAATGTAATAACGTAATAATTGAGCATTACCATGCGCGTACGAATCATTACACCGAATCTCTCGCAGGGTAGGCAGAGAGATTGGAGCGCCAGTTCTCTCCAGACATACTTACCTATTCATATATACTCGCCGGTTTAGAGTAATTTTGACGTGATACTTGAGTGTCCGAGATGTGAATATTGTGTATGATATTATAATAATAACAATAACAGCTTCAAGCTTTCCCACCAGGGTCCCCGAAGGGGTAGACAGAGGTGTATAGGTAATACCCACACAGCCACTTTGAATTGCTTCTCAGACGTATGCAGATTTCCTCTCGATGTTTTTTGTAAAGCTCGTGGTGTGACTAATCACTGTACTTAAGTTCAGAAAAACTCACTGGTACGGGATTCGAACATGTGATATTTGTGTCGCAGGCAACTACTCGAACCACACGGCCACCACGGCTCATTAACGTATCATGTAATAATTATATTTAACGTTCAACATATATTTACTTGCCCTGTGTCTTGAGGTAAACATCATTTAACAGGCAGATAACATTGCACATGTACATTACTCAACTGGGGCAGATAATAAGTGAATAATTACCACTATTACCAGGGTCAGGGTGCAAACGACAATCAGCATTCACGTCGCACAGTCGCTCGTTCTGTCATTTATGACATATGCTGTAGGTCAGACTTAGGAATGTATACGAACATATACACTACACGGTTGTGCTCGTATCGAATTATCAGTGATGAGATGAACAAAGCTTACGTATGTTTTGTTCAATCACAATTATACAAGCTGATCAATTCGATATAAATATATAAAAACTAGCTGTCCCGCCCAGCTTCCCTCGGGTGAAAAAGTTAAATTGCCCGTAACACGATCGCAGCGCCTATTGGGTCCAATTGTAAATCTAAACCATTCTCGTATCTAGCTTAAGACACACAGAAACACACAGAAAGCTTCGCCCGGGTAAAAAGGTAAAATTCTTGAAACTCGATCGCAGCGCCACCTATCGGGTCCAATTTAATATAGCCTATGTTACTCGGGGATAATGTAGCTTTCCAAAGGTGAAAGAATTTTTGAAATCGGTCCAGTAGTTTCGGAGCCTATTCATTACAAACAAACAAACAAACAAATCTTTCCTCTTTATAATATTAGTATAGATAATATGAGCCGTGGTGGCCGTGTGGTTCGAGTCAGCCTTTGATTGACACAAAGATTGCAAGTTCGAATCCTGACTGTACCAATGATTTTTTTCTGAACTTAAGTAGTGATTAGTCACACCACGAGCTTTACGGTGAAGGAAAACATCGAGAGGTAACCTGCATACGTCTGAGAAGAAATTCAAAGGCGTATGTATAGTCGTGCTGGAGTAACGTCGATGGACTCGCCATCTGTCACGTTGGCACCCAATATACCTCTGGCGGAAAGTGGATGTGTGGGTATTACCTATACACCTCTGCCTACCCCTTCGGGGACCCTTGTGGGAAGGCGTGAGGATATATTTATTATTATAGTCGTGCTTGAGTAAGGACGATGGACCCGCCAGCTATCACGTTGGCACCAAAAAAATAAATATCTCTTTATTTATTCTACTAGGGTGTCAAACAAGCATCCTGTCCGTCTGATGGCAAGCGGTTATCGCCGCCTATGGACGCTTGCAGCACCAGAAAATTGCTCGCGCGCTGTCGACCCTTGTAGAACTCCATGCTGTACTTGCCAGAAATGCGCAGAAATGAGCCTGAGCGTTCGCGGAGGGAAACTCCTTTGGAACCGCGCAGAGCGAGACCTTTGTGGTTCCTAGGTATGGGGATGAATTTCTCGTCGTGAATATAGCCTCTTATATCGTGCTACTACGACCACCTGACCACTGCGGCATTTTCACTACCGTCTACAAAGAAAAGAAGAACCCCTATTTCATTTCACATTATTGTTCAAAGTCTACTGCCCGTGTGTTGATACGAGAAACTGTATTTTCGAAATGAAAATTCGGAAACGACGACCCAAATACACAGACATTAAACAATGCTAATTGCAAACAACAGAATGTGGGCTAGCGAGTTAACATATGAGCAGTTATTGAGCGAGCCAGTTATTGTTTACAATCCGCATTCAGCATAAACACGTCAGGAGATGAATCGTGTAATGACTGTCACATGTGTACTCGTTACGGAATCCATACGCTACAGTTGTATACAGCAATGTGCCTGGTCTGTACGCAGTATCCTATTTTAGTAAAAACATCCTATGATTAGTCACGCTTGTCTCATACAGGTGCCAAGCCGTCTAAGGGGGTGACAGGTCTGTTTTCAAAGTGCCCCAGTCACACACACATGCGCATATAGTGACAGTTTTTAACTTCCATGGATAACATTGTTATCATATTTTCTGAGAATACTACCCAAATAACAAATATTGTATTTATTGAGTATCAGAAACACAGTTATAATTTACAAATAAATGTGCGCTAACGAGTGCAGTAGTATAAAACTGTGTCGCAGTCATTATCTAGAAGCTGATCTTCATTGGTACATTTGTTTCTGGAATAAAACTGTTGAAAAAAATACTCCGCTCCTATTGGTCGTAGCGTAATATTATATATAGCCTTTATCCTTCTTTAATTAATGCCCATATCCGACAGTAGCATATTTTTCCCATTCGAACCACTACTTTGTGAAATAAGCGCATTCAAACAAACTCTAGGTTTGTAATACGTATTAAAATAGATTATAAATGACAGACAACATGACGATAAAAACTTCAGTTCTACATCAATCAGTTGAATGGTTCAGAAGTGCAAGTGCAAGTGCGATAATATATTCAATGCATTTGGTCTCACGGGAACAGTAATTTCGAGATAAAAATGATTCGCTTCACTGTTTAATCAAGGCGAATCCCTGGCGGGGTGTGCAGAGAGAGTAGAACGCCAGATCTCCCCAGACTTGCATACCTCCTTCGCTTCGTCCACATACTTATTTGAACACAGAAGCGCATAATGCATAATGCATAATTTACATTTCAAATGAACTTTATGGCTTTTTTATACTGTGTGGTTCTAATAACCGTTAGGTATGGAGTCAGTTTCAAATATGGAAAGGTTCCCAATATGGCTACGTCGCTAACGGAATGTGTTGCGCAAACGTCCACCATTCCATTCATTGGTCTCAAGTCGGTGTGTTCAAGCGATGGACGGACTCAATTTATATTTATTAGGGCTATTATGTACCTAGTTAATAAGTTCATTAAAAACTTATTAACTAGGTACATAATTATACAAATAATAGACATATATCACGCCTTCCCACTAGGGTTCCCGAAGGGGTAGAAAGAGGTGTGTAGGTAATACCCACACTCTCTATTCCGTCGGAGATATATTTCACGTGCCAGCGTGACAGAAGGCTAGTTTATCGCCGTTACCCAAGAACGACTATACATACGTTTTTTTATTTCTTTTTAAAATCAGCATCCTCCACAGTCGAGATTCGAATGTACAACTTTGCCATCACGACATTTTGACATTTTGATAATTTGACCAAATGCACCAAAGTTTGTTTAATTTGGTATTGCTTAATATATCAAGAAAGAATGGATATTTTTCACACACTTCAAGAATTACCTTTCTGAGTACTATAATGTATTCTGTGCTTTCAGTTTTGATACCATCCATGGGTTCCGAAAGAAAAGTTTGTTTGTATATTGTAAACAAATTAATAAATATTTTTATTATATATAATATACATATACATGTCATCACGCCGAGTCCCTAACGGGGTAGGCAGGCATAGAGCGCCAGTCTTATCTAGACTTGCATACCTCTTTCGCTTCGTCCACATTCATCAGTCTCTTAATAAATGCTCTCCGGTTTCGAGTACTCTTGATTTTCCCGTCCCTTCCCTTTTTATATGGAATGGTAAAACAAAAGACCGAATTAATTTGAGCCAACTGAAACCAAACCGTCTATAAATAAAGCGATCGTCCATGATGCAGTGCGCAGTAGGCAAGCGACAAGGCCAAAGTAATTGCTCGCCTTCCCGCGGGATCCACAATTACCGGGATATGGTCACGTGACACCTCCACAAAGCCCTCGTGTGGCCATCCACGTGCTTAATGCGGGGCAGATACAAGAAAATGCCAGATATTTTATCATGAACAAGCCCAACCCAGCGTGTGATACGCTTAAATAATATACCTAGTCTCGTGCGAGAAGTGGGGTGTGTGGGGATCCTACCTACACTCCTCTGCCTACGAGTAGTCTGCATGGATTGCAAGTTCGAGATTAGGTTGGGTAGCCAGATATAGAGTCCATCGCCTTAACTCAAGCAAGACTATCCCTACATACGCCTTTGAATTTCTTCTCAAACGTATGCAGGTTTCCTCTCGATGTATTCCTACACCGTAATGCTCGTGGTGTGGTGTTGGTACAGTCGGGGTTCAAACTTACAATCTTTGTGTTGCATGCAAGTACTCGAACCACTCGGCCACCACCGCTCTAAGAGGAATCAAAGAAAAATAAACAGTAATAATTAGTAACTAATTTGATACAAATAATGGTTGCTATAAAAATTATAATGGCTTACAATTATTTTCATTTTCCGTCAGTCCCGTGAACTCCACGCCTAGTACTTGGTACCCTTCAAAAAAACATCGAATTAATACCATTAGATGCAGTATGTGTGATCGCTATCAGAAGTAACGCTCTCCTTGGCGATAGACAATCGCCGTGATAACATATCTGCGTCTTGAGCACTTGACTATGTAGGTCATTCGCCGTTTCTTTGACACTAACATCATTACGTTTATATATATATATATATATATATTCACGCCTTCCCATGACGGTTTCCGAACGGGTAGGCAAAGCTATATAAGCGGTACCCACACACCCGGTTTGCGCCAGAGATATATTTTAGTTGCCAACGCGATAGATCGCGAGTCTAACGCCGTTTATCTAGCACGACTATACAAACGTCTTTGAATTGAGGTGTGGCCCTTGTCGGCGTCTCTCTCTGATGCGATTCCCTCCATTTGCCTTAGTCTTTCACTACAAGGAATTCATCCCCATACCGTGGAACCACCAAGGTCTCGCCCTGCGCGATTCCAAAAGGAGTTTCTCTCCGCGAACACAGGCTGTGGAATGAGCTTCCTATTGAGGTTAGGTATCCCTAGAGAATACGGCATGGAGTTCTTCAGGAAGGGTGTAAAAGATTCCTGTAGGGTCGATTCAAGAACTCTGCTGTACCCCTTCGCGGAAAACTCTTATGCACCGCACAGTCCGAGATCGGTGCGGACTAAAGACGAAGAAGAATTCCCGTCGATAGCAAGATGTTAGTATTACCACGGCATACCGAATAATACAAGCCCAAAAAGGATGGATACGGACTTAGTAACAGAAACCACACACGCTGACTGTTTACGTGACCTGGCAACAGACAGACAGACACGTCGCGGCCGGCGCATGAGTTCACAAGGCGCTTACTCAGGCTCAGTAGGCACCGCAGATAGCCCCCCATACAGTAAACCGCATTCACAAAGGACTCATTGTGGTACACAAACTGAAAAGCAATATACCTTCATACCTATACATATGAAGATACTACTAATTAGAAAGAGGTAGGTAAGGGCTTAGTCTGTGTTCATACACACATCGTACAACAAAATTTCCACACCTCGTTTGTCTGAGTGAACGCAACAAAAAAAGTACAGTTAAAAACAATATATCATCCTCATATCCTCACGCCTTCCCACAAGGGTCCCCGAAGGGGTAGGCAGAGGTGTATAGGTAATACCCACACACCCACTTTCCACCACGACTTCAGCACGATTATACATACGCCTTTGAATTTCTTCTCAGACGTATGCAGGTTTCCTCTCGATGTTTTCCTTCGCCGTAAAGCTCGTGGTGTGACTAATCACTGTACTTAAGTTCAGAAAAACTCATTGGTACAGTCGGGATTCGAACTTGCGATCTTTGTGTCGCAGGCAACTGCTCGAACCACTCGGCCACCACGGCTCTATATATCATCCTACCAATATAATAAAAATGTAACGGATTGCTGCGGATTACTGAAGGAAGATATATGAGAAAAAGTATTATTGGGACCTTTATCCATATCCTAAATAGCATCCAAAACAATGATTGTTAGAATTTTTGTCTGTTTGTCTGTGCGTTTGTGCGTTTGGGCACGCTTATCTCAAAAATGGCTTATCCGATTTAGATGTAGTTTTCAATAATATATGGTTTTAAACTTTGCTTAGTTTAAAACTAGGTGAATTTTAGTGGAATTGTCTCAAAGTATTATTATATAGCCGTGGTGGCCGAGTGGTTCGAGCAGTTGCCTGCGACGCAAAGGTCGCAAGTTCGAATCCCGACTGTACCAATGAGTTTTTCTGAACTTAAGTACAGTGATTAGTCACACCACGAGCTTTACGGCGAAGGAAAACATCGAGAGGAAACCTGCATACGTCTGTGAAGAAATTCAAAGGCGTATGTATAATCGTGCTGAAGTAACGGCGATGGACTCGCCATCTGTCACGTTGGCACCTAATATACCTCTGGCGGAAAGTGGGGACCCTTGTGGGAAGGCGTGAGGATATTATTATATTATTATTATTATATACTTAAGATACCTTTATAGTTGTTGATTCCAATCCGCAAGTCGTGAAAGATCTTTCACTTTATTTAATCACAACTCGGGCACAAGTTGCTAAACTGGTTTCGCAAGCCTTGCAAGATTGATCTGCCACCAAGCGAAGTTCACTCAACTATTTATTTTATAAGAGAAACCGGGTCAAAATTGCTTAATAAAAGTATTAAGCTCGTAATAACCCGTATTTTATTCATTTTACCGACAAACTGTTTAAGGAGACATGAATGCGGATGAAGTGAAAGAGGTATGAAGCTTGGCTGGTGCTCTATTCTCTATGCCTAACCTATGCACTTAGCGCGCTACAAATTTTCAAAATACTATTAAATACTCTTGCAGTGTAATTAAGCAATAAAAAAATTTATATGATAATTTTATCACTTTCATTCTTCGGTTCGTCACTAGTCGTAGGCAACCTATTGCTCCGTCTCCCAAAGAAAGTAACAAATTGCAGATTAGACAGTAAAATAAAAATCAAATTTTGCTTCAAATTGTCTAAATACAATTTTAATCGTGATATTTTACTTACAATTCATACGATTATCAGAACACATGATCGAATTGGCACTAATCATCCAATCCATGCGCATGCGCATTCCATAAATAAATACATATTACTAACTACCAGCCTTCCTACGTATGTATAGAAAAAAGCGGTCTCATACAGTGTAGGGTAAATAGCCCGATAATCGACCGCGTGTTACTAATCCGACGTGGATGGATGGCAATACTGGTTTTTTGGTCGAAGCGTTTTTGTGGTCATTTTTTAAATCGGGTCGTGGGACCTCACTTTGGACATAAAATGCAATGCGTGTACGTGCCGTACATACTGATTTATAATTCGTGTTAACTCTAAACTTTCTAAAGTATTCGAATGAGCTTTACTTGAATTCGTAATGAGTGTCATACTAAATTTATCTTCATATAGGTAACTAAAATAAATATAAGGATATACACACACACACCTTATACAAAGTGTCTCAGATAATAGGATAGTTGCTCAAATATGTTATATATAGGGCACAATGAATTGAATAAAATTGGAAACAATAAAAATATATTTATATACGGTCGAATGATAAATCTCCTCCTTTTTTGAAGTCGGTTAAAAAAAGCATTCTTACTTGAAATCGTCTATCTAAATGTAACATAAAGTTAGATACGTAGAAATTTACCAGGTTTCTTATGTTTTTGCGCGATTGCGCCAAGGAGGATGACAGCATTCCCGGACTAAAATACTTGTATCCGTGGTTATAAATAATGTTTAAAACATTTTGTTTATGTAATTAAATATTCCTAATGCTTAACATTGTAATACACGTGAAAGTTTGAATTATAACTTTTAAAAAGGTATGACCCTTAATTCATTTTTTAATAACACTGTTACTTGCTTTTTCAAAGTACTTTATATTATAGATTCAGTTGGCGGTTATTTAAAGTGACTTTTTGTGACAGAACGCGTTTGTAGTCTGTACACTAGCTAACTAACTAACTTGTCTATTTGCCGACAACCTGTCCTGATTTTTAATATATTTTTTCGGGCACTCGTTTGCAAATCTGTCTCATGGGTACATAAAATTTTTTATATATTCTAGTTTCCCAGGGTTCCTGAAAGGGTAATCGCCGGAGTTAGGTGCCCACGTGACAGAAGGCGAATGCGTCGTTTCTTAAGCAGGACTATATATTTGTACATATCTGAATTTGTTTTGCAACGTATGCAGGTTCCCCTCGATGTTTCAATCTCCGTAAAGCTCGTGATATGATTAAACACTGTACTAAGTTATTTAAAAACTTATTGCTACAGGCGGGGTTCGAACGGCGGCGACTAGATAATCTGACCACTGATACAGAAAAGATGACCATGATAACTGTCATTATGACATAAAATCATTGCCATATTTAATCTGTATTCTTACATAGCTAGTAAGCTAGAATATTTTACTGTCACTGCACAGATACTGTAGACAGAACATTTGTAGGAAATAACATTGTTATTATTGATTTTAGACGAAAATCCACACAATTTCTTAAAAGTACTAACAAATATAATAACTTAATTACAATAATATAAATAAATTAGATAAATATTTAAAATACTTAGAACGAAATATATTATGTAATACTATAAATATTTGAGCGCGTCACTTCCCGACTCCACAGATGCGATACGAGTAGTTAGTTACCTGCGATAAAAGTCGCAAATTAGAATCCCGACTGTACAAATGAGTATTTCTGAAGTACACACAGTAGTTAGTCACATTACGAGCTTTACGGTGGAGGAAAACATCGAGATGAACATGAGCTGAATACGTCTGAGAATCAATTCAAAGGCGTATGTATAGTCGTGCTTGAGTGGCGATGGACTCTCCATCTGACTACCTATACACCTCTGCCTACCCCTTCGAGGACCCGTGTGGGGAGGCGTGAATACTCATCACTGCCTAATCGCTTACGACAGTTGATTAAGGTGGTAATTAACTTAAACTAACATAGCCATAGTTAACCCAATACCTCGTAAACTAGTTTTTATTACACCAAAGCTGGACAACTCAATTTTCTCTAAAAACATGGGTCTGAAGTCGACCTTTTTAATTCCTGGAAACTTGAAACACAAACATGTCTCGTACATATTTGCTGAAGATTTGATCATAAGTCAGGGGATCAAACTCAAGGGAAAGTTAACTTAATAACAACTGCGTTAAAGATACATTTTATCTAAATCTAATGCTTCTAAAGTTCAAGCCAATTCAGCTCTTGTGTCGAACATATCAATGCTAAATTTCACTCTTGAAGATATTACGTTTTTATCTGGAAAGAGGTTGTAAAAGACATAGAAAGGTAAAGTCTAATAGACAGCGAGTTTAAATACAGTGCAAATTAAGTCGTAATTAGAAAGAAATAAGGTTGTAAATCAATCAGACCAGTTGATTTGGATGGCATTTTGCGAGGGGGGTTGCCGGTTGCAGGTTTGACAGGTTCCGTGTTACTCATACTGCTTCCCTCCCGCCCCCCTCCTCCGCCCTCCTCTTCCCCCGTCCCGGCCTGTCTGCGCTTGCGCAGCCTCCGACTCGTCTCGTCCACCAGCAATTATGGATTTAAAGCATGCACAGACCATTTTGAAACGTTACTGGTTTTCTCGTTACTCGGTCGTGTGTGTGTGTGTGTGTATCAAGTATCAAATCAACGTAGTTAGATACTTTATATGCATTATTACGCTTAACTTGTTTTTATTTATGCAGAATACACATAACGACAATGTTCTGTTAAAGAGCTTTTGAAGATTTTTTTTTACGTCACTTGTATTACGTTTGTATTATTGGCATTACCTACAATGTATTAACATATATAATTACATAATGACTAAGGAGTAGCCGAGTAGTTCGCGTAGTTAAGCAACACAATGATAAAAAATTCGAATCTTAAGTACAGTGATTAGTCACACCGCGAGCTTTACGATGAAGGAAAAATCGAGAGGAAACCTGCATACCTACTTATGAAAAGAAGTATTTTTTTTTGTATTGTCTCTCGTAGCGTGAGTTCCGGGAACTTTTGTTACTTAACCGGTCAATGATTATGACAAGAAATTCAGACATATATAAAGCCGTGCTTGAGAAACGGCAATGACCTCGGCATCTGTCACCCACGTATTGTGTCATCGCGAAAGTTTTTAAGGATGTTCCTCTTTCACGCAAAAACTACTGAACGGAATCGGATGTAATTTGGCACGGAGATAGATTATTAGCTGGATTATCACTTAAGATATGTTTCATTCCACAAAACATATCAAGAAGACAATCTCCCAATGAAATCAAATTAAGCGCGAGTGAAACCGGGCATAGCTTGTAATAACTTTAGTACCTACTAGCTTTGCTTATGTACTTTTGTGTGGAACTGTCCCAAGGAGTTCTTCAAGAAGCGTGTGAAAAGATTCCTGCAGGCTAACCAAAAGGGCTGCATTCTCGTTGTTAAAAAAATAGTGCCTTAATTGTTAAAGCCGTGGTGGCCGAGTGGTTCGAGCAGTTGCCTGCGACGCAAAGGTCGCAAGTTCGAATCCCGGCTGTACCAATGAGTTTTTTCTGAACTTAAGTACAGTGATTAGTCACACCACGAGCTTCACGGTGAAGGAAAACATCGAGAGGAAACCTGCATACGTCTGAGAAGAAATTCAAAGGCGTATGTATAGTCGTGCTTGAGTAACGGCGATGGACTCGCCATCTGTCACGTTGGCACCTAATATACCTCTGGCGGAAAGTGGGTGTGTGGGTATTACCTATACACCTCTGCATACCCCTTCGGGGACCCTTGTGGGAAGGCGTGTGGATATATATATTTACTTGTTTCCATTCCAGTTTCAACACGAATTGAGGAAGCTTGTACAATTAACTTTTGCTGGTATTACCAATATTAGATTGTCCACTATGCGTTTGCCTTGTGTAATGACGACTTTGTGACCGTCAATGGATTACCACAAAGGCGGGCGCAGCAAAGCATTGAATCACTGCGTGAGTAAAGTGGGTGTGTGTGAGAACTCACATAGACACATATCAATACGCCTCTCGGAAAAGGCATAGAGTTCTCTCTAGACTTAGACTCTTTGGAAGAACTTACTTTGTATAGAAAAGAAATTATTGTACCACAAGTGTACATTTGTATTCTATCACACAATATCATCACTGAATCCCTCGCGGGGTAGGCAGAGAGATTTTGTAAAATCTTATTATTTAAATTTGTTTTCGATAATAAGAAAGGTTTATATACCTACATACATTTCATCTCGTCGAGTCCCTCGCGGGGTGAACAGTGAGAGTATTACATACAGATTACTTAATTTTTTCACATTTTCGATAGTACTATAATCTTTATTATTATAACAAACATAAAAGATTTCATTGTTATGAAGTTAATAAAGTTGTTTGGATTAGTTAAACTTTTTGAGTTTACTACTTTCAAAATTCTTTCAGCTGTGCAAAACTACATCGTTTCGGAGTAGGTAACATGAGGTGGTTTTATCACACATATGTATAATTAATTTTTACACGCATGAAATCGCGAGGCATAGCTAGTATAAATGTAGTTTATAAATATAATACAGCTAGTATATGACAAGCAATTTATGACAAGCAGACAATTCTTTGTCTGCTTGTCATAAATGTACACGCGGGCGCCAGGCGACTGTCACGAAGTTGGATGCTTTAAACCCACCAAAAGGGAAAAACATTGTGAGTCAACTTTGCACATTGTGGTCTGTGGCGATTGACTGTGCGTTGCGTGCCTATACTTATTAATAAAGTTTACTAAGGAAGGCTACCCTACTGATAGTTTAAACTAGGTAAGCCCCGCAGTTTCACCCGGATAAAGTTGGAATTCATTCGTAGTTTTTTCACGATTCTTTTATAATAATACACATCTCTTTTGTGTTAATCCCGCTAATACTCTATCTCTGTGCCAAACTTCATACAATTCCGTTCTGTACATTTTGCATGATGGAGGTGACGTGTCACAAACTTTCTAATTTATAATAGGATCGTAGTATAAGAAAGTAGGATTGTTACGTATGTACGGAGCGAAATAAAAGATGTTTATTGATAATGGCTCGCATTTGCACCAAAGCCCGCCAAAACAAATCGATGACAGCTGTCATGGTAAGTGATCGCGCCAAACCGAAACTCATTGACAGCTGTCAGACAATACAGTGTACACATCAAGGATACGAAAATTTTAAAGGATATTTGTTACTTAATAACGCCAGAACAGCTGAGCGGTATTAGATGTCATTTGGTATGGAGAAAGATAATTAGCTGGATAATATTTTTTAAATTATTTTTTATAAAAATCTACCCTTTTTAACTTGCAAAGTAAGTTTTTTTAAAGTTTAAAAGCAAGTGAAATTGCGGGGCATCCCTAGTGTGCTATAAAATGCTGAATTTCCGTGCTGTTATAATCCCGCAATGGCGTTGTTTTGGAAACAAACCAAGCCGTTCTATTGTAAACGATCGTGCAATTCGACTCCAAGTTGTGAAATATACGAACCAGCGAGTTATTGGACAATTGTCTGTTGTAATTTGACTCTTATTACTTTCTCTAGTGGGTACTTTTTAAGTTGATCAACTTTCTTTTTCAATACCGATCATGACACCGGTGTCGGTCAGTATTAATTTAACAAATGATATAACTAGCTTCATACTAATATATTGATAACGTTCAAAGTTCATACCTCATTCTAAAACATTCTCAATTATAATATTAATTACAGAGACGCTAGATTTTTCCATAAAGTAAATACGTCATAGTTAATTTATCAAATATTTTATCTGTACCTAACTAAGTAGTTAGTTACATAACTGTCTTTTGTAAATATTGTCTATGCTTTCTATCTATACTACTATACTAATGCAGTGAAACTTGGTTATGTGGGACCTGGATAAGTGAGAAACCTCCATAACTGGAACTCATGCTAAGGTCCCAACACTTTGGCACTGAACAACCTCTATATCTGGAACTCGTTCTTTCGATTTACCATCATAGTTAGCTCTATAACTAAGGCAGCGAGTGATTTGTATTTGCAAAAACCTCTGTAACTGAGATAACATTGTTTTGTTTGTTTACTTATTCTTATTCTACCCGCGAATTCCGCACTTAACTACGTAAGTAATTTCGAGCCTCAATGACCGTCTGTTTAAGTTTTGCTTTTAATGGATTATTTGAAAAATATCAAAACGAAAGCTAAAATCTTTATCAGTACGTGAAAAACTGAATTTAATATCCCTTTAAACAGGTGAAATATTTGAACAGAATCGGTAACCTGAAGGAACGTTCGAAGAAGTCGACAGTGCTTGGAATAGTGCACTTTGGCAATTAATGTGTAGAATTGCTGGCCGTATGACAGCTTTAAGATACCATATTTTTATTTTTACGTAAGTTGCTTATTCGGTAACTGAGCTTTCGAAATAAAATAAAACGTATCCTTGACAGATATATGAAAAGTCGTATTTATTACAAAACGAAAAGGCGTCGAATTTATATCATGCTTGTTTTATAACAATCATAAACGCATTAACACGCTCATTCCGTTTATCAATTAATCGGGAAAATACATCGAATTTGTGGAATCAAAAGCCACACCCAGTGCGCAAGGTTAGTGAATTTATTTAGTGATTAAATCAATAAGGTGCGGCACATGACTACCATATATTTATTATATGTATACCACTAGTCGTGCCCCACGGTTTTGACTATGCTTAATTAGTCTTCTGACAAGGGTCTCCGAAGGGGTAGGCTGACTATACGTATACATATATACGTCTTTTGAATGCCTTCGCATTCTATCGATGCTTTCCTTCACCGTAGAGCTCGTGGTGTGACTAATCACTGTACTAAGTTCAGAAAAACTCATTGGTACAGTCGGGATTCGAACTTGAAATCTTTCTGTTGCAGGATTACTCGAACCACTGGGCTACCACGGATTGAAATTTATGAACATTAACTATTTACCATTTGAAAGTCCCTTCAAGAACGATCCAGTCGTTTCTGAGATTAGTTGGGACAAACAAACAGACAGACAGAAAGAAAATAATGATTATAAATTCTGTTTTAATCACTATCATATAAACATATATATGTATATGTACCTATATACTTTTTATGTGCATTAAAACTCTTGTTCTGATATTACTAACAGAAACAGATTACATTATCAAAACGTAGATAACGTCTTACGTGAAGAGTAACTGGGTATCAAATTGGCAGATTTATCAGGTGCGGACGTTTTCAAGGACTTACGCCTTTCACGCTGATTGTAAATGGCATTAAAATAAGAGAAAAAACATTCAATCATTATGTCAATAACTGGAGATCTCTAAGGAAACTGTCCGTCTCTTTATTGTTGCCGCCGACGATTGCAGCGCAAAGATCATATATATAGCGGCATATCACTGACTAGCCATGCCAAATTTGGTTTCATTGGGTTTTCTGAAATAATAATAATATAATATAATATATCCTCACGCCTTCCCACAAGGGTCCCCGAAGGGGTAGGCAGAGGTGTATAGGTAATACCCACACACCCACTTTCAGTATTGCCATGCAACGTGGCAATGCCGCTACTCTTCTTGGCACGTTTCTGTGTGACACAGATTTGGGACATTTATTCTATTTATAGGTACATTATCTATATTATAACATAGTTTACATTTAAATTGGTACCTTTGATGAATAAAACATATATTTTTCCCGGTTTATACAACATTTTTCATTGATACTCCGCTCGTAGTGGCCGTAGCTACATAGCCTTAGCCATCCTCAATAAACGGGCTATCTAATGCAGTGTCTTAGCTACCGGAGGGCTAGATAGGGCAGTGCCCCGAGGCTCCCAAGATCATGGGGCCCCTAGGACACATCTGGATTACGACAAATCTGGAGTACGTCGGATTAGGAAAACGATGAATACGGAACAAACGATTTTAAATAGTTTAGTTGGGATCCTAGTTTATGTTTTGCCCCAGGGCCTTTGGTTACCGGGCTAAGCCACTGATGTTATGCATAAAATAATTTGTCAAATCGGATTAATAGTTCCTGCGCGTCCAAACAAACAAACTCTTAACAATTTTGCCTAAAGACAAACATACGTCAGAGACTCTTGAATTACCTCGGTATCAACACCTTTTTATGGATGAGTAAAATGACGAATCATCATGATTATTAACGTTTCGCGGACGGTTATATCTGTTCATGAGAAATCGTGAATACATACACGAACTTGTAACAAACAATGGGATTACGAAATAGCGAGCTTTGGATGGCGTACAGTATTCAAGAAATTCAGTGTGTAAACTGTTTTAAAATCCAATCTGATAGTACTCTGCATACGTCTGAGAAGCAATTCAAAGGCGTATGGATAGTCGTGCTTGAATAACGGCGATGGACTCGCCGTCTGTCACCTTGGCACCTAAAATATATCTCTGGCGGAAAATGGATGTGTGGGTGGGTACTATCTATACAGTTCTGCCTACCCTTTTGAGGACCTTGTGGGAGGGCGAGGATATTGAGGATAGTACCCGCTTTACACCAGGTGGCGTCCAGTTGGATGAATTGGGGTTGGTTTAGGCAACAGTTAACCAATGCGAAAGTGTGTGGAAGAAGGTAGAGGAAGGCCACTTTGGGCCCAGATCAAATTGATCGAACCATCAATGATAGAAACGTCAAGAGTCAGCGAAATAAAGCGAAAGAGACCTGTAAGAAATAATTCGCGCTCTATTCGCATTGTACTCCGAACAAAATATTTTCAGGCCTCGGGTTCATACCATTACTCATATTATTCTTGTTATAAAATAATAGTTAAAAAAAACTAAAAAACTAAACTAAAAAATAGAAAATAAATTTCGATAATATCTTAAAAAGCGTGGGGTGCATGGTGTCAATAGTTATAAATATTTTATTGACAGATATTAGTAGAGTGATTATCATTTCGGTAATATCTTAAAAAGCACCCCACGCTTTTTAAGATATTATCGAAATTTATTTTCTATTTTTTAGTTCGGTTTTCTATAAAAAGCGTGTTTTTTAGTTTTTTTTAACTATTATTTATTTTCTACTTTTTAGTTATTAGTGTATTGTCATCGGTCCTCGATAAGTCTACAAAGTTAAAACGAAATCTGGCCGTTTAAAGTGGGTCAAAATCGAGCTCAAAGAAGTCGGTTACATACATACATACATACATACATACATACAGGTGAAGCTAATATAAAGCGTGTAAAAACGGAATGGATTGCGTTTATTCGTAATAGTGTCCACTTGTTTACTTGGCTTATTGATAATACCAATACTTGAAGTGTATGTAAGTGTTTTAAAGATATTGTTACAAGACTTGATGATTACACGATAACCTACCACCGACCTTCAACAACGCAACTCTAACAATCTGTTTTGTATATTAGTTTTTTAAAGATTCACCTATTTATTATTCGTAGTACTGCCAAACAATTTGTTGGTGCCGCCCACCTTCGCCCTTAGGTCCTCGAAGGTGTAGGTAGGGACCCTTGCCATTACTTTACCGGAGATTATAGGTGCCCACGTGGCAATGGCGAATCCATCGCCATTTCTCAAGCACAGCTATGTGTACAAACGTCTTTGAATGTCTTCTCTATCGAAAAGCTGATAATCAATATTGCCATTGCAAACCAGGGTTCGAGCCCGCACTCGTGCTTTAACAAGATACTAATTAAAATAGAACGCTTATTAATGTAACTTGTTATTGATGCAAGAAAATCCCTTTATTTTATTGCGCCCAAAGTGTATACATAAGTACTGATAGCAAGAAAGCATCAATACCGATGACAAGTTGATGCCACTTTATACCAATTGGAAAATATAGCGTTAGATAAAAATGAGAGATAGAGTTAGATGCTTTGATGTTGCGAATGCTACTGCCCAGCTTGGAGTGGCCTCGGTCGATATACTTATCACCTAGCCCCAATTACATATATTTTATATTATTTTAAGTGGTAACAATCACGGGGCCCGCCTTTAGGGGAGCGGTATCCGCTTAACGTCGATGCCTGAATCATCTCATCTTGAGCGTCGTCGAATCTTGAGCGATTGCATACATGAGCATACGTTGCCGAATCAACAGAAATCTTGTCAGATGATATGCCTTATTTCCCTTCCCTATAAGATACAATCTCTCCATCCAGGGCTGTGCTACCATCATACAGATAAAGTAACTCAAGTCGAAGTTGTAAGAAGAACAACCTCTCGTCACAGGGTCGGCAAATCATGCCATCCCGAAGGGGAAACCTTTTGGTGTAAGACCCTCGCTTCTTCGGAGCTTCTGAAGATCTGAAGAAACTGTCTTATTAACTTCTATTATGACTGAATTTCGTAATACATTTATATGTATTTTTACAGTTGTTCATTAACCGAAGTCCGAACACACAATTATAGTTTACTTTAATACCATTTTTCATAACTTGCATTAAGATTTAAAATTGTTCGTTCGTTCACGTTCCACCACCTAGGCAAATCGAAACGGACACGAAGACCGGAACGTCAAGAGTACTCGAAACCGACGAGCGCGTATGAAGAGACTGATAAATGTGGACGAAGCAAAAGAGGTATGCAAGTCTAGAGAGAACTGGCGCTCTATTCTCTCTGCCTACGCCGTTAGGGACCGTATGTATTCTATGTCTATGAACTTGCCTCGGAATAGCGAAGCATCCTAATACAGACAGCTTCAAGTTAAAAAGGCGATGCTTCCACAGTAGACTTGTTAAGACAGTGTTGTGTCTAAAAAACAAACTACATGCTGGCAGGAACCATACTCGTGTTCCAAATACCATTTAAAGGACCAAACTAATTCTCACACCAATAGGCACTTTATGCAAAGTACCGTTGGTCACTAACACGAAAAATTGATGAATACTAAACGGAATTCCTCGAGAATGGAACTACGTGCGTTTGTGGTTGGAGACACCAGACTTACCACGAATCACGAATGCGTTATACATTTGTATACATACATATACAGGCTGTCTCAGAAAATAGAACAGTTGTCTAACTATGATATGTAATGTAAATAATGATATACTATTCACGGGCGGGCATTATGAATGCTTGGAAGACTAGAAGCTCGACCTTCCGTCTAGGACTCGGCGTGATGATATAATGCTGTAATTTCCAACGCGACCTTCAGTTTGACGTGTACTGTAGCAAATATCTAACAATAAATATTACAAACGCTTTAAAATTGACGAATGCAGATAACTAAGCCGCCGATATCCGCCGCAGATAAGATAATATTATCAGTAGGTATAAGCCTGTATTGTTTCCAACAAGTATTTTCCAGTGAAAGTACTGTTTTGTTTGCTCTGGACAAGATTCAATAGGCCCCCGATGAGATGGCGAGGAAAGTGTACTCATTTTGGACAATAACAAATGTATATATCCTTACGCCTTCCCACAAGGGTCCCCGAAAGGTTAGGCAGAGGTGTATGTGTAGTACCCACACACCCACTTTCCGCAAGAGATATATTTTAGGTGCCAACGTGACAGATTCCATCGCCGTTACTCAAGCACGACTATACATACGCCTTTGAATTGCTTCTCAGACGTATGCACGTTTCCTCTCGATGTTTTTCTTCACCGTAAAGCTCGTGGTGTGACTAACTAATAAATTGGTATTTTTATTGCTCATAAATAGGCCTAGCTCCAAACTAAGCTGGATACAAACATCAATTCAAACAAGACATCGTATGCGCAGCATGCAGCATCCGTTCTTTAGATGATCCTTCGCCATAAAGTTCTAATTCTTTGAGACCTAAAATCTAGAAATAAATGTACAACACAAAGACCTAGGTACAAGCCTACCACGTGAATGACCATGCTCTTATTGTTAAGAACAGGGTCAATATCCCTTGACCTACACTTGTCAGACCATATTAATAAAGCCAGTACCTAGATATTACGTTCAAACTAATGATATAAAGCCGCATGTAAGTCTGTCTGTCTGTTACGTTTTCGCTCTTAAAACAACAAAAATAGTAATGAATAGTGATATTACAAAAATGGATTACGATATTATGAGATATATTGTTCTAACCATTAGCCATGGTTAGGATGGTCTTCCTCCGCCTCTTCTTGCACACACTTTTGTCTATCTGTTTCGTTAATATTTGTTCCCTCATCCTTTCTATATGTCCAAACGTAACATGCCTTTCTTCCTCTTTACAATCACGCCTTACGTATATGTAGACAGTTCTATATACAAGTTTTCGTTTTGATGTGAGGCCGTATGGCAATTTATCTCGTCAAAGCATTAGATTCACTGACACGCAAACATTATCCAACTTACTTTAAAATCCTCTCTTAGGGATATACTATACTATTAACAAATGATTTTCTGTATATAATATAAACATACAAATTACTGTTGGTTTTAACTGGCGCATTAATAAGTGGCGGTAATAAATGAATGTGGATATGTAATAACATTATGTAAAACTACACTTGACATGAAGAACTTTAAACTTAGTAGATAGACAAGAGTATTTTGATAAGATGAATGAAAACTTGACCTTTGGTCAAAACTACGTCTCTGTCCGATCGACTGAGTCCCAGATGGACATTGTTGCAAGCGATCATTGTCAATGTTCTTCTATAAATCCAATAAGGGTTACTCTTTGTTAAATGTGTTCGTACGTTGTATGCATCATTATAATTTATAATATCAAATATTTACACAAACAACCACGTGCTTGTAACGCATAGAAGCGCACCTTTGCTTGGTTCTATAAGTAAATTGGTAAGTAGAGACCCCAAATTCCTTTGCAACAAAATGTTACTATGGCAACGCTACACGTGTTTGTTATTGGTGTTATTTAAAGACGCCTTTTTAATGAAGCTCCGTGTATCTGCGGGAGTAAAGTAGTGAATAGGTAGTAAGTACAAATGGTCGGTTGTGAACGGCGATGCATTGCCGCTGGGCACGTCTCGCCGCGGCTACCAGATGACGCCACGAATAGGTGGAAATAGGGTCAGTGCTGTGTCGTTGATCCGAACCAAAGAGTCTGCGACTTGCGAGTTGGAGTACGTGCCGGTGCAGGGAGGGTGCCCCCCGCGCGCCCCCTGCCGCGCTCCCGCCCCTCGCAGGCCTTTGCCCCCCTCGGCAAGCGACTGCCCCGCCGACCAACATTCCGCACTCGACGCGAGGGCGAAGCGCACGCCCCATTCTCTCGACCGCGAACGACGCGCCGCGCGCCCGCGGCTAGTACTCCGCCATGTTTGACGTTTTCGGCTCCGTGAAGGGGCTTTTGAAACTAGACGCCGTCTGCATCGACAACAATGTGTTCCGCTTGCACTACAAAGCCACCGTGATCATCCTGATTGCGTTCTCGCTGCTGGTGACGTCGCGGCAGTACATCGGGGACCCGATCGACTGCATCGTCGACGAAATACCGCTCGCCGTCATGGACACGTACTGCTGGATCTACTCCACTTTCACCATCCCCAACCGACTCGCGGGCCGCATCGGGCAGGACATGGTGCAGCCCGGCGTCGCGACGCACGTCGACGGCCAAGATGAGGTCAAGTATCACAAATACTATCAGTGGGTGTGCTTCGTGCTCTTCTTCCAAGCCATCCTGTTCTACGTGCCGCGCTACCTCTGGAAGACGTGGGAGGGTGGCCGCATTAAGATGCTGGTACTCGACCTCAACTGCCCCATCGTCGGAGAAGATTGCAAATCGGACCGCAAGAAGCTGCTCGTCGACTACTTCAGCTCAAACTTGCACACACAAAACTTTTATGCGTTCCGCTTCTTCATTTGCGAAGTTTTGAACTTCATCAACGTGGTCGGGCAGATCTTCTTCATGGACTTCTTCCTGGACGGCGAGTTCTCGACCTACGGCAGTGACGTGGTGCGCTTCACGGAGATGGAGCCGGAGGAGCGCGAGGACCCGATGGCGCGGGTGTTCCCCAAAGTGACCAAGTGCACCTTCCACAAGTACGGTCCTTCCGGTACGGTCCAGAAATTCGACGGTCTGTGCGTGCTTCCGCTCAACATCGTTAACGAGAAAATCTACGTGTTCCTGTGGTTCTGGTTCATCATCCTATCAATCTTGAGCGGAATATCGTTGCTGTACCGCATGGCAGTGGTGGCGGGCCCGCGTGTGCGCCTGTACCTGCTGCGGGCTCGCAGCCGCCTGGCCCCGCAGGAGCAAGTGGAGTCTGTGGCGCGCAAGCTTCAGATCGGTGACTGGTTCGTACTGTACCAACTCGGCAAGAACATTGACCCGCTAATCTACAAGGAGCTGATGGGCGAACTGGCGGAGAAATTCGAAGGGAAGGACACAGTGTAGTGAGTGAGTGTGGGGTGCACAGCTCGGCAAAGAGCGGACAGCAGTGTAGTGTGGCCCAGCGGCTGCATGCCGACATTCCATTACGCGCGCCGGCGGGGAACGACCTCGCCCGACGCCCATTGTATGCCAGAACCGCTTTGAAAACTTGACGCCACCAGTCAGCGGTGGCTCGAACCCTTCCAAACACAACACTTCGACTGAGTTTAGCGCAAAGCCAAACGCATTTGGGGCATGTTTACTAATAGATAGTTAGATGTAGGTAGATCTCGTGCCTTCGTTTTATATTTTGTATTAATTTGTGTGCAAGTGAATCGTGCTGAAGGGACGTCTCATTGTGATATGTAATTATTATTAATCTAAATTAAGTGTATATCGTGGACGAGATTGAGCGTGTGGATGGCTTATTGCAACCTTTGACTAGTGCTCACGTGTCTTTGTTATCGAATGTACTCGATACGATATTGTATAAAGCAATAATGAACTATTAATTTTAAGAGATCAATTATTCTGATTCAATATCGACAATATCTACTGTAACTTTACTGTTTGCTAGGTACTCGTGTATGAAACTTTTTTATACTGACTCAATCAAGTCAAACATGGTTGATATTTTCTGAATATATTTACTGCCACGGATAAATTTGTATTATTTTACCTAACAGACACGGACAGTCAAATATCAGACGTATGACACACAATACAACAAATTATCCCAACCGATTATAAACATTATCACTAACTACAACTGAATATTGCTTTGTTCCTTTACCTGCTTTGATAATATCTCGCTTAATATGTACATAATAACTACATACATACCTAAAAGACGCGCTTCGGATACCATCAGCGCCATCTATGTAGCAGCACGCGTACTAATGAACCAAAAGATTGCGCTAACACGAACTATGTTCATCCTGAATCCTTTAGTTTGGCAATACCAATTGAATAATACCTACATACCAAAACGGCATTTATATTATATCAGACGTGTAATATACCACTTGATTATGTATCTACAAGTAGTGGCACTTAAAATAATAACATGTTTAATACATTATAACATAATCGGATAAAGCAGTAGGTATTACACTCGTTTTTTACCTACCTACAAAATACTTTCATTAATGCTTACACAAGAATGCTTTTTAAAGCCAGAAACTTTGCCAAAAGGAACAAAGGCTAAGTGTGAAAGCATTGTTGGAACTAACTCGTTTTTAACGTGTTTCGCATGTACGTGTTGTTCCATCTAGGCATACAAAGGCGTCCGTTTGCTCTAGCCAGGTAAACGGGCCGACAGGTTCCAGGAACCGTCGCCATATTGTTTGCATGGCGTTCTTAAACATGCATTCAAATTTAAAACTACAAATCTGTATTGGTTATTGAATACAGATAATAATATATGTCCATTACGGAGCTAATAATTAATTAATAATATTGTTCAATAGCTGTGTGTTGTTCCGTAGACCGTAGCTTGCCGGGTAAAAATTAATTTCATTGGTAGATATTTTAATAGAATAGACGTTCTATTCTATTAAATATAAATCTTAATTAAATAATTAAATATATTAAAAATAATCATAAGTGTTAGGTAATCTATCTGGGTTAATTTTCATAGTTCATACATTTCAAAGGTCTTATGTGAGAGAGGACCATCCAACCTCACAAACTTTCGTGTTTATAATATTGGTAAGAACTAGGATTTAAAATCAGCTTTAAATTTTAAACCTAATGAATACACTAAGATAAAACCAACACCAAAAACCAATAGATCGTCAGCTGTTTTGGCAGATGTAAGATAGTTATTCATAAGGTAGATGAATAAAAAATCTTGCATCACACCAGGTGCATCGATTAAGCTTCCTACCCACCGAGCTACAGCGAGGTACCGAGGGTTCTCGGGTTAATAAAATGTTACAGTCGTGCACCCAATGTTAATTCTAAAAATTACTTACGTTTTTATCATTAATTGCCAGGCATTATCAATTTATATTTCCTCGTAGAGTTTAACTTTTTTTAACGTAACTTTTCCTACATAACAGGACAAGACTATCCAAGATTTTTAGATGCTGAGAAAACACAGCTAGGGGCACCTCTTGTGGGCTCCAACCCTGCTGATTCATGAGCTAGGGAGCTGTGCTGGCTTAATCGAGCATGTTAAATTAAATGTAAATGTACGGGATAACCGTTTCTGCAAACGTGCAAATAAATCACTTTCGGTCGGACACTTAAGGATGGGAACGTCAAGAGTACTCGAAACCGCCTAGCATGGAAACTGATGACGTTGGAAGAAGCGAAAGAAGTCCGTATTACTAAAGAGAGCTATCTCTCTGTCTACCCTATATATATAAGCTACCCTATATATAAGCACTTGACGTGACGATAGGTAGGTATGGAAATTTGATAAACTAAAGTGGCGAACAAGCGTACGGACCGCCTGATAGTAAGCCACTATGTATACAATGAGACATAATAGAAAAAAACGCACTCTTTCTACCTGCATAAACCAAGTTAACGATACGAAAGAAAGAATAATAATAAGATGTAAGAACTGTTACGGTAGTTACAACTGATGTCGAAAAAAATGGTCGCATATAAACTAAACCAAATCAAATATTAAATCAGCATTGCTATCCAGCGTGGTAATGCTGCTAGTCTTCTAATCAAATCAAATCAAAATCTTTTTATTTCACATAGGCCCAGATGGGCACTTATAAAACGTCGAAAAAGAAGCACGGTTCGGGTTGGTCGCTTCCATGGAGAAGAACCGGCAAGAAACTCCATAGCACGTTCTTCTTCAACTTCTTGGCACGTTGCCGCGGGATAGAGATTTGGGACAAATATTTTATGTTTCAACTGTTCTTTGTAAATATTGTTAATTGTTGTTATCTATATCTATACTAATATTATAAAGACGAAAGATTTGTTTGTTTGTTTGTTTGTTTGTAATGAATAGGCTCCGAAACTACTGGACCGATTTCAAAAATTCTTTCACCTTTGGAAAGCTACATTATCCCCGAGTAACATAGGCTATATTAAATTGGACCCGATAGGTGGCGCTGCGATCGAGTTTTAGGAATTTTAACTTTTTCACCCGTGCGAAGCTATCCCTTTCTGTGTGTCTTAAGGTGGATTCGAGAATGGTTTAGATTTACAATTGGACCCGATAGGTGGCGCTGCGATCGTGTTACGGGCAATTTAACTTTTTCACCCGAGCAAAGCTGGGCGGGACAGCTAGTTGTAAATAAAGTATATATTTCAATATTAAAATGAGTCAGATCTAAGAAAAAGTTACTCTTGACGTATAGGGAGATCAAAGAGGTTGCACTGGATAGAAGCAAATGGAAGGGAATGCATCAGAAACGCCGACAAGAGCCCAGCTCTTAAATGTATGATGACGATTCTAAATGTATACAGGGACATAATAGGGTAAGCAGCGCGCGAGCGATGCCCCTAGTGTTGGAAGGGTCCATATTCGACGGTAGCCGATTACCATCAGGCGAACCGCATGCTTGTTTGCCACCATCGTGTTCCAGTTTTAAATTTTTACACTGAAGCGACGCCGGGCGGAACAGGTAATTTGTAAAAATTTACAAACGATGTGAATGGAGCCATGTCGGCGTTGATGGGCAGTAAAAGTCTGAGCAAGAATGCTCGAGTTGCTGTCCACAACGCAATATTGGTACCTACCTTATTGTATGGCAGCGAATCCTGGGTATGTCAGAGGAAGTATGAAAATAGCTTGAATGCAGTTGAGATGCGATCTCTTCGAAAAATGTGCGGCGTAACGGTATTAGATCGAATCCGCAATGAAGAGATTCGCAAATCGCAAATGAGGGCGTGATTGTAAAGATGAAGAAAGGCATGTTACGTTGGTTTGGACACATAGAAAGGATGAGTGAAGAAAGATTGACGAAACAGATATACAAAGCAAAAGTGTGTGCAAGAAGAGGCAGAGGAAGGCCACGTTCCAACTACCTGGATCAAATAGATCGGACTCTCAAGGACGGGAACGTTAAGAGTACTCGAAACCGACGAGCATATATGAAGAGACTGATGAATGTGGACGAAGCGAAAGAGGTATGTAAGTCTAGAGAGAACTGGCGCTCTATACTCTCTGCCTACCCCGTTAGGGACTTGGCGTGATGATATGTATGTATGTATGTAACAAACGATAAGGTGTACTCTGAATAGCATGTGGATTTAATTAAATTACACGTTTGTATCGTGAATAATTTGAACAGGAAGCAGGTTGCACAATGGCCCATACAATGCCAAGGTCGCTAATTGTGCGAGTTCCGATGACATACTGAACTTTGTTATACAGTAAACACCTTAATTTAATTGACCTCCATATCTTTTCACCGAGAGGGCCTAAAATCCTGATTGTCAACACTCTTCAGTGGTGTCGCAGTGCCGCACCGTGGCGCAACTCCACTATCCCCCAATGAGACCTGTTTGAGACTGGTGTCATCACTTGAGTGCCTCAGATTTTTTTAAAGGGATATACGATATGTGTTAGTAATTAATATTATTTTTTAATGTGTATCTTTTGCCTTTCTTTAACAAAATGTTATTGATCACAACTTTTGTTAAATAAACCCTTATGGGGTAAAAATACTATATCCTCAGATTATTTTATTATTGAGAGCCGTGGTGGCCGAGTGGTTCGAGCAGTTGCCTGTGACGCAAAGGTCGCAAGTTCGAATCCCGACTGTACCAATGAGTTTTTCTGAACTTAAGTACAGTGATTAGTCACACCACGAGATTAACGGTGAATGAAAACATCGAGAGGAAAACCTGCATACGTCTGAGAAGAAATTCAAAGGCGTATGTATAGACGTGCTGGAGTAACGGCGATGGACTCGCCATCGGTCACGTTGGCACCTAATATACCTCTGGCGGAAAGTGGGTGTGTGGTTATTACCTATACACCTCTGACTACCCCTTCGGGGACCCTTGTGGGAAGGCGTGAGGATATATTATTATTATTATTTATATAATAAATAATAATAAAAAAAAATATTTATATTATTATTTATTATATAATTTTTATTATTATAATAAATAATATATATATATAATATAATATATAATAAAGCCGTGGTGGCCGAGTGGTTCGAGCAGTTGCCTGCGACGCAAAGGTCGCAAGTTCGAATCCCGACTGTACCAATGAGTTCTTCTGAACTTAAGTACAGTGATTAGTCACACCACGAGCTTAACGGTGAAGGAAAACATCGAGAGGAAACCTGCATACGTCTGAGAAGAAATTCAAAGGCGTGTGTATAGTCGTGCTGGAGTAACGGCGATGGACTCGCCATCTGTCACGTTGGCACCTAATATACCTCTGGCGGAAAGTGGGTGTGTGGGTATTACCTGTACACCTCTGCCTACCCCTTCGGGGACCCTTGTGGGAAGGCGTGAGGATATATATTATTATTTAATAAATAAACATCGGGCCAAGAGCGATTTGGTTAGCTGAACCTCAGATTTCATTTAGGATTACGTCTAAAAGGTAGGTAGAGAACTCTGTGTAAACTCCTACAGTCTCGATATCTCTGTCTCTATCTCGCAAAAACTCAAGAATGGCACGATCGATTTTGACGTTATTTTATTGTGCGTTAATTTGAACCGATAGATGGCGCTGTGAACGATCAACAAAGCTGGGCGCCACAACTAGTATCGTAATAATTCACTGTATGCAGGTATGCCAGACATGAGACAGCTGCGCTACCTGCCGTGCCATGTCAGCCCCATGTTCGCAATCGTGCAGTTTACGATGACCTGTGTCATGTTTATGCATCTGGCACGTAGGAACCGGTCTAAAGGTCTAGACATCGCTGCTGAGCTAGCTTTGTTGCAGAGGCTGGACTCACGACACTATATCAGATTTCTTTCCGACAGTTATCTCCTCGGTTTCAAATTTCAATAAGGACAGATGTAGTCGGACTTTGCCGTTACCAAGTGGTTCTTTCTAATTATAGCTGACCCGTCTAGAGTACATGTTCTTGCAGCCTTTGTCGCTTGTCTCGCGAGTCCGAATAACGCTAACTTTGAAAGTTTGATTCCCGACGACAGCAATGAGTTTTTCTGGAGTTGCTGTGATGAGTCACATCACAAGCTTGAGAAACGTTGACGTTCTCGCCATCTGTCACTTCGACTCGTAAATATATCTCAGGCCAATAGTGGCCTACTCGTTAAGAGGCTCTTGTGCGAAGGCGTAACGATATATACCTATTTAAAAGCCGTAGCTAAGTGATCAAAGGCCCTGGTGCTAATAAAATCCCCAGTATTCTTACAAAGTCCTGATGCAACCTATTTGTTTTCACTTCGAATGTGTAAGACTTTTAGATAGGTATGTTTGGTTATACAAGGTCCGAGAGCCACCCGAGATCGGAGCCTCCGTCCCCTGGTAACCCTCAAAAAGCTACGCCACTGCAAGCAAACCGAAGCGACTGCAATACATTTGAAACAGCTGAATTGTTTGCTTGCTAAGTGGAGGCATTAAGCTTACATCGCACGGAATTATAAAACAAAAATAGCTATGGGAGGGTTCACTTCTATACACTCTGATCTATGGCGCAGTGATTGCTACCAACTGTTAGTAATTGGTACGCTTCTAACGCTTGCGTCGGTTTAATGTCTCATATTGATCACGTGATGAAGTTGTATCCAAACATAACGCAGATGTAATGGTATCAGAGTGAACTGGCATACAGTTTCCTCCTTATAAATTGTAATAATAATATCACCTTAATATATATAAATTACGTGTCCCGTTGTTTGTCCGCAATGGGCTTTTAAACTACTTAACCGATTTCAATCAAATTTGCACACCGTGTGCAGTTTGATCCAATTTAAAAGGTGGGATAGCTTACGTTATAATTGGACCCGATAGGTGGCGCTGCGATCTGTGTTTGATATGTGTTTCAAGAAGTTTAAGTTTTTCCACCGGGCGAAGATGGGCGGAAACAAGTTCAAGAATTTAAGCCCATATTTACAAAATAGTGATAAGCTAATGAAGAGATAATTCACTGGTAAAAACGCTAGTGGTAGGTACAGTTACGGTAGTACGTGACATATGCGAACGAACCACAGACAAATAAGATAAAATTTAAATCAATGGATGCCAGTATACCTTGGAATAGCAGATAATGAGGTTGAGTACAGCAGTGCCCGCATGCGTCACAGTATAGATGGCAATTAATTGTGCAAACCCTTGACTCTACACATTGATCTGATTAACCTTTGTAATATTAACATTATTAATTGATTTACTAACATTCCACATCGATACACAGAACATATTAAACATGGTGTGGGATCTTAGAACATTTTTTTGTTATTGTAAAACAACGCAGTGTGTGTGTTTGTTCAATAGTAGTCTTGGATATTAAAGGTACCAGAAAAATACTTTTTGATCGTTTTTTTTATTTCTATTAATCGTTGAAATTCTGCGGCCAGTGTTGATGCAATATTAATACTCCAAAAGGCAGTCATTTATGTTGTAAATCCTCAAGAATAGAGATACAGAAGTACAAGAGATTAATTTTATGTTTCATAGAATAAATATTCTTATTAAATGAAATAGGTTTGTTTGTGTTAATTAATGTTAACATGATTACTACCTAAGTAAGTACCTAGTTCTTTAACTGCATAAACATCCAAGAGAGTTTAAATTGTTATTTAATATAAGCAAATAACAATTTCATGGCAAACTTTAACACTTGAAAAGTTTAAACGTTGGTTAAGCAATTACCAACAATTACTTACTGAGATGAGTTTTGAGATAATTTAGATAAATGATACCTAATTGATTTATTTATTTGCTCACAAATTGAACTCGACTATGCTGAAGTAAAACTCTTTGATAAAAATTATCAAATCCGATTTATAATTAATAAAAAAAACACATATTATTGCGTGTTCCTAAAACTGGATGACGATCGTTTAGATTTAGATCGAAAGACTGACGTCCATGTCACAAATGTAATAAAAAAATATATTTTGTTAGTAAAACAAAGTAAAATATTCAAAATTGTATACGACTGAAAGACTAGTGTCAATGTCAAAATTAAACGAAAAGCTTAAGTGGCATAGCATGGCATGTGCATGTGTGTGGTGTGCCATGTCATTTTCATTTCATTTCATAATTTGCGTTAGTCAAGAAAGGAAGGAATTACGAAACGGTTCAATTCAATGAAAATAAAAGTATAGCATCCGCATATACTCACAGTACATTGAAATATACAGCGGAAATTAACCATCAATCTTTAAACATTATTTAAACGATAGTATTTCTTAAAACCAATACATTTAAACGCGATGGAAGCGGATGAAAGCCATGAAGTCTTCGTTCATCGCCTCAAAGATTTAACTGAGGAAGAGAAACTGCACTTAGATTCGCAGAACATGCGCTTGGTTCCTAAAGCAAAAGCGGCCAGATTAGAACGCGAAGCTAAACGACACTGGGACATATTCTACAAGCGAAATGAGACCAAATTCTTCCGCGACCGCCATTGGACGACACGTGAGTTTCAAGAACTTATAAATTTCGATTCAAACGAGCGCATAACGTTTCTCGAACTTGGATGCGGAGTCGGAAATATGATTTTCCCGTTGGTTGAAGAAGCATTCTCAAATTTTTTCTTCTACGCGTGTGATTTTTCGCCACGTGCCGTAGAGTTTGTCAAGGCTAATAAACTATACGATGAGAGTCGGATTAAGGCGTTCCGCGCTGATCTTACTACTGATGAGTTATTTGAGAATGTTCGGGAAGACAGTGTCGATTTGGCGAGTCTAATCTTCGTGTTGTCTGCAATCCAGCCGGCGGCGTGGGGGCATGTTGCGCGCGTGGCCTACCGGGCGCTGCGTCCCGGCGGCATGCTCTTGTTTCGGGACTACGGCAGGTACGACATGGCTCAGCTGAGGTTCAAGCCTGGACACAAGATTGCTGACAATTTCTACATGAGGCAGGATGGTACCAGGTATATATTTTATTTGAAATGTGCTTATTCTTTAATCAGGCCGATACCTGATTATATGATGCCTACCCCTACGGGAAAGAGGCGTGATTATATGTAAGTATGTATGATATGTATTATTTAATTATGATGATTTATTTACCCAGTATTGCTGACAATAAACCAAGCGGCTCCCACACCAATCATTCTTGACTTCTTGGCTTGGTCGAGAGAAAACCTTTAGAAATTAACTGTCGTTGCCCAGTTATGTAATGTGGATTGTATTATTTCAGAAGCTATTACTTCACAGAGGAGGAACTGGCTGAAGTTTTTACCAGTGCTGGATTTGAAATCATTATGAACACATATGTGCAGCGGCGTACTGTAAACTTCAAGGAGGGCATTGATGTCGCACGCATCTTTGTCCAGGGGAAATACAGGAAACCTTCCACTGGTGAGTTTTATATTGAAACTAGCCATTACATGTGGGAAATAGTTTTACCTTATTAATAGTGGGTGCCTGCTACTTCATAGACAATTAAATATCACACTAGAGTCCTGCATTGGTACTACAGTAGGGCCTCATTAATCCAAATATCTGTCATTTTCACTAAGTAATTAATCTTAGAAAGCTATTTAATACACATTTATGAGTAATTCTTAATAAGATCATAGTCTAGGATATGTTACACATGATGTAAAATGCTAACCATTGATAAATAATGATTTGCATGTATATTAGCTCTATCTGAACAAACTTGTTGGTTTCCTGACAAGGTCTCTGTGAAGACAATATTATAGTCCCATTTTCTTCTCCAGATTGACATGAGAGTCTGATTGAAAGGGCAAGCTGGCTGCAATGAAAATCAAGTAAGTTAATTTATATCTGTAGTGTTAGTTTTAACCCTTACTAATCTACCCAAATTTTACTAAATTAACACCTTAATTGAATCTCACTGAATTCTTTATGTACATTACTTTGAAATCTAAATTAGCATGCACCAGAACAATTAAGTCATGATAACATTTATACTCTAAAACAGAATGTGGCATAGATGTTTGAAGATTTATTATTGATCACAAGAAATTGGTTCTTGACAAATCTTGTGTGAACAAACATTGATACATAGCATTGCATTCAGCTAGGTTAAGTTCCAAATGATGACAGCGCAGTGCAGCTGAAAACCTTCTGTTGCCTCATGGATGGATTAACTTTAGAGTAGGGAATAATTGGCTTCAAAATTCTTAATTTTTTTTCTTTTTTCAAAATTAAAAATTTAATTGCATTTCTCTTGTCTAAATTTTAAACTAGGGCCTGTCCAACCATGAGGTTGGATGCAAAAGTAGCTCTCATGAGCCATCTGAATTTTCATTAATTTTTAAGTCTTGTATACTTTGATAATTAAGAAAATATTCAATATTTTAATAACATTGTTTCAGGTTGAATTAATGAAAATACAGGAGAGATTTTACTGTGAGTATTTACGAATTACTATATCTTAAAATAAATTTGAAAGGTCATACTTGAAGGCAGTTTTTTAATAGAACTATGTGCAATGCGACAGCCTGTGTGGATTATTGTGTTTTAATTATTATTACAATGATGATTTTAGATAGGGACATCAGATTAACAATGTTGCTAACATAACTATCAAAACTGACTTGCTACCTTTGCTATTAATATCTACATAAATGTGTGAGATAGTACTTACAATTCATACTTTTGTTACAGACCGCCAGTATTGTGGAAGTATTATTTGCTGCAGGAATGTGATTTGATTATTGTGTAAGTAGAACTTTATTAACACTTACCTTCTATAAAAAATATAACATTATTTTGTTCTATAAAATGATGAGGTTTTTAGATAGGGACATCTGACCATGATGCTGTTAACATAACTATCTCCACTGATTATATTTCCCATTTTGGATATATATGTACTTTTCATTGGAAATGTGTTATTAATTTTATTTTCCATTTTGCTGCAGAATCCCAGTCTATTATCTTGATGATCAAGCAGAAAGACCAGAGAGAAGTAAGTACAGTGACCTAACTACTTTTAAAGGATATTAGAAAGTTTCCATTTATAATATTCAATGTACAATGTACAAAACCAATAAAGTTTTACTTCAGAGTTGTATAGAGTTAGAGAATACAAAGTGGCAATACTCTAGCCTCTCAGATGTAATTGTTCAGTTAAATAGCAAAAGTTCCCAAAATGCACAATAATAAATTACCAAGTACCTTGTCTCCGTCCTTTGGCTTTGTTTTCATTTACATAATGATTCATTTATTTTACCAATGGTACTAATAACTAATGATAGTTTTATTCAATAGCTTGTTTAGTTCAATAGCCACATAAACTTTACCAATAGTGTTCATGTGAAATGATGACCAGACCTTCAGGTCTCCCTCAACAGAGAGAACCCAATAAACCATGTTGATATAAATACACGTCTGATTGAATTTATGGTTACATTGACTGGGATTTTTTTTTACGATTTTATAACTTTATTTAATTGTTTCAGGTATTGATTGACCTGAGAACTTTGATTGTACGATGGAAATTTGTATACATTTATGTAAGTTAGAAGTTTTTTCTGACAGTAAAGAGCACATAGAGATACCTCGTCTTGAGCCAATTGTAACTTGCGACTGTTCAATAAGTTGATGATTACAATAACAATAGGAACATAAAAAAACTGAGTTATAACTTAATTTACCATTTATGTTGTTTTCATGATGATACCATAGTTCATCTGAGTGCTATGATGTACACGCATTTCATGTCTTTCGCTCCTATCTGATTTCACAATATTGATCATAGTAAATGCATTATTTTAACAGCATTTAAAATAAAAGCATTTGCCTTCAAGGTACTGATTCGTCACTTGACTGCGGGGAACTTCAAAATAGGTATGTGTCACTTTATCAAAGTTTGTAATCTTCTACTAATGAGTATTTGTACAATTGCTGAGGACTTAGTCCACTCAGAATATGCTTTATCTTACTATAGATAGTGCCTGCTTTTTGTATATATATATATATATAAAAGCAAGCAAATATAAAAACAACAAGAGTGGCAAACAAGCATACTTCCCACCTGATGGGAAACGGTTACCGTAGCCTATTTACGCTCACGATACCGAAGTATCACTTGCGTGTTGCAACTCTGTGTTCGGAGTGTTATAGTGTGTTGGCAGCATAAGGTTTAATCCCTCTGCTTCCAACACATTGTAACAATCCTCCCCCCTCCCCAAGGAGCTCATTACTATAAACCTTATTCACCACGTAGGAACACAACACAATAAATTGTTATTTGGCTACGGACTTCTATAAGGTGGAGGTCCTGCCCCAGTCGGGCAGCTCCAAATGGAACGGGAAACCCGTTATGCCCTACCTCTCTTAAATCTTATTGTGCGTCCTATGAAAAGTTGAGTTGCCTTTTTCACCTTTTTCCAATTTTAATTTCGCCAGTCACCTAGCCTATGACCGTATCCAATTTATCAAAATCTATCCCGATGTTAGGCATGACAATTTGGCAGACAGACAGTTGGGGGATGTTTGTTCCTCTTTCACGCTAAAACTACTGAGCAGAATTGGAATTCGGCACAGAGATAGATTATTCGCTGAATTATCACAAACATTTATCACTCAAAATTATCAGAACATGTTTTATTACTGAAGAAAAACATACAAATTTACTACTACTTTACGTGTAACTGCGAGCACTACTAGTTAACTGCAATAGTGTGGATGTTGAAGCGCATATTCCTAATTATTTAGTAGTGTCTTATCTAAAATGATGACCAGACCTTCAGGTCTCCCTCAACAGAGAGAACCCAAACAACCATGTTGACATAACACACGTCTGATTGCACTTAAATGATTTTAGCTCTTAAGTATTCTTGACAAACAGTCTAATTTGGAATGTATCCTTGTTTTAGATACACTGCAAGAATCGGAAATCGGAGTTTCATAGACTAATGCCGCTTGAGATAGTCATTTGTTCTTTTAAATCACAGGTATATATATTTTTTCGTTTACTGAATATCTATCAAGAATTCTTTCCATGTAGTAGTCCCAATAATAATAATCTAAATATAGCACACTACACTATATTATCCATGTTCCAAGATAATTTTTTTAAAAGAATATTGCAATGGAAATATCACTTTTCAATATGATGACCAGACCTTCAGGTCTCCCTCAACAGAGAGAACCCAAACAACCATGTTGACATAACACACGTCTGATTGCACTTAATTGCTATGTAAATATTAATTCACTAGTATTTTCTACATTCTTTTTACTTATTTTTTGCGTTTTGTTTTAGATGGTGGTACTTGCAATAATACGGACAAACAATGAAAGTAAGTTCAATTCACTATTAATTACCTTTTACATCAATTCCTCGATAGTTTTACAAGTAATGCATCACCCACCATTGACTTTATATATATCGTATCCCTTACTATATGCAAGTGCAGTTAATATTGCACTAAACAACAGTGATACGAAGACAAGTGTGGTCGCAAACTGCTGGGAGAACTTTCATAGCACTCTCAGTTATATTGACACACTACATTATCTAAAGCACGGTCGCGGAGCAGGAAGAATTTCGTACAATGACCTATTATTACCCATCTCTGTCACTCCCGCGTAAATATAATGCGTCTCGCTCGCACAGATGCAATGACCGCTGTCGCCAGGGATTGAAAACCGTTTAATTGAGACCGTAAGGTTTGTTCTTGCTTGCGTCTGGTGTTTTGGTCGCAATTAAAAGTATTTGACATGATTCATAATTTTTGAATAACTAACGACATTCCATCTTGGGATGCGTTAGTGCTCGTTCAATTTTGAAACACATTTATCTTAGTTTGTTGTTATTTGTTAGTTTTTGTTGTCTTGTTTTAATTGTTAAGTGGTTTCGTTGATTTGTTAAGTTTAATTTACTGTTTTAAAATGGAACCAGTGCCGTCTACCTCGCGTCCATTCAAGAAGTTTGTTTCTCCGCGGAAGAAAAGAAAAATGTCACACTTTAGTGAATCTGAGAAGGTTATGATTATTAACGTGTTTAAATACATTAAGGAATCCTGGCCTGCCGATAAATATCCTTCAAAAAAAGAAATGAAGGACAAAACAGCCGATATCTTGGGCATTTCAAAATCGGCCATATATCGTATTTTAAAAGAATATACCGAAACAGACACCGTCAAGCCGGCTCCTTCACCGAAAAAACGACTCTCAGTAATTGAAAAGACTGATGAGTTCGATAAATCGTGCATCAGACGAATAGTGCACAGCTTTTATTTAAAAGGAGAGTTACCTACAACAAAAAAGGTACTACATGTCATAAATGCAGACGAATCCTTACCAAACATGGGCTTGACATCGTTGAAACAATTACTAAAACATTTAAAGTTTAAATATGTCAAACGAAGGCGAAATAATTGTTTGATCGACAGAGATGACATAGCATTGTGGCGTATTAAATATTTGAAAAATATAAAAACTTACCGACAGCAACAACGACCAATATATTACTTGGATGAAACTTGGGTAAATGCGGGTAAGACCTTTTTTTTTATCCATTTACTGACTGAATTAAATCCATACTAATATTAAAAATATGAAAGTATCTCTGTCTGTGTGTCACCTTTACATGGCTAAACGGCTGTTATGATCTTGATAATCCTATTAATATTATAAACGCGAAAGTTTGTGAGAATGTATGTATGTTTGTTTCTCTTTCACGCTAAAACTACTGATTGGATTTTAATGAAACTTTACAATAATATACCTTATACATCAGAATAATACATAGGCTATGTATGAACCACAGGCGAAGCCAGAGGGAACAGCTAGTATTAAATAAATATACTTGGTATCAAGAGCAAAGACAGGATCGACAAAAGCGATTAGTGATCCCCTGAGTTGTTTGCAATATTAAGTGGTTAAATGTTTATACTTATGATAATTTTATTCATTATCTTTTTAGGGCACACTGTAGGCAAAGTGTGGGAAGATACTACAGTGCAGTCACGAAAACAAGCATTTTTGGGGGGTTTGTCGACGGGTGCCAAGAATCCTACTTCCAAAGGCAACCGGTTAATTATTTTACATATAGGAAGTGAAAAGGGATTTGTCCCAGAATCGGAATTGGTGTTTGAATGCAAAGGTACAGGCGATTACCACGAATCGATGAATGCAGTCAAGTTCGAAAATTGGTTCCAAGCAATGCTACCGAAACTTGAACCAAACGCAGTGGTTGTAATGGATAATGCCAGCTACCACTCACGGCGCCAGGAGACAATTCCAGTAACACGTTGGAAAAAATCAGACATCCAAGAATGGCTTTCATCAAAACAAATTTTTTTTGAAGCAAATGAAACAAAGGTCCAGCTCTTGGAAAAGGTGAAAAACGTTAAAACTCTGTACCAATCGTATGTAGTCGATGAAATGGCAAAAGCAGTTGGTGTAGAGGTATTGAGATTACCTCCATACCACTGCGAATTAAATCCCATCGAACTGGTGTGGGCAGACGTCAAGGGGTATGTAGCTCGGAAAAACACAACATTTAAGATGGTAGCTGTCAAAAAGTTGCTCCAGGAGGCTTTAGCCAACATTACAGCAGAAAAATGGCAAAATTGCATAAGTCACGTCAAAAAAGTGGAATCGAAACTAGGTGGACTAGATGATAATGTAGACAAAACTGTCGATTCTTTTGTTATAAATATGACAGGCGAGACGTCATCAGAAAGCAGTTACTCTGATACAGACGAATCGGATTCGGATTTATGATTTTTTTATTTCTACCAAATTGGTAATTTTAAGACGATTTTGATACCTCTGGTCTGTCTGCCCCTCTGTTCTGTCTGTTTCAGTTAACTCGGGAGTATTCGGGAGCAGTCGGTGCCGCTCGGGTGCGTTGGTACCAAAATGACGGCGTGAGACATGACGCCACTCGATACTCGACCACGACAGAGGAATAACACATCTGTGATTCAGTTTTATATTGAGATATTATTGCAAAATTGTTATAAATAAAAGTAATGGAATGTCTGAAGAGTTTATTGTTTAACAAAATACTTAATAATAATTTATTTAATAAGCTAGTTTTTTTCTATCCTTCAAATATTTCATGCAAACCACACATATAAAAATGTTTGTGACCACTGTCAGTAGGTAAAGAGGTCATTGTACGAAATTCTTCCTGCTCCGCGACCGTGCTTTATATGGTATCTTTATACCTTCCTGCAAAAGTCCCCAAAGAATTTGGTTTCAGTTTACTCTGTTGTAGCTGCGCCTCACTCGCAGTGTTAAACTTTATACTAGATTGAAATGTATTGATTTGTTAATCCAGCTAATATATCGTCTAACTGGCCAATTCAGTGCAGTAGTTTTTGCGTGAAAGAGGAATAAACATCCTCAATAACTTTCGCATTTATAATATAATTAGGAAGTGGTGTTCGCAGGTGTGGTGTTGCCTCTGTATTAAAAGTTTTAACCTACGAATTAATTCTTTTCAGTGTGTTCCTTAGCTGACCCATTGCTACGATTCGAAGCCAGAAATCTACCACCATTGAATCTGCAAGAGTGAGTTCAAGGCCAATTTTGCCAGCGGCGAAACCATGATTATTATTGTTAACGTGAAGATTAAAAACGTTTTTTTATTGAATTTTGTATATTTTTTCTTAATCCATACATCCACATTACTCATAAGAAATCGGTAATTTTTTATTTACAAATATAACTTGGTCTTTTTATACCCTTATCCCCGAATAGTTAAATTATTCCATCGTCGGCGAGGTAGCGACTCATTTGCTTTTCCTCGCTCAAGGTACACAGATAGTGCTATCCACGAAGACGCCCCAACAATTTCTAGTCTATATGGTACAGGGATGCAGGGAGTAATTGTAGTGTGCGTGTGTACACTCATACATATAAATTACGCCTCTTTCCCATAGAGGTAGGCAGAAACCACTCCTTTCCACTTGCTAAACTCATGGGTAATCAGTGTGTACCGACAATACAAATTATTATATTATTTTATATTTTGTAAACTAGGGATGCAAAAACCCTCCACTAGTTTGTCTAGTAACAACTATCGTCAGAACTCGTTCAGACTAAACGACTGCATTATTATACCAAGCTAGCCGCCCCGAGCAAATATCCGCTCATCGAACTTAACACTCGCGACTAAGCTTTCTTAATCACACTACTCGGTCATCGTAAGCGGTGGGACAAGTGCATTAGGAATTACAGACCACGATATCCTTTCATACAATATTTATTTAACTATAAGAAGAACCGCCGACGCGAGGTCTCCATCTGGTGTCGTCGGCCGGCAATGATCCATTCATAGTCCCCTCGCTTGGAGTCGAAGGTACCTTGCTGCAGGGAGATCAACTTCAACGTGAACCTAGGACCCAGTTCACACAGTTTTGCGCGCTTGCCGTCCTTTGTGAACTCATACCTGCCAGATACAAAATATGGATCATGCTGACAGATTCATATTTAATTATTAGTACTCCAAATCGGCGAGCATGTGTGAAGAGTCTGATGAATGTGGACGAAGCCAAAGAGGTATGTAAGTCTAGAGAGAACTGGCGCTCTACTCTCTTCCTACACCGTTAGGGACTCGATGTCATGATTTGTATATACATGTGATGCGAAAGTTTGTGAGGACGTTTGTTCAACATTCACACATAAACTACTGAACGGATGTTATCTAGGATGGGAATAATCTAGATAATTTGCAGGTAAACTTAGTCTGCCGCTTCTTCCAGACGCTGGATTGATCTGAATTTTTTCGTCGAGTCATCCCTTCTTAAGTCCAAACTATCGCTACGTGCCTTCATTCATCTTTTCCATGAAATCTAGTTAAATTAAGATGTTAATATGGTTTACCGGTGATGTCTGAAGAATATATAGTCGCGTTGGTTATGAAAGGTGACTGCGCGGCGGCCGCGGAACTGCGGCTCGTAGTGGAACAGCGCGCCGAGCATACGGCCCACAGACAGGCCCAGACGCGTGCTGAAGTTGTTTAGGATCACCTGGAAATTACATAGTACATTACTATGGTCATTGTAAATACACAATTTCACATATCTGAGCTTTTTCATGTTTTTCATTTCCCAACTGTAACATTGTAGCTTGATTAACCCTAAACTTATATTTAGTATTTCCTACATTTGGATGGAATGGATAACAAACAAAAAGAGTACTGCTAAAGTGGTAGAAGTAGATAGTAAGGCCACCATAAACAAAATGACAGCATATTTAAAAATTTTAGAAATAACAAAGGAGAGATTAATGAATTTAATTTATTATTAAATAATTAATTATTAAATTAATCTACAGTCAGATATAAAAAAGTATCTTCTTAATCTTACATTTAAGATTATTACTTCGTGCAGGTAATATTAAAGACATTGCAATACATTATTATAGGCAATCCCTACCATTCAACATATGTGCAACCTATGTAGCAAAGAAAGTCCTTCCACTTGCTTCAGTGCAATCTCTTTGACGACAATAACTCATGATACTTAGATTCAGCAAATCTCACCTCTGGTCTATGTGTAGTAATCTCTTTGTAGTCCTTCCTTAGCTCTGGTGTGATCTTACAACTGGATAGTCTGAAGTGAGCTGTTGGACCATTGGGTAGGTGTATAAGCAAGAAACCGTTGGGTTGCTTTTGATTTTCATTCACCACTATAACATCGGTTATTTGTTCTCTGATTGCTGATGCCACTATTCTCTTTACTGAGGATCTGTTAAATTGTATTACAAGGTTAACATTGAGCACCTAAATTATTAGTATCTACTACTACATTAAGTCTAGTAAACTCCAATATGATGATGAGAATAACAGAAGACTTGAGACATGACTCCTGAAGCAGGTGGGTCTTTCTTTTATGGTCCCATATAGAATATAAAAAAATTATACAAAGGTTTCAACTGAAATATTAATAGATATTTTTTTATGTTTATATTGATTATAAAAATTAAGCTGCATCATATTTACATCACAATTTTACTTATTATAATGAGCAATGAAGGATATGCAATTTCTTTTACAGTAAAATAAATTGTTAAACCTCCTACCCACCTCTGTCTATACCTAGATATTGAGTTAGGTATCATCCTGGCCAGTTCCCTGCCAAATATCCTGGTCTTTCCATGTGGGTTATCAGAGTAAGTGATAAGTACTCTTGGTTCATATGAATTCTCATAATATGCAGATAGTTCGTCCAATTCCATGTCTTTCTGGGCCTATGAGGAAGAATTAACACTATATCCTTATGCACCGAGGAGCATATGGGTAAAATATGAGACAATGCCAACTTTTAAATTTACTAACAAATTGTATAAAGCCAAAGAGCAAGCCTAGGGGACCATGGGGCCAAATATATTTGTTTGTGTCAAGTGTGACAAATAGTAACAGTAACAAACCTAGTAACCAATTTGGTAGAAGCACCAACATTTTAATAAATGGTGGCAGCTGTGTGAATCCCTAATTAAAAAATAAAATAAGAAGATGCAAATTTACAAGTCTCAATCCTGACTGTACTGTATGAGTCTTAAGTAGTTACAACAAAGCCAGAATGTGAAGGAAAACATTGATAGGAAACCTGCATACATCTGAGAAGCAATTCAAAGGCATATGTATAGTTGTGTTCAAGTAAGAGCAATGGAGTTGCCATCTGTCACATTTGCACCTAAAATTTATCTCCAGCGAAAAGTGTGATGATGTTATACTATTATAATACTGATGAGGTACAAGGAATCATCACTTCTTATTTATCCCGTTCGAATTTGGAGCTGCCTGACTGGGGCAAGACCTCCGTCTTATAGAAGTCCTTAGCCAAATGTTTTTTTATGTTGTGTTCCTATGTGGTGAATAAGGTTTCTAGTAATGAGCTCCTTGGGGAGAGGGAGGATTGTTATATTGTGTTGGCAGCAGAGGGATTAGTCCCATTAGGCTGCTAACACAGTATAACTCTCCGAACAGAGTGGTAACGCGCAAGTGATACTTCGGTATCTAGGTACTAGCGTAAATAAGCTGCGGTAACCGTTTTCCATCAGATGGGCCGTATGCTTGCTTGCCACTCTTGTTGTATAAAAAAAACAAAAAAAAATCTCAAATTTTTGTTTCTCTTACCTCTTCCTGTTCCTCATTGTCAACATTAGCAAGCATAGTCTCATCTTTCTCGCGAAGGGACTCCAACGTATGAGGTACTTTCTTGGGCACGTCATCTCCTTCCTGTTTCTTCTCTAGCTTACGCCTAAAGCCAAGTTTGAGAGTTATTAAGGGGAAATAATAACACAACAAGAATGTGAACATAACCTCATTCTACTTACTTCTTTTTCTCCTTTCCACGAGCCATCTCGTATTATTTAGTTAAGTCAGATAATAATAAAAAGATTATTTGAACTGTTAATATAATAGTTAGCCGAGTTTGCGAGAATTCTCATGTGAATACAAAACTTTTTTATAGATACGACGTGCTTTTATTATGATTTTACTTACTGACTACAATCAATCTGTACTGTCTGTCACAGACATAAGATAAAACAGACAGATACAGATGTAATAGTAATGAAACTTCAAGTAAAGGACTTTTGGCTGTCAACTCGCGGTGTGTCTGCCAACGACGATAAACCATACCGGAGATTGAAATAGCAAGTAAACTAGTTGATTGGATTCAAATAATAATGAGTTTTGTTTCCTATGTTTACATTGTGGTTTTGCTTAAGTAGACGGTATACGACCGCTTGTATATTGTGTGATTATATCGTTAACTCATTCTATGGACGCTTATTTGTATATAACCAGCTATCACTCGCGCATTACTTATAAAATGCGAAACACTTTTCACAACCTTAATATAGTACCCCATGTTCTTAATAGCATTCTTGGTAGAATCTGAACAAACCGGCGAACCAAGAAATCGTGTTCTGTGCAGTAGTTTTATTGAGGCCGATTTGAAAAATCCCGTTATTTCCAATACATATAATATGGAGAGCTGAAAAGAATAAAATATAGTACAACAACAATAAACCTTTCAAGGCAGTGTCGTCAGTTTGTGATTTTCCGAATAAAACTGGTTCTTTTCGCAAACGTTAGTTTCTCTCATCTATGGTTTCACAAAATAGGTAAGGTTCGCTCTTGTATAAAAAAAACTGAAATCACATCTCATAAATTTTATTATTTTACATATAAATGTTTACAATCACACACACTCGCTCATTTTAACATTCACTATAATCTTGTACAATTTAATTGAGTTGTACGTCTTGTCTCGCGAGCTCTAGCAACATAGGATCGTCGAAGAACTTGTTGATGGAGACATCTTCGCTGAGCCCCTTCCTCCGGCGCGTCTTTATCATGAACTCTCGCGCCAGGTGCGTGGCGGGCTGCGGTTCTAGTGGCCTGAGGGGGAGGAGTATGTAAGTCAGAGGAGAGCATAGCATGGCGTGGTGGCATGGTGGCAAGTGTGTGAAGACATTCCTATTGGGTCGGCAGCGCATAAGCGCTACCCTGGTGTTGCAAGCGTCTATGGGCTGCGATAAGCGCCAACTTGTACCGACTAGACAACCCCTCGCTAAACCCCTTTTGTAATACTGGATGTTGATATAAGTTCAGTCATATCTGACAAGTTTTTGTATTATTTATTATACGCGAAGCTGATGTGGTGAACAATTTGGAAAACTATTTTGAGAGCTGGTCTTCTCAGACCGAATACTTTCTGTTTATTTTCTGTTTATTTTTCGAATACATTGTATTTTAAAACTGAATCGTTAAACTACCAAAACTTACCATTCAGTGGTAGAAAATGTCAACAAAATTGTTTTGGTCTATACAAACCTTATAACGATGGTCTTGTCCAACGGGTCGCCGGGCACAATCTGCCAGTGATGGAACACCTGCAGGCAGAAAGCCTGGCCCTGCGTGTGCGTGCGCAGGTCCGTCTCGAACCCGAACGAGTCGATGGCGGGCACGAACGCCTTGATCGTGTACAGCGGTGAGCCTGGCACCGGCGCATCTTGGGTCACGTGGCCTGGGCACACGCAAATATTATACTCAACACATCACGTACTGTATTATTAATTCCGAAAAAAATATACAAAATATCTCCACATAAAAAAATGCTTTAAATTGTTTTTATTTAATTATTGCCGACTTTGCAACTACTTCGGCAGAGTACCAGCATCGTGGACCCTCTTTCAATGACAAAGCGCAGAACATTGCAATAACACTATTTGATTAGAGTAATAACGCTCTGTAAGTCAGTTTCGTAGTTTTTAAGTGATTTTTAAACTGAGCATTATCTGTATTTATCTATATAACTATCAAATTCTATGGATAAAAAGTACAGTAGTACATTGAGTATGAAATACAAACAGTGAATTATTATAAAGCGTGGAATTTCATAATACTATGCACATGATGTCCACAAATGACAAAGGAAAAACGATTTTTTTTTATGAGCTGAGCTCACCTAATTTTTTCAGGCAAATAGTAGCCTCTTTTCGCTAGAAATATTCTGTGGAATAGTCTGACAGTCTATTGTAGTTTCTTAAGCACAACTGTGCATTTCTTTTAAATAACTTCTCAAACATATGCTTAATTCCTGTCTATAAACCTCTATTCTAAGCTCTAGTGACGTAAATATCATATTCCAATGAAACATTATTTTTTAATTCAACACAGCCAAGTGCAAGCTGTGCAATATGCAAAGTTCCTGTTCACCTCTCCTCTTGGCCAATACAGTGTAGACGGCGGACACGCAGTCCGCGGGCGCTTGCACCTCCACGAACAGATACGGTTCCATGAGTCGCGGTGTTGCCATCAGGAATGCTGAGTATGCCACCTGGAATAATGTTGCAAATATACCGTGCAGCCCTCGCGCACTGTGGCGAGAGCTCGCTCGTGTAACGTAGTGTTACAACTAATAACTATTAATCAAACTGCAAAATAAATGAAAACTAAAAACAGCTAGCTAAGAATGTACGAAGGCGCTTCTGCCGCGTTACTCAGTGCGCGCCCCACCACAGCATATAAAAGGATCTACTGGGAAGGCGCGCTATTTTAACTCTGTCCAAATCTAAGAGTCTCTAAGTAGAATCTAATTTAAGAGTCCTCGCTGGGTGACTCAAGTACCAAGTACAAATTTTCATCCAAATCTTCCAACAATTTAGGAATAATAATATGTACTAATACAATACCATCAGGCGGACCGCTTGCTTGTTTGCCACCCATGTGACATAAAAGAAAATACGTAAATGAGTCCAGTAATCACAGACATAATACTTATACTTAATAAGCGTTTGTCTGGTAAGTAATGTGTGCATACCCTCCGAGCCGTGGGGATGATCTGCCCCCCGCCGCGGTGCAGCGGCTCCTGCGCTATCACGGCGTCCAGGATCTTGAACTTCACGTTGCGGATGGGCTCCTCGCACAGCGGGCCCTCGCGGGTGCCCCACTGGAAGCCTGCCACGGAATATACAACCTTATTCGCTGTTGCACTATGCTCATATTGGGTTCACACATACACACACACACATTAACACGCAGTCCTTCATGGGTCAGGCAAAGAGAGTGCCAGTCCTCTCTAGGCTAAGGACCTATTTCGATTCACCAACCTCCATGAGTCTCTTCATACATTTCAACTACTCTTGACGTTGAGTCTTAACCAACTTTAAGTGATCAATAGAGCGCCAGTGCTTTCTAATCTCACACACCTCTTTCACTTCATCCGCATCCATTTATTTATTTGAGTTTCCAATAAGCAATACACAAAACATTCTTATGAGCTACGTTATAATTATTATAGAATTGTGATTCCTCAATTATAGGAAACCACAGCAGGAAAACATTACAGTAAAGCAGAAATTTAAATAGGTTTGCTTGTTACAATTAGATTCATACAGTCTCTTCATACATGATCGCGGGTTTCGATTACTTTTGACGTTCACATGTTTAAGTGATCGACGCAGTGCCAGTTCTCTCTTAGATTTACACACCTCTTATTCACCCACATTCATTCAGTCAGTATCGCTGAACCTTTACAATGTTAAAGACAAGTACCTTGTACAATGCTGTCTTTGACTGATGCTAGAAGGTGTTTGTCGACCTCCGAGGGCAGCGTATCGTCAACCAGGATATTGGGTCCCGTGGTATCGGGCCCGAACGCCCAAATGGAACGCGCAGCCAGCAAATCCCAGTCGTATCTAGGAAATATAAAAATATTAATTTGGTTACCTCTACCTCTATTAGGGCAAATATACTACTGAAAATCTGGGCACAAAACAACCTTCTTTGTAAGTCTGTTAAAAAAATAGAACAACAATTTGTAAAGATGCTATGCATAGAGCCGTGGTGGCCGAGTGGTTCGAGCAGTTGCACGCAAAGGTCGCAAGTTCGAATCCCGACTGTACCAATGAGTTTTTCTTGAACTTAAGTACAGTGATTAGTCACACCACGAGCTTTACGGTGAAGGAAAACATCGAGAGGAAACCTGCATACGTCTGAGAAGAAATTCAAAGGCGTATGTATAGTCGTGCTTGAGTAACGGCGATGGACTTGCCATCTGTCACGTTGGCACCTAATATACCTCTGGCAGAAAGTGGGTGTGTGAGTATTACCTATACACGTCTGCCTACCCCTTCGGGGACCCTTGTGAGGATATATTATATTATATATATTATGCATAGCAGTAGTAATGTTACATTATTATAATAGTACAAATGTTGGTCATAGTGATTCTATAAAACAATTCGCTAGGAGCGCTGCACATTCAATAAAGTTTGACATCAACATATTGTTAATATTAATATTAAGCCCAAGAGCCGTGCGTTCCGAACGGTTCGAGTAGTCACCTTCGATTTATCTGAACTTAAAACAGTAGTAGTCACACCACTAGCTTAAGAGTGATAGAAAAAAAGAGAGAAATACCTGCATATGTTGAAGAAAAAAAAATATGGATGTATACATGTATAGTGTGCTTGAGAAACGGCCTATATATATTAGGCGCAATAAAGGTGTTATGTTAGACCTCTGCCTACCTCACACACATGTGGGAAGGCGTGAAGATACTGAGCCCACAATGTCCTGTGTTTAGTTTAGCGTGTCTGACTTAGTGTGGTACTCCTAGGAATGTGTTAGTGTAGAGTGTACTGACTTGGTCTGGAAGAACTCTCCGAGCCGCTTGCGGTCCCAGGTGACGCAGACGGCGCCCGCCTCGATGTCCTCGGCCAGGCCGCGCTCCAGGGGCTCGGCGATCATGGTCAGCTTGTTGCGCTTGTTGGGCGTCTCCGCGAAGCACTTCAGCGACGACGTCTCCACCACCGTCTCGCAGAACGACACCACGGGGTCCGCCACTGTACAACAAACACAATGACCATTAGTGGTCAAACTAAAAACAATAAACGTGGTCAGATTAAAAATAAAATTTCCAACGCAAGGAACACCGGAAACACTCATTGCACATCACATACAAAACAATAGAAGGTCGCCACATTCACCAACGTGAAAATTTAATTTATTAGTAGATTTTTCTACACTATTACTACTCCGTGAGCTTAAAAGCGAACGTTTTGGGGGTAGCCTGAGTACGTGACAGAAGGCATTAATTCATTTTTCATGTCGTCCTTGGAGCTGATAACGTCAAAAAAGGGTTGCTCGATTGTTTAAAAACATGTTCTCAGGCCACTGAAAGACAAATCACCATCATCATCATATCATCACGCCGAGTCCCTAACGGAGTATGGTAGAGAAAGTAGAGCGCCAGTTCTCTCTAGACTTACATACCTCTTTCGCTTCATCAGTCTCTTCATACATGCTCGCCGGTATCGTACACTCTTGACGTACCCATCCATGAGTGTCCGATCGATAGCTGAAGGAGAAATAGAGGTCAAACAAATGTAACCTTTGATGTCTATCTCGGAGTACATGTTCCTCAGGTCGTGCATGACGCAGTCCAGGTAGAGCTCGCCGGTGCCCAGGATCACGTGCTCGCCAGACTCCTCCACGCGCGTCGACAGCAGCGGGTATGACTTGTTCACCTGCACACGGATACACACACGTAACACATGCATACATATGTATATGTCGTCGACAGTGATGCCGCGCAATATGAAGTTGGCAGCGCACAAGTATAGCTTAAGAGAGGTAGGGCATAACGGGTTTCCCGTTCTAATTTGGAGCAGCCCGACTGGGGCAGGACCTTCACCTTTATAGAAGTCCATAGCCAATTAACACAACGTTTTGTGTTGTGTTCCTATACGGTGAATAAGGTTTCCTGTAATGAGCTCCTTGGGGAGGGGGGAGGATTGTTATATTGTGTTGGCAGTAGAGGGATTATTCACATTATGCTGCCAACACAGTATAACTCTCCGAACATAGAGTGGCAACGCGCAAGTAATACTTCGGTATTGTAGGCGTAAATAGGCTGCGGTAACCGTTTTTCATCGGGTGGGCCGTATGCTTGTATGCGACTCTTGATGTATAAAAAAATATATGTATATTTTTATTTAACTGTAACTGTATTTATTTAAATGTAACTAATGTTGTAACCGCACCTTGCGCAGACCGTCGAGCATCTTGGGCAGCTCGGAGGGGTTGACGGGCTCGACGGCGATCTTGACCACGGCCTGCGTGTTGAAGCGCAGCGGGCGGAAGGTGTGCAGCTCGGCGGGCTCCTCGGCCGCCACGATGGTGCACGTCTTCACCATGGGCTGGTCCACGCCCTCCAGCAGCGCCCAGCACCCCGCCGGCACGCGGTTCAGCTCCACCTAGCACGGCAACTCTCACATCCTCACACCGCTCCCGTGGCTTCTCACCAACCACTCGGCCACCACGGCATATGTGCTTTATGGCAATGCTTGTACTATTGGAACCAGACCACGACTGACTAAAGCTCTCAAGCTTCGCAGCCAATAGCTGACGGCCAGCTGTGACTAGTGGTCACTAGACCAGATGCACCCCAAAATAGTAACTTTCCATAAGTTGACCTTGTATCTAGCCTCGTATATCCAGAGCCTGCCCACGTTCATGATGCGCGAGTCCTCCTCGTCCTGCGTGCTGTAGTTCTCGCCGAGCACGCGCACCGTCTGCCCCGCGTACAGCGTGCCCGACATTATGCGGGCCAGTACCTGCCAACAAGCATACCGTGATGGAAATCGGTTAATTTATATTTTTATTTCATATAATTTCTATTTTTTTATTAGATTCTTTTTCCTCTTAAGTGTAATAAAATAAGAATGTTCTTTGCCGTTACAACATTCCCGTGAAACGTAGACCGTAACGCAACATAATTGTATTTAAGATGTCACACTACGGATACCTTAGTGCTTGAGTAACGGCTTGACTCGCTATCTATCTGGTTGGCACATAATACATCTCTCTGGAAAGTGGGTGTGTTTGTGTGGGTTTTACCCAAGTTACCCAAACCATATTACCCAAGTGGGTTTTTTTGGGAAGGCGTGAGGATTTTATTATTATACTATAAATACCCGGTTCGTTGCACCTACTACTCCTACCACTAAGCCATGATATCAAACCAAATAATTCTCATCCGGGGAGCATATCTAGAAAAGCACCTAGTGATTGGAGCACGTGGATAATTTGATACGAGGTAGTCTACTATGATAGTGTCGGCGATGTCAACGACTGACCAGGAAGAAGGTGCAGTCGTCTGTGGGGTACATCTTGGTGGTGTGCGCGACCAGGCGGCCGGACTGGTCGCAGGCCAGCATGTCCTGCAGCAGCGCGCCGGCTGCGCCGCGGTAGGCGTGGCGCACCTTGCGCGGCGCCGCCTCCAGGGGCGAAGGCACGTGGCGCACCACCATCTCAACGAAGCCGCTGCAACAGAGCGATAAAAAGTCACCTGCAACCTGCTGCCAGCCAATCCTAACCCTTCGCTAGTTTAATGAAACGGTGTTTTTTTTATACTACACGAGTGCCAAACAAGCATACGGCCCACCTAATGGGAAATAGATACCGTAGCCTATTTACGCTAACGATACCGAAGTGTCACTTGCGCGCTGCCACTCTATGTTCGGAGAGCAATACAATATAACAATCCTCCCCCTCCCCAAACAGCTCAGCTCATTACTGGAGACCTTATTCCCCGCGTAGGAACGAAACACAATAAATTGTGTTATTTGGCTACGGACTTCTATAAGGTGGACGTCCTGCCCCAGTCAGGCAGCTCCAAATTCGAACGGGAAACCCCGTTATGCCCTACCTCTCTTGAGTGTTACCCAGGATCATGCATGGATTATCTGTACTCGGTTGAATATAATCTTACCAGAAATCTCCAAAGAATCTGCTGCAGACAAGCCTCAGTAGGGGCCGCACGTTCAATTTGGACTCCTGCTTGGTCAACTTGATGCCCAGCTCCAGGAGCACCGCTGGCAGTGTGTCGTCCACGTCACCGACCACCTATCGTGACGCAATCAAATAATTGGATAATTGGTTTGGGAAGAAATTCAAGGACATATGTGCTTAACTAACAGCGATGGACTGGCCATGTATCTCCCGCGAAAAGTGGGCCTGTAGGTACTACCTACACACACTTCTGCCTCCCCTTTGTGGGAAAGCGTGAAGATGTGTTATTATTATAATCATTAACCTGCGCAAATATCTTGTAAAGCGGCTCCAGTATGAACTCGACGAAGCTTCTCTGCGCTGACGCATGCGGCTGTTTCTTGGTGAAGCGCCTAGTCTTGGCGTTGAAGTACACGTCCCCCCACAGCCAGGCCGCCATGTCAGAGCCTCTAAGGCCTGAGCCGGGGTGGGCGTAGGCGTACATCGCGCCGAACGACTCCAGGCTAAAGCAGACGTCGTAGAGCGATGACGCGAAGCACACATTTCCTAAAAAAAATACTTATAATTAATTATGTGAAGAGATTAGTTTTTTTAAAGCTATATTCTAATCATTAGAGGTGTAACGACACTCTATTTGCCGAAAACTTAACATCAATCCATCGACATTTCTCATAAAAGACATACTATTACATATAGTGCATGGCTTTTTTGATAATCGTAAAGCACCGAGTATGTTAAATCATTATACTAAAATTCGTTAAATACTCATTTGGACAAAGACTACCAGGATTTGAACCTGACTCTTGATTTGTCAGGCTACTATTCATACCAGTTGGTTACCATGCTTCTAGGTAGTAAAATTCCAAGACTTACCTAACAATGGCGAGAACACTGTGACAGGTTCATCAGGATTATCCTGTGGCTGATGCGTTTCGAGCATTGAGTTTAGTTCGTCAATGATATGCTTCAGTTTGTAGTATGCGTCTGCGGGGGGTAGCTTCAACTCTAGAACTAGGCGGTCGATCTTGTTGATGCAAAGGGTAAGTGGTACGCGTTCCTGGACTGCATGTCGGAGTAGCCGCTCAGTGTTTAGCATTATACCTTCAGCTGCATCGACAAATAGTACTGCGCCTGTTGGACGAAGGAATGTGTCAGGTACCATGTTTCATGCAAGATAAGAAGAAAATTATTTCATTAGTTGAGTCATTTTATATAGACAGATCCACGAAGACGCGCCCAACTATCCTGTTTTATAATTTATAGTGTTAAGTGTGTAACCTTCCACTAATGTTTGAGTACTAGCGGTACACACTGATTACCTATGCGTGCACACGCGCACCAAAATTAATAGATTCGGGTCATACTCCCCGCATCCCGCTCGACTAGAAGTTGGTGTGGGCGCGTCTTCGTGGATGGGGAGTCTTGATACTTGAGTTTGACTGGTGTGCCATGGGACAATTTCATTTATCACTAATTTCGTTTTTCAAAACTAGAATAGGAGTTGACAAAACTAGTTGATACAAATTTCCCACTACATAGAAGGCTGTCCTGCTGTATTTTACAATGGCATTCCAATATATAACTAGCTATAACATTGATAGAACTGATAAGTAATATAAAAATATTCTGATCCATTTCACAAGTTCCACATCCAGGCAACACTTACCATCAGAAATTCTTAACGCAGCTGTGACTTCATCACTGAAGTTCACATGTCCTGGAGTATCCATGATATTCAGTAGGTGCGATTTCCCTTTAATATCTTTCAACAGAAGTGTAACGGGCATGGATTTGATAGAAACCCCTCGCTCCTGCTCCACAAACAGTGTGTCCGTGTATCGCATTGGAATAGTAGTCTCATTGTTAATAGTGCTCGGGTGAGTCTGCCTCATTAGACAATCAACAAAAGAGGTTTTACCTGTAACAAATATTATAATAATATACAAACATATATATCTCAGGCTCCGCCCTTCATGGGGTAGGCAAACGGAGTAAGGTGCTAGTTCTCTCTAGACTTACATAGCTCTTTCATCCATCTATTTCACTAATACCACCTGCAAAGCTTGTGACGACAAATAAGGCCTGCCTTATGGTAAGGGGTTACAGTTGCATTTAGGTGTAAATAACACTAAAAGTATCACCCCAGCATTACAACCTTTCATTTGATGAGATGCTGTGCTAGCAGCACCGGGGCGAGCACTCATATGGAGCTTAGCATAACTTCTAGAAATTAAACTACATATTCCAGACCTGGCAATCTGAAATATGCTGTTAACACAGGTTATCCATGTCATAACCACTTCATGCGTTTCAATGGTTTTCTTATGCATCATGATCATAGTAGTTAGATACAATAGTCTGTAACTTTTTTAAATTCAAGAGTATAACTGAACATACAACTTCAGTATAACTTATAAAGTTTCCCTCCATTTGTCACTGCCCAGAGACTCTTATTTGACCTTTGTGTATGACCCACCTACCATTTTCTTTACCACTTATGATAAGGCAGGCCTCATCATTGTTTCCCATCCTTGAGGTATTCAAAAACATTTTATACTCACCATTATGTAAATGGCCCATTAGTGTAACATTCCTCATGAGGTTTGTATTATCCAGCATATCGGCAAGGTACTCCATATCATACTTGGTCTCTGGGAGCTGCTGCTCTTGGACCTGGAACTTCTTGTGTTTGATTGGCTCCACCAGGGGCTTGTCCAGTGCTTGTGTATCCTCTTCCTGCACCACAGTTTCCACATCTGGTCCATACACTTCAACTGCTTGTGGATAGTAACTATTGAGATTGAACACATTTTACACCTTAGTCATATTGTAAGAGTCAATCCATATTAATTCGAAACAAGTGGTTCCCTGTGGTTTCGCTCATACAAAATTTTATTTCATTGGTAAAATTTGTTATATAATACTAGCTGTTCCAGTGAGTTCATCTGTGTTGAATTTACCAAAAAAATATTGTTCAGGGTCTAAAATAAAAACTAGCCACAATTACAACTATTTATATCAGCTATCTGCCAGTGACATTCCCGTCAATATCGGTACAGCCGTTTCATAGATTACCCTGAACAAAGTCAACAAAGTGACACTCTAATTTTATTTATTTGTATAGATTTAAAACTGGCTTAAAACGCATAGGATATACTATGTCTTACTTAATCTGTCTAATTATCTATCTTTATGCCAAATTTCATTCAATTCCATTGAGTAGTTTTTGTATGAAAGAGGAACAAACATCCTCATTGCTTTCTTAATGGTAGAGGTATTATTACACCCAAATTAAGAAATTCGTAGGTCAACATTACGATCCTCAGACCATAGATTCATGAATGTCAAAAAATTTCATCTGATCAAATCAATGAACAACAACTAGTTGGTGCAGTTTTCCAGGGTTAGAACCTGCAGTCTTGTATCCTTCGATAAACATAAACTGAAATACACTTTGTAATTCAACGTAACTAGTGCCGATCTCATTGGTGGTCTCATGTTTGTATACAAATTGTTGGTAATAATAAACAAAGCTACAAGTACCGCTTATCTTCGTGCAACACGACGGACATGGGAGCCACCTCCGGCTCAGCATCAGCGTCTTCATCTTCCTCCATGGCATCTTCATCACCATCTCTGTTGTCCTGGCCGTAAACACTTTGTTCATCTTCAGAATCTGACTCCAAATCAGGCCCTATGTAATTACCGAACTCATCGTAAAGATCCCCGTCCATTTTCTCCGATTATAACGATATAACAATATTATATCCACAACTTTCAAAACCTAAACAAATGCCGCTAGCTTGCTCTCTGTTTGTTGTCGATTTTGAGGTTACGTTTTGCACGTGTTGCCCACTTTAAAAATATTTGTTTTGCTATTCATTTTAGCTTTTTATAGTATGGCTAATACTTCTTTCTACTATATGTGGATGTATACCTATGGGAAGGCTGTATGTATGTTTCGGGCTCAGAACAATAACTGCTTTAGTTATTGTTCTGAGGTTTCGGGGTAAAAGATGGGCTCATTATCACATACAATATCGGTGAGATAAGGAAGTTTTATTTATTCAGCCGGAATATTTTGTATTTCTTGTAAGATGTGCCCTACATAAATGATTTAGTGAGAACTTTCGGGTTGCTTTAGACATTATATTATTATTGATGAACGGACAGAATGTTATTTTATAACAAGACGTCACGTCATTCATTGAAGGCTGACTAGAGAGCGTTCTGTGCTTAGCCGTATAACGAGTAGCGGCTTCAGATTTCGGTCTTTTCAGCCTCCTCTGCTGTCTGTCTGACAATTCTCTTTTCAATACAAAAATGGCTGCTGGACAACAAAATTTATCAAAAATGGTTTCGGCGCAGCTTCGTAATAAAGCAAATGAATTTTTAAATTCCAGAAAACATGCAAATAATCTTGCCGATATCTTACAAATGTTTGAGGTAAGCTTTAAGTTGTATAATAAGATATTTTTCAGAATCAAAAACTGCGTCATAGGTTACATTTTGTGATTATTTGCCATTTCGATGTATTTCAGGCTGAAACGGACAACTACTCGCCGCTTTTACTTACAGTCGAAGTTGTATTCACGGAATTGTTGAGGAGGGGCGATTTGATCGAGGAAATCGTCCCTCTGCAGCCTGTAGGTGAGTACTTAGCCCGTGCCGCTGAATATGTATCGGATGAGATATAGCATGAAAATATCGATTTTCTATGTACCTACGTATAGTAATTTTTCACCCGAAACGTAATTTTCAAACCCTACTTGAGCTTTCACAGTAATTGCGAATGTTTTGCTACAAAATATGTTGTATGGAGGAATTGAATTGGGAGATCACATTTCGCGACATGTGACCTCTGTTTGCTCATACGTACGGCTGTGGCTGCCAAAACGTTGCCAACTGCGGCCATTATTGCCTTTGTTAAATTCAGATACTTTGGATAATACTATGTGTAGTCAAGAGCAGACAATTCACCAGTTATCTTGCCACTAAAAGTACCTCAGCAGCAATACACTTTGCTTAATTATCTGATTTGCTCAAGGACACTAAGCACGGTTATTATTATATGTAATAATAACCGTGCTTAGTGTCCTATATGATTTGATGTATATTATTTTAAATGCATCTCATTACTCAAACTATCTTCATTACCAATTTTGGCAATTATCACCTCATTAAAAAATATAACACTATACAACTATATACAATACATATCTAATAGGTTTATTAGAACACCTATTATAATTGGTCTTATTTATCCATTCAAGACCGTAGCCCAGAAGCAGAGTACACCAGATGGCTGCGAGAGTGCTATGAATCAGCACTTGTCCGTATTCTTGGCTGTGTGAAGCGCGGTCGCACAAGCTCCCGTCTTCAGGCTCTTGTCACTGCAAGCAAGCTGTTGCAGGCTGAAGGCCAGCATCCTATGGAGCCATATAACGGATACTACTTCCCCTCTGTCAGATTGAAGGTATCTACTATCTCAATAATTAAAATAATACATACACATAATAACAGGTTCCTCATGGGGTAGGCAGAGAGTGTAAGATGAAATATAGTAATCAATTTTAATATTTTTCAAATATAGCTCCTTGCAAAAAGTGAATTTATGGCTATACATTTGCCAACCCCTTCAGGAACCATAGTGGAAAGGTATATAAAATTATTATTGCTATTGTTATGTTATTATATCTGATATGATGAGCTTGATGGATGATATGTATGCATGTAATTATTCAAAGGTCTGAATATTAAAATTTTATATTGTTTACAAAATCTGTAATTTTTTTGCCCATATTTGTTTCAGAACATATTCACAGTACTGCTAGACTCTGAAATGTCCATGTCAGCCCCAATAGCCCGCTTCCAAGAGTTTTCAGAGTACAGAGACGTTCAGCAATATGGCTTGAAAGTGCTCTGCACACTCGCATATCGCAAGTGAGTACAGTATATGTATATTGGTGATTTGATTTTGTAGTTGGTATAAATTTTAAGACTAAGTTTGCTTTGGAAGCTATTTGAAGTAGAGTTGAGCTATAGTGCTGTGGTTGTATTACAATGGAAGGGGTAACAGTATAGACAAGGAGGATGATGATGAAAACAGATCAGCTGGGAAAAAACAAGTTATATACATTTTTATGATAACAGGTGGAAGCTTTCTTTTCCAAAATTCTTGTAATTAACTTTTAATAAAGGTATAAAAAAAGAATTTTAATTAGAATGACTGTTACTACTATTTCTGTTCATTGATAAATACCGAAATTAACTTTGCAATTAAGTAAGTAATAATAAAAATAAAAGTTATTACCTATAATTTTAATGTTGTGAATACTATGTACATGTTCACAAAGTCTATTGCTTGATTTGTCTGTGGAATGACATAGCTCTAGGACTAATAAGGTATGGTATTCTATACATTTGCTTATACTTGTTGCAGGTCACCAACATCTATTTACATGCAGAACTATCTTGAGTTGCTGGACAAACTGCTGGCCACTGAGATCACCACAGATGTCAAGGTCAAACTGAAAGACAGGGATCATGAGGAGAAAGAGAAGCTTCTTTGTGCTTCAGAAGGTGAGGGATACTGTTTTATAGTAATGTAATGCCAAATATACTTGTCATATGAGAAAGTCACAATTGAAAATGCCTGGAAGAGCTTCTGGTCCATGAAGGACTTTTGAAGGGTGACCTCCCAATATAGCAGAAACTTGTGGACATGTGTATTCTTCCTATTTTAACATATTGTACTCAAACATGGTCATTAATGAATGCCCAGAAGTCTAAACTCAAGGTTTGCCAATGTTTCATTGGACCAATATCACCCCGGAATAGACATCAGAGGGGCAGAGCACGAAGTACAAGATGAGAAGACGTGGACAATACATCCATGGATAGATCTACACTAGCATTGGACAGAAACACCTGGAATTCATGGGGCGAGGAGTGGGATATACCGGGCTCACAATAATAATATGTTTATTAATTGGTGTCCTGGCATCTTTAATGTTGCACTGGAAGTTCAAATGATCTTTACTATATATATGCTTAGTACTTATTGATTGAACTTCATAAATTTTTAAGAAGTCTGGTAGTTGAAGGTAATTGATTCATGAAAAAATATCAAACAGAAATAGTTACATATGAATCTTTAATTATAATAACAGATTAATATATAAATACACACAGTATTAAGTGCATGATGTGTGTAAGTGTAGAGAGACCTGGCACTTTACACTCTGTGCGTACCCCATGTGGGAATGGCCATGATGATGTGATGTGTGTTCATAGATAAGGCGCCGTTCCCATTCAACGTGGTGGTGTGCCGCCGCTACGCCAACCGCTGCTGGGGCTTCGCGGCGCAGTGGCCGCTGTGCGCCGAGCCGCGCGTGCAGCGGCGCGCGCTGCTGCTGCTGGTGGAGCGCCTGCTGCCGCTGCTGGCGCGCCCGCACCTCGCCACAGACATGCTGTGCGACAGCCTCGATGCCGGTCAGGCCCGATATATACACATACCATACACTACACGCTTTACTTTCCCTCAGTGATCCCCAATGGGGTAGGCAGACGCTCAACTCGAATACTGATTTATGACAGTCCCTTGCGGGGTTGGCAGAGAGTAGATCGTCCATAGGCGGCGGTAACCGCTTACCAAAACGCGAATCGCATGCTTGTTTCCCACCCGTGTATAAGGGTATTAAAAAAAAAGGTCCACTGTGATCCACATTCATGAGTCTCTTCACAAATGCTCAACGGTTTCGATTACTCATGATTTTCGCATTTATGTAAGTTGTTGGAATTAGATCTTTCTCTACCTCTTCTTCCACACACATCCGCATTGCATACTTGCTTCGTCCTTGGTGCTTGCTGAGTATATCTTTATTCTTACAAGAGTGAGTGTTCCTACAGGTTCACTCTCACAGTTTAGTTAGATAGTGTTTGTCCCGCGAGCAGGTGGTTCGATCAGCATGCTGGCGCTGCAAGGCGTCCTGGAGCTGGTGCGGCGCCACAACATGGAGTACCCGGACATGTACGACCGCCTCTACGCCATGTTCGAGCCCGAGATGTTCGCCACCAGGCACAAGCGACGCCTCATGCATCTGGCTGACATCTTCCTCAGTTCCACGTGTGTATACCACGTTATTATTATTTTCCAAATACTTTATTATCTATCAAATACAAATGAATAAAATCGGAGTCTGTTTGTGATATAAAAATAACACGGTACATATACCAAAATATATTTTTTTTACAATTTTTGTCTGTCTGTTTGTTTCGGCTAATCTCTGAAATGGCTGGACTGATTTTGACGGGACTTTCACTAGCAGATAGCTGATGTAAAAAGGAGTAACTTGGCTACCTTTATTTTAGAATTTGTTTTTTTTTATTCATCGCGGACGTAGTCGCGGGCTCAATTAGTTATATAATATTTTTCATACTAGCTGTGCCCTATGGTTTCACCTTCCTCAGTACCTTCTTCTATTGTATCTACTAACAATAATGTTTAAACATAAATGTACAGGCATTTACCGGAGAGCCTCGTGGCGGCGTTCGCGAAGCGTCTGTCGCGGCTGGCGCTCGTGGCCAGCGCGGAGGACGCGGCGGGGCTGCTGCAGCTGGTGGCCAACCTGCTGCTGCGCCACCCCGCGCTCAAGCGCATGATCTGCCACGACGACGCGCCCTCGCTCAGTGAGTACTCATACTGTACCCTCGCTCATGTCTAATCTAGCCCTTATGGTGTACAAATGTATTGAAATAGACGACCACTATGTATGACAGTTTTTTTTATACCACATGGGTGGCAAACAAGCATGCGGTCCGCCTGATGGTAAGCGGTTACCGCCGCCTATGGACGCTTGCAACACCAGGGGTTTCACTCGCGCGTTGCCGACCCCGCAGGAATCTTTTCACACCCTTCTTGAAGAACTCCATGCTGCACTCTCCAGGGAAAACCTCAACGGGGAGCGCATTCCATAGCCTGAGCGTTCGTGGAAGAAAACTCCTTTGGTTGTATGTGTGCGATTGTTGTGCGGTGCGTGTGCAGTGTCGAGCGACCCGTACGTGATGGAGGAGACGTGCGCGGGCAGCTCGCGCGCGCTGGGCTCGTCGCTGTGGGAGGTGTGCGCGCTGCGCCGCCACTTCGCGCCCGCGCTCAGCGCCGCCGCCGCGCGCGTGCTCGCCGCCGCCGCGCCCGCGCCCGGCGCCGCGCCGCTCACGCTGGCCGCCGAGCACGACGCCGAGGTCGCTCGCACACCCCCCTCTACACACACATTACATCGCGCCGCCTCGCACGACGCCTAGGTCGCTCGCACACCCCCCTCTACACACACATTACATCGCGCCGCCTCGCACGACGCCGAGGTCGCTCGCACACCCCCCTCTACACACACATTACATCGCGCCGCCTCGCACGACGCCGAGGTCGCTCGCACACCCCCCTCTACACACACATTACATCGCGCCGCCTCGCACGACGCCTAGGTCGCTCGCACACCCCCCTCTACACACACATTACATCGCGCCGCCTCGCACGACGCCGAGGTCGCTCGCACACCCCCCTCTACACACACATTACATCGCGCCGCCTCGCACGACGCCTAGGTCGCTCGCACACCCCCCTCTACACACACATTACATCGCGCCGCCTCGCACGACGCCGAGGTCGCTCGCACACCCCCCTCTACACACACATTACATCGCGCCGCCTCGCACGACGCCTAGGTCGCTCGCACACCCCCCTCTACACACACATTACATCGCGCCGCCTCGCACGACGCCGAGGTCGCTCGCACACCCCCCTCTACACACACATTACATCGCGCCGCCTCGCACGACGCCTAGGTCGCTCGCACACCCCCCTCTACACACACATTACATCGCGCCGCCTCGCACGACGCCTAGGTCGCTCGCACACCCCCCTCTACACACACATTACATCGCGCCGCCTCGCACGACGCCTAGGTCGCTCGCACACCTCCCTCTACACACACATTACATCGCGCCGCCTCGCACGACGCAGAGGTCGCTCACACACACCCCTCTCCCCCCCTCCACACACACACACACACACACACACACACACACACACACACACACACACACATAATAAATTACATTGCGCCGCCTCGCACGACGCAGAGGTCGCTCACGCACGCCTCTCCCCCCTCCACACACACACGTACATACATAGATTATATCGCGCCGCGCCGCTCACGGTGTTCGTCAAGGCGACGCGGATGACCGACTCGCTGCGAACATTATAGCTACTTCCTCGCTCACATCTATCCATACCGTCACGAAGAAATTTTTAAATCATAACAAAATCAATCTGCTATTCTATTGAATCACTGTATCAGTAGGTGTGTCCACTTTGCCCTGCCAATGACAATATGTATATGTTACTCCAACAGTTGTTCGACTCCGAGCTGAAGAAGAGGTTCAAGACGATAGAGATGAACTTCGTGCGGCCGCAAGGCATGCTGGCGCCATCTGGCGAGCGGCTCATGCAGTACTGGGAGTTGTTGGCCTGAACTACTCTTGTAGCGATGACGACCTCCCAGTAGGGGAATTTACCGAAGATTTGATAATACGTTAGCGGGATGGAGAATTTGGAATGTAGAAGTACCAAGGTTTATAGTAAGTGTACCTACTCTTAAGTACTGTTTGTTGTCCTTTTGTAACCATCTCATAGTCACCACAGGGCCGGTTGGGTCGGGCGTGCGAACACGTCCATGTAGTGGTACTAGCCGGCCTTGTAATGTTTATTATGACAGATTTCTAAAGATTATTATAATTGTTATTCTTACCTAAAATGTTTAAAATTATCAATATCTTCCCGCAAGTTTTGACATTTGTATGTGATCTTCTTTGATAACATTGGTTTTGCACTCCGATTTATTACATTGTTGTATGTTTCGGGGATATATTCCATGCTAGTAACTTTGTGTTATAATATTTATTTTAAGATTTAATAAGACACAACTCGACTCGCAGTCGCGTAAACAACGCTGTTTGCTTGCACTCGTTATTTTGACATTATTAAGAGATGATGACACTTACAGATTTTTTTTTCATTTCAATATCATCCATTTATATTTTCGTCAATCACACCGACAAGACATAAAACACAACCATTATATATAATATGTTATATCCTCACGCCTTCCCATAAGGGTCCCCGAAGGGGTAGGCAGATGTTTAGTACCCATACACACACTTTATAATATGTTATATAGTTTGTAAATTATCTTCGTAGAGTAACAACACCTCTGCCTTTGGTACAACTAATGAATTTAAAAGCTCAGCGTTCCCATGTTGAATCGAGTCGATATACATACAGTCTGTTCCCCGCGCATCGTCAAAATTGCACGATCGGCTTTGACTATTGATCATACAAATCCCGACTGTACCAATGAGTTTTTTGAAATTAAGTACAGTGATTAGTCACACCACGAGCTTTACGGTGAAGGAAACCATCGAGACGAAACCTGCATACGTCTGAGAAGAAATTCAAAGGCGTATCTATAGTTGTGCTTGAGTAACGGCAATGGACTCGCCATCTGTCACGTTGGCACCTAATACACCTCTGGCGGAATGTGGGTGTGTGGGTATTACCTATACACCTCTGCATACCCCTTCGGGGACCCTTGTGGGAAGGCGTGAGGATATTATTATTATTAATTTCGATAAACCACAATAGCATACATAAGAATAATTTATATGATAACCACTTCAGTACATAACAAATACCTATTGTAAATATTTACTTAGTGATGCATGTTTATTTAAATGTATAATTTATTGAAATACTAGATTATGTCACTTCGTTGGCTTATAACATACATGTTCCGAGTTTTGCAATGTAATCAGAGACTTGTGCAATTTAGAGTAAATTATCTAGGATGTATATCCACATATGTTTCTGCATATTTAGAAACTTAATTTATAAACAAATAGTTTCTCTTTATAGTATTTGTACACGAGTACATGAATCCTGTTGAAGTTCCCTTTTAATGCATACCAAATGATACATGTATATCATCACGCCGAAGAGTCATCACCGCACTGGTTAGGCAGAGATCAAAGATAGCCAGTTCTTTCTAGACTTACAGAACTCTTTCGCTTCACTCATCAGTCTTCATTCGGGCTCGCCTATTGCTCATGACGTTCCCATAATTAAAAAAAAATATATTACATATTATACTGGCTTGGTTTGCACGCTGTTAACATCGGTATCCTTTCTTGGTTTATAGACTATTTTGCCATAATACTTTTAAATAGAACTTATATGTAATCCAAACATGAATTATTCACCACAGGCTTCGTCCATCCAAAAGTGATACAATTAACTCACCTTAAAAATAATTGTTACAAGAATACCTGATATGAAACCGTAATATAAGAATTTGTAGTAAATTTTGCACTTTAACATAGATTTAAGTAAGCGAAGTTGTTGTCGATTTGTTTGTTTCTATCTGTCTGACTGCGGAATGTTTTGTCTGTGATCGTGATGCCGGGAGTCGATGGCCTCAACCTCCTATTAGAACAAGAGCGATTTTTTTTGTCGGAAACTTTTACTTGCAGAACTAGCATGGGGTGGGATTGTCTATGGGTTATCGGCGTCAGCGTCCTTACAATGCCCTAGTACTTGAAACTATTGAAGGTTAAGGTTTATTGTAACTGCTGCAAGTTATACTGACCCATAAATTATGTTAACGACGTGCAAAGCAGGGTAATATATAAAGATATATATTATGTTTTTTTATATTTGTTGTAAGCAATCGGGTAGCTTACCATATTTCCTGTCGGTTATATCTTGCATTAGTTACAAAGTAAATAACGTCTGTTTATTATGTAAGTAAATACATACATATGTCTCGGAAAATTGGACAGTTCAGCACCATGAAGCAGAAAAAAATATACAAAGTACTTTTTTTACTTCAAGTTCGCAAAAAATCTGCTGTCCTGACAAAGTTATACGTGTAGAATGTAACCACGCTTTCTTTACGTAATTAAGTAGATTTATTTTTTTATTTAAAAAATATTTCGGAGTGAATTTTACTCCCTTTTTTATAATGCTGTTATCTTTGGAGCTATTTGGTTAATTACCATCATGAGAATATATTTATAACACCCTATTACTTCTGGAGCTGTTCTATTCTCTGAGACAACTGTTTTACAGCTGACTTCCACCAATATAAGGTGTCTTCCTTTCGACCCAAACCCATAATGCATTGCGAACTCCATGAATTAGGAAGACAAAATATATATTATATATATATATATATATATTTTACAAATAAACTTAACTTAATTCGAATCAATGTTAGTTTAATAAAATATAGCATTTAAATCTCTAACGCCATTGACATAAAGTTTTCGCGCGTAATGTGGGCGTAAGGTGTCATTATTTCCATTCCTAAGCGCTTATTTTGGCGGCTGGATGTATGAATTTGTTATTATTAGTAAAATCAATCATGGGACAGTGATAACGGCCATATTTATTTGATTTATTATTGTTATTATTAATTGTTTATTTCATAAGCCTCGCAGTCAAGGGCACGGTAAAAATAATAGGATTTTAAAACTACGTTCTAGTACCGATAATGCATTAGCATGTTTTCTACCAAAGCCTTTATATATAATATATGTATATATATATATATATATATATAATATATGTGTATATATATATCTATATATATATATTATTTATTTAGAAACATATTCACATTTAATAATAATAACGGTTTAGTCTTCCCAAACCTTTTGCCCATATTTGTAAATATTATGAAAGTGATACATTGAGAGCAGTATTGTTGTAATTCTCCGTAATTAAACACTTCCGCTATTTTTCCATAGACAAATTGATGTATCTCCCTTAATTTCATAAGAAGGAATGCATTATCCGCTAAATATACCAGTTTGTACTGGTTTATTTTCGCAACTTACCGCCGGTTTCTGGTACAATTTTAGCACGATGAATTAGTCAACCGATTGTCACAATAACAATTTGTTAACAATCTGTCATCGAGCTTTGAGTTTCTAGAACGCAAATCATCGAAAAATTAACTAATCTACTGTTGACAGCCGAATTATTTTTTAAAGTATGTCTATTTCCCTCTAGCTTATAGCTTCGTCTTTGTCTTGCAATGTCAAAGTATTCCCGCCGGGAGCTGAAGTTTCGTTAGTTGGACAAAAGATTGATTTGTTGTTGTTGATCTTGTTTGTTTAGGTACTTCAGTTATCGTGTGATAAACAAGTGTAAAGAATATAAATAAATAAAGTGTAAATGTTAAAATGCCGCCGCTGTCGCGTAAAAATTACACAGAACGCGATCTATCTACTTATATTTTATTCTAATACTTATATTATATAATTTATAGTAATTCAACATATAGGTAGGTTCCCGACAGCTGATGATGATGATTTGAAACTTGCCAATTTCTAATATTTTTGCTATTATTAAAAGATTATTTCGATTTCTGTAACTTTACACACTTATGTCTTAGGGTTTGTCTTAAGAGATTCATATTAAAAAAATATCAGATTAAAAATCAAATAAAATTATATGAATAAAAAAATAACCAATTCAAAACTAAAAATCAAAGGCAATGTTCTATAAAAATTTCAACGTAAGGAATTAGGAAACCAAATAGCATTATTCATACAAATTAAGTTTTATATTATTTTGCTATAAAAAACGATAAATAAAAATCGATTATTTTGTAACATCCCTATATCCTATTAAATCAGCTGAGAAATTGGAGTTAAAATCGGAATACTTGCGTTAACACGTCGATAATTCCTCGATAAACTACAATTAAAAATTGTATGTCAACAATCTGTTAACAAAGAGAAAATGCGTTCAGAAACTCAAAATGGCTCCAATCGGCAATTGATTTGGGATTTGACATACCGTTGACAAACTGCCAACAGTTTGTCAGTTGAAGCTTTTAGCAACCCAAACTACGTCTAATTAGAGATTAACAATCTGTCACGTAATTTGATGGATAGAAATGCGTACGAGAAACCGGCTGTTAGTGTTCCATCATAATAGTCCCTAATATGTGAATAGAATCTCGCCACGCGCCGCCGTGCCCGCCGCAAATATTGTGATTATTTTGTAACAAAACTAGGCATAAGTTAGCATTAAGACATTATTTTAATATTCATTTAATGTTCTATTATTATATTAATTACGAAATAAAGAGTATTATGAATATTTTGATTGTTTCTCTCCTCATTCTAGAGTTGTAATTATTGATGGTCTTTTCATCATATATTTAAGAACTCGGTTCTCGTTTCAGCGTCTCAGATGTTTTGATAATTCCTTCCTAATCCTAATCTGACAGACACTTCTCTATCTTAATATATATAAATTACGCGTCACGTTGTTTCAATCAAATTTCCACACCATGTGCAGTTTGATCCAACTTGAAAGATAGTATAGCTTACATGTTATAATTGGACACGATAGGTGGCGCTGCGATCGTGTTACGGGCAATTAAAATTTTTCACCCAAGAGAAGCTGGGCGGGACAGCTAATATGACTATATTTATGTGTTAGTGCTTGCGTGATTGATGAATTTTTTCATATTCCAATTAATATGAATGGAAGCAACCCATCCTGGATGGATTTGTTTGAAATTTGGCTAGGGATATGTTTGTTTGTTCTATTTACATGTACACTATATGGCCGCACTTGTAGTAACGGTGTAATGACATATAAAAAATATCGATGCTAGATAATACCTAGTTCTATAGTATTACAGCAGCTTTGAATTTCATAGCTTTTTTGGCTAAGTTACTAGGGTATCATAGTTGTTCAGATGGCATTGACAACGCCATCTAGACAAACTAGAACGAACCTCAAGCTCAACAATTATGACAATAAATAACACTATCGGCCAAAAGACCACAACTTTAAAGTGCTTCCTCTGCATATATAATTATTTTCATCTAAAACTCTTGCCGTAATCTCCATCCACCCAGCAGCAAAAGTTCCCGGAACTCGTGCTACGAGAGAATAAAAAAAAAACCTTTATTATATAACTAGCTGCACCCGGCATGCGTTCCAATGCCATCCAAACTTAATTGCGATCGGTGGAACTGTATAGAAGTTGGTGCTCGGCAGCGCCATCTAGCGAGTTCTTTTTTTTCTACCAAAATTTCATTACAACCTGATCAATTGTTTTCCGAACTCGCAGAGGACAAACATACCAGTAATCAATTTTATTTACATAGATTTCCTCCAGCAATATTCTCGTGGCCACTCCTCCAAACAAAGAACGTAACATGCAAATCAAACAGGAAATATAAAACGCATCTGATTTATTTTTCAATTCAAGAGCTTTTCTATACAATGAACACGAGTGTAGCACCGAACATTCTTTACTAAACACGGCTGTGGTAGCGATATAAATAGGTGTATAATACAATTTTATTGATTAAACTAGTTACAACAATTTACATTATTTCTAAATTGGGATTTAGAAGATTTCTCGTTCCATATCTATATATGTTACAGACGTAGGGCCTAGTCGTTGCGTAAACTATCGCCATCTTACCAGTGTAGCTAGAGTGTATTTTCATGATTTTTGACGTGCCCCTCATAAAGTGCGACCAAATTCATGGATAGTACTTAAATGATTTTATTATTGTTCTCAAACATATCGGTGGACTGAACACATTTTTTATTTATTTTATTATGAAGGTAAACTTTGGAACACTGGCTAATGAGTTAACTACTCGTAGCTCTACAATGTTCACATTTATCTATTAATTATAAATACATAAACTAAATTAATCATGAAAATTATCAAAAAAAATTTAAACAATCCTGATCTCAAACTCTGATATGTATAATATAACCATAAATCACAGACCACTCGCACCTGTGATGTCAAAATGTCCAAATATTTTATTATAAAAAAGGTAAATAACTAAACTAAATATGTTATCTAAAACTACTTAACTTACGTATCATTTCTAGAGGAATTATAATAATATTTCTTTTTCTGCCTAGAGTACTGCCGCTCTACTGTCTTTGCCTGCCCCGTGAGAGACTCTGCATGACATGTATTTATGAAAAGTTTCGTTTCGTAACAGTTGGGAAGCTGATCACGAGAAAAAGTATTAGCGAGATCTAAACTAACAATATTCCATAAATTCTGTTTTACTCTCAATGAGGCACAATAAATAATAAGGCACACCTCATCCTTCATACTATAGCACTAATCAACATTACATTACTCTATAAATATTAACAATTATTGTTCCACAAGACTTCGACCATACGACCGAAGTTGGCTCAAAAAATCTTTAATTTAAAATTATCTTTACCGCTAAGAACGTACGGTTGTGATTCCATCGTAGTGTTTGGCACCTAAACCACCAGTCAACTAAACAATCCAAATTATAAGGTAACAAAACCTACTCACTAGATATTATAAAACAGTCCCCCGCCACGTCCGTCTGAGCACGATAAATTCAAACAAAAATACTCAAAGGATTTCGAGGAATATAGTTCATATATAATTATATATATATATATACAATAATGCACTATTCAATATTGCACGTGCAAAACCAGGCATGACGGGTCTCTAGAAAATAAAAATACAACGACATTCTCCAACAACTCCCTGTAGAACGCACTCACTATCACAATTCGTATTAACATCACTTCAATCCATCAGTCATGACGCAATGTCTGTTATTTCAAATCCAATCACAGAAAATTTACAACATAACTACACGCGTTAAAAATCACCTCTCCTACAATCACGATAAGGTGCAAATTGCCATCACGGCTAGTATCAACTGCCTTATATACCTATGATTGCTTAATGATTTGCTCTTGGCTCTCCGAGGGTGTTGGTTTTGTGTGACAGCACATCATTTGCGAGGAGTTCTCTCTATCAACCTTCGCGTCTCCGTCGCCATCCTTCCTGCAGCACTGCTCATGTACCACCATCGTCTCACTCGGCGGTGGCGGCTCCTGTTTCTTCTTACAGCATCCTTGTCTCTCCGACCTTAAAAGTTGTACATCCTCTACACTGGGGCTATCTTCTTTCTCGCTCTCGACGTGACAAGCTGCCTGGCTTTGCTTAACCCTTGCAACTTTGGAAGGGCATCGCTTAGCCCCGTAGAAGCAGGTGGGTTGCTCACTGGCGCCATCTTGCGACGAGCTGGCGCGGAAGTAGTGCGACGGCTGTATGCAGGTGCGTGTTTGACAGATGAAAAGGTCCGATTCGGAACTTTGGGAGGAGTTCAAGAGGGGCGGTGTCGTTGTCTCAGCTGCAAAAGAGTAAAATGAATAATTAAACATTTAATATTATTGATTCTCTGCGTGATATGTATATGTTTGATTCATTAATCACAGGATCAACGATGGGAACGTTAAGAGTACCTAAAACCGCAAGTATGAAGACACTAATGAACGACCATGAAGCAAAAGAGGTCAGAAGACTCGTAAGTACCTTATTCTATAACACCTTATTTGAGGAAATCGGTTCTGTAGTCTGTACGAAGTAACATGTAAACCATATACAAACACGATATCGCGAATGGCTTCTATTTGCACTATTTGAGCAAAAAGAACCCATTCACACAGCCAGAGTAATGACTTAACTAGACCTATCTAAAGGAAAGTGCTACACACATTTTATGCTTTTTTACATACCTAAATATATAATTTATGTTAGTACATAAATACTTCTACAATGTGCAAATCAATTGTCTCATACAAAAATAAACCTTATTTTCATTACAATACATTCTATATTTACGCTATCAAAGAAAAGAAGCTACACAAATAGTGATACAGCAAATAATTTTAATAACTTTTAAATTATTTGTAATAATAATTAAAAAGTTACGCGCTTAATAACCCCAAATTGTATGGCAAAATGTTTAAAAAAATTATGTACACCCGTGCGAAGCCGGGACGGGCTGCTTGTTTAAAATATATTGCAATATAATAAAATGTATAAAAAATATATATATATATTTTATATTTCCATAATTGCGGTAGATCTAGTTGCTAGTAATAAATGAATAAAAAACAACATAAACGATAAAAGAGTGCTACGTGTGCAGTATATGCGTGCTAGCAACATGTACTTATGGCGGTAAGGGTCCGCGGAGAGCGTGGTCTCCGTCTGCTGGAGCTCGAGGGCGTCCATCTCCTTGCAGAGCTTGCCCTCGCACACCTCCCAGCTACACTTCTCCGTGTTGCAACGGTCTTTGGGGCAGGACCATTAATTCAAATCGACGTTCGATATTCAAATGTGACAGTTAACCATTCGACGGTTATCATTTGAATTGACGTTCGATATTCAAATGTGACAGTTAGTCCATTTTTTTTATTTGTATTACATACAACATGTACTATAGTAAAATTAATTAACACATGTGTACAAATATAATTGGAAGAAAAACCTCCTCGGATATACAACAAATAAATATGCACATTTTGTTGTTGCCGACGCGAATCAAACGCGACCGTAGGCATGGTAGGAATGGCTTTGATAGCCAGTCAAGTTATTACGATGCTTATGTATTTCACATATATGTATTTCTTTCCCAAGTATTAGTTAAGTGTATTAGTCAAGCTGGCTTAAATAGAAGTCTTTTCTACCACACTCATTCACATTGTAGTAAAAGGTGGTTAAGACATGGCTAAGGTAAACCTACAATACGCAGAACTAAATAAAACCTTGATATTTTATAGTCAAGTTTTTAGTAAACAGTTTTACGATTTAAGATTCCTTTAAGACCTTACGCCATCATAATATAATCATTATTCGTATTAATTCAGGCATTCAAAGTTCCCAAGACTTGTGTTAGTAATGTTAAGCCTCTTTAGTCATAGCAACCAGAGACAAAAGAGCTAAAGGGAGGAAAATTAAATTTAAAAGCCGAATGTAGATTATGTATTTTAGTGTTACCTGTATCGTCACACTCCGGGGTGCATATGACAACTCGCTTGGTGCTGAAGCACTGCATCTGGAGCCTTGTGAGCTTCGTGCCGAACAGGAAATAGCCTGCGTAACGCCAAAGATTATGTTTTAAACGACTTCCAAACCGTATTCTAAGAAATGTGAGTGTGAAAAAAAGTTCCATGCGAGAACTCATATATTATATAGTAAAATTACACAATGTTTGTCATGTTATGAAGTTACAATTTCGCGCCCTAATGAATCTATAATACGCCAGTCTTCTAATCTATGGTATCCATAACTAACAAACTATCTCTAAATCTCGAACGTCTTTCCCTTTTTAAGTGCGTGGATGACAAGGTATATTATTTATAATTAATAATATAATTATATAATATATTTCATTAAATCGTGTAATGATTTCGGTTATTTCTGAATAAAAATTGTACCTTCGGGTTGGATCAAGCATAAGTCTTTTAGGGAAAAGTTCCCAATATTCGAATAACAGGTATGCATTGTACGTACTGAAAACTAAATAATAAAATCGACCCAAATTCAAAAATATGTAGTCGAACGATGTAAAAAAAAAAGAAATTCTAACAATCATTTCCCACCAGTATTCTATATAGCAAAAAGGCTGAGTCAACCTCATGGAACATATTATTTTAGTTTAAAAAAAGAAGTCTGTCTGCGGTGAAGTCATTCGCGAGTCACGGTTGCCATGCACTAGTGGGCGTGTCCTCACCGAGCATCATGCCGAAGACGACGGCGAGCAGCAGGTGCACGTTGTACACCATGACGGCCAGCATGAGCAGGTAGCCCACCACGTTGTGCACCACGAACGTCATCGTCTGGTGGATGTTCACCAGCGCCCTGCCAACACACATCGATACAGAGTCTTACTTCCGAGCGGTCAAACGAACACACTATTTATTATTATCATTTGATTGTTTCAAAATTCTGGTGATGGAGAAATAATCGTTAATTAATCAATTATAGAATGTATTTTAATTGCACTATAAAACGTTATAATATTATGTAAAAAATTGTCTTTGAAACACTTGGACAAATCTGGCAATACCTTACATCTGGCACCGTTAATTAGGCAGTTCAGCAAATTATAGAAAGTCAGTTGAGAAACATTACCCGCTTTGCAAAAAAATGCTAAGTGTAATGAACACCAGTGACGCCATCACAAAAGGTACGTGGTTGTGACCTCTCTTAGAACATGGCAAAAGGCAATAAGAAGCTAGCCAATAATAACCGCATATTATTTGTTATTATAAGAGCAAAATAACTTGCTTGAAAATCCCATTAGACGATAGATTAAGCGTAATAGGTCTGAAGTTTAGTCACTTGCCTTTCCTTCGAACGACTCGGCCCTTTATTTAGATAGATAATTAAATAAATTTTTAGTAAGCCAGGAGTTTTGCGAGAAGACTGCATGTAAGTGTTGTCCTGTTCGTTTGTTATTAGTGTAGTGTGTATTAGTACTGGCTGCTAAGCAGTGTGATAAAAAATATTTAGATAGAAAAGTCAAGTTATATCGAGAAATATCGAGTCACAACAACTTTTCGAGTTTTGCGAGCAGTCAGTCATACGACGGCTAATATAGCTGTGTGTGCGAGAATAATGATACACAACGTTTGAGTGTGTGTGTGCATTAACGTCAACAATTGACAAATGTCGTTTCGAAAAATCGAGATCAAAAAATGGTTATACCGATATTATAAAAATAAAGTAACTTTACTCATCATAACATCAGCTATATGCCAGTGATAGCCCATCGAATAGCCGTTTGGGAGCTTAAGCGGAACAAACAGACAGACAGGCGGTAACAGTAGTTACATTTTCATATACATTTGAAAAAAATAAAAAGTTATTAACCAAAATACACTGCAATTTAATCAATAGCTCAACCAAACATCACAAAGGAACACGTAACTTTAAATTTAGCTTATCATCTCCGAGTCTCACCTAATTCTAAGCGAAGACCAGCGGCTGACCTGGCCTGAGCTTGTGTTCCTGCTGGTGGTCGGCTCCATCATGCTGCGCTCCCTGCAACGTACATGTTCAACATCATGTCAGGTTCAAATGTATGCGTGCACGTCAAGAGTACTCGAAACCACCATCAGTCTCTCCATACCAACGAGGTATGGAGAGACTGATGAATGCTGACGAAGCGATAGAGGTATGTAAATTTAGAGAGAACTGGCGCTCTATACTCCTTGCTGCCCCGTTAGGGACTCGGTGTGATGATATATATGCATGCCAAAGCGGTTGGTGTGACGGAGCGCTGTTACCCTATTAGCCACCCTAAGGACGTGTCCAGTAGTTATTGGCGGGATTCAATGATGTAATTGGTACATTATGTTATAGTTATCTTTCGTGTGAGTAATTTGTATAGCAACGACCTACTGTCGGGCCTACGCTGTTCCCTCATACTTAAGTATTAATGATGTAACATAATAATATTGTTACTGTATACCTAATGATTTGAAAAGAGTGGATGAACCATGGAGTTTCTTGTCGGTTCTTCTCCATGGAAACGACCAACCCGAACCGTGCACCTTTTTCGACGTTTTATAAGTTCCCATCTAGGCCTAAGTGAAATAAAAATATTTTGATTGTTTGATTGGTATTGGGCATGATAGATAAATCACGTAAATGCCTTATTATTCTGCTACAGGTAAAGAATTACTAAATAATCGGTAGAGCATCGCTTTTTAGTCTATCGTAGCGTACAGGTAAATGTCCCAATCTATGCAGCCTCTTGGTCAAATTTATTTCACTAAGCTTGCACACAAAGCTAAACATTAACCCAAGCAATATAAGGCTTAAATTAAAAGAATTGACATTAAATATGTATACGACAGTGAAATAAAAATGGTATTTGCTATTCATTTGATGATACGTATAATTCAATCTTAGGTGTTTGCAATTTTTGAATAAATAAAAGATAGTGTTCAATCAGGTATAAACTTACAATCCGGTATAAACTTACAATACTTATAAAATACAATCAGGTATAAACTATCTCCATTTACCCAACATAATAACCTCAGTACCTAACATGTTAACTCACACACATGATTATGTGTAGTGCGATCATCGCTAATTTTTACGTTACGTTTTCTAATTACGTCCTTAAACGAGCGGCTATAAGCGCGGTAATCGCTTAACATCCGACAGACCGGTTTTTCTCACCATAATATGTAATGTATGTCAATATGTTTGTTACTCCTTCCTCCCCAACGATTTTGTTACAAAACATGTTTATAATAGATAAATGAAGAATCTACATATAAGGGATAGAAATAGATTATTGCCTGAAAGATTTTCTGCTGGTAAGATGTTAAAGTTCAAGGGAGATTTTTCAGAAATATGCATTATTCCAGAAATCCTCTGTGTTAATCCAGCTAGTAATCTATATCTGTGACAAACTTCTACCAATTCTGTTGATACGCTCTGGCTTCGTTAGAGATAACCATTCTGAATTGTTGCACGATTGCAGTCGATCCAGCCTGTTGATAGTTTTAAAAAAACTTTCCTTGTAAAAAGGTTTATGGACACGGACTTTTGAGCCAAGAACTATGTTGAAATATAGCAGTCGCAGGCTCATTAGCTGACAACCAGCCAGTTACCTGATTACACGCGAGGTACACCATTTAAGTTACGCAATAGGTACATAGTCGGCGGTATGCACGCGTTTCGCTACTACAATTAATGTGGTGAAAGGTCGACAAGGTCAATGTTACCTTGGACACAGGCACACATTGAGATACTTTGAGGTATTTAAAGAATCTCAAAGTGTGCCTGTATAATACAGAACTAGCTGTGTCCCGCGTTAGTTTTGATTTCATTCGTTGTTCTGTCTGGATCAAAACATACCCTATGTTATGTGTTAGCTAATAATGTATCTAACTTACATAATACAAAACAAGCGATCAAACAAACTGCCCTTTTATAATATTATAATAATATATATATTTCTTCTGTGCGTGTGTATGTGACTGAACTCCTCCTAAACGACTGGACCGATTTTGATGAAATTTTCTGTGTGTGTTCAGATGGATTTGAGAATGGTTTAGATTCACAATTGGACCCGATAGGTGGCGCTGTGATCGTGTTTTAGGGCATTTACTTTTTTCACCCAAGCGAAGCTGGGCGGGACCACTAGTAATAATATATAATATATCCTCACGCCTTCCCACAAGGGTCCCCGAAGGGGTAGGCGGTAGGCGGAGGTGTATAGGTAATGTACATGTAATGTACAGTACTTAAGTTCAGAAAAACTCATTGGTACAGTCGGGATTCGAACTTGCGATCTTTGTGTCGCAGGCAACTGCTCGAACCACTCGGCCACCACGGCTTTATAATATTATAGATGTGTTTAAGTGATTACCCCTTACATTACCTATACACCTCTGCCTACTCCTTCGGGGACCCTTGTGGGAAGGCGTGAGGATATATTATATATATTATTATTATCTTATCTTATGTACCCCGTTATACCCTAACTATGGACAGACACACATTTTATATGAAGGAGCAAGCCTGTATAACTGCCTAACAGCATTAAATATATTCAGTCCTTCACTCTAAAGCACCTGAAGGATTTTTCTCGATTTTATATTAGTTGTTATAATTTCTAAATATTGCTACATATCTATCTAAATGCCTTCTCAAGCCGATACGTAATAGGTACGAAAATCTATTGTTTACTAAAGTATGTTATTTTAATAATCAAGACCACCCACCACCGATCGAAAGAGATATGTAAGTCTAGGGAGAACTGGCACTCTATATTCTCTGCCTACCCCGTTAGGGACTTAGCGTAATGATATGAATGAATGAATGACTGATGACCCACCGTTCGTTCTTCGAACCTATATTTGTGCTAGTTATAAGTAAATCTGTATTTCTCAATTTAAGTGAAATTTATTATTTTGAGAAATAAATGTCTTAAACCATAACCATAAATCAGAGGGCAGCTCCAAATTCGAACCAGAAACCCGTTATGCCCTACCTCTCTAAAAAAATAACATATAAGCACTATATTAACAGACTTCGTCCAATTACTCAAATCGAATTATCATGTCAATGAAATGACCATTAACTGGGTACAAAATTTATTAGGGACGTTGCTATAAAACAAATTGAAGATGATAAAATAAAATTACGTTGATAAAAGATTTCTAAGAACCGCGGATAAACCGTCAATGAGCCATAAAAGCGGTAACAAGCCATCATTGTTCAAACATTCATACGTGATCTCCAATCCATTCAAATGTAAGCCTTAGCTAAATACGCATAAGGTTCGTAGTAACGTGCAACGTATGTTCGTCTTGTTGCTTCATGTTTCAGTTAGAAACTGAACGCATCACAGACATTACAACGTAATCGATTTGTTATCGGATACAAATAAAATGGGACCTCCTTGGAATCATAGAAAGAGGTGTATAAGGAAAAAGGTGTAAATGGAAAAAGGTGCAAAGCAAGCTTTGAAACCGTTACCGTATTCGTTACCGTTGTGGCAAACGTAAAGCGAACAAAGAGACAGACTGGATGTTATCTTTATTTCTTAACGCTTTTCCACAAGGATTCCTGTATGGGTAGGCAGGGGTACCAATACACCCACTTTCAGCTAGAGATATATTTTAGGTGCCAACGTGGCAGATTGCGAATCTATCGACGTTACCTACTCAAGCACGACTATACGCCTTTGAATTTCTTCTCAAACGTATGTAGGTTTCATCTCGATGTTTTCCTTCACCTTAAAGCTCACGGTGTGTTAAATCACTATATTTAAATTCAGAAGAACTCATTGGTACAGTCGGGATGCGAACTTGCAATCTTTGTGTCGCAGGCAACTGCTCGAACCACTCGGTCACCACGGCTTAATTAAATATAAACTAACTATAAATAGAATAGAATATATGGAGTGAATTCTACAAAGATATGTATGATGATGATGCCGCTGATCTACTCATAGAGCTGCCTCCAACAGAATTTGTCGAGGATCCTATAGCGGATAAAATAAGTATGGGAGAGATTGTAAGTGCGATAAGAAGTCTGAAATGTGGAAAAGCTGCGGGAATAGATGGGATTACGGCTGAGATGATCAAGTACGGTGGACCAGCGGTCTGGGACGTCATCTATTTGCTATGTAATCTTTGCTGGGAAAAGGGTGATGTTCCGGACGACTGGAGGCGAGCAGTCATCGTGCCTTTCTATAAAGAAAAGGGATCACGATTGGACTGCTCCAACTACAGAGCCATCAACTTGGTCAGCTTAGCTAGTAAAGTGTACACGAAGATCCTGACGATAAGAATGCAAGAGCGATCCGAAAGGTTTCTCTGGGAATCCCAAGGTGGATTTAGACCAGGAAGAGGATGTATGGATCAAACCTTCTCGCTTCGCGGAATTGCGGAAAAGTTTTTGGATATTAACCAAAGGGTTTTCTGCGCTTTCGTCGACTTAGAGAATGCATTTGATAGAGTCGTACGAAAGAAACGTGAAGGACGTGTTGCCTGGATATGGAGTGAGCAGTTCCCTACTGCATGCCGTGAAATCACTCTATAGTGATAGCGGGGCGTGCGTTAGGGTTAACGGTGAGATGTCACCCTGGTTTGATGTGAAGTCGGGGGTCAAACAAGGGTGTATCATGTCTGCCTGGCTGTTCATTATATATCTAGATGACTGTCTGAGAGCACTAAGAACGAACGGATGTGGAGTGAAAATGGGAAACTTAGTGGTCAACTGCCTACTATACGCCGATGACGCGGTTTTACTGGCGTCATCAGAGGGCGAACTGCAGTCACTAGTTACCATAATGAAAGAAGAATGTGAAAAGAAGGGGCTGCGCCTAAACGCTGGCAAGATTAAGGTTCTGGTATTCGAAAGAGATGAACAAGTGACCGAGTGTGCAATATCGGTATATGGGCAAATTCTAGAGCAAGTGAATGAATTTGTATATCTTGGAAGCATGTTCACACGAGATGGAAAGTATGAAAAAGATATTGAAAGAAGGATAACTGCCGGAAATAAGGTGAATGGAGCCATGTCGGCGTAAAAAGGCAGTAAAAGTCTGAGCAAGAATGCTCGAGTTGCTGTCCACAACGCGATATTGGTACCTACCTTATTGTATGGCAGCGAATCCTGGGTATGTCGGAGGAAGTATGAAAATAGCTTGAATGCAGTCGAGATGCGATCTCTTCGAAAAATGTGCGGCGTAACGATATTAGATCGAATCCGCAATGAAGAGATTCGCAAATCAACTGGCGTGAATGAGGGCGTGATTGTAAAGATGAAGAAAGGCATGTTACGTTGGTTTGGACACATAGAAAGGATAAGTGAAGAAAGATTGACGAAACAGATATACAAAGCAAAAGTGTGTGCAAGAAGAGGCAGAGGAAGGCCACGTTCCAACTACCTGGATCAAATAGATCGGACTCTCAAGGACGGGAACGTTAAGAGTACTCGAAACCGACGAGCATGTATGAAGAGACTGATGAATGTGGACGAAGCGAAAGAGGTATGTAAGTCTAGAGAGAACTGGCGCTCTATACTCTCTGCCTACCCCGTTAGGGACTTGGCGTGATGATATGTATGTATGTATGTATGTATAAATAGAATACATGCCCCAAATCTGTGTCACGCGGAAGGGTGCCAAGAAGACTAGCGGCATTGCCACGTTGTATGGCAATGCTGGTTCGCTGAGCGAAATATTCGCCAGCCCTCTTGTCACGGGAGGCCTCAAAGAGTTTCCTCGAGACATCCCTATAAAAATTAAGAGCGTCCGGTCCTCACGGCCCTAGAGTTTCGTATCCACTATTCCATATATTTTGATTAGTGTTTGAATGGGGTATTAGAATAATATTATTAAAACACATCTACAATACTCATATTTCCAATTACGTGTGGAATGTTTGGAGAGAGCTGGGCATACAGCTGTTAATCATCAGGACACTTTAGGAACACCTGTGCATTATATAATGTCAGTCGTGTATATTAACCATTGGCACAAGACAATACTTCTATTGTCCGTCCGATCGGCTTGTTTTATTTATTCGCTGCATTCTTATCATTGTAGCAATCCACTTGTGATAGTAGACACACTCACGAACCAATTTAGTGCTTCAGCGGGTTTTATGCGTTCGTACACAGCCATACTTGTGTCAAAGTATACAACTGATTGTCTGGTCTAGTGGTTAGAGCTCCTGACTGACGAAACTTGAGGTTGCGGGTTCGATTCCCACTCGATATTTGTCTGATGAACAAGAGTATTTGTACCTTAGTCTTTGACGTCTTATGTATATATGTATCTATATAAGTAAATATACCGTTGTCTAGTTACCATAACACAATCTTTGCTTAATTTGGGGCTATAACAATTTCTGTAGAATTGTCCCAAGCTATTTATTACTGTGCTATACCATTGCTGTTTTCACATTGCCCGTTCGGAAATTGGTCCATTAATGTCGATTAACGGGCCCTTATTTACGTGCACGATCATCTCTCGCTATTTCAGGTTTTATCGACTTTAATTGTGTGGTACGATTTAGTACGACTGACTCTAACGACGCGCAAATAGCGCTTGAAACGAAGGTACGTAGGGATGTTAGTTACTCAAATAAAAACTTGAGAGGTGTCAAGGGACACCCGGATGGAACGAAGTTCAAGAAGCACACGTCACTCACACGGGGGTTATAAATATACAGCAAAAAAAAACACAACAACAACAACTATTCGTAAGAATTTTTTCCGTCTAGCCCCCTTTCACAACGTGCGAAAAAAAAAGTGTCGTGACAAAAAGTGTCGTGACAACTTTTCGTAAGATTTTTTTCCGTCTAGCCCCCTTTCACAACGCGCGATAAGGAACTTCGTTCCAAAACGCCAGACTTTAGCAACGGAATTGGTTACAATTTGGCACACAGATCAATTATAAGTTGGATTATCACATTGGATATGTATTTTCCAGAAACAAATTAGCCTTAAAATTAAATTTGGGCACAGTAGACATCTTTCAAGTGTCACAACATGGTATGACCTAAGGCTCCTTCTTTTCCAAATATGAAGATTATATGATTTGATATATATTATTGGTATATTATTTATCTGTAATATACCAATGTATTAAAAGTCTTGTTGTTAGAGAACAATAAAAAAATCCTTCGCGCAGTTTCAGCAACAAACATAATATATACAATTATAACACAAAACTTCGCATTGACATATACTTATTATATTCACGTGTTCGCACATAGGTTTCCGAAGGGGTAGGCAGAGGTGGAACAACGACCTGTTTGCGCCGAAGATGTATTTACGGGCCCAAGTGAAAGATGACAGACAGACTAAGTAAGTAGACACCTACAGGAATAAAAATGAGTTTGATCCAGATTTGATAAAGTTCAAGCTGCATTCCGTACCTATGCTATGAGGCTGACTTATACTAGAACACTCGATGTATCTTTAGGTATGATAATGACACTACACTTAATGTTTACATTTTCACTATATGCGCAACATCTCAGGTGCTTTAATACAGAAAAGTACTCTAGAATGTGAAAATGAACACTTAATATATTTAATTTTATAAATAAACCTTTTAAGCGAGGGCAGCGTTTAAAAAACGACCCGATTGACAGGGGACTGGTGTGTGTAGTCATGATTAGGTCCGCGCCACACACCACATAAGGTTCGGCAACGCGCGAGTAGGGTCGGCAACGCGCGAGTAGGGTCGGCAACGCGCGAGTTAAAGGTCGGCAACGCGCGAGTAGGGTCGGCAACGCGCGATTGATAACAGGCGGACCGCATGCTTGTTTGCCACCCAAGTGGTAAAAAAAAAAAAAAAAAGTTCGTAGTGATAACATTTACACTCAGCGATTACCAAATAACATTAACAACTCAGTGAGTGAACTCCCTAATGGCTACCAACTTTTAACATTATATTTCATTATACTATTACAGCATATGAGCATACTATTAGAATAGAATCTCAAATATACATTTGACAAGAATTTCATCGCCATTACGTTGGCACCTACAATATACCTATCTCTGGCGAAAACTAGTCGTGAAAGTACAACATACCTCACTACTCTACCCCTTCGGGGACCCTTGTTGGAAGGCGTGAAGATATATCAACTTTGAAATTTCTAATATCTCGTGTACCAAGAGTAAGAAGGCTGCATAACGAGAAAAAAATCCATCTTGAATAGGAACCGAGCTGTGAGGATAAAGACCGTCGTGAACATACCTGTCACAGAGCAAGTTCCTCCGTTCGTCAGATCGGAACGGGTATAGCTTCTTGATCGCCTCGCGCTGTACTCTCGCGAGGTATACCTGAAACGTAACAAACAACATTTGGTCAGATGTTGGTATCACTTGAGACAAATGAGAGACAAAAGTACAGAGAGTACAAAAGGATTAGCAGTACACGATAGCACCTAGCACTACTAGCACCGTGTGCAAGCTTCAAAATATCCAAACTTCCACCTTAAAGAATCCTCACGCCTTCTCATAAGGGTCCCCGAGTCGCGGCTGAGGTGTATAGGTACTACTATCCCCACCCACTTTCCGCCAGAGTTATATTTGCCAACGTGATAGATGGCGAGTCCATCGCCGTTACTCAAGCACGAATATACATACGCCTTTGAATTGCCACCTTAAAGAAGACCGTTGCAAATGGGGTGTAGAAAAACAAAATGATCCAAGTCTTCTCTATAATAAGGCCCACGCACCTTGGAGGCCTCGAAGAGCAGCGCGACGAAGAACAGCGCGATCCAGGTGAGGGCGAAGGACCAGCGGCTACTGATGGTGAGGCCGGCGAACATGAACTCGCCGAGGTCGTAGCCGAACCACATCCACATGTGCATCATGGTGGCGGTGTTCACGACTCTGAGGAGTTAATGAAACTTTAACATAAACATGTAAACGTATTTAAAATACGTCAAAAAGAAACATCGTATTTGCATCGAGGGTTCTTTTTCCCAATAAACAATGATGGCCGAATGGTTTGTGTGCCTACAACGCAAAGATTTCAAGTTTAACTTTTAACTGAACTTAGGGAGGTCCAGTGATTTATCACAACATGAGCTTAAAGGCAAAGAAAAATAAAGTATAATTGGGCTTAAGATACGACGACGGACTCGCCACCAGCCATGATTGCACCTAAATATTAAAGGCGAAATGTATATTTAATATTAAGGTGTACATATATTAAGGTGAAGGATTCTTGAATGGGCAGGTAGAGATGTAACACATTTTATGGTGCAAGCTTGAGAACCAGCGAGTCTGTCGCCAAATCTCGGGCACGACTTTAAATACTGCGAATTTTAATAACTTTTCAGGCATACCATATGCCGATTTCGCCTAAAAGCTGGCAAATTAAAGCTTAGAAAAACTCATTGGGAGATACCACCGGGGAATGGAGCCGAAACTTTAACATTCACGTTACCAATGCCACTGGCCAGCACGATTATCCAATCTACAATAACTGTGCCAATTGTGGGCAGATAACAATCAAACATTATACATATCACACAGGCCCTCTCGGGGTAGGCGGATCATGATCGTATTCCTATATCTAAGCTTGTATCGCCCCGACGCGGCGTGTAGTTAGTACCCACACCCAAACTTTTCGCCGGAGATATATTTTAGGTGCTATTGTGACAGATGGCGAGTCCGTCACCGTTACTCAAGCACGAATATATATATACGCCTTTGAAGATGGCGATGTTTTCCTTCACAAAGCTCGTGGTGAAACTAATGTACTTAAGTTCGGAAAACTATTGGTATCTGCAGTCTGGATTCGAATTTGGAATATTTGTGTTGCAGGCAAGTAGGTACTCGAACCAAATGGTCACCACGGCTTATATAATTTTATGTGGGTTCAAAAACTTTCGCACCTGATGGATGTAGTACCTACGTAAGAAATAAATGAACATTGCGCACGGAACTAACGTCTGGCGTTGGTATCACTTAAATGAGATAACAGCCAACATTTGGCACACGGCCCTAGTGAGTGCACACGGCCCTAGTGAGTGCACTCGGCACGCGTTACGTTACAAACATTACAGTACACTGTCTTGCTGCCTGTCACACAGCAATATCTTATTCTTGACAAATTATAAACTTTGGTAGATATTAATGTGATGTATGTCTGTACCTTACAGATAGTGGTAAGACGCATCCCAACAATTTCTAATCGAGGGGTCGCGGGGTGCGTGGCGTATGGACCCGACTCTATTAGTTGTAGTGTGCGTGTGCACATTAGTGGAAGAAGGTTACACACTGTAAACTATAGGTAAGAATAGTAGGGCGCGTCTTCGTGGATGGCGCTATACTGCTTACGTTTACCGTAGCGAGGTGTCTGCATACTTCAGTCTAGTAACAGCGCTATATCATGGTTACTCATCTATATCCTCACGCCTTCCCACAAGGGTCCCCGAAGGAGTAGGCAGAGGTGTATAAGTAATACCCACACACCCACTTTCCGCCAGAGGTATATTAGGTGCCAACGTGACAGATGGCGAGTCCATCGCCGTTACTCAAGCGCGACTATACATACGCCTTTGAATTTCTTCTCAGACGTATGCAGGTTTCCTCTCGATGTTTTCCTTCACCGTAAAGCTCGTGGTGTGACTAATCACTGTACTTAAGTTCAGAAAAACTCATTGGTACAGTCGGGATTCGAACTTGCGACCTTTGCGTCGCAGGCAACTGCTCGAACCACTCGGCCACCACGGCTCTCTCATGGTTACTGAGTACGATAAACTGGTCCCGTTTACCATGAACAGAGACAACTAGTGTTTTTATTTATGTCCGTTACAAAAATATTTTCTGTCAGTGATAAACGGGAACTATATAATATCGAACCAGTACCCCTAACTTTGGAGTCCGCAGTTCTGTTCAGTGAGCTATCCGATCGTCAATATGCTAGACATAAAAAAAAAATATACGTACATATATTTACGAAGTCAGAGCAAATATCGCTTTGTAACGCACCTGCGAATCTGCATGATTTTATGTTAATTTCACACATGCCAATTCGTATTCAGCATTACAATGGAGTTTCTACTTCACCGATGTTAATACTACCGACGTGGACTTTATAACTCAACTTCCATTCAATGTTACGTGAAAAGTAAAAAAGCAAGCCCTGCACACTACGATGACTTGAACGTCTCACGTTATATAAGTAGGTACAGTAGGATACGAAATTGCAGCCGTGGTGACCGTGTGGTTCTAGTTGCCTGCGACACAAAGATCGCAAGTTCGAATCCCGACTGTACCAATGAGTTATTCTGAACTTGAGTACAGTGATTAGTCACACCACGAGCTTTACGGTGAAGGAAAACATCGAAAGGAAACCTGCATACGTCTGAGAAGCAATTCAAAGGCGTATATATAGTCGTGCTTGGTCACGTTGGCTCCAAAAATATATATCTGGTGGAAAGTGGGTGTGTGGGTACTACCTATACACCTCTGCCTACCCTTTCGAGGACCCTTGTGGAAAGGCGAGAGTAAGTACATAGAAAAAGATTACAGCCAGACACAACACACAAACAAACTCATTCCATGAGCGTTTGGGTAGGTAGAACAGAGATCTAGCCAACAAGACGCATAGAAGACCGGGCAGTATTATACATACACAAAATCTGTGCAGATGCTATTGGAACGTTTTCTTTTCCTTTCTCTTTGGTCCGGATTATGAGCCCGTGGGCTAATTCTCTACAAATTGATAATTGGGTAATTTGCCTTAAACGTCTTCAACTCGGCAGTAATGACTTCCCGCGCAAGACGGCTTATATGTACATAAGTACTTACTTGACTTGACTCGTAGCTCGGCGTGTTTTTTTTACAGAATACAGACCGGGGACCCTCGTGGGAAGGCGTGAATATCTATAGTAATATTATAAAGAGGAAAAATTTGTATGTAAGTATGTTTTTAAGGAATAGGCTCAAAAAGTACTGGACCGATTTTAAAAATTCTTTCACAATTTGAATCATACACTGTCACTGATTAATATAGCCTATTTTAAATGTAAGAAATTATATTTTTATGTCATAATGTTTATAAAATGAATGTCCACCCGTGCGAAGCCGGGACGGGCCGCTAGTATATATATATATATATTTCTTGTGCTTGTGTTTGTCACTGACAACATTAAAAAAATATTCTCGCACCACATAGCTGTTTAAGTGGCCTAGAGTTGGTAACACCGCAAGTAATACTGAGCTTAAAGACGTAATACAACTTAAAAATATTTTACCTATATGCAAACAACACTACACACCTATGAATATCTATGCATAAATATATACACACAGTCACACGCAACAAACGGAGAAGACTCACCAATCAACTAAGCTCATAAGCTTTCTCTTCTAGAAGAGTAAGCGAGAGTTATCACATAATTTACACCACTGTACTACCACGTGAATATGAGCTTAAGGACTAGTGTCAGGTTCGCACCAAATGTCTCCGAAGAACATGGGTATTATTGTAAACACGACACAGAACAATGGTAAGCGTTAATAAAACACTACCAAATTTATTTTTAACTGCATTGTGATTAGGAATTGTTCATCGCATCGGATTTGAATAGAAGACCCCGTATTTGTGTAGTAGCTCCACGATAGCAATAACAAACATTCATACACCCCAGTAAATCATTATACATTAATTTCTTCTGTGCGTGTGTGATTGATTTTAATGAAATTTTCTGTAACTTCAGAACCACAATTGGACCCGATAGGTGGCGCTGCGACCGTGTTTCGAGAAATTATTTTTTTTCACCCAAGGCGGGCAGGACAGCTGGTATATAAAGATTGATGAAGATATATGTGTATATTTATTGCAGTATGATAAACATATAAGGATAGTTATATTATGAGGATGCTTGCTCCTTAAAAACCACTGAAATTTTCAAGGAAATTTGGCACAGACATTATTAGCTGGATGAACATATAGGATTAATTGTATTACTACAACCTTGGGGCACTACTAATTATAAATAAACCGTTAACAATATCAGTCAAGCACATTGTAAGTTCAAACCATGGGGCAGTGCTTAAAAGCGTACTTGAGTTTGAGAACAAATTCTGAGACGTTTGTATAGACGAACTTGAGAAGGAGGAACAAACTCGCCAGCTGACAGTTGGCAACTAATTATTCCTTTTATGCTAATTATGCAACACTAAATATTAAAGATAGTGTTGTTACACGTCAGACTTCCCCTTCAAGGACTCTTATGGGAAGGCGTTAAAATATCATAACCGTGATAGTTTGTAAGTACAGATGTGATGTCATGTAAAGTACATTGGTACTCAACCATAGATTAATTGGTTCATCACTCATATTTTCTATACGTCCAAACTGACGTAACATACATTCTTAATCTTAACAACTAACACAGGGTACCCTTTATTTTTCGATTTTGTTTTTAATCACTCTCCACTGTTCCCGTGGGATTAGAGCTAGTGCCGTTTAATCATAGATACCTAACACTACAGTGCTGCCACTTGTAATTTGTAAAAATAAATAACTAGTGATATATCCTGGACATAAACAAGTTCCTCTAGATTGGCAGATAAGAAATAATATTTATGAAATGGGGCCATTTTGTCGAAGATTTGTAGCAAACCAGCAAGGCTTCAATTCCAGTGCATTACTTGTAAAGTAATTGTGTGCATGAAGGTATGTTTTCAAGTCTGAGTATGGGCAAAATAGCTATAATAGGTATCTATACATTGTATTGATTATTTACCCAGCCTGTCCTAGAAAGGTAGCAAGCTGATAATTTAATACTGATTAGATGATAACAAGCATGAAAAACATACTAAGTACCTACTTAATCTATACTAATATTATAAAGAGGAAAGATTTGTTTGTTTGTAATGAATAGGCTCCGAAACTACTGGACCGATTTCAAAAATTCTTTCACCTTTGGAAAGCTACATTATCCCCGAGTAACATAGGCTATATTAAATTGGACCCGATAGGTGGCGCTGCGATCGAGTTTCAAGAATTTTACCTTTTTACCCGGGCGAAGCTTTCTGTGTGTCTTAAGCTAGATACGAGAATGGTTTAGATTTACAATTGGACCCAATAGGTGGCGCTGCGATCGTGTTACGGGCAATTTAACTTTTTCACCCGAGCGAAGCTGGGCGGGACAGCTAGTCAAGTATATTATAAACCAGAGGAGCTTCACGCATTAAGTTTGGCTTGTTACATAGGGATAAAAATTTATAAATACATAACTTACTCTGGATCAACATAGCTATCCACTTTTTCGATTTCTTTCCTGTTTATAATATTATAATGAAAGTGGACGAAGCAAAAGATGTATGTAAGGATCGTAGCAAGTGGAAAGAAGTGGTCTCTGCCTACCCCTACGGGAAAGAGGCATGATTATATGTATGTATATATAATATTATATATCTGTAGAGAAAATCAAAAGGTCCAGAATAATAATAAATAAGGTTTCCAAGCATTTTGGGTGCTGTGAGATGGTACTGCTTGAGCACAATTTTTTTTTTTTTGTCTCTAAGTCAGTTTTAGTAGCAGTAGCTATAATCCCAAGGTCACAGGTGTATCATATCAGTTTTTATAAAAAAAAAACATAGTTCGTTTTTCTCTTGTATTTTATGAATGCCAGTTTTGAGGATCATTGTTACTCCATCAGAGCCAGAACCGCAGTACGGCATTGGATGTAATTTGACAGAGATACTTAATTAGCTGGATTAACACAGAGTATTTTTTTTTTTTTTTATACCACTTGGTTGGCAAACAAGCATGCGGTCCGCCTGATGGTAAGCGGTCACCGCCGCCTATGAACGCTTGCAACACCAGGGGTATCACTCGCGCGTTGCCGACCCTGCAGGAATCTTTTCACACCCTTCTTGAAGAACTCCATGCTGTACTCTCCAGGGAAAACCTCAACGGGGAGCTCATTCCACAGCCTGAGCGTTCGCGGAAGGAAACTCCTTTGGAACCGCGCAGTGCGAGACCTTTGTGGTTCCAAGGTATGGGGATGAATTCCCCGTCGATGGCGAGAGGTGCGGTGGTAGAAGGTGGAAGTGGGCATCATGTCGAACAATTCTGCAGAACACTCCCCATTATACAAGCGGTAGAACACACACAGGGAGGCAAAGTCTCTCCTCAAACTTAGTGATTCCAAGCCGCCTGTGAGCATGGGATCATCGACTATTCTAGCGGCGCGTTTCTGAACCGCGTCAAAAGGCCCAAGCTGGTATCCAGGGGCTCCAGCCCACAGGTGGCAGCAGTACTCCATATGTGGCCGAACTTGCGACTTATAAAGTTGCAGCCTTTGTTGCGGTGTGAAGTACTGCTTAGCTCTGTTGAGCACACCGAGCTTCCTCGACGCCAGCTTAGCCTTGTCCTCTAAATGACCACGGAACTGAACGTCGCTAGAAATATCGACCCCCAAGGATCCTAATGCTTTCCGAGATGTTCAGGGGAGTGTTCTGGAATTGTGGAGCCACAGCGAATGGAGTTTTTTTAGCGGTGAATGCGCATACTTGTGTCTTAGTGGGGTTGAAGTGGACTAGGTTTAGTCGACCCCAATTGGAGACACTGCGAAGTGTACTCTCGATTACAGACACAAGTCGTTCGCGACTTTCCTCCACAGTGGAACGAGGGAGATTAGCACGGCCCGTGTAGTGAGTGTCCCCAGTGCTGTCGTCTGCATAACAATGAATGCCTTCAATAGAAAGCATGTCATTAATATGCAGAAGAAACAGAGTCGGTATGTTTTATTTTGGAAAAAATCTACCAATGAAATGCAATTTTAAGAGGGTGCATCTAAGGGGCATACCAAGATCCTTATATTCAATGGGAAATTGGTTAAATATTTATTTTTTTATATAATCTATAAGCCAATATAAATAAATAATGTTATCACATCTGAACCATTTAATCATAGTTATGAACTGCAGCTTTGAGATAGAAGCATAGGCACAGAGACACACAGATTAAAATATTAAGGCAACAAATATAATTATAATATTAAAAAGTAATAAGGAGAGATCCTCATTTGTTTTTGCAATAAACCTTAACTAATTTCATATTAATTAAACTAAAACTAAACAAAATAATATATTATATTAATGCTGATACCCCATTCAGGCCTGGCATGCCAATTCTAACTATACATTTAGGTAAGTCAAATGTAGGACTTTTAGCAAACAAGGAAAATAAAAATACAAACTACTGGTTTATTACAAACCAGTATTTGAAAACCAAAATATCTTGAAAGATAGCTAATGGAATGACACACATAAAATGTACCTTAATCACATTTGCTGATAAGTTATTCATAAGAATTAATTAAAAGTCTGCTGGAGTATTCAACTCTGTTTTAATTAGTTAGGTATATTCAGTACCATTTGGTTTTAATGTATTTAATAAAAAGTAACCATACCTTGTCGTTTATCAGCTATTGGTCACTTTGTGATCGTATCCGCCATGCCTCTGTTTACCAACTGGCCTAATCATCCAAATCACATATTCTTATCACTATTTTTAGAGATAAATAAAAACTTTAATAGAAAGTAAATATGAGCTCTATGATAACAACTCTCATGTACCATTAAGGACAACGTTATGGCATATGAATAAATTTTATGGTCACTTTCAAAATACTCATTCGAATAAGCTAATTCTTTATTATATATTTTATTATGCGAGCAGAGAAAGTATTCATATATGTAACTGTTGAACAGTGAGTGCAAAAACTGGCAGAGCAAAATTGTATCCATCCAATCAAATAAGTCAATGTCAAATTGACAGTTACTCTAGTGTGTCTATGGTTTTTTCAAACTGAAAATCAGAACCTGAGAAATGACCAAAAAAAAAATGCAATTACAGCTTGGCAAAATAGAGTAGAAATTAATAGAGGCGCTGCTATCGCAAGTATGTCTTTACGTTGGCAGCCCCGATAGTACGACAGTGCAATTTTGATACTTTATAGTCATGAATGACGATCTGACTAATTTATACATTTTGACTTTAGATGACTCCGTTAGTCTTAAAGTCTTAATTAAAAAGCAGTTTTTATTTAACAAATTGTATTAGTCGGAAAGATCTTCCAAATATTCAACACCCGACAAGTGTAAATCTAATTCATCATTTGAGGTTCCTGCAACAGCATGAGACTCATCTTCTGAGTTGGATGTTTCATCACTGCTACTTTCGTGTCTCAAGTTTATAATAGTACGGGAGCCAGGTACAATTTCGGTCAATTATTTCTTCTCGAGCGAAACTTCGTAAAATGCATTAGGGACTTATACTATGAATACTCACGACCGTCAGCTGCGACTCCGTGGGTGGGGCGGGCAGTGGCAGCCTCCCACGCATGAAGAAAAAAAATTTTTTTTCAGTCATTTCTTCCCATTTGAAAATTTGTCAGATTATAGTTTACCTAGTATTTTAAAGAAAAAACAAAGTCAGCTGACCATAATGTGGTGGATTATATGTCAGCTGGCTGCTTGAACATGAAAAAAAAATGATATTTTCAATTATTTCCTCTCAACTAAAAATTTACCTGGTGGTCGTTTATATGCTACTATGAATGAAAATTAATGTCAGCTTGCTGTATCTCAGTGGAAAGTTTGTCAGCTGGTACCTTCAAAGGTGTAACGCAGCAACATCGATCACCTACTGTATCTTATCAGCTGACGACTTTTCCCTTGACTTACAGCTAGCTGATTTTTTTCATTATTTACTAGAGTATGTCATCTTATATATTTTCGTCCGGGAGAAAATAACATGTATTAATTTATTCTTTCTTCCTATATCGCAGCTAGATTTCGGATTAAAATTACCTTCTCCAGATGCTATGCTATATTAAAAGGTACCCTTGGAGGGGTAAGTTTTACCCATGAGTCATGGGCTATGACTGCGCGCACAAAGGCCCTTTGTTGTGAAGATATATAGAAGATTTTCGGTAGAAAAAAAATAGGTGGGGAATATAATGCGACTTGAAGAGAAAGTGAAACGTGTTTAGTCGACAAGAGTGTTAGTACAGTAACAGTTCGGAAAAATAAACATGTCTAATGTAATACCTTTTTGTCTTTTGCAAAAAAAACTTACTCACTCACTTAAAATTATTTAGCGAAGATCAATTAAATAAGTGCAGATATGTATTTGCAATACGAAATGCTAATAATTTAACTGGTCACGGTACTGTGCTTCCTACACAACCAAACAATTTTCAGTTGTATCACAGTGATTGTTATCGACGCTACACAGCCTTGCCACCAAAATATAGAAAAAGAAGAACGACACCAGAAGACACACCTTTTTCTACATTACCGTATGTTTATAGATTTATTATTTATTTAAATATATTATTTCTTTAAATCAGCTCGATTATAAATTTATATTAATTTAATGTAAGAAAAAGTATAATGTAGTAATATAATATTTGCCTTATGTACGATATCACTATTACTATAGTTTTGAACTAGGAAATTACACTATAGACTTATTCTACACAAAGCGTATATACACTATACACACTTTGTAGTAAAGTAGTATGTGTATATGTACGTTGTAATGAAAATTAATAATAATACAGTGTAAACTCTTTATAACGTAGTTCGTTATAACGAAAAACTCTCTATAATATAGAAATTTGTTCAATTTGGTTTTTTTTTATATTCATGTTTTACTACATACATGGACTAATAATTTTTTTCTTTTCATCTTTTCACAGATGATGATGATGATGAAGATATGATCGCATCTAACTCTGATAGCGACTCTGACAGTGAATCAGAGAGAGATGAAAGCGACTCAAGCCAAAGCGAGAATGAAAATGATTAGTTTTGATTGTTATTTTTAATAAATTCGTTGAAATGAAAGTTAATAAATGAAAAACATATGCTACAATAAATTATTCTTTAATTCATTCACTCATACCAACATGTTCTCCATTATTTAACTTCAAATTTGTTATCAAAACACTCAAATCAAGCATACTGCCGAATAACTTAAGATACGTTATTTTCTCCTGGACGAAAATTTATAAGATGTCTGTTAACATACTCTAGTAAATAATGAAAAAAATCAGCTAGCTGTAAGTCAAGGGAAAAGTCGTCAGCTGATAAGATACAGTAGGTGATCGATGTTGCTGCGTTACACCTTTGAAGGTACCAGCTGACAAACTTTCCACTGAGATACAGCAAGCTGACATTAATTTTCATTCATAGTAGCATATAAACGACCACCAGGTAAATTTTTAGTTGAGAGGAAATAATTGAAAATATCATTTTTTTTTTCATGTTCAAGCAGCCAGCTGACATATAATCCACCACATTATGGTCAGCTGACTTTGTGTTTTCTTTAAAATACTAGGTAAACTATAATCTGACAAATTTTCAAATGGGAGGAAATGACTGAAAAAAATTTTTTTTTCTTCATGCGTGGGAGGCTGCCACTGCCCGCCCCACCCACGGAGTCGCAGCTGACGGTCGTGAGTATTCATATTATAAATCCCTAATGCATTTTACAAATTTCTGATTGGGAGGGACTTGGTCATGAAAATCTGTCACTGGCTCCTAGACCATAATGAGACTATCGATATCTTCATACATAGTTACACGCCTTTCATAATGTTCGCTTTCTATTTTCATTACATGCTAGCATGATTTTTTGCAGTCATTTTCAGTATCCTCCTGAAATGCCCTTTCAGCTGCTTCCTAAAAAATAAATGAAACATTGCTGCAATGTGGGACTTTTCAATCAGGGCAGATCTCTCTGACTGACATTTTTTATATTTGAATCCCAGTGTTGTTATAATCTTTCGCAAATATTCGCGGCTCCCATTATAACCTTAGTCTTCTCTGATAACTGGAAGTAGGTTCCGTAGAGTTGGCACCTAGAAAAAAATATGTCATGAAATTAATAAAAGCGGAAGAGAGAATGCAATAACATGTAAATAGTTCAAATATTTACAAACGTTCAAACCTGTTTTCTCACAGTGTAAAAGAATTGAATTATCTGTCTGATGGCGCACAAATCAAAAAGTTCCTTCCGGGGGCGACCTTGTCTATGTTTTCCCGGCGTTGAAAAGATTCCTTCGTTATTTCGTCCTTCTTGTACAATTCTTCTGACTGTGCTGACAGATTTACCTGAATAGCAAACAGATTAAAATCAAATTAAATGTTTTAATGGTAACCTTTAGCACAAGCAATAATAAAAAATAATATCTAAGTATTTGGTAAAATAAGCCATAGTACGAAGTCATTAATGAACATAAAAAAAATCTACACACACTTAGTCATTTTCAATATATAATATCACATGTTATAGTTGTTATTTGTCTAACCTGACGTACAAGTATCAAGTTGGGTTAGGTGTTCTATACATATTTCGTCAACATCAACTTTTGTTTGTTTAACAAAATGTATAGAATTTGTTGCTTTATCATTTATTTATTTATTTATTTATATTTCATATTAGAACGGCCAATGCCACTTACACTAATATGTACACGCTTTCATACTGTCTTCTCACAGTACTCCAGACATACTAACAAGATATCCTTCCAGTCATCCGCAAACAAATCACATTCAGGATATTCCTCCAGAAGAGCATTGAGTGCGGAGAGGGTGCGCGGAACAGGGGAGCGCGCTCGCGCGACTGTTCGGCTCGCGGGTACGGCAAACAGCTTGTGCTTCCTAAAGCGCGAGTAGTTGTCGGGCACATGGAACCGACACAGTTGATCGTGGAGGGCGGGAGCATCAATGTGACCATGAATTGTTTTCAGCGCGGTTACCAACTGGTCGCGCTTTCTCCTGACCTCCAAGGAATTGTACCCCAGACTGCCCAGCAGGAACTTCGTAGGGTACATGTACGGGTAGTAGCCGTAACACCTTTTATACAGGTATCTGAGAAAGGCCTTCTGTACCTTTTCCAGTAGAATAGAGTACTTGCTTTCGTGTGGATTCCACACGCAAGCACTCGATTCTAGTTTGCTGCGGACTAAGGCACTGAAAATCAATCCCAGAGCCTGAATGCTGTTAAAGTCCCGCGTGTTTCGGAGAATAAATCCTAGGCGCTTGAAACAGTCTTTTGCTACCAAATCGATGTGCTCGTGGAAGTTAAGCTTTCGGTCGAATGTAACACCAAGGTCTTTAATGTGCTGCGATCTCATAATTGACTGTCCTCGAAGTTGGTAATCATAGCTGACAGGACGTCGCATTCGACCGAAGCTCATGGCATGGCATTTCGAAGCATTGAATTCTAATTTGTTTTCAATGCTCCATTGACACACTGCTTCGATATCCGATTGCACAGCTACACAGTCTTCCTCAGATCTTATTTCACGGTACAGCTTTAGATCATCCGCGTACATGAGGCACTTGGTGTGCTGGAGAACCTCCGGCAAGTCATTAATCATGAGCAAGAACAGCAATGGTCCGAGCACAGACCCCTGACTTACTCCTGACCGGGTGTGATACGGCTTCGACTCGTAAATTCCTAACTTGACATACTGCTGGCGGTCACGAAGATAGTCAGCTAGTAGCCTGAGAGGACCAGGGGGAAAGCCAAAGGCACTTAGCTTTTCCAGCAGTATGTCATTATTAACTCTGTCAAAAGCTTTAGTAAAATCGAAGTACAGCACATCTACTTGGCTTCCTCTGTCAAGTCGTGTTGAAATATAGTCAACTAGCGTCAGTAAGTTGGAGTTGACTGACCTTTTCACTCTGAAGCCATGTTGCTCGTCAGATAAATACCTTCCGACCTGGCTGTAAATGCTTTTATGTAGAACTATCTCAAATACCTTGGCTGGAGAACATAGATTGGCCACTGGTCGATGTAATTCTACAGAATATCTATCAGAACTCTTAGGAATAGGAGTAACTCGTGATATCTTCCACTGCGATGGGTATTTGCCAGTTTGAAGGGCCAAGTTGAAGATGTGAGATAGCGGGACACCCAACTTTTCTTTGTATAATTTAATTACAGCTGGTGGAATGTTATCGGGGCCTACGGCACTATTTGGTTTTAGTTTATTGATAGCCAACCTAATATCATTGTTCGTGAATGTAACTATGTTTATATTATTGCTGTTGTTATTAATTTCGCGTTTCGAGACTGTATCGGCATTTAATTGTGGAACATCTGGCAAAAATACGCTACAAAAATACCTGGCAAAAGCTTCGGCGGCTTTTATTCCCTCAACCTCTTCACCATTGTAGGTCACTGCAGGCTCGAACCCACCCTTGGATCGGAGGCTTGAGATATGTTGCCAAAAACTTTTCGGATTGCTACCAATTTCATTTTCAATGCGTTGTATGTGCAGGTGGTAGGCAGTAAAAATGCGTGATTTTAAGTTAGTTCTAAGCTCAGAAAATTGTTTAAAAATATTTACGTCATTAGTACGTCTCCAGTGACGATGCAATCTCAGTTTTTGCTGAATGTCCAAGATGATATCTTTCGTGAACCATACCGGGTAACGTCTAGTTCTTTTATTATTTCGGATTTTTTTCGGTGCACAAGTATCAAAAAAAGAAAATATTGTATTATTGAAGCATTGAACAGCCAGATCGGCATCATTAATGCGCAGGACATCTTCCCACGACGCTTCAGACAGTAGACTGTACAACAATTCATAGTCACATTTCTGGAAGTTCCAGTCCCGGGAAGTGTTAATGTTACTAGGATGGATAAGGCTTTTCTGCGGAACTGTGTCGACTCTAACTTTTATCTCCAACGGTGGGTGGTAAGTGTCTGACGGTACTAGCCCTTCAGTTTCGATGACCTGAACGTCTGCTGATACCCCGCTCTCCTGGATTAATACCACATCTAACATACCCCCATGCAAATTCATCACATCATTCTTCTCTTTCAAACTACAATAGGACAAATAATAACAATAATAATTATTTACATTTGAAGAGGCACTATTAAGATTAATATCTCCTAAAATTATTACAATGCCCTTCATGCTATTTATAAAACTCTCCACTTTGCAGAACCATTTCATGTAGTCGTCATCGGTAGCACTAGGCTTTAAATACACAACACACACATGTATTATACATGAATATATAACCTATTCATTTGTTTAGCACATTATTTGTTTAAGAAGGGTAAATTAATTGTTACAAACCTGTCATATCGGCGGTTCTTTTGTAATCATTATCGAGTTCTGACAAAATAGTTTGAGCTTCAAATTCTTCCAGATATCGCTGGTAAACTTTAAAAATCACTTCTCTGGCGGAACTGCGTATAGTCTTATTTATTTTAGCACCAGTTATAAATACGTGTATCGCTGCTAATGTTAAAAATTAATAATTTTACGATAAGCAAATAAAACTTGTTTACAATTTTCCATACGTAGACCATAGATAAGATAGCATATTGAAACTATTGCCAGAAGAGAAAAAAAATAGTTCCTTTTCAAGACTTTTTTGTCAAGCTGTACTATTCTTTTATCTACTTCTTCTTGCAGTGTCTCTCCGCTACCGACGGCTGGTTATCAGCTCAGGATATACTTTATCCTATGTCAAGTTGTTCTATGCTAGTGATTTCGGCTCATTCTTTGATATTTCTCATAAGGCGACTTCGGCCAACGAGTCTCTTTCCCTAAATCTTGCCCATCACTGTCAACGTACTCGCCTTCACAATAGTTAAGGAACATGAAAAAATATATTACCTTAACGATTAAGTTTAACGAATTTCGTGCCTAATAAAAACCAAATACTATAGTGGTCTTTGGTTACCATCTAGATAAAATGACAGATTATCTAATTGTCAATAATTGTCTAATTGTCAATTTATAAACGAAAAAGGTATGATTAGTGTCGATTTTAAATATATTTACAAATTTGATTGCCTAAACACTTATATTTGGATTTTAACAGGCATTAAAAAAAACTATTTTGTCCATTTAATAGACTGAACATGGAAATTTCTAGCACAAAATCCAAGAAACCCTCTAAATTGGAGGAGTTGACTAAAGAACAGATTCGTCGAGCTATCGTAAAAAAACGCGAGTGCAACTCTAAAGCACAGAACATTGTCGAAAGTCTACTGGAAAAGGGAATCAGCGAAAATGACTTCCTTCGATGCCTACCAGATATTAATCAGAGTCATTTGGACGACATTATTGAAGAGAGATCTATCATAAGTCTTTGTGGCTATCCGGTTTGTAAGAAAACTCTGTCTGCGAAAGATATACCTAAGCAGAAATACAGAATATCAATGAAGACAAACAAAGTGTATGATATAACAGCAAGGAAACATTTCTGCAGTAATGGGTGTTATAAATCTGCCATGTATATCAAAAAGCAAATGTTAACAAGCCCACTGTGGTTCAGAGAGTATGATGAAATACCAAACTTTCATCTGCTACCACTAGACACCGTCGGGAGCATGGGGCAGGAAGTAGATGTAGCTCTTGTTGATAAAATAAACATTACATCTGTCAAGGCCGCATTCAGTTCCATCAAAGACTTCACTAGTGCCAGCCTCAATGAAATAACAAGTACAAATAATGGAGAAAGTACAGACAGTGATATTATTGATAGTTTAGGCAAACTAAGTGTTGATACTAATGGGCGACCAAAAGAAGCAGAATCAGCTGAGAGTCAATCTGAAGATCAAAATGACAAAAGAAATGTACCACAAACTATATCATCAAATGTTCGTCTGAAATCTTCGAAAACACCACAGTCTAAGCCACAGATACCTAACCCTCTCAATATAGTTGGGGACATAATTGAAAAGGCTGAGCAAAAAATAGATCCTATTATAACAAGTGAACTTGAAAATACAGCCAAGACTAACCATCAACCAGTGAAGAAGGTCCAGAAAAAGCAGCCCCTAATAACCACATTGATTATTGAAGTTGAGAAATGTTTGGCTGAATGGTTTACAGTAGATACAATGCTGTTCTTATTTGGAGATGAGAAGGTCAAAGAAATGGTGGCAGATAAGGGGGAATGCATAAAAGAATACCTCACTAACTATGCAAAAGGCATATTCTACAAGTCTAATGCTTATGACCAGTACCAGAAACTTTGTAAGAAGTTAAATATGTTGGAATGGGGAGACAGAAAATATGATTCACAAACATTACAAAGGGAAATGAAACCATTACCTGATTACTCTATGCTGCAAGCTGAAAGCACAAAGATGCAGCTGAAGGTCAAAGCATTCTTCTCTGGAGCCACAGAGGTACCTGAACCTATAATAAGTGCATTACCAAATGACAATGGAACAGTTGATGGTGAAAATTTAACTCAGCTGCCTTTAGTAGACAAGAATGCACAGAATGCATTACGCAGAAGGATAGTTTGTCAACATTTGAATAAGCTGTTGCCTGACCTGCTCCGGTCTTTAGGTCTTCTCAGTATGTCAGTTATATCTGAAGTCAACTTACTAGTAAATACATTTAAGTTAAAAGCAGATAACATTATGTTTAAGCCCATCCAATGGAATCTAATAGCATTAGTATTCATAAAACTGCTATCTCTTCGGGAAAAAAGACTAGAATATCTGTTGGAACAACCAATGGCTTTTCAACATATGCAGTTGCTACTTCTAAGCTATATGCAAGATGGAGGGTATTTGGACAGACTCATTTTGTGGTTGACTGATATTGATAGATTGTTGGATACAAATGATACACAGCTGACTGTGGAGTAAGGTTTGGAGGGTTTATAAAATTGAATTATTAGCCCAATATCATACCTCAGAGTCAAGCATAAGGCCTGAAATACCATAACTTATATGAAAGAAGGTTGATGCTGTTCATAGGTGTGACCCTAGTCTATAGGGGTGGAAAACTGCCAATATGACCTACAGAATCTCTTGTTTCAAAAGGTTTAAAGTCTAGAGATGTATGTATCAGTACTATCCTACCTTTGATATTTATGCAGTTAATAAAAGTTTCAACTCAAATGAAAAATATGCATAAAGCATATCTTATCTGCCTTAATGTGGACAAAGTGAGATCTCTACCTCGGTTACTGCTTGTAAGTAGGTACACAAGAAATGCCTTGGGGTGTAACCAACCCTAGTGGCATATACTTATATTCTCCACTTGTGTGCGAGGAGGAGCATATTTTCGTGCGTCAAGGCAGTTCTTGGCATACAGTTATTTTATTTTATAAATTAGTGATTAATTAAATTGTCGACATGTTTCTCTACTGTGTAGATTTAAATAAAAGTGTCACATTTAAATAACATTTATTATATTTCAAAAATTGAAAAAAATATGTAAATTTCATTTAATTTCAGGAAAAATGTCTAGGCATGTTATGCATACGCTAGTATTAGGTATCACATTCTATCACAAGTTATTTAAAGAAAATACATTTTCATTTAATTATGAAAATATTTATATAGAAATTAGATTGTGCCAAGTATTGGGTAATACAAACAGAAGACATACTGATACGGTTGTAATAAAGTATAGTAAAAGAACTCAAAAGTTAATCAGCTTAAAAATATACTTAACACCCAAGAGCTACATTCTAAGTCCCAGGTATCAAAGTGTTTATTTCAAAGGTCTACTTAAAACATACATGTAATATATCTACGTCACGCGTCTCGCGGGACAGCTAGAGAGAGCGGGTCTAAAATATGAGCCCTGTAGTTTAACTACATATACCTTATTAGTTTTAAATCAATAAATGTTACATTTATAATCAAGCAGTATCTAGATTAGGATCCAATATAGAGAGAGCAGCACCTACCAGATGTAAGGAGCCTGTGATCAATACAGACGACTTACACCCTGTATTGTAATTCTTTTTCACACTAATCAGGGCGTCTGCAGCACATTCCAACACTTTTATATCTGTGTTACAACCCCCTTCCTGCCAAATATCTTTGTGTTTCTGGCATCTAGCTATTAACTCAGCCTGCTCTACCAGTGAGAAATTGTCGTTATTTTGCTTGGTTTCTTTGTAAGCTCTGGGTATAACGAAGTAGACAGTTTTAAAAGGTATATTTTTCAGTGGTTTCAGTAAAACTTCAGCGTCCCTGTCGCCGGTAGCGCTGAATATAAGGACATTGTCTTCGCATCTGTAAAGAAAAATAGATATATACACTATACATCCAAACAATTATTTAAATGAAAACAATAATTTCTTTGTATTATGTAGATAAACGTGTCTATTGTCTACCTTTGTATATAATATTTATACATATATCAAAAAAATATGTAAATAGTCACGGGGCAGGCAAGGCCCAGTGCTCTCTTGACTCTAGACGAGAAATTAAGAGCTTGGCTCTTGTCGGCGTCTCTGATGAAACTAAATCCATTTGCCTCTGTCCGACACAATCTTTTATTCTCTATTTAAGCATGCATTAATACTTATTATAGTTATAAACATAGGCAAGAAAAAACCTGTTACAACTCCGGAACCAATCAGCGCAAATCTCGACGGAGTCCTTAGTGTGCGCCCCATCCATGTAGAAGCACGCGTAGCCAGCGTCGATCACGTGGTACCTGCCTGGCCACTTGCACTTACTCAGACCCACCACCGTCTCAATGGGAATGTCTAATACTGGGGTCTCGTTCCGGCCATTCATATCCGACCCGAATCCGTTGACAGCGTGTATCGATTTGGATCTGAGTCGCAACCAAGCGTGTGCGAGCTGAATAGCTAGGGACGCGTTCATTTGGTACGCCGCTAAGTTAACAGAAAGCTCCTTTTTTGTTTGCTGGAAATTATAGTCTTTGTAGTCTGGGACGACGGTCAGAGGGCACTGGAAGTAAGGTGAAAAAGAAAAATTAACTTTATGCAATCCCCATGTTGCCCGTGGTTCGAATAAGCACCTGCAACAAAATGATGCAAATTCGAATCCCGAATGTACCAATGAATTTCCTGAACTTAAGTGATGACAGGAAACCTGCATCCGTTTGAGAAAACAGACATGCATAGCATGTCGTGTCGTGCAGTAGTCGTGCTTGAGGACTCGAAGATGGCGAGGCCATCGCCACGTTGGCACATAAAATGTATCTTCCGCGAAAAGTGGGTGAGTGGGAACTCCTTCGTGGACACTTATGTGAAGGCGTGAAGATATATACTCAGATAGGTAATCGGGTAAAATAGGGGATCACAGTGGAAGCGTGCACGTCGCGATTCCTGCCAGCCCAGAGGGCTGCAATTCCACTCGATGCGTATTGGCCGGACGGCTGTTAGGGCGTGCCCCCGAGGCGACGCGCACCAGTCCGTCCCCGCTGGTGCGAAAAATACAGCACAGTGCGGCGATGGGGACCGCCACCCATCACGCAGAGTGCCTCACGGCGGGAAGTGGAGTGTGGAGTGTAGGATGGGTGTATGGAATGTAAGAGGAGGTATGGTTGATAAGATGAACGAATTGATCGATGTTATGACAGAGAGCGAGTTAGACGTTGTGTGCTTGTCTGAAACCAAGCGGAAGGGTAGTGGAGTAGACGAGCTCCCGTGCGGGAGTTTAGTGCTGTGGTCAGGAGTGGCAAATACCGAGCACGCCTGCCAGGGAGTGGGAATTCTACTATCCAGCCGCTTGGCAGAATGTATGATAAGTTATGATGCGGTGAGCCCCAGACTTATTTGGGCTCGCTTTAAAATAGGCCTTACCCGACTATTTTTAGTCGCGGTGTATGCTCCGGTGGCCTCAGCGGACACTTGCGACCTGAATAAGTTCTGGGAATGTGTGAGTAATGTTCTAGAGACGAAAGAAGGGAATGAAAAGCTGATTATTTGTGGTGATCTGAATGGATGGGTCGGGACAGCCCGTAAGGATTACGAGGCAGTACTCGGCAAGTATGGTGATAAGAGAGTGAACGAGGCAGGCTAGCTGATATTAGATGTATGCATGGAGAGAGACCTCTTTGTGGCGAACACCATGTTCGACCACAAAAGGATTCATCAGTATACATGGGAACGGAAAAATGAGCGAAGCATGATAGATCTGTTTCTAATAGATCAGCGACTCAGAACACAGGTAATAGACACCAGGGTATATAGGGGAGCTGACCTGGGAACGGACCACTTCCTAGTTATAACTAGGATAAGAGGTCTGTTCGCGGGCTGGCGATCCCGCGCTGGGGGTCCCTGTTCTGCAGTCGCAGACCGCATCAAAAGCTGGAGGCTTCAAGATGCGGCTATTAGAGACAGATACCAAGAAAGGGTATCTGAACAGCTAGCCTGTCCACCGAAAGATGTGTTTGAGAGTGTCGATGTTTGTTGGCAGTTCCTTAAGTCCAGCATATTATGCGCCGCGAAAGAGGTTTGTGGCATTTCGAAAGGGCGGACAACCAAAAATGGCGATGGTTGGTGGGATGATGAAGTGAAAGAAGAAGTTAAAAAGAAGAAGGATGCAAGGCAAGACATTTTGGCTATGTCCAGCTCAAGTGAAAGTATGAAAGAAAAGATGAAAGAAAAATATCGCCTGCAAAAAAATCGTACGAAAGAGATAATAGCTCAGAAGCGTGAGAGGTTCCAAATGACTGTAGACGAAAAACTGTCACATAATTTCAAGGACAATGCAAAACTTTTTTGGAGAGAAGTTAAGAAGTCCAGAAATTGTGTTACAGCTAGTAGTAGGATGAATGTGATTTATTCGAAGGACAATAACATACTTACAGACAAAACAGACGTCCTCAGGCGATGGAGTGAATTTTATAAAGATATGTATGATGATAATGCCGCTGATCTACTCATAGAGCTGCCTCCAACAGAATCTATCGAGGATCCTATAGCGGATAAAATAAGTATGGGAGAGATTGTAAGAGCGATAAGAAGTCTGAAATGTGGAAAAGCTGCGGGAATAGATGGGATTACGGCTGAGATGATCAAGTACGGTGGACCAGCGGTCTGGGACGTCATCTATTTGCTATGCAATCTTTGCTGGGAAAAGGGTGATGTTCCGGACGACTGGAGGCGAGCAGTCATCGTGCCTTTCTATAAAGGAAAGGGATCACGATTGGACTGCTCAAACTACAGAGCCATCAGCTTGGTCAGCTTAGCTAGTAAAGTGTACACGAAGATCCTGACGATAAGAATGCAAGAGCGATCCGAAAGGTTTCTCTGGGAATCCCAAGGTGGATTTAGACGGAAGAGGATGTATGGATCAAACCTTCTCGCTTCGCGGAATCGCGGAAAAGTTTTTGGATATTAACCAAAGGGTTTTCTGCGCTTTCGTCGACTTGGAGAAGGCATTTGATAGAGTCGTACGAAAGGAACTCTGGGACGTGTTGCCTGGATATGGAGTGAGCAGTTCCCTACTGCATGCCGTGAAATCACTCTATAGTGATAGTGAGGCGTGCGTTAGGGTTAACGGTGAGATGTCACCCTGGTTTGATGTGAAGTCGGGGGTCAAACAAGGGTGTATCATGTCTGCCTGGCTGTTCATTATATATCTAGATAACTGTCTGAGAGCACTAAGAACGCACGGATGTGGAGTGAAAATGGGAAACTTAGTGGTCAACTGCCTATTATACGCGGATGACGCGGTCTTACTGGCGTCATCAGAGGGCGAACTGCAGTCACTAGTTACTATAATGAAAGAGGAATGTGAAAAGAAGGGGCTGCGCCTAAACGCTGGCAAGACTAAGGTTCTGGTATTCGAAAGAGATGAACAAGTGACCGAGTGTGCTATATCAGTAAATGGGCAAATTCTAGAGCAAGTGAATGAATTTGTATATCTTGGAAGCATGTTCACACGAGATGGAAAGTATGAAAAAGATATTGAAAGAAGGATAACTGCCGGAAATAAGGTGTATGGAGCCATGTCGGCGTTGATGGGCAATAAAAGTCTGAGCAAGAATGCTCGAGTTGCTGTCCACAACGCGATATTGGTACCTACCTTGTTGTATGGCAGCGAATCCTGGGTATGTCAGAGGAAGTATGAAAATAGCTTGAATGCAGTTGAGATGCGATCGCTTCGAAAAATGTGCGGAGTAACGATTTTAGATCGAGTCCGCAATGAAGAGATTCGCAAATCAACTGGCGTGAATGAGGGCGTGATTGTAAAGATGAAGAAAGGCATGTTACGTTGGTTTGGACACATAGAAAGGATGAGCCAAGAAAGATTGACGAAACAGATATACAAAGCAAAAGTGTGTGCAAGAAGAGGCAGAGGAAGGCCACGTTCCAACTACCTGGATCAAATAGATCGGACTCTCAAGGACGGGAACGTTAAGAGTACTCGAAACCGACGAGCATGTATGAAGAGACTGATGAACGTGGACGAAGCGAAAGAGGTATGTAAGTCTAGAGAGAACTGGCGCTCTATACTCTCTGCCTACCCCGCTAGGGACTTGGCGTGATGATATGTATGTATGTATGTAGGTAATCAAAAGATAAAAGGGGCGTGGTATAGTGACCTGTACAGCGTCGGCCACAGCTGTTAGTACAGGCATGGCGTCGCGCGGCTGTCGCACCGAGTAGGCCCGGCAGCCCGCCTTCATGATGCCCGCCTTGGCGGCTGCGATCTCGGCCAGCGTGCCGCCCAGGATGGACGTGTGGTCCAGCCCCAGGGCGGTTATGCCTACTACTGGCACTTTTCTGCAACAATACCCTGAACGTCTCGAAATTGTACCATAAGGCCAACCGTTAAGTAATTTACAAAATTTCTAGCTGTCCCGCTCAGCTTAGTTTGAATGAAAATATATAATGCGATCGTAGCGCCACCAAAACCAAACGAAATCGGAATCCAAACGAAAAAAACACCATCCAAATCTGTCGTGTCATTCTCGAGGCTAACGAACGGAGATTTTTTTTTATATATAGCTGGATTTGCCATAAAAAACATTTTATTTATTGTTTTTCTTCTGTCTCTATATATCTCTGCCAAGTTTCATCTTATTCCAGTCGGCCGTTCTGGCGTGGTTAAATAACAACCACCGTATGCGGACCTATAATATTTTTTGGTTTTATATATTTTTTTTACTTTAATCTTATTAATACCACACACCCACTTTCCGCCAGAGGTATATTAGGTGCCAACGTGACAGATGGCGAGTCCATCGCCGTTACTCCAGCACGACTATACATACGCCTTTAAATTTCTTCTCAGACGTATGCAGGTTTCCTCTCGATGTTTTCCTTCACCGTTAAGGTCGTGGTGTGATTAATCACTGTACTTAAGTTCAGAAAAACTCATTGGTACAGTAGGGATTCGAACTTGCGACCTTTGCGTCGCAGGCAACTCAACCATCTTCTATTCTACGTTCTTCTATTCTACGTATGGGAGGGAGAACTTATTGGTCGCCACATACTAAACATAAAAGGACAGTCACAACAATTTCCAAGAAAAAAACCTATCAGAATAAGAAACGGCGAAACAACCACCCGGTTCCTATTTTAACATTGGTTCTCTTTTACATAGGGGTAGAAAAAGATTCAATTAACGTATAAATACTTTGCAAGTTGAGCTATTCATTGCCATGCTATTGTCTAAATATTCCGATGTTGTATAATAAGCTTTTTGAATTCATTTTCGTTTGACAGCTTTAAAACTGTAGAAAACACATACATACATATCATGTATGTATGAGTAGTAGGGCAAGTAGTAGTAGCAAGAGTAGGGCGCTTGTTTTTACAGACCTCTTTCACTCCATCCAGTTTACAAATAGCAATTAAGTACCTTAGTACATTGGTGTAGTCCACGATGCCCCCGATGCCCACCTCTATGATGGCCACGTCCACCTGCTCCTTCAGGAAAACGTGCAGTGACATCACCGTCAAAAACGCGAAATACTTCGGCATGTCTCCTTCAAAGGCCTAACAAAAGAATTAAAATCTTATTAAGTATGATATTGCTTGTTATATAAAAGTAGACGTGCCCCACAGCTTCACCGGCGATAAATTTATATGTATGACTAGCTGTGCCCGCGGCTTCGTCCACATAATAAAAGTAGGCTAAGTTACTCCTTTTTACATCTCGTCAAAATCGGTCCAGCCGTATCAGAGATTAGCCGGAACAAACAGACAAATATGTTAAAAAAATTATATTTGGTACATGTACCGTGTATATTCATTTAGTAAAAAGCGGTTATTTTAATATTACAAACAGACACTTTTGTTTATTTGTATAGATGTATGAATTACTGGAGAAGTATTGTACTTCTTACTATTATGTTTATAACCTTCCTCACACACACCCACCTTCCTCAATAAACTGATTATCTAAAACCAAAATATAATTTTAAATTGTATAAGTAGTTCCTACAATAGCATGTTTCAACAAACTGTCATCTTTATAATATCTGTCCGATCCAGCTTCCCAGCTTAATTCCAGCACTCCAGCACAAATAATTCAGTGACTTTTGGGTTAAAGAAGAACACACATCTTGAAAACCTTTAGCATTTATAATAATAGAAGGAAGGTGAGAATACATTTACAGAATATTTTTAACTAGTATACCTTTGTAGCATCGAGCAAATTGTAAACTTGATGGAAGTACTTGGCAAAAAGGTCTTCAGATAGGATACGGCCATTGAGGCGTATCCTCTCGCGAACTGCCACTAAGTGCGGCGAGGAGAAGAACCCTGTACGGAAGCCGTGGTTGCGGAGTATGGACTCGCACATAGCACTTGTTGAACCCTGAAATTACTTTATTATATAGTTGTAATCACATCACATGAAAAACATGCCAAATTCATTCCAAATTAATAGAGGAAGTTGTAGGGTCAAAAACCTTGCATATTTTTTTCAAATTCTAAGGCATATTTATATACGTTCTTGAGAAGGAACAAAAAATTTCAGAAAGGGTAATGAACATGCCTACCACTTCAGGGATTTTCATGGGAAGGTGTCAACTTATATTGAATATATTTATGAAAATTAGAAACTTTATAGAAAGAAGACAGGCTGAGTTTACCTTGCCTTTGGTCCCAGCCACATGTATCACAGATAACTTATCCAACTCCTGTAAGCTGACTCCTATTCTCTCCAAATAATACTCCATGTCTTCTATGTTTGTACATTTCTATAATAAATAAGAAAAAAAATATTAAAGTTGTAAAATTTAATTATCCTAGGGGAGTAAAGAGGGGATGCAGAGTGGGAATATTTTAAGTATTCATATTGATAAGGTTTTCTCTGAGAAAACCAGGTATCAAATTTGTTAGTAGGATTAGACAATTGAAATACCTATTTATTTGTGTTTGTTTTTAGAAGATATTAAAAGTATTATTTATAGTTGTGACTGAGAAGATTGTTGATGGACTTGCCAATGTCATGTTGACACCAAAATATATCTCTGGCCAAAAAGAGAGAGTTGTTACACCTCTGGCTACCCGTTTTTGTGAAAAGATGGAGATATATGAGTGGACAGATATATAAATAAATCATAAATACTTTTCCAGTTTTGATGTCCTTCCTGATCTGTTCAATGGTAGATTTGTTTGATTGTAACAAGTTCAACTTATGAACACTGTCCTGAAAAATATTAAATATTGTACATGTTAATGAGAGTGAAAACTTTAAAACTAAGGATTTAAAGTTTTTGTCTATTTATTTACTATTTAAAATGGACACCTATAATATGTATATGTAATAAAAGCATCAAGAACTTCAAATTAATTAAATTTCCTAAATTAAATATGTGGTACAGTTGACTCTCGTTAATTCAAACCTACCTGCGATAATTCAAACCTCTTTATAATTCAAAGTTATCACGAGTTCCCTACAAAATCTGTTTATATTTTGAACTAAATCAATACATTTTATGCACTTGGTAATTTGAACGCTCGAACTTATATCACAAATTGCTTTGTTTAGTTATCATTCAGTTACTGTAACTCTTTCGTTGGTATAAATATTAAAATGTTCTGTTCGTCATGAGCCCTACAAAGTATAAATGTTTGACGATGGCTGAAAGAAGTATTTAAATCGATAAAGTAAGGAAGGTGAGAAGAAAAGTGATGTTGCAAAAGAATTTAAGACATGAAAGATTTATTAATTCACATTATCAATACATGTATGTACTTACACGAATGTACCTCTTTACTTTTGTCATTGTTATAGAATAGCAGTTAATAAACAATAATAGACCAACCCTTAATAATTCGAAGTTTTATTTATTTTCTCCCACAAATTTCGACCCATTTGATATTTCAAACACTCGATAATTCATAATATTTTAGGAGTCCCTCGAGTTTCGGATTGACGAGAGGTGACTGTACCACGATTCTAGAGCTTCTATATTGATAATTTTGGTTAAAACCAAATAGTATTACTAAGAACAACAAGATAACATACCTCATAACTAAACTTGGTCGAACACATTCTAAAAACTAATTTATTTACTACTAAACTACGAAATAAATTATTGAAAGTCATCCGCGCTCTGCCCAACTGAGCAGGAAGTGCCAAATAGACATCAAATGACGTAGTCAAAGACTACTATTGAACACTTGGACGTAGTTAATTGCAATTACTGCAATAGGTTAAGATCAAAACAAGCCTTCAATAGTAAAATCACATTATGGAGTAATCCTGACTAAAGCCTACCGTCGAGTCGTAATAACATCTGACCCGAAGCGGTATAAATCGTCATAACTTGAAGCCGAGTACCGACCGTAACCGGTAACTATTGGTTTTTCTAAATCACGAGAATTCAATGTTATTGCGTAAACATAACCACAATATTCCATCTGCTAGATAGACAGACATGTGAGTCTGACACTACGGCTTGACAGAACAGAACTGACAGCATAGGTACACACTACACTACACTAAAATGATTTAGTATTTACATGATTTAGAAACATGTAAATTAGTCTTTATACGCTATCTAGCGTGGCAATGCTGCTAGTCTTCTTGACACGTTGTCGTGAGATACCAATTTGATCTGCAAGTAGTTATATAACTGTATTTTGTAAATATTATTAATATTTCTTATTGTAAATAGCGATTAACTGTACCAATATAATGTAATAAAACCTACACGTTTAACGAACCTACTGGCCATAAATTTTTTTAACATACCTACTATCGTGATTACAACAGTCACAAATTGTGATTGATATATAAAGAACTCAAAAACAATCTGTTGATAATATATCGGTAATATTTGTGCGTCCGGTATAAGAAGCAGAACATTATTAAATAATACTACATATATCGAAAAATGACAGAAACTGATGCCACGAGAAGGCCTATATCTATGCCAGAAAATTTTCTACCTTACCTAGAAAAACATAGAATTTATAAAGTTTTCAAAGTTAGTACCTTGGAGACAGTTACCTTCATAATAAGTAAATAATAAAGTACCATATTCAAGTAAATAGCAATTATTAATCCGATAAGTTGTGGTGGCCGAGTGGTTCGTGTAGTTGCCAGAAACACAAAGATTGCAAGTTCGAATCCCGACTGTTTGATTGAACTTAAGTACATTGATTAGTTTACACGAGCTTTACGGTGATGGAAAATATCGGGAGGAAACCTGCATACGTTTGAGAATAAATTCAAAGGCGTACAGTCGTACTTGAGTACCGGCGATGGACTAGCCATCTATCACGTTAGCACTTATAATATATCTCTGTCGGAAAGTTGGTGTATGGGTACTACCTGTAGGAAGGCGTGAGGATATATTTTTACATACATACATACATACATACATATAATCACGCCTCTTTCCCGTAGGGGTAGGCAGAGAGTCTTTCCACTTGCTACGATCCTTACATACTTCTTTCGCTTCGTCCACTTTCATTATTTTCTTCATACATGCTCTTCGGTTTAGGGTACTCTTGACCTGACCTATTTTTAAGACGTCCCTAATTTGCTCTAGAAACGTCCGCCTAGGTCTACCACTACCACTTTCATATATATTTTTATTTTAATTTTATTATAATCCTAAAAACCTAGGTTAAGCAGCATAAATTCTAATAGGACTGATTGGAACCACTTCATTCTAGTTCTATGATGAACTAAAAAGGTGCTTCTTTACCTAATTTACTTCATCAGACGCGTATGCAAATCAAGTTCTTCTGTATTTCATGGTCATAATCGTGGGATAGAATCGTATCCACAGCCGCTTGGTGAGCGGCATGGGTAGATATATAGCTCATTATGGATCTTGATGATAAAGTCATCGTACATGCTTAAAAATACATAGGTATGGTTAGGTATTAAAAAATACATACACATCATCACGCCGTGTCCCTAACGGGTTAGGCAGAGAGAATAGAGCACCAGAGAGCTCTAGACTTGCATATGTACCTACCTGTTTCTTAAAATATTGTTATTATTCAGGACATGGTACGCGACCTAGTAACGAACCTACCGAGGGATCACCTGAAGCATATGAAGGTGTTCTTAAGCCGCCACCTGCACTGCTCCAAGGACCCAGACCGTGTAATACTGCTTGTATCCCCGGAACTCAACTTTGGTACGATACTTTTTTAATCCCACATATTCTTTGTAATTCTCCATATGATTATATTCAACAACATTGGGCATGTACTCATCACTGTACACATTGATACAGTCGGGGTTCAAACTTGCAATCTTTGCTTTGCAGGCAACTATTGGAACCACTCGGCCACCACCGCTCTTCATATTTTTTATCCAAATTTCTAAACTGGAAATCTTTAAGGTTTACGCTGAAGGTAAACATCGAGAGGAAACCTGCATACTTCTGAAAAGCAATTCAAAGGCGTATGTATGTATAGTGCGTGCTTGAGTAACGGCGATGGACTCGCCATCTGTCACGTTGGCACCTGAAATATATATCTGGTGGAAAGTGGGTGTGTGGGTACTATCTATACACCTCTGACTACCCTTGTGGAAAATCTTTAACTTGCAGATGTCAAGAAACTCGCAAAAGAGATGATCAAGGACCTCGGTATATTTGTGATCACACGCCGTTGTGTACTGGATCGCTATGAAAAGGTGTGTTCTATGTACAAATAAGTTCGTTCCGCTGTGCAATTTCCGCCATCATTACTATATGCTCATTTATATGTACCTACGCATTTGTAATAGCATGACGATTACGTGGCTGGGTGCGTGTGCCCTGCCTTGATGTCAGAAGTCACCAAAAAACTCACCATGAAAGACCCCGTGCCCCAAGCTGGTTGGTTCATGTTTGGTAAGTCTCAACACGAACGCGTCAAACGCAACGTATAGTTAACAAAAACTTGTAATCTAGTGAGCTCTTCAATACATAGGTGTATCTTTGCTAACAATTATGGCAGTTATATATGTCAGGCGTACTTCCAGAACCTCATGAACTTAAAAGATTATGCAACATACTAAGATGTTAGCCAGTATACTGGATTCACCATCACATTCACCATCAGTAGGCTATTATTTTTGTTGCCGCTCATAAAGTTTGCCACTTTAGGCCCCAGCCTACTCAGTCCGCCAATAAATTCACAACTTTTTTTTTATACAACAAGAGTGACAAGCATGCCTACGGCCCAACAGATGGAAAACGGTTACCGCAGCCTATTTACGCTTACCATATCGAAGTATCACTTGCGCGTTGCCACTCTGTGTTCGGAGAGTTATACTGTGTTGGCAGGATGGGACTACTTGATCTTAGCATCAAGATTCCCCCTTGAAACTATAATATGGATATAAAGCCGTTCCACGTAAATAAATAGATCACCCTTGCACCGTCCGTGAGGCTCGGTGCCTGCAACAAGACGGCGTACTGCCAACAGTGACGCTAGTCCTCATGCCGACCCCTTCCCCGGCGCCACCCGCCGACAACCCTTGCACTCCAATGCGAACCTTCTTCCACCAGGACTTCGAGGGGCTGAAGTTCGCTTACAAAGCCACGTTGAAGGTTACACGCCATTTAAAATAGTCAGAGTCGTTGTTGAAGGCAGGCTTAGGTTCAAGACATGACTTAAAAACCTCTTTACATTAGTCTGTTAGTAATAATTTAGTATTACGTATTGAATATCTTGAGGTGTGTAGTGTGTACAGATAACTGGCGCTCTATTTTCTCCGCAGAAAAAAATATAAAGTATGATGATTGTTATTTAATTATAGTACTTACTTTCATTGGTTACCTATGTATTAAGTTAATGCAGACACTTGTGGAATAATAAAATAACATGATATTATTTAAGGAAGTGCACGTGGAACCGGATGATGACTACGATCGTATAGCTCACAAGTGCCTTAACGCCATTATTGCGTGCTCTGCAGGGGCTCAGGGCCCCGATCAGGGACTCCACGTGTTGGGAGCCCCCGGGGTGTACAGGGTCCTCTTGATCGGACCCCGCGGCTCGGGGCGGAAGTCGCAGGCTGCTGCCTTGGCTAAGCATTTTGGATTGGTTTATAGTTCGTTCTTTATTGTACGCTAGCTGTGTCCCGAGGTTTCACTCGTGTACATTTTCTTATTCTTTGCTAGGTTTTTTCTGGCATAAAACATATCTCTCGTATAACTCCAACTAATGATATATATCTGTGCCGAAATTCATGCAATTTCGTCCAGGAAAAGAGGCACAAATATCGTAACAAAGTTTCGAATTCTAGATGTCTATCGGTATAGTCGCGATTCGAACTTATAATTTATTTATTTACACAGTACGGGATCAGTAGGACCTTACATAAATAAGTAGATACTCTTATAGTAACTAGATAACAATCCAAAATATTACAATATGGACAAGAAATAAAAAGAAAACATCCCCATTCTTACCGATCGTCTGCATGGCGAAATAAATAGGTAACTAAGTATGCAACATTTCTTATCAATTAGTTGTATGTATAGTTTAATAGATCTCGTGATAAATCCGTCACATTCTACTTTATTAAGGTGAAGTAAATAAAATTACTCCGCAGTATTTTTCGATGACCTATACAATGAAACTATGCAAAAGGACGATGACATTGGCCAGAAACTTAGGGATTTCGGGCCTAGTGTCCAACTGAAGGCTGAAATTGTAAGAAGACGACTCATGCAAAAGGTAAGTCATAACATACCATAACGGGGCAATTTGAAAAAAAAATAACTCTGATAATAGGCAAGCCATGTGTCGGCCTCTTCTGGTCTACAGGTCCGCTTAATAGTACCAACTGCTACTTAAGTAAATAGCTGTATTATTTAATACAATGGAATATACCGTGTATGCCTACTAATTGAATAGCCTCGCCACACAGACGTAATTTCCAAAGAGACGTTGTTTACCAACGCGGCACATACCTACACATTTGGTTCCCTCATAACTTAAAGAAAAATGTAAGTAGTATGTAAATTAATTATCTGTTCATTTCTTGTACGTTTACATAGAAACCACCATGATAGCAAATGGCATTGTTGCCTGTACTTAATTACTAATCTATCTACGCTTTTTAAGGATTGCATCGACTATGGATGGGTTCTGACCGGATATCCAACGAGCGGAGTGGACTTTGAAAATCTTGACAAGATGGTCACCCCTCCGAATCGGTTTGTGACAATCCTTTGGTCTAGTAATAATACAAACGTGCTTATTAACCTTGGCCATGGATAATCTTATGTGGAATGCCAATTGCCACGGGTCCACCAACTCGTTTGCAATACCTACTGCAATACATTTGTCACCCCGATACAAAGTTATAAGTTTAAAGTACCCACGTGTAGGTACCAAATTATTTGACATTAAATACATATATAACACTACTATATAATACATATAACCTCGGGATTCTCTCAGAGAATTATTCAAGGAAATTGACATATTGACCGTACCATGTCAATACATATTCCAAAATTTGTTATATGTTAGAAAGAATATTGTAAAATTTAAGAAAAATAGCGACTTGCATACTGTGAATACACGGAACAAAGATAAACTCCATGTTCCTACAGCTAGATTACACAAAACTAGGAACTCATTTGTCGGGCAAGGTATACGCTTTTTTAATAAGCTACCTCGGAAAATAATTGAATTACCTTTTGTAGAATTTAAAGCTGTCGTTAAAAGTAAATTAATTCAAAAGGCTTATTATAAAACATCAGATTATTTTAATGATGGCCATGCATGGCAATGAATTGCTCCTCTTATACAAAGTTTATATATGTAAATTTAATCTTTCCTACCCCTACGTAAAAGGGAACAAATGTTAAAAAAGCAAACCGGGGAGTTTGTTTCGCCGTTTCTTCTCCTGGCAGGTATTTTTTCTTGGAAACGGTGGTAACTTTAGTTTATATTAAATATGTGACGTTCAATAAGTGTTCCCTGTGTCCCTTACGTTGAATAAAATATTTTGATTTTGATTTTTGATTTTGATATAGATAGGTACCCTTTTATAATATCCTACAGTCCCGCCCAGCTTCGCTCTAAAATAAATAACCTGAAACACGATGAACAGCACCACCTATCGGCTCCAATTGTGAATCTAAACCATTCTCGAATCCACCTGAAGAAACGCAGAAACCGGCTGAACTCAGTTCAGAGACATTTAGATAAGCTACACGGTACGAAACTGGTGGTTGCTAACCTACGCTAACGCGGGTTGAGGGTGTTAACGTGATTTTGATGAAATTACCCAAGGTTACCCAAGGATGTCTTGGTATAGAGTATGAAATCAAACCGACGAAGCGATCAGCAATCGCCAATGCACGAATGACCGCCGCCGATAATCATGCGGTACGCCTTTTGTCACTCTTTTGTTATAAAAATAAAGCTAGCTAGCATATCTACTGCTATGGTAATAGGTATTGGTAGGTATTCATTCCCATGTCAAGATGATTTTTTTATATACTAGCTGCCCCGGCGAACTTCGTACCACCTAAAACGTCAAGAAAATTGTTATTTCCTCGTATTTTTTTATCTCTATAAGAACCTTCCCCAGACTTCATCAAACACAACGAAAAATACATCAGCCAAGTCGGTTCAGCCTGTACTAGAGTTTTGCGCTTAGCAACACATTTAGCGATAATTTTTTATTTATATAGATGTAGGAGAAATACACATGTATGCTCATTATACAATTACGTTGGTATTACGCGCTATCAAAAAATAAGAAGCATAATTGTAATACCTATTGTCGACACCTGCGTCAATACATACCTACCTCCGAAGTGAAGACCAACAAGGCCAGTCGCTTTCGTTTCAGTCTAGTGCTCCAATTTCGTACGCTTTCCAAGTGAAAGCTCACACTGAATAGCTAACTGTAACGGTCGCGCGAAGGGTGTTCTGGAAAGAATATGAGCACAATAGTGCATGTATTTTTAGTATTCAGAACAGAGTAAAAATATTATTATTCTATAGCTTTTGCTATACTATCGAAATATAATATCGAAACATGCAAAAGCTGGGCTAGCGGTTTCTGCTACATGATTTTTATTTCTCTTTTAACTTAATCACCTTTTTGAATATCCTCGCGCCTTCCCTAAAGGGTCATCGAAGGGAAAGGCAGAGGTGTTTAGTTAGTACACCCACATTCCGCCAGAAATATATTTAAGGTGCCAACGTGACAGATGGCGAGTCCATCGTTGTAACTCGAGCACGACTATTCATACGCCTTTGAGTTTCTTCTTAAAAGTATGCAAGTGTCCTCTTGATGCTTCCCTTAATCGTAAAGCTCGTGTTGTGACTAATGACTATACTTAAGTTCAAAAAACTCATTGGTACAGTCGGGGGTACGAACTTGCAATCTTTGTGTTGAAAGCAACTACTCGAATCTCTCAGCCACAACGGCTAGAATATTAAAACTTTTTTTTTTATTCAGTGGAGCTCTTTAATATAAGTGATGATGAATCATATGCGAATGCAAATCACTCATAGACGTGTACGTGACATAGTAGCAGGTAGCCAAGTACCTATTTACGACTTAAGACTTCCCCAGCATAATATTCCTGAACGTGGAGTGGGCCACGGCCCGGGCGCGCACTCTGGCCCAGGGAGTGGACTGGTGCACGGGTCAGCCCGCCGCGCAGGGCTCCGGACCCCGTGTGCTCACTCACCCCAGGGACAATGAGGCTAGGCTTGACTATGAGGTTATCAAAGGCTTAATTTATACCTACTACAATGGTCACACAAAAGCATACGGTTACCGCCAACTATAGACGCTTGCGACACCAGCAGTATCGCTATCTCGTATTTATCATATCTTCACGCCGTCCCAAAAGGGTCTCCGAAAGGGTAAGGCAAGATATATCTTTAGGTACTAACGTATCAGATGACGAGTCCATCAAAGTTTCTCAACCACGAATATTCATACGTCATTGACCGTCATACGTGTGATAAATCACTGTGCTTAACTTCAGAAAAGCCCGCAGTAGGTAAAAGGCCAGAAATAGCTACTTAAGTGCCTACGAGAATTCTTCGGGGATAAAAGTAACCTAGTTCTTTCCTGTACCCCTGACGTGTTAGGAAAATGTAAAATGATCGGTTCAGAAGTTAATACGTCAAATGTAACTAGTAACAGAGAAGTTACAAAGGCTTTGATCCCAGTGTCGAGGATCATGGGGCGACACCGAACAGACTGGTGGTTGACATTAGCAGTTGTTGAACCTATCTCTGTAACTCAGTGATAATATTTTTTTTTATATACAAACATTGGGTGGCAAACAAGCATGCGGCCCGCCTTATGGTAAGCGGTTACCGCCGCCTACGGGCGCTTGCAACACCAGGGGTATCACTCAAATTGATCGAATCTATGGGATGCGCCGATGGTATTCGTTAAATAACTCAATTGAGGCATACAAACATTGTTGACGATTCTCGAAAGCGCTCGTTTTAGCTCGGGTGAGAACCCTTTATTTTATTTTGTTGACCGTTTTGTTTAACAGTTGGACTACTATTTCACCGAGGCGCTAGCAGAGCTGAGGGCAGCGGCTGGTATCTCCGCCGAGGAGATTAGTGCCATGGAACCATTCGGTAACTACACCTACTTAATGTTTTATCCAAGAAATGTTCGACGTCTTACCAATTTACCTATATTATTTGCCTGACTGACGAAATACAGCCTATTGCAAGCACTTCCTAAAAGCAGATTTAAGCATATTGTGACGACGAGAAATAACTGCCGCATTTTCGTTACCGTTTAAAGCGGGTGCGGCTTCAATAATAATATCCCTTACTACAAGGGTCGGCATAGGTGTGCAGTACCTCCACACCCAGCTTTGGTTTACTTGTAAAAGCTATAAGCATAGTTAGCAACTACTTTCTAAAATCTGAAAGTTACCTACCTAAATGTCGAGCAGCATATTAATAAAAAAATGTGTTTTACAATACGGTGTGTACTAATTGAAGTTAAAAATCTGGCAAAAATAAACTTCAGTGCTTTCCCCACTTCAGACGTAGGTCTTAAGGATCGTAAGTCTCCGTAAGTCCGCCACAGTCGAGTGAGATGTATATCTGTTTGGTCGCTAAACATGTACATATTTAACCGGTCATTCAGCTTTGACACCAACGTCTAGGTCATTGGCATCTTATATTTATATTGATCAGATTATGACTATTATCTATGAATCTAAAGAATATATATCCTCACGCCTTCCCACAAGGGTCCCCGAAAGGGTAGGCAGAGGTGTATAGGTAATACCCACACACCCACTTTCCGCCAGAGGTATATTAGGTGCCAACGTGACAGATGGCGAGTCCATCGCCGTTACTCAAGCACGACTATACATACGCCTTTGAATTTCTCCTCAGACGTATGCAGGTTTCCTCTCGATGTTTTCCTTCACCGTAAAGCTCGTGGTGTGACTAATCACTGTACTTAAGTTCAGAAAAACTCATTGGTACAGTCGGGATTCGAACTTGCGACCTTTGCGTCGCAGGCAACTGCTCGAACCACTCGGCCACCACGGCTTCTCTAAGGAATAAGTGATATTATATGGTTTTTATCATCTACAGATACGGTGCAAGTAAAAATCCAGGCTGCAGTGATAGCTGCGCCCGCGTATGACATCGAGTCGTGTGCTCAGCTGCGTAACGTACGCGCAGACTGAACCTATTTTTTTTGTTAAATAGTGTTAATAGGTTGTCGAAAATTAAATAAATAACTCGTTAGAAAATTTTTATTTCTGTACTCCTCCGTACTTCACTTGAATTATTTAATTACTACATAATTATTTTGCTAATTATGAACTTACAATCTGCAGTCTCAAAATAATTACATACAAACAGTTAAGAAGGTAGTCTCCAAGGTGAGTTGAGACCATCGACCCGAGGGCCTCAATGATGAGACAATCAAAAGGTCAGTGGATCGACAAGCATACAGTCATGGAAACGGGCCCTCGCACTCCACACGCGAATCTATTGATGTACTAAAAATAAAAATGCATTAATTTATACAATTAACAAAACTCATGCATTCAGACAATCATACAACGCGCAGCGGAAAGTAGCTCGATGAGAACTCGGCTCTGCGGCCCGCCGCACGCCACGCCACTCACACTCCACTTACACTCAACACACTCAACACGCCACGCACGCCAATAAATATACACATCACGAGCTAAACACTTGTATCCACGCTGAAGCTGCGGGCTACGCTTCGCGCGGTGCCCGATGCGCAGCCCGCAGTGATCGTGACGGAGATCACATTTGGCTACGATCACTCGCTAGTAGTCGGTCGGTTACAACTCGTCCTTGAAGTCCTCGTCCTCGGGCGCGCCGGGTGGGGGGACGCCGCCCGTGCCTTGGTACAGCTTGGCGATGATGGGCTGGACAACATCCTCGAGGGCCTTCTTCTGTTTCTTGTATTCCTCAGAGTCTGTGTCCTGGTTGTCCTCGAGCCACTTGATTGCAGCATCGATGGCCTCCTCCATCTTTGTCTTTTCGTCGTCGCTCACCTGTGAACAAGGAAAATAATATTGACTTTGTAAACTAGCAATGAATAAAGAAACATAAGTATATATAACTGGGCTCCAGAAATTCTGTTAAAAATACTAAAAGTAATAGAATCGACTAAATACCAACCTTAGCGCCGAGTTTCTCCTTATCCTGGAGCTGGTTCTTGATGGAGTAAGCATAGCTCTCAAGCTCATTTCTGGCCTCGACGCGCTCCTTCAGCTTCTTATCGTCATCAGCGAACTTCTCAGCATCCTTGATCATCCTCTCGATGTCCTCCGGCGTTAACCTGTTTTGGTCATTGGTGATGACGATCTTCTCCCTGTTACCGGTTCCCTTGTCTTCGGCAGACACTTGCAAGATACCATTAGCGTCGATCTCGAACGTTACCTCGATCTGAGGGATGCCTCGCGGCGCGGGTGGGATGCCAGTAAGGTCGAATTTACCCAACAAGTGGTTGTCCTTAGTCATAGGACGCTCACCCTCATAAACTTGGATGGTTACAGTGTGCTGGTTGTCACTGGCAGTAGAGAAGATCTGGGACTTCTTAGTGGGGATGACTGTGTTACGTGGGATCAGCTTGGTCATGACTCCTCCAACTGTCTCAATACCCATGGTGAGAGGGTTGACATCAAGAAGTACAATAGCGTCAGTATCCTGTTCCCCACTGAGCACTCCAGCCTGTACAGCAGCACCATAGGCAACAGCTTCGTCGGGGTTGATGCCTCGGGATGGCTCCTTACCGTTGAAGAATTCCTTGACCAGCTGCTGCACCTTGGGAATACGTGTGGAACCACCGACAAGTACGATTTCATCCACATCCTTTTTGTTCATGTCAGCATCCTCCAACACTTTCTGCACAGGCTTGAGGGTAGACCTGAAGAGATCCATGTTCAACTCCTCAAACTTAGCCCTGGTAAGGGTCTCTGAGAAATCTTCACCTTCAAAGAAGGACTCAATTTCGATCTTGACTTGGTGACTGGAGGACAAGGCGCGCTTCGCCTTCTCGACCTCACGACGAAGCTTCTGCACGGCGCGGTTGTCTTTCCTGATGTCCTTACCCCTCTTCTTCTTGTAAAGCTTAATGAAGTGCTCCATGACCCTTTGGTCGAAGTCTTCGCCTCCCAAGTGAGTGTCACCATTAGTTGCCACAACCTCAAACACTCCATTGTCGATGGTCAGCAGGGAAACATCAAAGGTACCACCTCCCAAGTCAAACACAAGAACATTCTTCTCACCATCCTTCTTGTCAAGACCATAGGCAATAGCGGCAGCAGTAGGCTCATTGATGATTCTCATGACATTGAGACCAGCAATCACACCTGCATCCTTAGTAGCTTGACGCTGGGCATCATTGAAGTAGGCTGGTACAGTAACAACGGCATGGGTCACCTTTTTACCAAGGTAAGCCTCGGCTGTTTCCTTCATTTTAGTGAGGACCATAGCAGAGATTTCCTCAGGAGCAAAGATCTTGTCTCCCTGGGCAGTTTGGACAGAGACATGGGGTTTGCTGTTCTTCTCAACAACCTTAAAGGGGAAGAACTTGACATCATGTTGTACAGTGGTGTCAGTCCATTCACGACCAATGAGACGTTTGGCATCAAATACAGTATTCTCTGGATTGGTGGTCAGCTGATTCTTAGCAGCATCTCCAATGAGCCGCTCACCATCAGCAGTAAAAGCTACATATGAGGGGGTGATACGGTTACCCTGGTCGTTGGCAATGATCTCCACACGCCCATTCTTGTACACACCAACACTGTTGACAAAAAATATTTGCTGATTAGTATGTTTTTTTTTTTTTTTATATATCCTGCTCAGGACAGCAATCTGTTTCTCACATTTAGCTGCGGTTAGTATGTTTTAATAAGATTTCCATAAGAAAAATTTCTTTCAACTTGTTTCTTTACATTATCTGTACTCATAGACATCTTGCACCATTTAAGGGTACAATTACCAGTCTCAAATTTAAAACAATTTAAAGAAAATATGAATGAAAAACTTTCTGAAAAAGCACAAGCAGCTCCATTACAGTTTAAATTAATTATAGCAACTCAGTTAATTATTTGCTACACTTGTAATTTATCCATATAGGTACCACCCATATGGATACCCAAGTTCTAGAAAGATCTGTCCTCTAAGTTTATATTGAGAGCCAAAAGATATTCAAAGGTGAATGGCATGACATGAGGATGTAAAAATGATGGAACTCACCATGAGTATGTGGTACCCAAATCGATACCGATTACGGTGCCAATGTCCTTTTCCTTGTCCTTCTTCTCGTCGGCGAGCACCGCCGCGACCACAAAGGCCAATGTCACTATACTCCACCGCATTTTCAGCATGCAATTATACAGTTTATTCTGAAACAAATGGCCAATCAATTATTATTCGCTCCGCAAGAGGAAAAATTTAATCTGAATTGTGTAATGTGTGCCGACCGTACATAACGTGACGTGCCGTGCGGTATACGAATTCCAGAAAATATATTAAGATTCTTAGCAGATTGATTTAATAATTTTATTACTAAGATTTGTGATCTTGCAATGATTATTTAAGTTCACTCAACTCAGTTCCCGGGGACACGTAATCAAAACGTGAGGACACGTCACTTCATCACAATGCCGGACGAATAACCGGGTTAAGCACTCAATGGTAAACGAAGGTAAAATTAAAATAAGGCTCTAACGGCATAAAGTAAGCTAACGGTACATGTTCAACGGAATCCCGGACTGCTTGCGGTGTCTGAACGGCAAGTAGCGCAGTGCACTCGGCGTCGAGAAAATTCTTTGACACTACATTAAAAAAACAGGAACACAAAGCCAATCCTTTAGGTTTCTTATTGGATTATAGAGCAGCCACAAACCCCAAAATTTTAAATTATTGATGAGCACAATTTGATAGTTGTTCTAACGAAAATAAGAACTGACAAAGCAAATAGGTTACCTACCCGCTTGGCTCGATTTGGATAGGTAAGCGTGAAATTGATATAATAAGTACAATTACCTAATAATCACGACGAATTTAGTTCTGGATCACAATACAATAGTTTAACAGCCACGTTACAATCACTTGGATTGGTAAGCACACTCACAAAATTTACGTACTGATCTTGTTCCTTCGATTTTTCGTGAAAAACTGGAGTTTCTCCCGCGGTCACTGCTATTATTTAGCGCTAGTGTTGATCGTGGACGTATCTGATTGGTTAAAAAATTGGTGACGTTGATATAAGCCGCCCGTGGTTGGTGTACGTGTACCTATTTGGCGAAATTCTATTGGCCCACGTTAATTTTACAGTTCGCATAGGGCTATTTCAATAGAGTGCCGCGTAATTTGAATGAAGGATTTATGATGCAAACATTTTGTACTTCTACAATGTCTAGTTTATGCATGTCCACATTAGGATAGCTAAGATATATTATGGGGAATGTATACGTTTACATTCAATATTATCGCTTTGATATGATGTATGACGAAAAAACTTTGCTACCGAAATTTACATAAGTTTCTTTGCTACTCTATAAAATCTTGTATATCTATATATACCTACAGATTAATATTGTTTCATTCTTTAATCGCCTTGAAATTGCTCAGCAGGTTTATATAAACATTTCATACAGGCATTAGCGATGACGAAGTAATGCAACAAATAATGTAACGTTACGGCAACTGCATACATTTCAGTTCTCCATATCCTGTTCTGTGCGATGTGACTTGACTTAGCAACTTTTGCATCGAATCATATGAAAATAATTACAGGAATAATACATAGTAAGCAGGCAAGTAAGTGGTTGCAATGTTTGGCAAACCAAGATGTAGCTGCCTGTTCTCCCTAGCAGGTTCGCAAGTTGTAAAATGCACTGAGGTTTCCCCAATGCAGTAGGTAGGTATAGCATGGGATTCATCGAGAAGATTGGGACGAGATTAGCCCAGTCAGCAACTCAGGTCTCGTATCACTATGGTCGCATATTTTTAAAATTTTGTCATATTACGTTACTATGTATTACATACAGACTAAAAGTCAAGTATCAAAATCGACCATCATCATTCTACCTCTGTCGACGGCTGAACATATTTCGAAAGCATTCCGTGATTTTCTTGACCAACCTCAATTTAATAATAATGTGCTGAAAAATTTTCCTCGCTTGTAATTGTGGTAATTTTTGAAAGTATATACATTTTTCAGATCAGTCGTGTCCCACAAGGGGTATGCAGAGAGCGTAGAGCGCTTACATAATTTGTGGTTGTACAAATAAAAACGGCGTAATAATATAATAAAATCTTTATTAAAAATACCAACAACAGTATAATATGTACTTATAAAGCTTATGGAACTAAATATATATATAATTGAACAGATAAATTGATAAAATAATTATGCCACGAACATTACTATCATATTTTTAAATATATAATCGCATTATTACAAGCTCAAGGAACCCAAACCCTTACTAACTACATACATAATTATCTAGTTTCTACGTCTCAAACTATGTAAAAAGCCCAATGATCACATTATAGTCTATGGTCACTATATCCATATGACCGTTACTATTTCATTCATAATCTGTCTGCATCACTTAATTCTGTTTACAAACATCCATTGCACAGATCATGACAGGAGCCACGTTATCTCTTGCGTCAGAAATGTGACTCGACAAGTGAAAGGCGCGCGGTGTGTTCGAGCACGGCTTCCGACCGTACAGGGTACAATAGGGTGTGGGGCCACGTCACTATTATAGAGATTACTAGTTGTTGCCCGCGACTTCGCTCGCGTAGCAATAGAATTAAAAATACATATTAGATATAGGTTTACGAGGAAGAGGGAAGGTCCTGGCCGGAGATACATTTAGCTAATGTCATGAATGTGACACACGGAGAGTCCGTTGCCATAGAATTGTTACGTTCCCGATACAAAGTTTAATTCCCTATTTTTACGTTTAATTTCGAGTTTTTTTTTATTAATACTTATGTAATTTTGAAAATCCCATCTATCTTCATACCATACCAAAATTCATCAAAATTTGTTAAGCAACTGAGGCATGAAAACGTAACAGTCATACAAACATGGTAACTCTCATATTTAAAGTATTAGTTCCAACCATGAGAGAGCAGTGTCGACTGCCGACTAGGCTAGCATTCTAGAGGGTGTAAATTAACAATTATTTCAGCCTAACAATAGGACTCCCTGTTTTATGGTTACCGCAATTAGTTTTTTCTCGCCTCTCATTCAAAATTCGCAACTTTCCAGAACAACCTAACCTAACATCCTGCATGCGGGAATCGAACCCAATCAAGCTGAAGCGGACCGTTCTATTGCCTATTTTTACCAGAAATTATACTTAAAACTACAGGCGCGAAGTATGTGATGATGCAATCCGCTCCTGAAATGGAAACAAGCAGATATCAACAAAATCTTGATTAAAATATACATCATCATGCCGAGTCCTATACAGGGTAGGCAAGGAGATGGAGTATTTATATATATATATATATCCTCACGCCTTCCCACAAGGGTCCCCGAAGGGATAGGCTGAGGTGTATAGGTAGTACCCTCACACTCACTTTCCGACAGACATATATTCAGGTGCCAACGTGACAGATGGAGAGTCCATCGCCGTTACTCAAGCACAACTATACATATGCCTTTGAATTTCTTCTCATTAAAGTAACTCAAGCACGACTATACATTCGTCTTTGAAGTATTAACATCAGATTATTTTAGTGAACCTTCGATGACTAGATAACTACTTTTTATTCTTTTGTAAATACGTAGCTCGCATAGCATTATTGTATACTAGTTGTACCCGCGATTCCACTCGTGCAAATTTTAATTACATTGGAAGATTTTTCTCTGGAATCAGACAATATTATCATCTTAGGTAATAATCTCTGAGCAAAATTTCGTTCAGCCGCTCTGCTGTGATTGAGTAAAAAACATCGTCACGAACTGCCACATTTAAAATGCTAGTAAGACGAGTGAGCAATTTAACAAGACCAACTGACCAGCCCGCCGCATGCACGTGAGTGTCTCCATGAGGGTATTCTGGACCTCAGCGCCGTCCCCACTCTTGCATATCATCGCGTACTCGCCAGACACCTAGACAAATTGTGACATTCCTGTTATGTTGATATTATAAAAAACTCTCAAAAATCTAATTTAATAGAAACTTCATTTACGTTCTTTTAGGGGGCGTCCATAAATTACATGGGGTGTATTTTTTAATTTTCAGTCCCTCCCTCCCCCCTGGTGAGATATCGTGAGATTTTATTCAACCCCCTCCCCCATCCCCCAATCTCACGTGAGATTTTTCAACATGTGGGTTTCTTACGTAAACGCGGTGGATTTTTATTATAAAAAGAAAAAAAAATTGCTTCCTGCTTTTATTTACGACTAGTTAAGACTAGTAATCAATATTGGTGAGAGTTTAATTATAAGATTAAATCTTACGCAAGTTCAATCTGGATTAAATGGACCAAATAGTATATATTTTTTTGTTTAATCAGAAAAAGAATTGCGTGATATTTGCCGAGACTCCCCTCTCTCCAACGTAAGATTAGCTTAGATGAGATTTGACTCGACCCCCTCCCCCCCCTTAAACATCTCACGTAATTTATGGACGCCCCCTTACGTACGTTCGGATCGTAGCAAGTGGAAAGAAGTGGTCTCTGCCTACCCCTACGGGAAAGAGGCGAGATTATATGTATGTATGTTTTATTTGAGAAACATTTTGTGCATGTGTTTGCAGCACAAGGATTACTCCCATTATGGTGTCTACACAGTATAACAGTGGCAACGCGCAAGTGATACTTCGGTATCGTGAGCGTAAACAGGCTACGGTAACTGTTTCCCATCGGGTGGACCATATCCTTGTTTGCCACTCCTGTCGCATATAAAAACACAATACAAACAAACGTACAAATATACAACAGAGTCAACACATACATCAGCAAAGTTTTCTCTGTTACATCTAAACTTATGTATGTACCTATGTCTACATAAAACATTATTTTAATTTTTACGTAGATGTAATACATTTAGTATTTCTTACATGTTCCCGGCTTCCCAAAATGGTGCCCGTGGTAAGTGTCATAACACACTCTTTTCGCCTGCGATATATTTAGGTGCCATCACGAAAGATGTCCTCTTTCGCTTCGGTCACATCATCACTCTTCATATATACTCGCCGGTATGTTATATAATTTATAAAACGTCTGGAAAATACTCGATGCTAACATCCAGTTGCGTAAACAATGTTCGTTGGAAGCGTGGCTTGGTGATAACACGGAACATTTATCATATTTGCGAGATACATACTTTAATGTGTTTAGAATATTACAATTACGAGCCACTAGCTTTGCATCGCGATTTCACTCGTCTTAAATTCGAATTAAACCATTTTTTCTGGTTAAAATATCATATCATCGTGCTAATCCAACTATTAAACTGTGTATCAAATTAATCCATTCGACAGTGCTTGCGTCGTTGAGTAAAAAATCATCCAAACATAAATAAATATAATACAATAATAATATATAATATATCCTCACGCCTTCCCACAAGGGTCCCCGAAGGGGTAGGCAGAGGTGTATAGGTAATATCCACACACCCACTTTCCGCCGGAGGTATATTAGGTAATAATATAAATAATATAATACAATAATATATATATAATATACAATACAGTGATTAGTCACACCACGAGCTTTACGGTGAAGGAAAACATCGAGAGGAAACCTGCATACGTCTGGGAAGAAATTCAAAAGGCGTATGTAATAGTCGTGCTTGAGTAACGGCGATGGACTCGCCATCTGTCACGTTGGCACTTAATATACCTCTGGCGGAAAGTGGGTGTGTGGGTATTACCTATACACCTCTGTCTACCCCTTCGGGGACCCTTGTGGGAAGGCGTGAGGATATATATAATAATATATCCTAACGCCTTCCCGTGGGAAGAGGTAGGTAGAAGTATACAGGTAGTACCTACACACCCACTTTCCGCTAGAGATATATTTTTAGGTGCCAACGAGACACATAGCGAGTCCATCGCCTCAAAAAAGTGACTCAAGCACTACTATACATACGCCTGCGATGTTTTCCTTCACCGTAAAGCTCGTGGTGTGACTAATCACTGTACTTAAGTTCAGTAAAACTCATTGGTACAATCAGGATTCGAACTTGCGAGCCACACGTACATGAACATTCAAACATACATTTATAATATGAGTATAGACAATGGGTACATGCCTGATAGATGAACAGCGGGTGGTGTGGGTACTGGTCTTTGGTCTGGCGCACGATATCCAGGTACGGCAGGCCGGGCTTCACCATCAGAAAGTCAGCTCCCTCGGCCACATCTCGCGCCTAATTTAAAATCTATGTTATATTGTATCACAATGTAGGTTCCTTTAGTGATGATTGGGTAGATGTGCTCCGCGATGCTGAGCCCGCGACTTCGTCCGCGTGTAATTTAACAAGAAAGTTATTGTTGGTTTGTTAATGTTTATTTCTTGTTAATGCATACAATAATATATACGGTACTGACTGCAAAAATACAACTAATAGTTTTTGTCTGTCTGTTTGTTCTTGCTAATTTCCCTAACGGCTAGACGTATTTTAACGAGACTTTCATTACTGATATAAAGAGTAAACTAAGGCTATTATTATCTTTCATATTTAAGCAATTATGTATAATCAAATTTAAAGCGGATAAAACCGCCGAACACAGCTATGAAGAAATTTATATGGACTTGTTAACCAAAATAAAAATGCCTCTCACCGCTGCTCTAGCAGCCAAGCCGGAGCTGCCTGGAGGCAGCTGGTAGCACTTGCGGTCCCCCTCCATGGGTGAGCTTTTCATTGTGTCGCGGAACGGGCCGTACATTGAAGACGCGAACTTACATGAATATGACAACACCGACACCTGCAATCAGGGCAGGTTTGAGAATGTCGGTTCAATATCTTGGAGTGTGGATATTGTGGGGCATTGATCCTATGTAGCTCATGAAGGGCAGTTGTGAACTTGATGCACATGGATACTGAAAATATGCCCACATAAAATTTAGACTAGTCTCAAAAGGCATTAAAAGAGCACTGCTCCAAATTCAGAGCTACAACAACTACAGAGAACGTACACAATATTTCAGTAAAATTATCTTCCATTTCTGTGACTAGGAGGAACTGATGAATGGGTATGAACCAAAAGAGGTAAGTGTCAAATGAACTGTCGCTCTTCTCTCTCTACTCACCCTGTGAGGGACTCTGTGTGATGATTTATTTGTGTATACACAAATTTGATTAATTATTCAATCGTCATTCTTGAGGTGGTTTCTTAGTGAACGCAAGTGGCACTGAATTTCAACAATACTATTTCAATATAATAAGCTTCAAAAATAATAATCACAGGTTTATACAGTATAACTTAGGAAGTTGTAGAAGTAGAATAACCTGTGTACACTAATTGCTACCTACTGAACATGGACTCTCCAGTCTCCAAACTGATACAAAAGATAATACCTGATTCTGTAACTTGCAGGAGATCAAGGCATCCTTAATAGCCTTTATCCTATTGTCCATCATGTCCGAGGGTGCCACTACATGAGCCCCTGTAAAAATAACCCTTTTATATCCTCATAAATGTCTCCTTGCCGTAACGAAAGGGTTGAGTAGCAGAAGTGTTACATCACCCTCTTTCCGACAAATATAAATATATATCCGCACGCCTTCCCACAAGGGTCCCCGAAGGGGTTGGCAGAGGTGTATGGGTAATACCCACACACCCACTTTCCGCCACAATATAAATATATATCCGACAGATATATAAATATATATATAGGTGTTAATGTGACAGATGGCAAGTATGTCACCAGCTCTCAGATACAACTTTACAGTTTTAAATTGTCTAGGGTTCAACCTAAGTATTTCTTTTTGTATATATGTTAATCATATATATATATCCTCACGCCTTCCCAGAAGGGTACCCGAAGGGGTAGGCAGAGGTGTATAGGTAATACCCACACATCCACTTTCCGCCAGAGGTATATTAGGTGCCAACGTGACAGATGGCGAGTCCATCGCCGTTAGTCCAGCACGACTATACATACGCCTTTGAATTTCTTCTCAGACGTATGCAGGTTTCCTCTCGATGTTTTCCTTCACCGTTAAGCTAGTGGTGTATCACTAATCACTGTACTTAAGTTCAGAAAAACTCATTGGTACAGTCGGGATTCGCACTTGCGACCTTTGCGTCGCAGGCAACTGCTCAAACCACTCGGCCACCACGGCTCTTGTTAATGTTAATTGTATGTTAATCATACCCTATGTTAATCCAGCTAATACTCTATCTTTGTGCGTAATTTCATTCAATTCCGTTCACTAGTCCTTGCATGAGAGAGGAACAAACATCACCACAATTACAAGTAGGATTGGTCAATTGGCATTGTGCCAAGAAGTACATGCTGCAAATTTACCAGCTTTAGCATAAGCCAGGGCAACTTGAGCTATCCTCTTGACAGATGCAGCATGGTCTATGGCTCCACTCTCTGTGAGCAGCCCGCAGTGTCCATGAGAGGTGTATGGGCAGAGACACACATCACATGCAATCAACAGCTCCGGGAAGGCTCTCCGTAGTTTGGGTAAGGCTTTTACTACTGGATTATCTAGGGAGTCAGCATTGCTGCCTGTTGGGTCCTGGAGTATTCAATGCAGATATTAGACCTCCAATATGATAAGATATTCCATATGCAATAAGCCCATTAAGAACTGTTACTAATAGCAGTATTGAGATTTTGTTTCTACTTAGTCAAAATGTACAGACCTCTTGTTAGCATGGCAACTTTTATAACTTAAATGTTCAGACACTCTTCGATTTAATTTTTTATATGGTCCTTGAATATAAATCATCAGTCAAGATTGAACCTGAGTACCTCACACAGTCAGTATGGGGTAGGGTGGTTTCTTTCTTTGTATTGTTTGACTTAGCCGTTGTTGATTAGGCTATTCACAGCTAGTTTCTCTGCAGTGAGAGGCCAGAAAGAATGGACTATACTTTTTTTGTGTGAATAATACCTTAGGTAAAGAGTCAATGATGCCAAATATGAGTATGGACTTGAGTCCTTTATCCACTAGGTGGGTGAGCTCATGGATCAGCTGATTTATACCATATCTGTACACATTAGGCATGCTTGCTACTGGCTGGATGGCATCTTCATTCTCTCTGGAAGATCAAAAGTACATATATCAATACATATTAATATATTCTTCTGTATTATTTAATGCAGAGAATAACACTTACAGAAGGAACACTGGATACATTATATTCTGAGGCTCAATGCTAGTATTCGGTTCTTGTAACTTTCTTAATGTAGAATGAAAGTAACCTCCTTGCAAAACATGTTCAGGTGTCAGGAATAAATTGTTCATTTTATATTATACTATTTACTCCGCTCCGTATGTAACGAAGTTCAGATTGATTATTGCCAATATAAACTTTATTGTTAGCAGGGATTATTGGATTTCAAGGCAAGTAATTTACAAGGAATATTACAAGTCAGTTTAATAACAGAATACAATTATTTAATTCGGGAAACAACGATAAGTTAATCAACGAATCGACTGAAACTCGTTCGCTCTGATAGATACGATATTTGGATTTTGGTTGGATTCCTTGTGACAAAAAAATGGCATTGATAGATGTGTTTGATTGAAAGACGCATGTCATGAAGTACGTAAAGTTTTTTTTTTCTGCACCTTGTGGAAAATGAGTCTGTGGTTAAGTATCTTCGTTTTCAGTAGTCATTAGGGACACGGTATCGAATGGAAAGTATCGATACTGTACTCATTAGTAGTATCGAAAAAAAAGTATCGTACTCATAAAAGTATCGGAACAAAAGTATCGATACTTCGAAGTATCGAGTACTTTCCTTAAAAAAGTACTCGATAATAGTACTTTTCTTAGGAAAGAACTTGATATACGTCAGGACGTCAATGTCAGTCAGTAAAAAACGTCAGTTTAGCTTCAGTAGATCATATACAAAAAAAACAAGTGGTATAGGTACATACTTTTGAAGAAAAATATAAAAAGACAACTGTAATTGAACATATTAATATAAGATAAAAAGAGTCTCTATCGGCTTATCCAATTTCAATCAAATCTGTTCATGTTTTAGAACGCAGCCTTCCTTTGTAGGAATTCTTAATAATAAAAAAAAATTAAGCTATTTTTACAAAAAAGTACGGAATAAAAATAACTTGACGCATTAGGGTTTTGCAACATGTCTTGCATTACATTTTGTTGTTGTTAATCTTGAAAAAATACTGCCAAAGTTCTCTGAGTTGAGGGCATTTTTATAATGACTTAACTAGCTGTCCCGCCCAGCTTCGCTCGGGTGAAAAAGTTAAATTGCCCGTAACACGATCGCAGCGCCACCTATTGGGTCCAATTGTAAATCTAAACCATTCTCGAATCTAGCTTAAGACACACAGAAAGCTTCGCCCGGGTAAAAAGGTAAAATTCTTGAAACTCGATCGCAGCGCCACCTATCGGGTCCAATTTAATATAGCCTATGTTACTCGGGGATAATGTAGCTTTCCAAAGGTGAAAGAATTTTTGAAATCGGTCCAATAGTTTCGGAGCCTATTAATTACAAACAAACAAACAAACGAATCTTTCCTCTTTATAATATTAGTATAGATGACTTAATTATAACATTTACATCACAGAATAATAGTGAGTACTTTTAAATTACACTTTAATGAATCAAATAATACTCAAGCACAATAAATTATCAACCGCATTAATGAAAGAGAAAAACTAAAAAAAAAGGCGTTTTTGATTAGTAAAGAGAATGAAAGAGGATAAGAACTGTACTGTTTTTTTTTTTTTTCGTATTGTCTCTCGTAGCGTGAGTTCCGGGAACTTTTGCTACTTAACCGGTCAATGGCGAGACCTAGGCCTCCAGCCAGGCAATTAAGTATTAAGCAACACAGCTAAGGGCACCCCCTGTGGGGTTCGGACCTCGGCTTAGGGCGTTGCTGGTTCGCGAGCAAGGGAGTTGGGCTGGTCTGGTATTTTATTATTATTTAATTATTTGGGGAGGGGATTTGCTCTACTGGCTCATTCGCGTCGAGCCTCGCCGGCGAGGACGGAACAATGGTCGGTTTTGTGTAGTGTCGTTTGTGTGTCGTCGTCGGGCGTCCTGGAGGACCGTTATGTCGTCATCCGGTTCGATGACGGCATGTTTTGGGCGCCTTATTTTCGATATAAGGGAGGGTGTGTATCGGGCGGCCGATACGACGAGAGGGTTGGGATGATTTTCAGCAGAATCGAAATGGCGTTTCGACAGTTTTTTCTGTTTAATCGTGGGGACTTTTAGGTCAACATGAAGTAATACTTGAAATAGGTAATTTCTACAATTTATTCGATACGATACTAGGGACACGGTATCGAATAGAAAGTATCGATACTGTACTCATAAGTAGTATCGAAAAAAAAAGTATCGTACTCATAAAAGTATCGAACCAAAAGTATCGATACTTTGAAGTATCGAGTACTTTCTTTAGGAAAGTACTCGGTATAGTAGTTTCCTTAGGAAAGTACTCGATAATTGTACTTTTCTTAGGAAAGTACTCGATATACGTCAGGACGTCAATGTCAGTCATTAAGTTACGTCAGTTTAGCTTCAGTAGAACATATAAAAAAAAATCAAGTGGTATAGGTACAAACATTTACAGAAAAATAAATAAAGACAACTGTAATTGAACATATTAATTATAATAATAATAATAATAATATCCTCACGCCTTCCCACAAGGGTCCCCGAAAAAAATCTCTATCTGCTTTTCAAATTTCATTCAAATCTGTTCATGTTTTAAAAGGTAGCCTTCCTTTGTAGAAATACTTAATTATTCATATAATTGAATTATTTTGGGTTATTTTTACTAAAAAGCATAGAATAAAAAAATTCTTGACGCATTAGGGTTTTGTTAACATGTCTTGCATTACACTTCGTTGTTGTTAATCTTAACAACATACTGCCAAAGTCCTCTCTTAGTTGAGGGCATTGTCAACTATATTAATAAAAAAGAAAATCTTAAAGAAATCACGATTATTCTCGATTTTTTAAGTTTTTTGATCACTAAAGTGAATGAAAGAGGATAGGAATCAAACGTCTGTGAACGGATGGAACGATAAGGTCAAGTTTGAAATAGGTAATTTCTACAATTTATTCGATACGATACCAGTCAGAAAGTACTCATTGAGTAAAAGTATCGAATACAAAGTATCGGTATCGAAAGGAAAATTATCGATATCACAAAGTATCGATACTTTTTTCGTGTCCCTAGTGGCAATAAGATCAAATATATTCATAGGCTACTATTAATATACTAGAGAAATATAATCGTTACGAACTTACGAACAAACATACAACAGACATGTATGTATTGAGTGTATTATGATTTGCATCTGTGTTTAAGGCAATATTTTATGAATTCTAAGCACAGTGTATTAATTTCTATTGACAATAAGAAATCTACGAGGAATCATGCAAACAGAAGACGAAACTCCGATTAAAAAGGAAACTGACAAGGGTCATGCAAGTTCCGACACCTTGGTATGCGTGGAGAAGGTAAAGACACCAAAAAAAGTTGATAAATCCGGTATCGAAGAGCCTAAGCCTCGCATAGTGTTAACGTTTCGCCCTGAGAAGAGTAGCGCCAAAACTACGAACATGAAAATCGTTTCACCAGAAGAGAAGGATGAAGACGTGTCTCCAAGGCGGTGGGGCAGGACAAAGGGTAAATGGGGGTGGATATGTGATGGAGAAAGTGTGCCGTCGGCATCTCCAAAAACTGATGACAATATAAGCCAGTCTGAGAACGATGAGTCAGATAATTCATATACACCACCACGATTGCGCAGACGAGGGGCGAAAGAAGATGTCATAGCCTGTGCTATCGCTCGCAAGGAGAAGTCCTATAATGAGGCAACTCCAATTGGTCCCCAGAGATTGAGAAGACGAATCAAACCTACTGCAAAAATACTGGCCACAATTGAACAACACTTGGGTGAAAAAGGAAAATTTCCTGAAACACGATCGCAGCGCCACCTATCGGATTCAATTGTGATGTAAGCTATCCTATCTTTTAAGTTTGATCAAATTGCACACTGTGCAAATTTGATTAAAATCGGTTAAGTAGTTTAGGAGCCCATCGCGGACAAACAATGTGACGCGTAATTGATATATATTAAGATAGTGATATCTATTGATATATATAGTGAGTTTCGCCCAACTAGCTACACATTATGAAGGATAATAACTGGGAATAACTGCTAAATGTATATATTAACATTAAAGCATATTTTATTTACTTCTACCACTATTACCATATTATATTATATACCAATATTCTAAAGGTTCAGCTGGTTTGTGCTTTAGAATAGGCAAATATCTGGAACTACTATTCTGTTTCAAATAATATATTTTAGCATAGGGAGCCAATTTATTGATGCAGGCTATAAGCAATAGATAGAGCAGTCACAATGTCTATGAATTTAACATGGGTTAACTGAATCTTACTAATATTATAAATGTGAAAGTTTGTAAGTTTGGATGTTTGGGGTTCTTTCACTGCCAAACGGCTGAAAGTTGAAATGGTGATAGCTTACACCTAGGAATAGGACATAGACTACTTTTTTTTAATTCACAAGTTCCAATATTATGGGTGTGTGGGTATTACCTATACACCTCTGCCTACCCCTTCGGGGACCCTTGTGGGAAGGGTCCGATTCTAGGAGGAAAATTTCCAAAGCTACTTTTTCGAACTCCACGCGGGCAAAGCCGCGGCATAAGCTAGTTAATGAATATTTTTTTCTATATTTATGTTATTCATCAATTAAAAATTACATTTTAGTCTACCATATGAACCAGGATTGTTAGTTACTTTTTTGCACACAGAGAAGATGAGGACACAAATGATGATGAGGAAGTAGACGATGACTCTGAAGTGATCAGCAAGCTTCTAGAAGCCGATGACCAACAGACAAGTGATGAGGAATTCTACTGTGCAGTAGACGCCTCGCAAAGAGAGGTACGGCGGCCACGGAGATCATCGAGATTCTACTCAGCTTATGGTGCAGATGAGGGAGACAGGACATCTCCGCCAGCTGACGATGAAAAGTGAATATACCATTAATAAAAAAAAAAAATATCTTCATGTTTCAGTAATGTTTGATGGCAAGTATTTGGCCTTTTATGACTGGAAGTCATTCTCAATTCAACTATACACATGCGTTTCAATGTCTTCTCAAGCGTATACATGTTTCCTCTCAATGTCTTACTACACCATAAAGCTCTTGGTGTGACTAATCACTGTACTTAAGTTCAGAAAAACACATAGGTACAGTTGGGATTCGAACATGCAATCTTCATGTTGCAGACAACTACTCGAACCACTTGGGCCATCGCTCAAACTGCATGCCCATACTTTCAAAATGGTATGGCAACTAGCAACTGTAGTTGGCAGTTGTTTTATACAACCGCAATTTAGACTGGGTTTTTACAAAGTGATGATATTTTTAACTCTTTAATAACGGCAACGAACTTTCCATCTGTCACGGTGGAACCAAAATTTATGTCCGTTTTGTCACCTCTGCCTACACCCTCGGGAACTCTTGTAGGAAGCTGTGAAGATTGCTTACTTCTGTTAGATGACAGAGATCTGTTATTACCCATTCTTGCAGCACACCGAGTAATCCCTCGACAAAAAGGGCAGCTAGACGTAGCCAGACGAGTACACAAGACCGGTGAGCATTTATAGTTTAGCTATTCAAAATAACATAGCTTTTATTCAATTTAAGGGACACAGGGACACACTTTAAGAAAGTCATATATCTTATCTTCTTTTGTATATAAATTACGTGTCCCGTTGTTTGTCCGCGATGGGCTCCTAAACTACTTAACCGGTTTCAATCAAATTTGCACACCGTGTGCAGTTTGATCCAACTTATAAGATAGGATAGCTTACATCACAATTCGACCCGACAGGTGGCGCTGCGATCTTGTTTCACCCGGGTGAAGCTGGGCGGGACAGCTAGTGTATAAATAAGTTCATAAAGTAAGACCCGACGACGAAAGCGTGATTCTTCGCTTTAAGATTACAAACTATTCGATATTACATTTTTAATTTCATATGAGAATATTTTCTCGTTTCATACGTTTTGGCAGGTTTACCAACTTATGGATTTTCCCCCCAAATTTAGGGGGAAAAAAAGTAGGATGGGATTTTTTTAGGGGTTTTTTTGGGGATTTTTATGACTTCAAATATTTATTTTTTCAAATGCCAAGTTAAGCTAAATAAAGGTATACAGTAGAGGCTCTCTAAATTTACGCAGGTTGTATTTTTTGCTCTTGTTAATGTTTCATCAGAAAATTGAGATAGAACTACTGTAGCCAATCATATTTATTGTTGTATATACCGCCTAATTACCTAGCGACATCTAGTCAGTCTGTCAGTAAGAGTAAACAAAACGTGAATTCCAATGTGTGTTGTCGAAAACAATTATTAATTATTTTACCTATTTAATTTTAACGTTCATCTGAAAGTCAAGCATTAAAATGCCTAAGGCTAAAGAAAAAACAATAACTGTCAAAAATATAAGACGTGGGAAACGGATCCAGACTTGAAAGGTGAAGTGGTTCTATTGTGTTTACGAGTGTGAATCTAAATGACGAAACACATTGTTTATCATTAAAAAAAATGATAAATTGAAAAATCAGATATCAGGCTCCGAAGCGCCAAATTATGTTCAGGTAATCCAGCTTTGTGGTACCAAATTGTGTTTGCGTGATCAGGCTTCACGGGATTACCAATTGTTTGAATTTTTGATTGTCCTACAAATCAAAAATTCAAACAATTGAACAATAGGTGTGGATTATTTTTAACTTATTGTTTATAATATATATCCCCACGCCTTCCCACAAGGGTCCCCGAAGGGGTAGGCAGAGGTGTATAGGTAATACCCACACACCCACTTTCCGCCAGAGTAGGTAGGTGCCATATAAAATTATTTTATACTAGCTGTCCCGCCCAGCTTCGCTCGGGTGAAAAAGTTAAATTGCCCGTAACACGATCGCAGCGCCACCTATTGGGTCCAATTGTAAATCTAAACCATTCTCGAATCTAGCTTAAGACACACAGAAACACACAGAAAGCTTCCCCGGGTAAAAAGGTAAAATTCTTGAAACTCGATCGCAGCGCCACCTATCGGGTCCAATTTAATATAGCCTATGTTACTCGGGGATAATGTAGCTTTCCAAAAGTGAAAGAATTTTTGAAATCGGTCCAGTAGTTTCGGAGCCTATTCATTACAAACAAACAAACAAACAAACAAATCTTTCCTCTTTATAATATTAGTATAGATAAATTTATTTTATAAATAACAATTTTTTAGGGGGATTTCCCTAGTAATGTATGGATTTTTTGTTTTTGTTGAGTTTTTGACAGTTGGGAACACTGCGTTTTGGAACGTCGGGTTCGGAACGGTCGGAACCGGTATTCGGGTTTTCGTTTTTGAACAATTTTTGTTCAAAAATTTTGTTCATTACTCGTTTTTTAACATCCCGTTCCCGTTCAATCAAAATCAAACTATTTTATTTTACTTATGCCTAGATATGCACTTATAAAACTTCGAATCGTAAATACCTGTATAAATCATAACTTATATTATCAGTTAATAAATTAACATGGATTAGATTAGACAATTTATAAACAATTGAGTTCATATCCCGACTGTCCAATGAGTTTTTGTGAGCTTAAGTACAGTGGTTAGTCACACCATGAGCTTGCCAGCAAAGCAAAACAACGAGAGGAATCCTGTATAAGTTTGATAAGACATTCGTAGACGTATCTGTGTATAGTCGAGCTTGAGAACCGGCGATGGATTCGCCATATCTCACATTGGCACCTAAAATACTACTCCGGCGAGTGTGGTGGGTGTGTGGGTATTACTACACACTTCTGCCTACTCCTTCGGAAACCCCTGTGGGAAGGCGTGAAGATATATAAAAAAAAAATTATGCCCTATCCACCCTACTCACTTTTAACAAAATTGGTTTTATGTTCAGCTCGAAGCGAAGGAAAAACCGCTCGTGCGATAAGGAGGATGAGCAATCGGATGTCGAACCTGAGGAGATCAGGTAAAGTTGGCACGTTTGCGATCAAGGATGGAGAGGGAATGAATATTGATAGCCCCGTCAACTGCCTGACTTTCAATTAAAATTTAATGCATTATCATACATGTTTGCTTGAAGCAAAGCATATCTTACTAATATTATAAATGTGAAAGTTTGTAAGTTTGGATGTTTGCGGCTCTTTCACGGCCAAACGGCTGAACCGATTTGACTGAAAGTTGAAATCAGGGCATAGCGGCTAAACCGATTCTAGAAGAAAAATTTTCAAAGCTACTTTTACGAACTCACGCGGGCGAAGCCGCGGGCATAAGCTAGTAGTATATATAGTAGAAATTAAATGGTCATATTATATGTATATATGTCGTTGTGGGGCAGCGACCCGGCGGGAGGCGACGAGGGCGCTCCGCCGGCGTGTCCCCCGGACGAGACCACCATCGTGGCCACCTGCTCCTGCGAGAAGCCCAGCAACATTTACGCCGCGCCCTCAGAACTCACAGGTACACTATTTATTCTATTATAATTATTGTCGTCTATAGTAAAGCCGTATTGTAAAACCGGCGAGTATGTACGAAGAAACTGAAGAAATAGGACAAAGCGATAGAGGTCAGTAAGTCCATAAATCGAGCGGGCCAGACGGTATTCCGGCAGTGGTGCTTAAGCAGTGTGCTCCTGAACTGTGTCCTGTTTTGACGCGCCTATTCGCGCTATCCTACTCCACCCAAAAAGTCCCAACTTCGTGGAAGACCGCCCCCGTGCACCCAGTGCCCAAAAAGGGTGATAGATCAGACCCATCGAATTACAGGCCGATCGCCATCACCTCCCTCCTCTCCAAAATTATGGAGCGAGTGATTAACACGCAACTCCTGTGATATCTAGAGGGTCACGGTTTGTTGAGTGACCAACAGTATGGCTTCCGCCACAGTCGCTCAACGGGTGACCTTCTAGTATATCTCACGCACCGTTGGTCACTCGCCATTGAGAGTCAAGGTGAGGCATTAGCTGTTAGCTTGGATGTGGCGAAAGCGTTCGATCGGGTCTGGCATCGCGGTCTTCTATCGAAGCTTCCATCCTACGGACTGCCAGAGGGATTATGCAAATGGGTCGCCAGATTTCTGTCCAGCAGACGCATAAGAGCCGTCGTTGACGGTAGCTGCTCCGAAAGCATGGACATTAATGCTGGCGTCCCGGAAGGCTCTGTATTGTCCCCGACTCTGTTTCTTCTGCATATTAATGACATGCTTTCTATTGAAGGCATTCATTGTTATGCGGACGACAGCACTGGGGACACTTACTACACGGGCCGTGTTAATCTCCCTCGTTCCACTGTGGAGGAAAGTCGCGAACGACTTGTGTCTGAAATCGAGAGTACACTTCGCAGTGTCTCCGATTGGGGTCGACTAAACCTAGTTCACTTCAACCCCACTAAGACACAAGTATGCGCGTTCACCGCTAAAAAAACTCCATTCGCTGTGGCTCCACAATTCCAGAACACTCCCCTGAACATCTCGGAAAGCATTAGGATCCTTGGGGTCGATATTTCTGGCGACGTTCAAACTGAACGTCGCCACGGAACTGACCACGGAACTCCGTGGTCATTTAGAGGACAAGGCTAAGCTGGCGTCGAGGAAGCTCGGTGTGCTCAACAGAGCCAAGCAGTACTTCACACCGCAACAAAGGCTGCAACTTTATAAGTCGCAAGTTCGGCCACATATGGAGTACTGCTGCCACCTGCGGGCTGGAGCCCCTGGATACCAGCTTGGGCCTTTTGACGCCGTTCAGAAACGCGCCGCTAGAATAGTCGATGATCCCATGCTCACAGGCGGCTTGGAATCACTAAGTTTGAGGAGAGACTTTGCCTCCCTGTGTGTGTTCTACCGCTTGTATAATGGGGAGTGTTCTGCAGAATTGTTCGACATGATGCCCACTTCCACCTTCTACCACCGCACCTCTCGCCATCGACGGGGAATTCATCCCCATACCTTGGAACCACAAAGGTCTCGCACTGCGCGGTTCCAAAGGAGTTTCCTTCCGCGAACGCTCAGGCTGTGGAATGAGCTCCCCGTTGAGGTTTTCCCTGGAGAGTACAGCATGGAGTTCTTCAAGAAGGGTGTGAAAAGATTCCTGCAGGGTCGGCAACGCGCGAGTGATACCCCTGGTGTTGCAAGCGTCCATAGGCGGCGGTAACCGCTTACCATCAGGCGGACCGCATGCTTGTTTGCCAACCAAGTGGTATAAAAAAAAAAAAAAAAAAAAAGTGTTAAGAGAACTGGCGCTATATTCCAACCCCGTGAGGAATTCGACGTGATGGTATGTATGTATGCAATAAGTGATTACTTACACTTGATATTTACTGAATTTTATGCCTATTTATTTTGATCAATTTTGATGGGAAAATACTCAACTCACACAACGAATCGCATTTTTTTATTTGTTAGTATTTTATACATACATACATACATATCATCACGCCAAGTCCCTAACGGGGTAGGCAGAGAGTATAGAGCGCCAGTTCTCTCTAGACTTACATACCTCTTTCGCTTCGTCCACATTCATCAGTCTCTTCATACATGCTCGTCGGTTTCGAGTACTCTTAACGTTCCCGTCCTTGAGAGTCCGATCTATTTGATCCAGATAGTTGGAACGTGGCCTTCCTCTGCCTCTTCTTGCACACACTTTTGATTTGTATATCTGTTTCGTCAATCTTTCTTCACTCATCCTTTCTATGTGTCCAAACCAACGTAACATGCCTTTCTTCATCTTTACAATCACGCCCTCATTCACGCCAGTTGATTTGCGAATCTCTTCATTGCGGATTCGATCTAATATCGTTACGCCGCACATTTTTCGAAGAGATCGCATCTCGACTGCATTCAAGCTATTTTCATACTTCCTCTGACATACCCAGGATTCGCTGCCATACAATAAGGCAGGTACCAATATCGCGTTGTGGACAGCAACTCGAGCATTCTTGCTCAGACTTTTACTGCCCATCAACGCCGACATGGCTCCATTCACCTTATTTCCGGCAGTTATCCTTCTTTCAATATCTTTTTCATACTTTCCATCTCGTGTGAACATGCTTCCAAGATATACAAATTCATTCACTTGCTCTAGAATTTGCCCATTTACCGATATTGCACACTCGGTCACTTGTTCATCTCTTTCGAATACCAGAACCTTAGTATTGCCAGCGTTTAGGCGCAGCCCCTTCTTTTCACATTCTTCTTTCATTATGGTAACTAGTGACTGCAGTTCGCCCTCTGATGACGCCAGTAAAACCGCGTCATCGGCGTATAGTAGGCAGTTGACCACTAAGTTTCCCATTTTCACTCCACATCCGTTCGTTCTTAGTGCTCTCAGACAGTTATCTAGATACATAATGAACAGCCAGGCAGACATGATACACCCTTGTTTGACCCCCGACTTCACATCAAACCAGGGTGACATCTCACCGTTAACCCTAACGCACGCCTCGCTATCACTAATAATAATATAATAATAAATCTTTATTGATAATATCTATAGAGTGATTTCACGGCATGCAGTAGGGAACTGCTCACTCCATATCCAGGCAACACGTCCCAGAGTTCCTTTCGTACGACTCTATCAAATGCCTTCTCTAAGTCGACGAAAGCGCAGAAAACCCTTTGGTTAATATCCAAAAACTTTTCCGCGATTCCGCGAAGCGAGAAGGTTTGATCCATACATCCTCTTCCTGGTCTAAATCCACCTTGGGATTCCCAGAGAAACCTTTCGGATCGCTCTTGCATTCTTATCGTCAGGATCTTCGTGTACACTTTACTAGCTAAGCTGACCAAGCTGATGGCTCTGTAGTTGGAGCAGTCCGATCGTGATCCCTTTCCTTTATAGAAAGGCACGATGACTGCTCGCCTCCAGTCGTTTCCAGCATTTTATATCAATAAGAAAAACATAGATTTACAAAGTAATGTGGTCTGAGGTATCAGGTCATTCTGAGAAAATGCATAATAGCTCTGCTCTACTCTACTCACTCATCTTTCTTTTCTTCCACGAAGTTTTCATACATACCAGCGGCTCGCCTGATTGCAGGTAAGCGGTCACCGCCGCCTATAGATTCTTTCAACACTAGAGTATCACGCGTTGCCGATCCTGCAGACATCTTATCATATCCTTCTTTACCACGTACTCACTAGGGAGAACTCCAATGGGGAGATGATTTCCAAAATGTTGGAATGTCGGGAATTGAAGTGCGATGTCCTCTCCTCGTAGAGCCAGTGTTCTGCCAAGCCATCGAGGTGGTGGACGGCGTGCGCGTGGGGTGCTCGCACAGCGCGCGCAAGGAGGCCTCGGCCTTCGCCCCGCTGGTGCGCGCCGGGCCCCGCACGCCCTACTTCCTGGCCTGCACACTACACACCACGCAATTCAGAAAGCACATGTGCTGCTCGGCGTGCGGGCTCTTCTGTACACAGGTATTTAATAAAGTCCATAATATAACTGCTCCAAATTAAAATATGCAGTAGAACATATGTATAAGGCTGAATGAATGTCAATGTGGGCGAACATTTATTTTTTTATCATTATGAAGTTAAAAGAAAAAAAAAATACTAAAGGTACATAATATTGTAATAACTATGTAGAACCAAACGATAGCTCGTTCTTAATTTGATAAGCGACAATCTATAGTCTGGGAGTCCTGAACAGTTATTGTGCTAGCTGTCATTCTAATATCGCCTTCGAATACCGACTTTACCTTCTTATTACCATTTCAATTAAATACTACAAATGAAACGGTACACTGCAGTCAGGATATGAACAAACAATCTTCGCGTTGCAGGCGACACGAACTACTCGTCTCTTGAATTATACCATAAATATCTACAAAAATAAAATAATCTATCTATCTATCTCTATGCCAAATTTTATCCAATTCCGTTCAGCCGTTCTGGCGTGATTGAGTAAAACATACGCTGATGAACTTTCGCGTTATGAGGATTGACAAAAGTAGTGCATACGGTATAAAGGTGTGAACAATTCCTTAGGGAGAGTTCTACCAGTGCTCGCAAGGGCACCTGTTCCACCTGGAGTGCGGGCTGCCGTGCAGCGAGGGCAAGCAGCAGGCGGGCTGCCCGCACTGCGGCGTGGCCTCGTACCACTGGCAGCCCGCCAACCGCCGCGTGGCGCGCGTGCGCCTGCGCATGCACTGCAGCAACCGCAGGGTCTTCCTGCCCGACCAGCGCGAGCAGTGGTAACACTTATACGACACTTACTCAATTTTGCAAGATATACTTGGAACCACAAAGGTCTCGCACTGTGCGCTTCCAAAGGAGTTTTCTTCCGCGAACGCTCAGGCTGTGGAATGAGCTCCCCGTTGAGGTTTTCCCTGGAGAGTACAGCATGGAGTTCTTCAAGAAGGATGTGAAAAGATTCCTGCAGGGTTGGCAACGCGCCAGTGATACCCCTGGTGTTGCAAGCGTCCATAGGCGGCGGTAACCGCTTACCATCAGGCGGACCGCATGCTTGTTTGCCACCCAAGTGGTATAAAAAAAAAATATATATATATATATGGCCGCCAGAGGGAGCCTGTGACGTCAATCTTATCAGGTCTTTCATGGAGTAGACCAATATTGCACAAGAACGGGGCTATCCCCAGAGAGTGCAGCATGGAGTTCTTCGAGAATGCAGTGAAATGATACATGCAGGGTAACAACGCGCGAGCGATACCCCGATGTTGCCAGGGTCCATAGGCGGCGGTAACCGCTTTCCATCAGACGAGCCGCTTGTTTGCTATCTAAGTGCTATAAAAAACATCACCAATGTTTTCTTTCATTTGATTTAAATAATTACAAGACGATGACATCATTAAAATTAATTTAGTATAAATAGTGCCATCCACGAAGACGCGCCCCACCAATATAATTGTAATTGTGATGTGCGTGCGTGTAATTGTAAGTTGCGCACTTACACTAGTAACTATATGGAAGAATAGTAGGGCGCGTCTTCGTGGATGGCACTATCTATACATAGATAAATATTGCCTACAGCAAAGCATTACAATATCCCGTGTGGGACTCGGCGCGTTATATCTATGTTCTACAAATACATATTTGTAACTGCTATGTTATATATATATATCTGTTCCAGCAAACCTGCCTACCTGGGCTTCAGCCAAGACCTGGCTAGCCCTGAGCAGGAGCCGCTGATACCTGACGACCTGCTGCCACCCCTGCCATCCGACTGGAAGCAAATAATGCCGAAGGTCGAGGAGTCGCGCGGTGACTTCACCCCGCAGGACATCTGCGCCGCCATTCTGTCTGGCGAGAGCTTGGACCAACTCATCACTATGATTGGTGAGTTTAGTGTCTCTCTACTCTTCTCGCCTCTGTGTTTATAAGTCGTTGCCTAGACAGAATAGACGCTCTAGTCTCTCTGCCTACCTTTATCTTACCTCTTTTATGAGAAGTAGGTAGGGCATAAAAGAGAGGTAGGGCATAAAAGAGAGGTAGGGCATAAAAGAGAGGTAGGGCATAACGGGTTTCCCGTTCGAATTCGGAGCTGCCCGACTGGGGCAGGATAGACTGACTGACCTTATAGAAGTCCGTAGCCAAATAACACATTTTTTTTGTGTTGTGTTCCTACGCGGTGAATAAGGTTTCCAGTAATGAGCTCCTTGGGGAGGGGGGAGGATTGTTACATTGTGTTGGAAGCAGAGGGATTAAACCCATTATGCTGCCAACACACTATAACTCTCCGAACACAGAATGGCAACGCGCAAGTGATACTTCGGTATCGTGAGCGTAAATAGGCTACGGTAACCATTTCCCATCAGATGGGCCGTATGCTTGTTTGACCCTCTTGTTGTATAAAAAAAACCCTTAAGACTAGGCATACATGTATAGTGACACATCCTCTTCGTCGACGATATATGTACGTGACAACGTGACAGACGGCCGCCGCCGCCGACAATCCGCCGCCGTTTCTCAAGCACGGTTATAGGAACGACTTCGAATTTCATCTCGCACGTATGCAGGTTTCCAAGTTTCCAGGCTCAAGTTACTTACTAGACCAGACGGCCGTCGTTAAATCATTGTACTAAGTTTAGAAAAACTCACTAACAGTACAGTCAGGATTCGACTTTCAACCGCTCGGCTACCACGACTTATATGCATATATCACTAGCTTATGCCCGCAGTTTCGCCCGTGTGGAGTTCGAAAAAGTAGCTGTGGAAATTTTCCTGCTAGAATCGGTTCAGCCGTTATGCCGTGAAAGAGCATCATACGTTATAATATAAGAACTTTATTTCAGGATAAAAAAAAAAAAATTGCCTATGTCCCGTTCCTAGGTATAAGCTATCACCATTTCAACTTTCAGCCAAATCGGTTCAGCCGTTTGGTCGCGAAAGAAACGCAAACATCCAAACTTACGAACTTTCACATTTATAATATCAGTAAGAAGTAAGATAAGGTCGTATTTATTACGTAGCGTCTGGCGTCGACCTGGACGCGCCGCTGCCGGCGCTGGAGGGCGGCACGTGCGCGCACGCGGCCAGCCTCCGCGGGCACGTGGCCGCACTGCACCTGCTGCACCTGGCGCGCGCCAGCCTCGACGCCGCCGACGGCACCATGAGGACGCCCCTCATGCGGGCTGTACTAGGTAGCGGGCTGCTCTATGGGGGCTTACAGACGAGGAGAACGACTGCCGCATAGCTTAGACCAAGCAGGCGGCCGCTCGAAGATTCGCCCGTTGTCTAGGGTGGTCGAGTCAATGTTAGCTTGTGTGCTTTACGTATGGATAGTGCCATCCACGAAGACGCGCCCCACTATCCTTCCCTATAGTTTATAGTGCAAGTGTGCAACCTTCCACTAATGTTTGATTATTATCGTTGCACACTACAATTAATACACTCGGGTTACACTCCCCGCATCCTTCGTCTAGAACTTGGTGGGGCGCGTCTTCGTGGATGGCACTATCTATATAGATGCGGGAGAGCACTGGTGGAATCCTCAAAAACTCTATATGGATAGAACACTTTAGTGGGTACATTATTGTAATACGATTTTATGAATATTACAACATTAGTATAGGTGAACGATTTCCCACAGCTCTTTTGGACAAGTCCGAAGAGAAACCAAACCTGAAAGAAAATGTTAAAGATACAGAGGAAATGGAAACAGATCAGATAAAGGAGGAAGAGAAGATAGAAGATGAGGAAATTATGGTTGTGGAGAAAACGGAGACTGAGACTGATAGAGCTAAAGATGAAGACCTTTTAAAAGTGATCAAGTATTTGGTGGCTGTCGGGTGTGATGTTAATGCTGCGGTGAGTATTTATAAAAAAAAACACTGGTTCATGTGAGCGACATTATGCAAAATATATTAAAATCAGTTTAGGTCTTGTAAGTTTCCCTATAACTGAACTAACTGATGGGGCAATTTTTTATTCATTATTTAAACTGACGATAAAAGAGATTTATTTTACTGTTAGCTGCTCTCGTGATAAAAGCACAATACGAAAAGACCAACAATAAGTATAATTTATGTTACTGTTCATGTTAGCCTGGTACGTTTAAGCACTGGGCAAAAACATCTCACCATTTAAAGCACGATAGAACTAAAACTAGGACTTAGTTACCATTTAGAGATTTCGACTCACTAAAACTTCTCGGTGGCCATCCTCTGTAAACATAGTAGGGCTCTCCTGAGGAACGCACCAGTGCCTGTACTCCTACTCCACTCCTACACTCGCTGTGCCATCGGATGCCCCGGCCACATCGCGATCCCGCCAACTCTCGGCCCGCGTCGTGTGACAGCCAGGGCCCCCACCCTGACTATCCGCAAGTCCGTCAACCCCTATTTAGTCGCCTCTTACGACAGGCAGGAGATACCATAGCCAAAATTCTTTAGCCCTGGCTATTGGCACGGCTGCAAAGGCCCTACTCTATGACAACATGGAGACACGAGTATGTGTGTGTGTGTGTGTGTACAGGGCCCGGACGGCATGTGCGCGCTGCACATGGCGGCGCAGCTGGGCGGGCGACAGGCCTGCGCCGCGCTCCTGGCCGCGCCCGGCGCCTCCGTGGACGCGCGCGACCGCGGCGGGTGGACCCCGCTGGCCTGGGCCGCCGAGAACAAGCACGCGCACGTCGTCAGGTGCGTGCTTCCAACAATAACATACGTGATATTATACAGGGTGTCCCAAAACTCAACGATAACCTGGTACTGGGCGAGAGGCCAAGGTATACCAGTTATGAAAAAAATAAGAAAAAAAATCTATGTCACTTAGTCAAGCGATAATAGACATTTTTCGGCAAAAGTTAAAAATTTTACACCCTTAGTTGCATTTTTAGGTACTGTGATCGCAATTTTCACAATTTTACAGTGATTTTTTTAATAATGTTATCTCAAATAATAGTGCTATTAATGGTAACCACAAATGAAAGTAATAATTATTGTTAACTAAGTAAAATAAATTTAATTTTGACGAGTTATGGTTTATAAAATTTATGTCAGTCAACTTTGACACTCTACGTTGAAAAAAAAATTTACTACACTACCTATGGCAAGTTTTTTTTTAAAAGATGACCCATTTAGTCTAGATTTCAAAATAGTACAACACTTGCCACTTAACTTGCCACCAATAAAACGGCTATTTCGTATTTTTTGCGAAAGGAACTCCTGGAAAATTTAATCAGAATAAAACGGTAAATTATCGTAACACTTTATTATCCTCCTAAAATTAAAGCAGATGCTCAAATTGTTTCCCTCCAGCACGAATACAAGCTCTGCATCGCCTCAGAAATGACCTGTTCACCAGTCTTGCAAATCTCCTCGCATTGATTTCTTCTGATGCTGCATAAATTTTTTGGCGCAATTCTGTTACATTCTGAATTGGTTTTGAGTAGACCTTTTCTTTTATGCATCCCCAGTAAAAAAAGTCTACTGGATTCAGGTCTGGGGACCGAGGGGGCCATGAAATTGGTCCAAGGCGTCCGATCCATTTACCGGGATATAATTCGTTTAAATATTCTCTTACAGGCCGGGCATAATGTGCTGGGCAACCATCTTGTTGATACCACATTTCTCTGTACATGTTGAGAGAGATTCCTCCTCAATTTTTTCTCCCAAGTGAGATCATTTTGATCTTGGCAGTTAGAACGAGATTTTATTTTACTCGTGCCTTATTTATATATATTCAGATCGGTTCCGTTTTCACAATTTTACCAGCTTAGCACGCCGGTTGGAATGTCTCTTCTAAAATGAATACGCCGTGTATTTTTATAAACGCATCTGAACAGATCTAGTGCCTGTATAGTCACGATTAATGCTTATAATGGGTGTATTGCGATTGTATGCTTGTGTGTGTGTGTGTCGGCAGGCTGCTGCTGGAGCGTGGCGCGGACCCGCTGGCGGTGGACAGCGAGGGCAACGGCCCCGTGCACTGGTGTGCGCTGGCCGGCGACGCCGCCTCTCTGCGGGAGCTGCTGCATCACGCGCCAGACGCGCACGCCGCCGTCAACAGACACGCAGACACGCCCCTGTCAGTACACGCACACATACACACATGCACACACTGACACGCGTACGCATTGACACGCTCGTGTACGTACTCACAGACACAGAGACACACACAATCACATCTCTGTAAGTACTCGCACACATACGCACCGACACGCTGGCGTACGTATTCACACACACAGACACGCCCCATTGCGTAACACTTACGCACTTTTCTTCATTTCTAGGCACGTCGCCGCACGCCTTGGTCACTACGCTTGCGTGATCATTCTCCTTGCTCGTGGTGCCAGGGTATGTATATCAGAGACATAATTAAACTGATTATTAAGATGTTCGGGGTGAGTATTGTGAATTGTGATAGGCAATAAGTTAGGCGCAACTTTTATGCTTCAATATCATTCACTTTCTTCACAGCTCTTCCGATCCTCCAATGCGTAAATGAATCCCCGTTCTAACCGAATTATCATACAACTGTCGGTTATTAATTGTCATGGCCCAATGTTCCAAAGGTCGCAATTCAATCCAATGCGGTACGAGAAGTGTGTGGAGCCACGAAGGCACCTGTTTAGTGGCCACATGAGACAACTGGCGGTTCGTTTGGAAAGTATTGTACTGATCTCGTATCGCCATAATGTGTAGACCGACGTGGAGAACTCTGCGGGCGAGTTGCCGATGGCCGTGTGCAGCGGGCCGTGCCGCGAGGCCATCTCGCTCAACATGCAGATGACGCTCGCGCTGGGCGACAAGCTGGCCAGGAGGCGGCTGCTCTCCAAGTAACAGCCTTCACATATACCAACCAACTATACCTTCACTAAACATGTTTAGACTTGTAAGGAAGAATTTCAAGGACGAATCTAAAGTCGTGCCTGTGGTTTGTCACGATTACACCGCCCGCCCAGCTTCGGTTGGGTGAAAAAATAAAAGCCACGGATCTAGTGGCGCCACCTATCGGGTCCGATTGTGAATCTAAACTATTTTCGAATCCACCTGAAGAAACAGAAAGATTCATTAAAATCGGTTCAGTGGTTTACGTTTATATAAAGGACATACAGCCAAACATACATTTGTATATATATAGATAACTGAAATATTTTCAAATGTTCAGTTAACGAATGCTCTATAATCTGTGCCAACCTTGAAACTGACAAGTTGCGGGAGTATATAATCATTTTACATACATATCACCACGCGAGTCCGTAACGAGGTAGGCAGAGAGAATGGAGTTTTAGATGTATGTTAAATAATTGCAGTGACATATCAAACGGCCGGGAGCTGCACCCCATACCCTGCATCAACGAGGTAGACGATGAACCGCTGCCTGACTTCACGTATGTGACTGAAAACGTGACTCCGATACAAATCAACATTGACTCCACAATTGAGAGTCTTCAGGTAATATACATACAGTTCATATTTATAAAATATATTATACCGTGTCTCGAATCCACAACGTTCTAAGCTAAGGTCCAAAGTCCTAACCCTACAAGGGATGCCCTTAGCTGCGGTTGCTTAGCAACATGCTAGAGGCATTTTGTTCTCGCCAATGTAACTTACGCCACGAGAGATTTTTTTCAGTGTCTCGTAAAAATTCAGTTCAATTCAGAAGCTGAGTTTAAAAATGAGCTGAGCTGAGCGATACTTGGTTATTTGCCGCTTTACAAATAGTTTAAGAAAAATTGCATAAAAAAAGTTTATATTTATAAATGTATTCGACTGAAGGTGCCAAGTCGTGATAAACGGCTAAACGGCATAGAAAGTGTCAGTCAGTAGGGTATGTGCGTGTGTGAGCACATTAAAGTGCCGGGCTGGAGGACTTGGTCTCGCATTCACCGTATCGCCAAGTTCCCGGACCTCACGCTACGAGACAAAAAAAAAAGAAAAATGTGTGTGCGTGTAGGGCTGCACGTGCGCGGGCGGCGCGTGCGACGCGCAGTGCGCGTGCGCGGCGCTGAGCGTGCGGCGCTGGGCCGCGGGCGGGCGGCTGCTGGCGGGCTTCCCGCACCAGCGCCCGCCCATGCTGTTCGAGTGCAACGCCACCTGCGCCTGCAACGCGGTAAGCACAACACATGACAAATAGCTCATGGATTTAACTGAATATACTTTTGAGCCGTGGTGGCCGTATAGTTCGAGTATTCGCTGCAACACAAACATTTCAGAAAAGAGTGGGTCGAGTAATCTCTTGCAACGAAAAGGTTGCGGATATCTATTCCGACTGTACCAATGGGTTTTTCCGAACTTTTAGTATTACCAGCTTTATGGATGCGTACTTGTTCGGAAGCGCTATTCCTGTATTCGTAGTGTGCATATTTGTGTGTGTGCGTGTGTGCAGAAGCGGTGCAGCAACCGCGCGGTGGGCTCGCTGGAGCAGGCGGGGTCGCTGGGCGTGAGCGTGAGCGTGGCACGCGTGGCGGGGCGCGGCTGGGGGCTGGTGGCGCGCGCGGCGGTGGCGCGCGGCGCTCCTGTGGCGCTGTACCGCGGGGAGCTGCTGCCGCTGCCCGCCGCCGACGCGCGCGCCACCGACCACTACATGTTCTCGCTGGACATCAACCCGGATCTCATCGAGGTAGCCCCTGACCTAGTAATACTACTACTGCTTCTGTTAGCCTGGTACATTTCATTGATAGACAAAAGCTCTGCTCGGCTAGAAAACACCTACTTCCTACCCGGTTCGGCGAGTTCCTCTCAAGGTACTAACTTTATGTCACTATTTATTTACTTAGCCATCTATTACCCCCTGCTGAGCAAAGACCACCCTTCTCTTTTCATCTCTTTCAATTGTTGAACTAATACGAAACTTAAATCTATTTGCACTAAAATATCGTAAACGAAAATAGAAATATTTTGCTTAATAGGGTAAAGGTGCCTTCAGGGAAGTTTTGAGTCGACGTATAACATTAATATAACATAATTAATACCTCAGCCCGAGTTCGTACAGGTTCAAATTAGCTTAATGTCAGTGATTTATTGTCATAGCAATGCGCAGAGAAGACCCAGCTATGCATAGACGCAGCTGTGTACGGGAGCGCCGCGCGGTTTGTGAACCACAGCTGCTCGCCCAACCTGTCCCCCGTCAGGGTGTTCACCAAGACCAGGGACTTGAGGCTGCCCACCGTCACTCTGTTCGCCACCAGGGACATACGAGCGGGCGAGGAACTCACGTAAGCCGGTTGACTGACCTACACTTGCTCAGGAACTGCCCGCCCCGAAGATAATCAGACCTATTAAATCCTACAAAAGGAGATTTTGGTTGTAACAGATAAAACTATTGTTTAGTTTTATCTGTGTCATCCAAAAACTATTAAACGTTAATCTGTCAAATTTATATATATCTCATTATAAGCACATAGCATTATCATGTGCTTGTAATTAACAATATAAATAAATAAATACCTTGGGACAATTCCACTCAAATTGACCTAGTCCCAAACTAAGCAAAACTTGTAATATGGAAACTAGACAACAACATACATACTTATATAGAAATATATGTACATAAATACATACAACATCCGAAACTAAGGTAAAATACGCGTGCTCATCACACAAATACTGCCCTCAGCGGGAATCAAAACCGTGACCTCAAGCTTCGCAATCAGTAGGCCTGATCGCAGGCCAGACTTTTTTTTAATGTCTTTTTAATTTTTCAGGTTCGATTATGGTGACAAATTTTGGTCCGTTAAATCGAAATGGATGAAGTGTGAATGTGGAAGCACAGAATGCCGATATCCAGAGAAAACTACTGAAGAAACTGAATCTTAACTGATAAATCCGATTCTTAATTAAGCTTTACATTTGTACTGAAGAATCATGATTGAAATTATTTACAGTAATTTATAGTTTTACCTGTAAGATTTATTTAAATCATAATTAAATAAATATGATATAATCAAAGACTGTACATGTCATTTCTAAACGTCGTCTTCAGTTTAAATTTAGTGTATAGCTGGATACACCTCTAAAGCATAGAGTATACCTTGAGGTAAGTAAGCGAATATTTTATGAATAGCCGAAGCATCTGAAGAAAAATGAGTTCTAGCAGTGCTGTTAGTCGCTATTATCCACAGAATAGTTTTTTTATTATAGCTTACTTTCTTAATTCTTCACGGACAGAACTTCGAAGACAAACATTGAATCAGCTTGTCGGGTAACGAAGTTACCACAGACATGGCTTGCACGCCAAACAAGCCGTACACTTGGCTTATCTTGGTGCACCAACCACGTGTAGATGGTAATGCCTGGGCAGCTACATCCCATACAGCAGCCGCCTCAACAAACTCCGCAGGGTCCGCATATTTTGGCTATTTGAAGTGCAGAGTACGTTTATACAAAAAAAATGATACATGTCTCAGATAATTCTAAAATATTTAAGATATTTAAAAATATTTTTGAATTGGTAAGTTAAGTCACTGGAAGGATTTATATCTATTATATAAATATATTATTATCCAACCTTAGAATTTTTAGAAAGCATGCGTAACTGAGTGTTTAAATAATCCAACGTACTAATACAAAGATAATTTTAAAATTTATCCGTATGAAAGACTAGTATCCATACCATGAATATATTTTATGAAATAAATAATCATTAAATGAACTCTGTGCGTTAAAGAAATGTCAAATCTGCCATCATTCAAAACTTGTATTGTAACGGATAGCAAGTTCTTATAACTTATTTTAATCGAATGCTAAAAGATTTGAATTCTGCTTAACACTAATGATACATATCATAAAAGTAACTGTATTTTAAATAAAGCAAATGTATTAATAAGTGATAAGTCATGAGTGGGAACACGGAATCCACGGCGAATAGCATCAAGTTCGCTCCTATGCCGATGTCGGCATTGCTTGCCAATTTGATGCCTTTACAAAATAACTCTGAATCGCCAGGTGCTGGTTATTCCTCCGCTGATGAAAGCGACAGCTCTTTAAGTGAAACAGTTGCCAAGAAGTGTTCGCCAATGATCAAAGTAAACAAAAGCACGTTCACCCCTACAGTGAAAGCATCTCAACCGAAAGACTTTAAACCATTCACTTCCGAGAAAAAAGTTATTTACACTGACCACAACAAAGAAAATACAAGGGATAAATGGATTCTAAACCCGGATTACCCCAGCAATAATAACGCCATTTCATATAGCACACAGAAGGCAGCTGTGAGCAATAACTATATCAACTCCGAAGTGAAAAAGCGCAATGTACTAATGCCACACAACCATAACATTAAAATTCAAAGTTCCGCTATTAAAAAGACTCCAGAGGTAAAAAAAGTACTAAGCAGTGGTCAAAAACTAAAATCAGCTACACCAAAAATAAAGTCTGGAATTAGGAAGTTTACTCCGGGATCAGCAAAGAGTCAGAAGAAGACTCCTCAAAAAGCATTGATACAGAACAGGGATAGAGTGAGATGTGAGTTATTCTCGCAGACTCAAAAAGATGAACTATGTCCTCCACCTAAAAGTGAACCAGTGCCACCCAAATGTGAACCAGCACCAGTCCCTGAGACCCCAATGAACAGGAAGCCGATGCCTGCATCATATGCTGCCACCCCCTCCTACCCCCAGGGCATAGTAGGCAACAACTCTAAGATACTGTTCAAAACTACAAGTATTAAGGACAAGAAATACATGTTCATTAAGAAACTGGGCACAGGGGGATCCAGTGAGGTATTTAAGGTAATTGCAACATCACAATTTACTTAACTATAAAGATTTTTTTTATTATATAAATATAATATATCCTCACGCCTTCCCACAAGGGTCCCCGAAGGGGTAGGCAGAGGTGTATAGGTAATACCCACACACCTACTTTCAGCCAGAGGTATATTAGGTGCCAATGTGACAGATGACGAGTCCTTCTCTGTTACCCAAGCACAACTATACATATGCCTTTGAATTTCTTCTCAGACGTATGCAGGTTTCCTCACAATGTTTTCCTTCACCGTAAAGCTCGCGGTGTGACAAATCACTGTACTTAAGTTCAGAAAAACACATTGGTACAGTCGAGATTCAAACTTGCGATCATTGTGTCGGCAACTTGCTTGAACCACACAGTCATTAACTAATTACATTAAATCAGCATTAAAGTAACTGATATAAGTTACTTTAATTCTGTTTTAACTTTTTAGCAATATACAGTCCTGCCAGAGTAGGCAGGACTGTATATTGCCTTAGTTAAAACAATTGGAGATTTTTAAAAGCATGTAGATATATGTTGGCTGATTAATTAATTGAAAAGTAAGAAAGATATATACAGATACCTTAGCTACAACATTTTAATAAAAGAAGTAAAATATATATCTTTTCATAGTTTTTGATCCATTGATGAATATATATATATTTTTGTAAAACTGCTTATTGGCATGTGGAATCTTTGCGTGTGTGTTTACAATAATGTAACCTTTCTGTATAAAATATATATCAACCCCCAACTCAATATATGTCAATGGAAAACTATGCCAAGGCATGTATTTCAAAATCATTGTAAATGTACTAACTCCAAAAGTCCTTTACATACAGCTCAGTGGCAATTGTTCAAGCTTAAAAAATATTAACATTAATTTTATATATCTCAATACACAGGTGTTAGAAGTGGGCACTTCATGTGAGTATGCAGTCAAGTGTGTGTATCTGGCAACTGACCATGACCTAGCGCAGGGCTACATCAATGAGGTGCGGCTGTTGCGGGAGCTACAGAACTCTGACAGGGTCATCAGGCTCTATGATTAGTAAGTTAAAACTGAGACAATATTATTTACATATTATATTTATAAGAGAGAGAGGCAGCCATTGAGGTTTCCCTAGACTGTACAGAGTGAAATCTTCATGTGCGAGAGATACTTCGGTGATGCAAGCATCCATTGGCTGCTAAATAATTGTAACAGGACATTTAGTTGAATACTAAATGGGTCCTTACTTCCCATATCTATTTGTTGGAACATGGTAATCACAGTAACTAATTACCCAATTTCCTATTTACCAGTTTATTTATGAATCCTTGTGGGAAGCTAGGATGAGATATTATTTTTGCATTAGATAGCCTGTTTATTGAGGAAGGAGGAACTGTAATCATATATATTTATTGATGGTGAAACAAGGGTACTCACTCACACTCGATGGAAACACTATGTAGTATGATTTTATAACAAACAAGCATACAGTGACCAGTCTTATAAATTATAAATTGCCCGTAACACGATCGCAGCGCCACCTATCGGGTCCAATTGTAAATCTAAACCATTCTCGAATCCACCTTAAGACACACAGAAAGGGATAGCTTCGCACGGGTGAAAAAGTTAAAATTCCTAAAACTCGATCGCAGCGCCACCTATCGGGTTCAATTTAATATAGCCTATGTTACTCGGGGATAATGTAGCTTTCCAAAGGTGAAAGAATTTTTAAAATCGGTCCAGTAGTTTCGGAGCCTATTCATTACAAACAAACAAACAAACAAACAAACAAACAAATCTTTCCTCTTTATAATATTAGTATAGATATAGATGTAGTTGTACCCTGAGGGTTTCACAGTATAAAATTTACATTCATACCTCAATGTAAATCCAGCTAATAGTCTGTATCTGAGTTGAGTAACAAACATTGGTACAAGCTTTCACATGAAGCAACTTGGTGGGAAGTTTCTTATAATGTACGCAGTTGGTAGAGCCTCAAGTGTAATCCCACAGTGAGTACGACAGAGCCAACCAGTTCTTGCGTATGGTGCTGGAGGTCGGTGAGACGGACTTGTCGTCATTCCTGCGCGCGCGCGGCGCCGGCTTGCCGCCCGCACTGGTGCTGCACTACTGGGAGGAGATGCTGCAAGCCGTGCTCTACATACACGAACACGGTAACACTGACAACCAGAGCGGCTTAGATTTTGTTTTCGATGACTCGGATATTGTGTTACTGTAATATATAGTCTCATATTGTACTGTAACATTCTAACCAATCCAATGAATGGCCGATTAATAGGGACATTGAAATGCGTTTACAAGGTTTTATACGTCAACTGGTATGTATAGTATATTTTTATAACATATTAGCAGACTTGGTGGCCTCTAAAGTTGCTTTTGTGTTGCAAGCAACTACTTGAACTCATGCATCAAGTGAAGGAATAAAATTAAATACTGAGAATGGGCTTCTTCAACCCCTCTTGGTCTTGCTTTTTTTACCACCCAGGTGGCAAACCAGCATGCTCAAGCGCTACCGACCATGCAGGAATCTTTTCACACCCTGCTCGTCAATCGAAGTGTAATTAATACAGAAAGTATTAGTTACGAGGTCTAACTAATTTCTATTAGGTATCAGGGCTTGTTTTAAAACTACAGAAGTCTTGATGGGATAATCAACAATTAAAATCGTTTTTTTTATCATATTGTTTAGGTGTGATCCATGCGGACTTAAAGCCAGCGAACTTCCTGTTGGTATGCGGGCGACTAAAACTGATTGACTTCGGCATCGCGTCGGCCATCAGCGGTGACGCCACCAGCGTAGTCCGCTCGCAGGCCACCGGCACCTACTCCTACATCAGCCCCGAGGCGCTCATGGGCGGGGCCGGCGGGCTGGGCGGCGCCCACGACGGTAGCGCGCCCATCAAGGTAACGAACTTTATAACCAAATTTCTTTATCTTAAATTGGGTATTAATCATTTCATTCACAATCCTGCTATCGTGAATATATAAATATTACACGCATTTTTATTACTTTTATGTCGAATACTCGCTTACTGAGCGAGAGGCAAAGAGACCCAGCGATTAAGAGGGCGGGATGCTGTGTCTCACATATTTTATGTAGTCATCTGAATTGTAGATCTCGTTCCGGTCGGACGTGTGGTCCCTGGGCTGCATCCTGTACAGCATGGTGTATGGGCGCACGCCCTTCGGCCACATCCCCAACCTGGCCAAGCTGGCCGCCATCCTTGACCCCAACCACCGGATCGACTACCCGCCCGTGGAGCGTGAGTATCCATTTTATATGCAAAGAAAGTAAAGTATTGTCAAGTATAAATAAAAAGATATTATGCAAACAATATACTTAGAAAAATTGTATTTAATATGATATGAGCATAAAAAAAATCTTACAGAAGATTTATAATTTTAGACCAGACTAATAATTCCAATAGAGTATTGTATAGTAGTGAAATAATGGTCGTTCATCAGACCTGCCGGCGTCGTTGGTGTCAGCGCTGAAGTGGTGCCTGACATACAACGCCCGCGCGCGACCCTCGGTGCGCGAGCTGCTGGCCATCCGCTACCTGCAGCCGCCGCGGGAGGGGCTCCCGCCGCCGCTGCTGGAGCGCCTGCAGCCCTTGCTCTCCCCGCACGACTACCGGCTGCTGCAGCGGGCACAGATCTGACCGCACTACTTCTTCACTCTGGAACTCAGGATCCCATAAATAGCAGTGCCCCGCGAAGAACTTGACCTTGGAGTAATTCAGCTAACGGAGTGACGGAACATTGACCAAGGCAGTTGTGAATAGTGGCATAGAGGAGTGAAACAAACTCAGACCACCAACCCGATGGTCATACGATATCGTGGCAGTGGCTGGAGGCAATGGTACGATTGGCACAGGACCGGAAATATTTGCGTGTTGTAGAGGAGTCATAAGCCCTGCAGTGGGTTGGTAAGGGTTGAATTGATTGTTTGATTGAATCCAGCTAATGATCTACCTCTGTGCCAAGTTTTATCCAAATCCGTTCAGCCGTTCTGGCATGATTGAGTATTGATATTAGCTAGATGAACAAATTCGATGTTTAATTTCGGAAAATCTCGAGAGACTCTCGTAAGGTTCGAGTATTTATAATAATTATATACCTATACACAATCAAATGTAACTCGAGTGAAGCTGCGGGACATACCTAGTAATTTTATAGTCGGGAACTACTGCGGCTTACCTGACGACTGTCAAGTTCATTACCTCCAAGCAATGTGAAATAGTCCTGGTCCTTAATCACTCATTGCTCCAGTACTGCAGTCACAATCAAGACGTGTACTTTATACATGTTCTTGAGCCCTTGTCGCCTGTCGTCGACTATATATAAATGATATATATGTAAATATAGCATAATACTTCGCTCGGTATATTCAGGATATTATAACACTGTCAACACGCCACCGAAGGGATAGACAGAATCATAATATCAATTGTCTATGGAGTAAAGGTATCTTTTTGCGCTCTTATCATGATCTAAAAGAATCTTCGAACTTTGGGGGCGATTTTCTATACAACCACATTTTAATTCGTAATCTTTCGTAGTAATTTTAATTATATAACAATGAATCATGTTCTCATCAATTTGTTAAATCAGGTTGTATCAAAACTCAGGAAATGTACGTTAGGCGTATCGCATGGAGGCAGTTACGCACAGATTGTTTGTACATATGTGTAATTATTCATCATGAACTTTGTGATGTGGCGTTTGTCTATTGTATATACGAAATTAACATAGTGACATTGATGCATGTGAAACATTATTGCAATAATTATCTCCAAACATGTGTTTTGTATCATAAGAATGTACTAATATATGTAAATTAACTATAGTCACTATGATATGAGTAATTTATTATTAATATAAATATTATAGAGAGGCAGTTTGTTTGAGTGAACGCGCTAATGACGAACTGTTGAGTAACCCCATGGTCGGATCAAATACGATCTTCTACAACCTCCACAATGCCCTTCATGAAGCTAAGGATCGCAGCAGATGGAGGGACATAGTACGGGAGAAACTGATGCAGCGGGGGAGTCACGACCCTCAGTAATGAGGAACGCGAGGAGTAACCCCATTAGATCAGAATATTTTTGTATTAGATAGGCCGGTTGCTGTGGAAGGCTGGCTTTGTATCTTCATGCTGTTAGTATCAAGGGAGCGCAGCAATGATCATATAAGTAGTAAGATTGAATGCGGGTTAAGCGTGTTGATTATATAATCAAATCAATAATAGGTGTATAGGTCGTACACACCCACTTTCCGCTACATTTTAGGTGCCAACTTAACTCGAGTACATCTGTACATAAGCCTTTGAATTTCTTTTCAAACGTATGCAGGTTAACTTTCGACTAATCAGTAATCGACAGACTAAACTCAACTTGCAACCTTTGTGTTGCAGGCATCTACTCGAACTACTCGGCCACTACGACTATTCTATTATAATTGATAAATGAAGTGTTTTATTATTTATGAACAGAAACTCCAATCTAATATTGAGTAAATATTTATTGAAAAGTTAAATGAAATACAAAAAATAAATAGTCTTAGCGGAAATGTCCATAATACCATTTGCTTACAATACTAAACTCTAGCAAAATATTAAAATGGCGTATTTAAACGTAATTTGATTCAGATTAAGATAGGATCCCACAGCTGCCGTTTTGTTGCTATTATAAGTTAAAGTAATTTGTTATCATAATGACTGAAATGTTTCTTATATTTTCCTTAAATTATTTGGATTTTGAATCCTTGTTTATCGGCGTCTATGACTGTTAATAGATTATTGTACAGTAATCTCTTCGATCCTATTCTAATCTGTATCACATAAAAACATATTTCAAAACATAAATGCTGAAGCGAGTCGTTAAGGCAGCTTCGTATTTCTCTGCTACGCTCAGAGAAAAGGAATCCTTGCTCTGCGAGTTTTACCTGCGGGTAAAACAAGGCGACTACAATAGTAGCGACCGGTCAACTAACTCCGGCGTCTTCATGGAATGGAAGACACCGTCGCTTCTTCCAGAACCTATCTACACACATAGTGAACAATAATAAATTACTAGTCATGAAGCTATATCCTTATTTTCTATACGCTCAGAGCATTCATTCTAAATACTGAAGAAATATGCAAGCGTTGCCGTAGCGGGGCTATAAAGTCAGGGGGGGGGGGAGGTGCGACAGAATAAAAATAGTATATTTAATAGTGATGTTTAATAAGGCGGTGCGGGCGTTCAGTTCTGGAAGAGCGTGCGCGTGAAGTCGATGTAGTCGAGTGCGTTGGGGATGGGCCGCTCCGACTTGGGCTCCACGAACGGCTTCATGCGCGCCACGCAGTAGTCCGCCATCTCCTTGGTCAGGTTCTGGGGACAACGCGCAACATGTATTGAACTGAATTTTGAAATTGAACATATACTGAACTCTACACATGTTACATAGATGGTAAGGCTTACAGTTCTGTGTTATATATAAATACTGGTTATATACCACTAAAGTGGCAAACAACGACCCGGCGCTGCAGGAATGTCTTCAAACCCTTCTGAAAGTACTCCATGCTGTGCCATGGAGTCGATTCCACAGCCTGAGCATATTTTGGAAAGAAGCTCCTTCAAAACCGCGGAATACGAGATATGTAGAAACTAGTAGTTAAACCACAATAGTTGAAAACCCGGGTGCTGTGTTTTTTGTTTAAAAAAGTATCCTTAATTATTTCTGTACCGACAATAAGCACAAATGTTATTCAGTTGAGTAGTTCTCATCGTCAGACACTCCGCAAGCTTAACATGAGCTTGGCTATATTAATATGAGTATTGCAGTATAGCAGTGGTTACCGCGTAGAGTTCGTCCTTGGTGACGTAGGCGCGGTCCTGGTGCGCGGTGATGGCGCGGAAGGCGTTCTCTATCTCCTCGGAGGAGTGCACGTTCTCAGTCTCCTTGCTGATCATGAAGGCCATGTACTCCTGCAGCGACACCTGCCCGTCGCGGTTGGGGTCCACCACGTCTGGGGGAGGGGTAAGAAATACTGATGCAGTGCCGTGATGAATTGAAGAATAATAAAAAAAAAAAGCCAGTAATGACATCAATACAACGTTTAATATTACATGAAGGCATGAATTGCGTTCACATTTTCCAGGCTTCTCAAAATAAATGCCATAATCATAATCATACTGCCGTCCTATTTAACGTTTATAACGACCTTGGCTAGTTTTTAACCTACTTCAAAAAAGGAGGAGGTTATATGTTCCACGGTATGTATTTTTTGAGAGCCAAAATCGCAAACATTCATAGTGACAGAATCTACTATTTTTTATTTACGCTTAATAATTAATTCTAGCTTGTATCATCAAAATAAATCGTATTATTTTTTTGAAATCAGAGTAACTGGCTAGAAAAGTGCAGTTAATACCTACGAGAGACAAGTGCAGGTAGACGAATGCAATTATGCAATTAGAAGTGCGATTAATTAATTCGCAATGGGTGCGAGCGAGCAAGCAATATACTCGGCATGTACTCACTGAGTATGGCCTCGAACTCTGGGTCGGGCTGGCCCTCGTCGACCATGGGCAGGTCGTAGCCCAGCGCGCGCAGACACGACTTGAACTCGTGGTGGTTGAGGCGGCCCGAGCGGTCCTTGTCGAAGTGCTTGAACATCATCGAGAACTCCTTCAGCGCGTCCTCGCTCACACCTGAGGGACACCACGACAAACATTAACAAAGCGGTAACTAAAGGGATCTGGTCTGATTGTTTCAGTGAGGCCAAGTGAGGCCAACAGCTTCGTAAGAAAACCAGATAAATAAAGTTTATTTATTTAGCGAATACATACTGCATATAGCAAAAATAATGCACAGGGAAGTTAAAAAATAAATGCAAGATCTGTATTTGGATAAGTCACCACCCAGGTGTCCCCCCCCTATAGCCCTCAGATGCTCTGGGAGTGCGAAATCATATTTCCAATCAATACCCTTGCTATTGCAGAGGCTTTAGACAGTAACTGCTTACCATCAGATGGACCGCACGATTGTTTGACTCATAGTGGTATATAAAAAGTGACAACTGGTTAAGCTAGTTCATAGATCTTCTCTAGACAGGATTGAGAAAGTAAATGTCAGTCTCTTCGCTTCGTGTAATGAACTGGAACCTACTTTTTCAATTGATAGCAATGTCTATGGTTGTTATTATTATTATGAGAACACAATGTACAAAGTGCAAGGTACCCGAGTGATTCCTGGCCTGTATCTGCTGCTCGAGGTTGTGCTGCATGCGCATGGAGAGCTGGTCGAGCTGGTCCCATTGCTGCGCGAGCCCCACCGTGCTGTGCTCCGTGTAGCGGTTGTCCAGGATCAGGTGCTCCTCCAGCGCGGCGCCTGCACCACACAACGTACCATATTATACGTGCCCTCACTCAGAGGATCAGCATTGCTGTCAAGCCAAAGCCAAATGTGCTAGCCTTCTTGGCACGGTGACTCGGGATACCGATATGATACAAACATTTTATATGTGATTTAAAAATAAAATATTTGTACAGTTTTACAATTTCATTACTCTATACTTTTGAGAAATAACATACATATCTTGTGTTACTCCACCTAAATATATATATATAGATGTATGTGGCAAGTTTCATCCAATTACATTAATTAGTTTTTGCGTGAAAGAGGTACAAACATCCTCACAGACATTCGCAATTAATGAATAGGACCATAATTAACATCCAAACTGCAAAATGTATGCTATCGGTTAGAATTATGATAATATTGTTTGGCTACCTCTCCTACTCTTAATCGACTAAGGTAACATCTAAGATTACAATATATGAACAGGTATGGCCTCGCTCACCCAGCTCCTCGAGCCGCCGCAGGTCAGCCCGGCGGGCGCGCACCTCCCCGGCGCGCTGGCGCAGCGTGGCCAGCTGCTGCTCCAGCGAGCCCGTGCCCTCCATCATCGACGTGCTGCACAACACACTCGCTCATAAGCACACGGTCAGTGCCGGATTGAACAGGCGCGGGGCCTCTAGCTAATTATATCAAGGGGCCCTTGGATCGTCCTAACATATCAACTTTATGGTATTCAAATAAAAAAACAATATAAATAGATGCTTTTTTTCGCGATCGTGCACGAAGTTTTAAAAAACTTTGTACCACATAAGTTTCATAAAACTTCAAGTTTTAAAACACTGATATTGTAGTACAAAATATTTTTGTGAAGTGTTTATTTATACATTGAGAGCAATTCTTACATCGATCTTAAACATTTAGATAGAATAAACTATGTACATTAGTTGGAATGTTTGTCTTCAACACTGTGCCAATAATGTGAGAAGTAAGAGTATTATTAGTAGAATAGTAAGAGTTATATCAATATATAATAATAGATAACAAGAGACACGACAAGTGGTCAATTCTTCCGTCGGGAAGACTGTTCGAGGAAGCCAACTTGTGTTATTACATACTGCAGAGATCAAACACCGATAATACAAAAATATGCGGACAACATATAACAGCTTGGCAAATAGAAGGATATATTATACAACAAAAGTTACACCCCGATAGGAGCAACTAGACAGATGGCGTATCTATCGCCATTTTTGAGTGACAGTTGGCCTTTTTTACAAAAGTCATGGACTTTGATAACAGGCATTTTTATGCATTGCGCGTTGTACAGCTAATTTTGACTACAGTTACCCTTTAGCAACAGGTTTGTTTTGTTGCCAACACCTTATACAATTTCATTCTCTTGCGCGACACCCAAGCATGTTACGATTTGTCCTATATAAAATATCTTATTTGCCAAGCACGTAAGCGCATCCTCCATACGTATAGATAGCACACGACATTGGTACGTTACCCGTCCCAGCCTAGCAGCCGGTACCTGCACCAATCGTATATTGAACAAGGACAATAAAACCAAAGCCCGACTGCGGCAGCCGCTAGATGGCGCTAGTAGTACAATGTATGTACTCTTTATATGAAGCTTTGCAGTTTCCGTAATGTTATACAATACATACTCTGTATAGACACGAAGCCACTTATTTTGATCCGTTCAGTATTGGTATTGTACACTAACTTACTTATACATTGAGATTCATAATTCTTCTGCCGAAGTTTGGTACAAACCATTAACAAACATGACACTTTAATACATTTTGAATACACTTTTCAACTTTTATTTATAAAATCTCAACTAAAATATTAAAAAAAAGACAAATTCTCAGGAAATGGAGGCTTTAAATATGGACGTAATTTTTACACGATAGTGTTTGTAAGAACTGTCTAAGTATTGCCTGCCTTTATGTGTAATGACATATAAGGGCACATACCGAGTCTCTGTGAGCCACTGGTGGAATGTGTTGGCGTGTTTAGCGAATTCCTTTCGTAGTTTGTCGTTCTCTTCTTGACGCTGGGCTTCCTTCGTCAGCTCCACATCACGGTCCGCTGCACAAACAGGAAATATGGACTTCATATTTTTTTCAAATCAAATCAATGTATCAAACAATCCAAGTATACGGCCAGTGTGACGATTATTATGGTAATATCAGGGACACACCCTCAAACCGACCTAATGGTAAATCAAAAATAATACTTTTTGTGACTTGTATGTTAGAAGTATATTGTCTGGATGTAATAATACCAGGGGACAGAATTTACATTCTTATTGACATCGAAACTTTTGTTAAGTAACCGAACAATGGCAAGACCAGAATACTCGAGCAAGGCACTTTTTTTTTTAATACAACATGAGTAGCAAACAAGCATACGGCCCATCTGATGGGAAACGGTTACCGTAGCCTATTTACGCTCACGATACCAAAGTATCACTTGCGAGTTGCCACTCTGTGTTCGGAGAGTTATAGTGTGTTGGCAGCATAAGGTTTAATCCCTCTGCTTCCAACACAATGTAACAATCCTCCCCCCTCCCCAAGGAGCTCATTACTGGAAACCTTATCCACACACATTTAGTCCACCCTGTGGGGGGTTCGACCTCAGCTTAGTGTTCGCTGGCGAGCTACAAAACTTGTCTGGACAGGTTGGCATGGCATAGAAGATAAGTTTAGTGTAGTAATACAAGAGGCACTCTTATTAACCGATGATTTTGCGCAGATTACGCCAGGTCTCCTCCAACGCCTCCATAGTAAACCAGGTATAGGGGTTGGCGCCCACGTTGAACGACTTGATCTGCTCGTCCAAGGCCGCCAGCGCCTCGAAATCGCTCTGAGCTGATGACAGCGACGCCTGCGCACGCACAAATATATTATTGACATTATAAACTGTTTTATATAACTATGGTAAGACATCCAGTTACCGGATATCGGTTGAGCTTAGTATAACAGTAGATGGCTATTTTACCTGGAACTGGTTGTGGGCGTCGCGCAGGGCTCGGATCTCCTCGATAGAGTTGCACCGCACCGGGTCGGTGAGGTCTTCCTCGGCGTTCTCGAACCATGAGTTGAACGCAGATGCCTGAACGCAACAATAATATACACATATATTTATATTGTACGGGCGTTGTGCTTTCTAAACCTTAATGGACTCGGCGTGATATAAGGCCCGATGTATGTGTGCCTCGCAAATTCATTCGATTTCTGGAATATAACAAATTCTATGTGGTAATCCAGTTAACAATCTACATCACTGCCAAATTTCATTCAATTCCGTTCAGCCGTTCTGGCGTGGTGTTGGAAACTTATTATAATATTAGTAAGATGTATAACAAAACAGAATTATAAGCCAGTGAGTTGTGCGAGAGTGTGTATCGGTGCGGTGCGGTGGGGTACCTTCTTGGCGAAGGTGAGGTAGAGGTCCTCGATCTGGCGGAACTGGTCCTGCAGCTGCAGCAGGCGCTGCTTGCGCGCGGCCGAGTCGGCCAGCAGGCGCTGCCAGCGCGCGATCACGTCGCCGTGGCGCTTCACGATGGCGGCCGTCTGCTCGTGGCCCGCCGCCACCAGCTGCTCCTTCAGCAGCGTGATGTTCTGGATGCCTTCGTGCTCGAACGCCGCCAGCCCTGCAGCCGCACTCCCCATGTCACACGAGCCCAGGGCCACCGGATTAACGGTACATATACTTCTCATGGGGAAAATCGAAAGACCTTGCAATTTTATGTTTCGTAAGGATTATCAGAAAAAATTGTATATTTAGGAATATGTGTCAAATGTCGTTTAATTGTAAATAATACATCATATTGTTCGTCTAATACTCGTATACAACGATTTTCCTGGTGAGAAATGTATATTCCTAAGGCATTTCTATACAAATAGTAGTGATGAATATCAATGGAAAAAAGCCCCCTGAATAACCCCCAAAACAAATTTGAATTTGTTAATTTAAACCTAAATATAAAGCCACGTGAGACGTATTGACCCTTTTATATATAGAAGGTCACCAAAATGTATACAGCCTCACCCCAGCCATACTCGGTCACGTACGCGTTTAGTAGCAATAGTACGCGTTTATTGCAGCCTTAGATGTGACAAATATGTAAGGTAACAATTAGAATAGTTTTCTGTAGTATTTGTTGGTATGTAAATGCAATGCAAAGTGTATGCAATGAGTAGGTGTGGTGCTGACCGGCGTCGAAGGTGTCCTGCTTGGTGAGCAGCGTCTGCACGGTGGAGAGGTCGCGGCCGAACTCGTCGGAGCGCACGTGCGTCTCCTTGTCGGCGATCCAGGACTCCACCACGTCGGCCTTCCACAGCAGCTGCAGGTACAGCGAGTTGTCCACCAGCGCCGCCTTGCGCCGCGCCGCCAGCGCGCTCAGCTTCTCCAGCTTCGCCTGTTACACACACACACACACACACACAATGTTAACAACATATCGTATAGACAATAAGTGCGAATATAGTAATAAAATTTATATTATTGCTTTTAAAATTAATTTGTAAATATCTATCTCGCAAAGCGCTAAATGAACAGATCAAAAGAGATACGGACTCGGCGAACACCACATAAAAAATTGGAATCGCCCAAATGAGACTCTTCGACATCGAAGCAAACGGCACTTGTTTTGGGTCCAGAGTGCACTGCAGGAGTAGCTGTACCTGCAGCGCGTGCATGCAGGAGTAGCTGTACCTGCAGCGCGTGCATGCAGGAGTAGCTGTACCTGCAGCGCGTGCATGCAGGAGTAGCTGTACCTGCAGCGCGTGCATCCTGTGCTGCAGCGCGTCGGCGTGCAGGTTCCCGGCCGCGAGCAGCGCGCCGCCCTCCTGCGCCAGCTCGGCCACGCGCTCGGCGCGCGCCGCCAGCTCGGCCTCCAGCGCCTCGTGCTTCTTGAGCAGCCCCTGCACCGCCGCCATGCTGTCGCCGCACTCGCCGCCGCCCACCAGCTGCTGCTTCTCGCTGCACCACGAAGCATACATCACCATGGCTTCTCCAGAGGTATCTTATTATAAACGAACTTGATAACCTTGGCTGGAGCGGCAGTTGACTGGTCATATACGCCGGAGAATCGACAACAATTTTTAAGTTATGCGTCGAATGCGTGAACCTTCTAGAGGTGCGTACCTGATCCAGGCCTCCTCCTCGTCGAGCTTGGCGAGGAACTGCTGGTAGGCCAGCGACTGCTGCAGCTTGGCGCCGCGCTCGGCGGCCAGCGCGAGCAGCTCGGCCCAGGCCTGGTCGAGCGCGGCGCGGCGCAGCTGTATCTCGGGCGCGCCGTGGCTGGCCTCGTCCACCAGCCGCTGGCCGCCCTCCTGCACGCCCTGCACGCCGCTCGAGTGGCTCGCCAGCTCCGCCTCCAGCCGCTTGTGCTTCTTCAGCAGGTTCTGCACGCCCGTCAGGTCGCGCCCGTAGTCGTCCGACGCCACCAGGAGCTTCTTCTCCCTGGAGACATCACCAACGTCATAATCATCACGCTTTGGAAATAAACAGTGTGAGTGGTTCAGAGTGGGTGGTTCCGCCTACGGACGTTTATATTGTGGAGTGATATCCCCTTCGAGGAGGGAGTGTTAGAAGCAGTGGAACATTAGACGAATGATAAAATCACCACATCCCCGCTTAGTACGGGGTGAGTGCTGCCGGGCGGTATGGCGGTAGGTGCGTACTTGATCCAGGACTCCTCGTCGGCGATGTCCCGGAAGAACTGGTGCAGCGTGTTGGCCTCGTGCAGCGCCTGGCGGCGGTGCGCGGCCAGCGCCTGCACGCGCTGGAAGCGCTCGTTGATGGCCGCGCGCCGCGACCCGATGCCGGCGCTGTCGAACTGCCCGCTCGACACCAGCGCGTCCGCTTGCGCGTTCATGTCTGCGCGACACACATGTTGGCTTCATCTACGCCTGCCAGGGATGCTATCCCTTGCCCGTCGGTACTGTGGACTCAATGCTAGCCGACGAGCAAACGAGCAGGATGGCTGTCATATAATACGACATGTCTGCTGGGGGATTCGAGGGGCGAAGGCAGCCCTCGGGAGGAGAGCACTGCTGATCTCCGCGTTAAAACCTAGATAGCCTCTATATACATGAAAGGCGGGGTTTAAGTGAGGACCCCCTTAGGACGATCAGGTACTTATATTTCCGCACGAAAAATCGCTAATTAGTATCACTATTATCCGGGATTGAAGTGCTATCGTAAATTAAGTTTACAGATCGCTACGCTCACATTAAAGGTTTAAGGCAGTAAGATATATTAAAGGCTGTACCATGTTCTACGGCAATGTGCGCTTTTTCCTATCAGCCTACTCTCACACCGGTAGAGATATATCAAAGAGTACTCACCATTGATCCTATCCTCGTGCGCTTGAATGTCTGCTTCGACCAGCTGGTGCTTCTTCATGAGGTTCTGTACCGACGCGAGGTCCTTGCCCGAGTCTTCGGAGGTCAGCAGGGTTTCAACCTAACGAAAGCGGACTACGATCAGCGATGTGTGTGAACGACACATGTACGTTAGTTTAAAACGATACTTAAATCAAGTAAAGTTTAAAAGTAAAATCCTTAAAATAAAAGTAAAATTTCACATGGAAATACAAATCCTATTGTATATTGGATATGGCATGCAATAATATAAACGGCTATTTTTATTCGCGAGTCAGGCGATGCCAGTTTTATATAATGCCAACTGAGGTGCATATTTCAGTTCAAATTTATAAAGTAATAATAATATTTCCTCAGGGTATCATTCTCTGGACTTCGATGGTCGATACATGGTGACGCACGCATTACCAATTGGCCATTACACATAATAAAATGCATTTTTTTATTTTGTAGTTGACTAAATAACAAAAATCTCTTTGTACACATCAAACCGAGCATACCTCTCCAAGCCAGAAGTCTAGGTCCTTCACGGCGGCGATGTAGGTGCGCTGTTTGTTGGCTTCCTTCAGTTTGAGAGACTTTTCGGTGGTCTTCTGTGTGAGGAACTCCCACTGGTCGGCGATCGACGCCAGCCGAGCCTGGTGACAACGTAAAATGCACTCAATGATAGTGTTATAAAGGTGGAAATCATGTGGACCCTTCGAAGGTCAAATACACTATATAAAATATTTAATCCAATTTAACAAATAAACAATTCTTGAATGTCAAATATTTAATGTAAAATCACCGTTACCAGTTTCCAAGACAGGACATGTTAAGAGAATCAACGGTGGAAAAACTCCAATTCTTTTTCTCTCTTTTTACTTAGGTGTAGATATTTTTTTTATTTATATTATGTAATTGTTTGCAAAAGGAGCAATTCATTACCATTCATTCACTACAAATAATATATTCTTCTACTTTATTCTCATATACATATAAAGCAATCGCCGTGGTTGCTTTCGTAAAAACTCTAGAATTAAAGTTTAGATGAAACTTTATGCAAGGTTCCCTGGGAAAATTAAGAATTGAACCCGATAGGTGGCGCTGCGATCGTGTTGATTTTTTAATCTTTTAACCCAAACGAAATTGGGCGAGACAGCCAGTTATAGTCAATAAGCTTGGCATTAGAGCATTAAAGCAAGTTGTGATTACCTGCACGGCGTCCTCGCTGCCGCTGCACTGGCCGCGCTGGACCAGGTTGCCGCCCATGGCGAGCACGGACTGGATCCTCTCGGCGTTGGCGGCCAGCTCCGCCTCGAAGGCCTGGTGCTTCTGGTGCTTCGACTGGATGTTGGCCGGGTCCTACGACAAACACATATTATTTATAAACATAACTTCATGCCTTCCCACTTGGCAGCCCAAAGGCAGATCGTTTCTTTTCATACAAACGTAGGTTAAATTATGTTATCCGTAGCGCTAATAATTTTGCGAGATTGATTTTAATAGCCTTATATATATAGATATTATAGATTATAATATATAATATTGATCTAGCCTACCCCTTCCTACCTTAAGGGTCTTGCAATATATATAAATTTTTCTTTGGTATAGACAATACCTTGTAGCTCTCCTCAGTAGCGAGCTGCAGTTTCTCCGCGATCCAGTTCTCCATCTCATCAGCGTCGCGGGAGAACTGCTGCAGGGTCTGCTCATCTCCGAGGCGGGACCGCTTCTCGATGAGGGCTTCCTTCAAGTGGCGCCAGCGGTCGAGCACCTGCTTTCGCTTCTTGTCGATGGGGTTGGCCGCGTAGTGGTCCGACGCGATCAGCTGGTCGGCCAGCGTTTGAAGCTGGGCGATCTTCTCTTCCTGCGGAAGGGCAACGTATTCCATAATGTATAATAAGACATGTGTAATTTTAATTCTATTGGTAGACTTACGCATTTCGGTATAAAATATATCACACGTGTTAATGCAGCAAGTATAGTAACCGATCTTCGCGCCTAATTTCATTCAGTACTTTTTGCGTGAGGGGGGAACAAACTTCATCACAAACTTACGCTTTTATAATATTAGTAAGTAGATAGGTAAGTCATATTCGGTCATGCATCGCACTCGCAAATAATAAATAATAATAATAAAATTTTATTTGGTAACATTGTTTTGGCACAGAAATTAAACGTAACGATGACATTCGCAGAAGTTAAAAACTGTATCGCGGATGAAAACGCCTACCTCCTAAGGACATGAATGTACTTCAAATAATGCAAAGCTTCAAACATTCAAATACAATCCTCCTGATAGTATAAACTGTTGCCACACCAAGGGTGGAGCGGGGGAGGGGGGTGGGGACTGGAACTTACGTGCGCATTGATGGCCTTGTCGAAGTCCTCGTGCTTCTTGATGAGCTGTTCGACGTTGTCGGGCTGCGCGGCGGCGGGCGCGTCGGCGGCGTCGGTGGCGTCGGCCCGCTCGGGCGCCAGGAAGGCCTCGCGCGCGCCCATCCACGCCTCGGCCTGCTCGCAGTCGCGGTAGAACAGCTGCAGCTCCAGGTTCTGGTCCAGCTTCATGCGCCGGTCCACCCACGCCCTGTGCGCGCACAAGATACAGCGCTATACATAACCTGATGGGAAGCGGCTACCGTAGCTTACTAACGATCACGGTACCGAAGTATCACTTGCGCGTTGCTACTCTGTGTTCATAGAGTTATAATGTGTTGGCAGCATAATGGGACAAATCATTCTGGTGCCAACACAATTTGAAAATCATCCCCTCCCCAGGAGCCCATTATCGAAAACCTTATTCATTGCGCAGGACCACAACACAAACGTTGTGTTTTTGGCGAACGGGAAACCCATTATGCCCAGATACGCTTTTGAATATTCTAGTTGCTGTAAGAACGTGTATTTTCTAAAAACAGGAAGCATTAATTAGGTGCGCTACTAACTTCTCCAGCTCCTGCCGGGCGTCGCCCATGGTGTTGAGCTTCTCCTGTATGTCGACGCTGGCGTAGTGCCCGCCCTGCAGTAGCTGCTGGCCGAACAGCTCCAGGGCTTGGAACGTTCCCGCGCGCGCGTCCATCTCGGTGCGGTGCTCCTATCAACAGCCACGGTATCGTTAAACTTGGCAACACTCAAATTTGTTTGGTAGTATTCTTTAGTGTATGTATATCTTCAACAAAAAACATGAAAAATAAATTGCTTAAGTAATCCGAACGTCTTGCCAATGTAAACTAACCCTTATGATTGTTTCTCTAGGTTGAATACATATATTTATTGATGACATTGCGATATTAAAACATTACGAGCCAAGCTAAGTCCTGACAGCTAAAGTCAATTGATATGAGCTTGGGACATTACTCGTTCTGAAAGTGAGCTTGATTTGATATACATTATTTGAATAATAATAGAGTTATTTCAATACGCAGGTACCAATGGGAGTTTTATACGCCTATGTAAGGGAGTCAGAAAGATATGCAGCGAATTTTAATCATTTCATTTAAACACGTAAGGCAGAAGACGAATGTTATATAGGACAACATACACACAACAACACACAAACAAAATGAACAATTCGTAACACATAAATCACACGAAATTGCACTTAATTTAAATAGTAATTATTTGACTATCATTTTCGACAAATTCAACCAATAACATCCAAAATCATCCAAAGGGTTAAAATTAAAAGTTAACGGTTATCTCGAATATAATTGTACAATAATAATACTTAAACAATGAAAACAAACATTAATTGTCGACAATAAATCACTTTGAAGGTAAATAGTTAAAAAGGCGTTTTTTATTCTTTGTTAGGGAAAGTAAGTTTTGTTTAGACGTACTCAGTTCTACGTGGATTTAGTCAATTTGTACTTAGGCTTTGTACGTTGAATGAGAAGGAATAAGATTGAATGAATAGTACATCCAGTCGTGTTTATTGCAAACAACTGTGTTGATTAACAAATTAGGATGATTCACACTGTTTTATAAATTGCAACGTGTAATTTGGGAATGTTGAGGCAGTTTCAATTGAGAGCTTAGGACAATTTTTTTATTGAACGTCACGAAAATTCGAAAAAAGAACTATATTAATCGTTAAAAACTAATTCAGGCTTTATTTACTTTGTGAATCTAAATTCGCTGAAACTTCTAGGATTTGCTTTGCATAAAACGAAGGTATTTGCTATATATTCCATACGCATATATGTGAGATTGCAATCAATAGAGATTTTATACAATGAGCCAGTGTGAATCTTCCTCGTGTTAGGCTCGCAGCACACATGCGTGCAAGGCGTCTGACCTGAGGCATTACGCCATAGCGCGCGTCTATCTCCAATCGCTGAGTCTAGAAATACATGTACCCAATATTATCGTTTCTGTTCGTGTCACTTGGCCTTACACTTCACTCCATACAAAGTAACGGATCAACCATACCATGAGGTTTTCTGTACCTAAGTGTGCGACCACTTGTATTTGCACAAATCTATACAATTGTGCAAAAAGTTTGTTCGTTAAGTTAAACTTAAAGAATTTATTTCAGTTGTAACAATAATCATTGTTGAGCCCTTTTTGTAAGTATAAAGATATCTGTGATAGAACACCCCACTTTTCTATAACAAAATTTACAATCATAATTATAAACGTGTATGTGTGGGTGTGTGTGCGTGTGTGAGTGTGAGTGAGCTTACATGGAATATGAAACTGTTTGTATGTAGGTGAGGTAAACAGTACTTTAAAAGGAAATCTTGTCTGATTGTTACAGCTAATCTGCATTTTACAGGGGTTTTCACGGGCTGATAAGGATGCTATCTTATTTTAATTAAAAAAAGAGTTAGTTCCGAACAAAGTAAGGTCCTTATGGAACACTGAGGTCTATGATGGCTCTGACGGCTATGATCACTGATGGCTGTTGATATTTCTTCAATAACTTTAGATACTTTGTGATATGTTTGTCAAACTTCGAACAAGCATGACAATATTTATAGATGAACAAATACACCGGGTTCAGTCGATGACATCAATGAACGGGTTCGCTTACCTGGTGACGTTCGAGTAGCGCTTCGGCCCCGGTGACGTCATTGGCGAGTTCTTCCGAGCTCACCAGCGCCATCATGGAGTTGATCCACGCCATTAGGTCGCGGTAGTCGGACAGGAATCTAGAAAAAATATTATCAATGTTATATCTTACTGCAAAAGGGCTCAAGTTTTGATATATTACAACACCCGCATTCGTCGAACATATATTTAGGTGTCAAATGTCAATATGACGGTTGCCGTTCATCACCGTTAAGTTAACTTCATTCATCCATAATAACATTATAGATAGTGCCATCCAGGAAGACTCGAGTCTATTAGTATAGTCAGTGTGGGCGAAGGGGCGGCTGTAATCAGAGGGCAGTGGCAACAATCGTGTATGGGGGAGGGGGGGGGGGGGGGGGGTTTGTACCTCTGCAGGTCGTAGGAGTCGAGCAGCTTCTCCTTGCGAGCGTTGGCGCGCGCCTGCAGCTGCTGCCAGGCCTCGTTGATCTCGCGCTGCTTGCTGTAGGTGGCGTCGGCCGAGTCGCCGTGCGTGGCCATCAGCCGGTTGGCCGTCTCCTCCAGCTGCCGGATCTTGTCGCCCAGCGCCGCCAGGTCGCGCTCCAGCCCCTCGTGCTTGCCTGTCAAAGCAGGGTGGCTTACTTATTGCTACGGTGATCCCACTAATACTATAAACGCGAAAGTTTTGGAGGATGTTTGTTCATATTTCTCGGACGAATTACCAAATGGTATGCGATGAAATTTGGCACAGACATACATTATTGGCTGGATTAACAAATAGTATATGTTTTATTCAATAGATGATTCCAGAAAATAATAATAAAACGCAAAAACGGTGAAACCGTGGGTCACGGCTCTGTATCCATAAATCTGTTGTTATGTCCCCTCCCATATTCTAACAATGTTGCGCAATCCAAAATAGGAAACAAAACGCGACAGGAGGCTAACAATCGGATTTTGTATTTATGTGTAAAATTTAAGCATCCAATAAAATACCAATATACGTCTTTTAAGACCTAACAAAATTGAAGCGTCCTGCACTTTAATTCTACTTCCTCTTAAATCCTAAAGAAAACGAGAACTGGGTGCTGTCCAGGTTGGAAACACTGGGAAGAGTTGCCAACGGGACGAGAGCTACTCACGCTGCAGGGTCTGCACGGAGCGCAGGTCCTTGCCGAGGTCGTCGGTGGCGAGCGCGGCCTCCTTCTCCGCGATCCAGTCCTTGGTCTCGTCCACGTCGCGGTGGAAGCGCTGCACCTCATGAGCTGAGCCCAGCTGCGCCGCGCGCTCTGCCGTCAGCTGCTGCAGCGAACTCCATTTGGAGTTCAATTCCTGCAACAGATTTAAATTAGAGAAACGTTCAATTAAATCTATACGTGTATCTGACGCAAAGTTGATTCATTAGTAATATGTTTTAATGTAATGGAAAAACGATTGTATGTATTGAGGCATTACTGTGACTTTCAACAATCCTTGCTTTTAAGCATTTTGTTTTACTTTTAGATATTATTCTAAAGACGTCTCCTGAGCATTTTTCTAGAGAAAATTTAATTATATAGTTCTGTTTCATATTTTAAAGATAGGATACAGTATGAGAACTAAACTACAATATTGTTTAATATATTAAAACTTAAGAACTAAGGTACAAATACTTACAACAAAATACACTTTAATATTTGCTCTTAGCGGGGATCGAGCCCACGTCCATACGCTATGCACCGATGACGGTTCGCTATACCAATTAGCGGTGCGCTCACCTGCATCTGCGTCTTGATCTTGAGCGCGGCCTCAGTCTGGCCGACCGTCATGAGCTGCACGGCGATCTCGTTCATCTCGGCGAGGCGCACCTCGTTGGCGCGCAGATCGTTCTGGAAGTCGTCGAACTTCTTCTGCATCACCTCCACTTGCTCCAAGTCTTCGCCCACATCTTGCACTTGCGCGTGCATCTCCTGCAAAACCACCAACGTTACAAATGGCAATAAATAGATAGAGAGAGACAATGCCTGAGAATAAAGATGAAACGAACACAGGGTAGACCACCAACTGGTTGCGATGGGCTCAGGATCAGAAATAGTGTCGTGTAGGCCTATGCAATGTGGACGGTTGATAATGGTTGAATCGATTGAGATGAATATATAAAAAATACTTAGAGAAAAATAATAATTGATTAAACTAGCATCTAATGACTTTACAAGATTTATTGTAAATTTATTGATATTTTGATCAGACAATTAATAGTTGCAGTGGCATAACATAAAAACACTTTTACGATTATGACTAAATGGTACATCTCTCATGTAGTCAAAATATTTATAAGTCACAATTCACTTCTGCAAGCATTTATAAATAGATAAAGAGTGCATCTTGAATATATATGACACTGAGAGCGTATCTGTAGGTGGATTTGTAAATGCAATCATAAATGTCAAATTATCTGTCAAATGGTATGTCACTGTTAAATGACCTGTTCCATCTATGATTCGTTTCTCCTTCCATTGTTATCCGTGTCATTCTGTTTCTTGTTTAGTTTATGAGCCCATAAACTTATAAAGCTCTTAAATACCTTATCCTTGATCCAGGTAGCAAGCTCAGCGGCCTCTCGCACAAGTACATAAGCCTTGACCGTCTCATTGAGCTTGTTCTGCCGCTCGCGCGCCAGCCCCAGCAGGTTATCATACTGTGCCTCGATCTGTAACAATCATATGACATAACTATTTGTATTGAAATACAGCTACGCGTTTCGGGAGGATATTTCAGCTAAGCATCGAAATTTTACTAATTGTACTGAAACTGTAAAACTGTAGGTTTTTATCTTTATAATAAATGGTGTTTCCTAATGTCTATAGCAGAGTGTGCCTTACCAGGGTGTACATAACATTGGTTTTATTATTTTATCTAATATTTTATTATTATTATTTATATTTTTAACGTGAATGTGAAATGTGAAACAAGTGAATGAATTTGTATATCTTGGAAGCATGTTCACACGAGATGGAAAGTATGAAAAAGATATTGAAAGAAGGATAACTGCCGGAAATAAGGTGAATGGGGCCATGTCGGCGTTGATGGGCAGTAAAAGTCTGAGCAAGAATGCTCGAGCTGCTGTCCACAACGCGATATTGGTACCTACCTTGATGTATGGCAGCGAATCCTGGGTATGTCAGAGGAAGTATGAAAATAGCTTGAATGCAGTCGAGATGCGATCTCTTCGAAAAATGTGCGGCGTAACGATATTAGATCGAATCCGCAATGAAGAGATTCGCAAATCAACTGGCGTGAATGAGGGCGTGATTGTAAAGATGAAGAAAGGCATGTTACGTTGGTTTGGACACATTGAAAAGATGAGTGAAGAAAGATTGACGAAACAGATATACAAAGCAAAAGTGTGTGCAAGAAGAGGCAGAGGAAGGCCACGTTCCAACTACCTGGATCAAATAGATAGGACTCTCAAGGACGGGAACGTTAAGAGTACTCGAAACCGACGAGCATGTATGAAGAGACTGATGAATGTGGACGAAGCGAAAGAGGTATGTAAGTCTAGAGAGAACTGGCGCTCTATACTCTCTGCCTACCCCGTTAGGGACTTGGCGTGATGATATGTATGTATGTATTTTTAACAAAACATACTGTTTAGCCCGTTCACTTACCTTAATTTAGAATCATGCGCGAGAATTTATTGGGGTCCTTATATGCTAATTTTAATGTTTATTTCTACACCTTTTCATTAATAATGTGACTTTGTGCTGGTATAATATTAATCACTTATTTGTTCAAACCACTACATGAACTACAGAAAAAGCGTGTAATTTCCTCTATCCAAGAGAATATGTCAATCCATACTAGCTGGCTCACGTCTTTATACTAAAAATTATTCATTAATAATTCTAGTTAAATTTGTACGCTTTAGTAATTGATCGATGCAAATCTATATATACACTGGCGAGCAAAAAAATCGACTCACTTCATACTTTCGCACTCAAAGTGTTCTAATTTAAAAATTAAGACCTAAATCTTAATTTAGGTCTTAAATTCTTTGAGTTCTAGATGTTAGCTTTAAAAAAATAACAATTACTACAGTGTTAACTTTTAGACGTTGTCACAATAGTCGAGGAACAGTAACTGTATGATTTCGTACTCGTTAACTCAGTTAGCATTGCGCGACCTTAAGGGGTGTAAAAGGTGACGTACCCCTTTCACCCTTATCAGTTGACCGTGAAACGTCAACAGGTACACATCTCCTCAATCTCCAAGCAAGAAAATTACCCGGAAATGGATACAACAGCGGAAGCAGCGGCTCAAGCAGTTATCCTATTGCAACAGGGCCTGAGTCAACGTCAAGTGGCTCGTACTTTGCAGCTGAGCCAGTCAGCGGTATCCAGAATATACCGAAGGCACCGGGAGACTGGTGACTTTCACCGACGAAGAGGTTCCGGTAGAAATCGGTCCACTTCGGAGGCAGACGATCGCTTTATCGTCCGTACTTCGCTGAGGAATCGTTCTCTCACCGGGGTCCAAGTTCAACGGGAGCTCCGAGAAACACGTGGGGTAGCTGTAAGTTCTTGGACAGTGAGAAGAAGACTCAAGGCAGCAACCCTCATTCCAAGAAGACCAGCAACGGGTCCCAAATTGACTGCAGGTCATCGAGCAGCCCGGCTACGTTTTGCAAGAGAACACGTCGATTGGACTGAGGATCAATGGCGCGCTGTTCTCTTCTCGGATGAAAGCAGAGTATGCCTACATGGTAGCGACAGAAGGAGAAGGGTGTACAGAAGGTCGGGGGAGCGATACGCACAATGCTGCATAGCAGAAACTGTTGCGTACGGAGGAGGTTCCTGCATGGTGTGGGCTGGCATATCAATGGAAGCAAAAACTGCACTGGTTTTCATTGAAACTGGCCGCCATGTGGGAGGGTTGACCGCACATCGGTATATTGAAGATATCTTGGAAGACCACGTCATCCCATACGCTGGTTTTATTGGAGAAAACTTCATCCTGATGCAGGATAATGCCCGTCCACACAGCGCAAATGTCGTGCGGCAGTACCTACGAGAAGTGGGTATCGCTGTTATGGACTGGCCAGCTCGTAGTCCGGACTTGAATCCTATTGAGCATTTATGGGATGACCTAAAGAAAAGAATACGGGCTAGAGATCCTGCACCAGGTACAAGAGCTGACCTGCAAGCGGCTCTGACCGAGGAATGGGTGGGTATACCACAAGACAGAGTGAAGCACCTCATTGGGTCAATGAGGAACCGCTTAGAAGCTGTCATCAGAGCAAGAGGGGGTAATACTCGTTATTAAAGTGGTAATCATTATGTAATAAAGTTTATTTAAAATTTTATGATGTCTTTTATTTTAAAATTTTTACCCTTATTTTTTCAAGTTTTAGTACTCGCAAAGTTTAAACACATTTATTGTTCATGAAAATGAGTATAAGTTAAGAGTATTTGTACTCATTTTAAAGCCAAAATCTAGAACCTAAAGAATTTAAGACCTAAATTAAGATTTAGGTCTTAATGTTTAAATTAGAACACTTTGAGTGCGAAAGTATGAAGTGAGTCGATTTTTTTGCTCGCCAGTGTATATAGGAGATCCCATTTTTGAACTGACTCATCACGAAATCTCAGGAACTATAAGGCCGATTGACTTAAAATTTGGTGGAAGTATTCGTTACGCGATGTAGAGGTCAGCTAAGAACGGATTTTATGAAACTCCACCCTAAAGACGTTAAATAACAAAAAAACACGTTTTTCAACCATTGCTTTTTATTGCGCGAAGTACAAATGTATGTCATCTGGGAAAAACAATTGCAAGAGAGTCGTTCTTCACCTGCGTTTTAAAACTAGAATTCGATTCAATGTTCATTATTATTTAAAGATTTTAAACATTTTTTTTAATTTTTTTTTTGTAATCGATTATTTATACATTTAACCAAGTGTTATTTGTGACCTTTATAATAATTTAAATTAGTTATTAATAAATTTATTTCAACGCATAAACATAGATGATGCTCAAATATAAAACAATATTAATCGGAAACCAAGAATCGTATTTATTGCATATTGTTATGGGATACCATAGACGATAACAAGTAAAACTGGCGCGTACCATAGATTGATTATGGCGCGAAATACAAATGTCATCAGGAAAAAACAATTGCGAGAGAGTCGTTCTTCACTTACGTTTAGTAGACTCGGGACAAGTCGGGCAATTTTTGTGTTTTTTTTTTAGTTCGGAGTAACGATCGTAGATCGAATCCGCAATGAAGAGATTCTCAAATCAACGGGTTTGAACGGGGGTGTGATTGAAAAGATGAAGAAAGGCATGTTAGGTTGGTTTGGACACATACAAAGATTGACGAAACAGATATACAAAGTGAAAGTGCGTACAAGAAGAGGCAGAGGAAGACCACGTTCCAACTACCTAGATCAAATCGATCGGACGCTCAAGGACGGGAACGTCAAGAGTACTCGAAACCGGCGAGCATGTATGAAGAGACTGATGAATGCGTACGAGGCGCAAGAGGTATGTAAGTCTAGAGAGAACTGGGTAGGCTGAGAGTATACATACTCTCAGCCTACCCCGTTAGGGACTTGGCGTGATGATATGTATATTTTTCAATTCTTTACTCTTATGTCAATAAGGCAAGAAATCTGTTGTAACGATATTCACAACATTCTATAACTTCTAGAAGACAACTGTTGTATTCTCTGTGACACACCGGTCCTATACTGTGTTAATTCAGCTAATAATCTATCTCTGTGCCTTATTTCATCCAATACCGTCAGTAATGTTTGCAAGCAATATATATTCTTATACTTTTGTAATGTTCGTAGGTAACACGTGAACGTACTGTTTGTCGTTTAATCGCTTTTGCTTTGCTAATAATTTAACTATGTGTATTGGTTTTTATGTTACCTATTTATTTTTTATACTTATAATATGCATCTCTATTATAAGGTTTTTCTTTTATTTAATCTTCTATAAATATAAAAATTAATGTTTGCCCTTTTAGAATCGTAAACGGCTGGATCGATTTTAATAAAATTTGCGTGTCTTCAGGTGCTTTCGAGAATGGTTTAGATTCACAATTGGACCCGATAGGTGGCGCCACTGGGTCCATGGCTTTTATTTTTTTCACCCAAGCGAAGCTGGGCGGGACAACTAGACTATATCTATAAATATATAGAAGATCCTATTTCTGAACTCACTCATCACGGAATCTCAGGAATTAAGGCCGATTGATTTGAAGTTTGGTAGGAGTATTCCTTACGCGGGGTAGAGGTCAACTAAGAACGGATTTTATGAAACTCCACCCGAAAGGTGGAACGCGGGGGCGTTAAATAAAAAAAACACGTTTTCTAACTATTGCTTCCATAGGTATGAAACTTTGTCAAAATATTCTTTTTGGCATGATATTAATTACCAAGAATGGATTTGACGATATTCCATCCTTCAAGGACAATGCGGGGGTGATAAAGGTAAAAAAAAACTTTTGACCTGAAGCTCCTTTTGGTTTGAAACTTGGCAATATCTGTTCATTATTATTTAAAGTTTTTAAACATATTTATTTTTTATTTGATTTTATGAGTAATCGATTATTTATTCATTTAACCAAGTGTTATTTGTGACTTTCATAATAATTTAAATTATTTCAACCCATAAACATTGATGATGCTCAAATATCAAACAATATTAGTGACAACCATGTATCGGAAACCAAGACTATTCCAAATTCGCCTCTATCAATTAGCTTCGTATATAATATTGTTATGGGATACCATAGACGATAACAATTATATAAGATTGATTATGGCGCGAAATACAAATGTCATCTGGGAAAACAATTGCGAGAGAGTCGTACTTCACTTGCGTTTTATAACAAGAATTCGATTGAAATGAAGCTATTCCACGGATTTCAATTCGGTTATCAGCAATACATAAAGTGTGTTTCAAGTGGAAGTTTTGTATCATATGTTTAATAAATAACGAAATATTCAAAGATTTGTAATGTGACGATAGACACATATTTTTGTGCGCTTAAATCGCATACGCTGTGTAAACCTTACGAGATAGATCAAATGAATTTAACACGGATTAGTATATCTTAAAATGATCGATTATTATCATTAGTATCAATATTGCACCCGTGCGAAGCCGGGGCGGGCAGCTAGTATTTTTATAATTATTCTGTTATAGAAGTATAGACGTAAAGGTTCAAACTCTCAATTGTTTAAAGTGGCATATCGAACGAAGAAGGCGTGGTTCGAAGGCCTTGACGATTGAATAGGACAATTATTCATCAGGACAATGAGATGGGAGAGGCTAATTGCAAGATATATTTAGTAGATCTATAGATAATAGATCAACTGAATATTTACGAGACACGACTACTAACACTTGTTTACAAATATACTGCATGGGTAGCTTTTCTTCAGAGATAACTAATATTCCATGTGAATAGCTAAAAATAATTTATCGCCAAATTTAATCCAATTCCCAACCATCCCCAACATCCTCACACACATTTATAATATCAGTAGACTTTTTCATTCTCACGCCTTCCCACATGAGTCCCCGAAGTGGTAAGCAGAGGTGTTCAGGTAGTAACCACACACCCACTTTCCGCCAGATATATTTTGGTTGCCAACGTGACAGATAGCGAGTCCATCGAAGCACGACTATACATATATCCGTGAATTTCTTCTCAGACGTATGCAGGTTTCCTCTGGATGTTTTCATACACCGTAAAGCTCGTGGTGTGACTAAAAAAAATACCGTAAGACCAGATGCTTGATAAAGTTGGGCTCACCTGGTTCTGCCTGGCGGCGATGGAGCTGGAATCGGCGAGATTCTGCTGTGAGGAGGAGAGACCAGCGTCGATCTTTTTCACGTACGCGGCAGGGACGAACCCTTGCCTGTCATTCACTTCCACCTTCCACCAGTCCTGTGGAACGTAAGGAAGTATTTATACCAGATTTTTTAAGATTACGTTACAATTGATATCTAATATAATAATACCTAGAGACAATTCCACACAGACGGCACTTGAACTATGGTGACTAGACAACGGTATACTTATACAGATAGAAACATACATACAATACAATACAAAAACATATATGTATTAAATTAAAATACATATATATTATACTCGTGGTCATCACACAAATCTTTATTTTATAATTTCCAAGCGCCTCGGATTATCCTTCATGGGTATGAAAGTGGGATTAAACGTAGTTGTGACTACATTTTCCGAATGTTTAGATGAAGATACAATCTGCGAAAAATAAACGAAAATATACCTTAGTTAGTTCACCTAACTGTTATAATCGCACGATAATAAACGCTACAAAACAGTGTACAACATAATATGATAACACTGTAGCGTTTCATACAAATATTTACGTATCGTGCATAAGAGATTTGCCATCACACATGCAAGTGCCCACGTCAGGGTAGAGGAGTGTTTTCAATCAACTGTAACCGTTATTTATATTAAAAACAGATTTATTTCAGTTCGACGAGAAAATATGTTATGTACCTGAACGCCTAGTTGAGTAACTGGCCAGAAAATGTAGATCGGTAATAACAGCAGGAGGATAAAATAATAGATAAAATAATATATAATAAGTAGTAGTTGTAGACGATAGATAGAAACTATTTAAAGAAGCATTTCATATATTTTTTTGCACGTAAATTGTTGCTAATTGAGATTAAGTAAATGTCTATATACCTTATAATTATTAATTACCTATATATTATTAATAATAATAATTACCTATATACATTAATTATTATAAATGTTCTTTCTTTTGTTTACAATGTGTCCACATTTTGCACAGAAATCTATGTCGGGCAGTTTCTCACGGTTAAGAATCTAAGGACATCCTTATGACAATAACGATTATAATTTATATTTGATTCTGCGTCCATAAATAAAAAAGGATTACTGAAAATGGACGTCAAATTCTATGAAACGATTCGAAATGTATGACAATAATTACTTACATTCCTGCTATTCTCTACAGATCTATTAAAACCCTCCAATTCTTTATTGAGATCCTCATCCCTCCTACAACTTAATATCCTGTTAACTATATGTACTATAAACCAGGTTAACACTATCATTTCGTCACTAATATCACTATCATATCACAGAGGGTTGCAACATCGAGCATTTAACGCGATATGCTACATTTTATAGAGTGCGCATTGAGGTGCGGGCGGCGCGCGCGCTACTAACGTTGTGTTTTCTTTCACAAGCCGCTAAGCTGTTACGTAAAATATGCGGATAGCACTAGATAACAACGGATCGTGTAAGGCTACGTTCACAGTGCACATATTATGAATTTTCACTTTCGTCTGCTATATTATATATATGCGTGTACATGATATATATTATATATGAATGATATATATTCAGTCATATTAATATTTCCCGTTTCTTATCCCCTCTATAGCCTGCCATACCTCTCTCTGCATCACCCAAAGGTTGACTGTTAGAGAATGCCTACGGCATTAAATCCGCCTGTGTAAATAATTTTGAAGGAAGTTTTTAAAATAAATAATATAAAAATATATTAGTTACAAAAAATTACAAGTGTAGTATTATCTTGTATAGATGATACTAAACTTCTATTTTTTAATTTAATTAAGGATTATCAGAATAATTTGTATTTAGGAATATATGTCAAATGTCGTTTAATAGTTATATTTTCCAAAATATTACACATATATCCTTACAAAGCATAAACTTGCAAGGTGTTTCGATTGTTCTGAAGAGAAGTATATATCTTATATAATTCATGCTCTTAATTTATAAGAAGAACATTCATTACATTTTGACATGTTCTCAATAGAATAGATATTTAACTTAAATGTAAGTAAAAACTTAAACGAAAGTGTTACATAAATGTAACACTTTCTTTTTTTTTATTAATAGTCGTTGATCAATCAGTGTGTGCAATGCCTTATAAGATCTGACATCGCCATTTATCAACGGCATTGAGATGTTGATTTGTCGAATTATGACTAATAACCAGCCGTCATATGCTCGCTCAGAACTGAAGTATATCCTTACAGTAAATATTATTATCACGCCGAGAACCTCTCGGGGTAGGAGGACTAGAGCATTAGTTCTCTCTAAGCTTAAAGACTTTCGCTTCAGCCATATTCAGCAGTCTGTTCCTTCACCACGCCGGTTTCGAGTACTATTGACTTTTTCATACATGAGTATGCGATTTGATTTAGTCTTGATTATTCCTATGTTCGAACTTGGTGGTATGAGCTATATATAATATAAACGTAGTTAATAACTGTATTAACTACGTTTATATTTCTTACATCAGACCAAAACAACGAACGTTTTACCTAAGATAAAATTTGTCTGCGTCAATATGTACATTTGATACAAAAATAATGTAGAGAATCTATGACTCAGGTACCTCAGATAGTTTCTTCAGTATACTAATGTTTCAATGAAATAAAAATAATAAATACATGTTGGATTTTTTTAACTCGTGAGAGAAACACTTACGATGCCAAATCATTAACTCAATATTTAAGATCGACTACCAAATTACATGTAATACAGACACTACGCGTATATATATAATTCGGTAGTTAATTAAATTCGGTGTTGTCAATAGCGTTGATAACGTGGCCGATAACGTTCGTATCTATTCACGTTACACGCTGTAATAATGTACACAATAAATTATTTTTTATTATCAGACTGGTTAAGACATCTGTATGAGATTATTTTGTGGCGTCTTGATATCCATAATAGCATTTAAATGTCTAATCGAAAATTGTGTCTTCAATCAAACTCGAAATTTCATACCTAAGCTGCATAAGAGTTAATTTATGATTATATACCCGAGAACGTCAAGAGTACTCGAAACCCACGAGCATGTGTGAAGAGACTGATGAATGTGGACGAAGCGAAAGAGGTATGTAATACTGAGAGAACTGGCGCTCTATATAATTATACTCTCTGCTTACCCCGCCAGAGACTCGACGTGCCACACTATTCTTTCCTAAACTTTATAGTGTATGTGTGCAACCTTCCACTAATGTTTAAGTAATATCGGTACACACTGATTACCTATGACACGCACACAAAATTTAATAAACTCGGGTCGGGTCATCATCACTCTTCGCCTCCTGCGACCCCCTCGACTAGAAATTGGTGTGGCGCGTGTTCGTGGATGGCACTATCTATGCTAATGGTATGTTACACATAGATACCTTGTTGTTAGAGTTGAGCAGAGTGAGCACGTCCCCGCGCTTCATGGACACCTCGCGGGGGGACTTCTCCGCGTAGTCGTACAGCGCCACCACGCACTCCTTGCCCGACACGTCCACCACGGGGGACTCTTGTTGCTGCGGGGAGGGGACATTGCGTTAGGGATTTCCTTCATAGATAACATATACGCCTTTAACACTAACCCTTGTTGCCGGCGAGGATGAACCCTTACTATGGAAGACGAACCTTGATATGGAAGTCAGGGTTTGCGTCGCATGCGAACAATTAAATTATAATTGGAAACTGATAAGAGCCCAGTATGCATGTACTTTTGATAGTTTAGAAATATAAAGAAACTAGTTGTCCTCGGGTGAAAAAAATGTATTTCCTGAAACTCGATCGCAGCGCCATCTATCGGGCCTAATTGTGAATCTAAACCATTCTCGAATCCACCTGAAGATACAGAAAATTTCATAAAAAACGGTCCAGCAGTTTAGGGTGAGTTCGGTGACATACACACCACCCACAGAATATACCTCAGTCATAAATTCAAAGTATTTTTTAAAAGAAAAACAAATAATTTCGTCCTCCAACTCTCTCACAACGGCAATGACTTATCAAAAAATAAACAATGCAGGGTTAGTTCAACTATTGAGTGTAGAAATGCAATAAATGACTGACCCGACAGGCGTCGGCTTGCTCTCTCAGCGCCTTGACGGTGTTCTGGAAGGCCTCGAGGTCGGAGAGCAGCGCCTCGTGCTTCTTGAGCAGCGCCTCGGAGGAGTCCTCGTCCTTGCCGTAGTCCTGCGTGTTGGCCATCGGCTCCTTCTCGCGTATCCACGACTCAGCCTCGTTGGCGTCCGCGAAATACTGCTGGGCTTGCAGCGAGTCTTCCAGGTCTTGCTTGCGCTACAAACAATATACATAATTATATCCTGCCTTACAAAATACAAGAATTGATTGTCTCGACGTGATATGCTCAAGAAATTCGTTGTGACATTTTGACCTTATTTTTACATGAAAATCAGCTGTAATAACTAAGTGGTTCTTTTTTCATCCAACTAATACTTACTGAAAAAACCCCACAAAACCATATTTCGAAGTGAGTATTATTCCCTAAAAAGAACGGTCGCGGAGCAGGAAGAATTTCGTACGTTGACCTGTTTACCTATCTCTGTCGCCTGCACTGAAATATAGTGCGTCACGCTCGCACAGATGCAATGGCTGGGGTTTTCGATGATTGTAAGCCTTCTTTCATATAAACCACAGTTAGTACAAAAATGTTTGTGACCACTGTCAATAGGTACAAATGTCATTGTACGAATTTCCTGCTCCACTACCTGAATATAATAATATTGCCATTTTATATCTTTGAAGCAATTTCTTTGAACGCATCATCATGACAACGCCCTATAATATGACACCCTGTAAATAGCGTAATTAGCCGTTGAAGGCCGACCTGGTGCGCCTTCTCCTGCAGCTGCGTCCAGTGCTGCTGCAGCTGCGCCAGGCGCGCGGCGATGTCTGCGGCGGCGAAGTGTCCCTGGTCCTGGAGCGCGGTGCCCGCGGCGCGCACGGCCTCCACGCGCGCCTCATGCTGCGCCATCTCGCCCATCACCGCCGCGTGCTTCTTCATCAGGTTCTGCACGCCGATCAGGTCGCGACCTGGGCATTACATATCTTCTGACTGCCGAACGATCGCAGCTAACTCGCGCGTATTGAGTAAAGGAACTGTTTATTTCAACCAGACTCCTGTCGCACCAGCTGGCGCTCCATTTGGACATCTTACTAATATTATAAATGTGAAAGTTTGTAAGTTTGGATGTTTGCGGTTCTTTCACGGCCAAACGGCTGAACCGATTTGGCTGAAAGTTGAAATTGTGATAGCTTATACCTAGGAATAAGACATAGGCTTATTTTTAATCCTGATAAATTCAAAGTTCTATTATTATAAAGTATGATGCTCTTTCACGGCATAGCGGCTGAACCGATTCTAGCAGGAAAATACATAAGCTACTTTTTCGAACTCCACGGGGGCGAAGCCGCGGGCATAAGCTAGTAACATATCAAGGCGAACGAATTCTCACATTCAAGAACCCGACGGGGTCAGTGCGTTGACTTGCAAAAGATCGGTACTGCTCTCGGGTAGTGTAAAGTATTGGGTTCCTGCGACGAGTAAGATTTCTAAAACCAATGTGTCTTAACGTACCTTATCGTCAGATGAGTCTCAAGATGTTTCCATGTCAAAACTGGGTGTAAATATAAAAAGAAATATTTAAGTCGCCTACCTCTGTTAGTAGAAGCAATGATAGGCTCCTTCTCCCTGATCCAAGCGGCTTCGTCGTCCAAGTCGCGGAACAGCTGCTGGGCTTGCAGCGAGTCCAGAAGGCGACGCTTGCGGATCGCCATGGGTTTGTCCAGGGCTGTGTAGCGTCCGACCAGGGCATCCTGGTGGGTAATGGATAACAGGTGTGAGTCACGCTTTCGCACAAGGGTCATCGAAGGGGTATGCAGAGGTGTGTAGGTATTACCCACACTCACACACTTTCGTCATTACTAAGACAATTCATAAAAATCATTATTTAAACAAAAAAAAAACAATTTTAGGCAGTTATTCTAATGCCATCTCATTACCAGCGTCTTATACTTCTAAAATGCAATTTTATATTGATCGTACGAATTTCGTTTTTGTTTTAATTTATTTTATTTGTTTGGATACATTACTAATTAATCTTTACATTATCTTTTTCAGTTCATCTAATTAATCTTATTAAATAAATATTGTATACTTCGGCTGGGTATGTCTACATTATAAGTACTATATTACATACTAAATAAAATGTCTACTACAAGTCAAGATTTGTTTTTGTACCAACCCGCTTGGTCTGAATGTTGTCCTTGTCGAAGTGCTCCCGCTCAATGAAGGCCTCGGCCTGCGTGCGGATGGCGTCGATGCGTTCCCCGTGGGAGCTCACATCCGCTTCCAGGAGCGCGTGCTTCTTCTGGAGGTTCTGCACGCTGGTCAAGTCCTGCCGGGGGTAACAAACATCATGTACACTATTGGACGTATCAATGGGGACGAAGCGAGTAGAGAGAGCTGGCGTTCTTCCCTCTTTGCCAACCCTGTGAGGGACTTTGCATGATGACATAGAATATAGTGGAATTAATGAAGTTTTGAAGGTCTGTGAATATATTGCCGAATTAGTTGCATATATTACATCTTTATATATATAATTCTTCTGTGAGTGTGTATGTCACTGAACTCCTCCTAAACGGCTGGACCGATTTTAATGAAATTTTCTGTGTGTGTTCAAGGGGATCTGGGAATGGTTTAGATTCACAATTGGACCCGATAGGTGGCGCCACTGGGTGGCGCCGTGGCTTTAATTTTTCTCCCAAGCGAAGCTGGGCGGGACAACTAGTATTATATATAGGCATAATATCTGACCTATCGGTAAAATTCGAGCAATTGTGTAAAATAGGTCCTCCATATAAGTCGTACTTCGTGTATTTAGTCCTGGACACCGGTCTACGTCAGCCGTACCACATGTACAGGGCTAATTCACAAATATGTAAATGTATTTGACTGCCAAAATCGCATTTATCTCAAGAATAATACAAGTTCACTAACGAATATTTAGATTGCATTGTGATTGCTATAATTAGAAAAATACTGAAGAGCCTACCGCCAGCTGGCCCCCCTGAGGCCACCCACCTTGCCATAGTCCTCGCTGAGCAGCTGTCCCTCGACCTCAGAGAGCCACAGTTCAATGTCCTCGGCGGCGCGGTTGTACTGCTGCTGCTGCGCGGCGTCCTGCAGCTTGCTGCCCTTCAGCTCTGACGATTGAGCCAACCTCTCCCAAAGACCTCCCAACTCACTAACGCGGGACTCGATTTGCGCTGGACAAATAAAGGTTTCGATGGTTGAAAGATTTTTTATACCTCGACATTGATTACAAATATGTAGATGGAAATTCCATCCATCTAGACAAAATCCCTTTATGTTCCCGCTAAAGCTATCCATTGTATGGCAATGGTAGGTTTTCATTGGTGTAGGGGCTGTCCATTAATCACGTAATGTTTTTTTAATGGTGATAAACGGTGAGGTTTACGACTATCCCCCCACCCCCCACCAAAAATCACGTGTATTTTTAGTACCTACAAAGAATCTTAAATTTTTTATAGTATTATTTTTAGTATATCCTCACGCCTTCCCACAAGGGTCCCAGAAGACCCCTTCTGGGACCCACCCAGGTCTGCCTACCCAGGCAGAGGTGTATAGGTAATACCCACACACCCACTTTCCGCCAGAGGTATATTAGGTGCCAACGTGACAGATGGCGAGTCCATCGCCGTTACTCCAGCACGACTATACATACGCCTTTGAATTTCTTCTCAGACGTATGCAGGTTTTCTCTCGATGTTTTCCTTCACCGTTAAGCTCGTGGTGTGACTTATCACTGTATTTAAGTTCAGAAAAACTCGTTGGTACAGTCGGGATTCGAACTTGCGACCTTTGCGTCGCAGGCAACTGCTCGAACCACTCGGCCACCACGGCTTTCTAATCTAATCCTATTTCTAGAAAATTAAGAAAGAATAATAGGCAGAAGATTACACTACACGCCGCTTTTCAGTTTAGAAATCAAACGTTTGATATCTTACTATACCCCCCCTCCCCCTTGTGATATTTCTTGATTTTTGTCGAACTCCTCCCCCCCCTCTCGAACCTCACGTGATTAATGGACAGCCCCTAGGTATATGTAGAGTACAATAGAACAACTTCAAAGGGACCGCTGCAAGTGTGGGCGCATTTGGTAAACTCACGTTTAGCGAAGTGTTCCTGGTCGAGCAGCCGCTGTCCGGTGATCGTGATCTCGTCGATGCGCGGCTTGTTGGCCTGCAGCTCCTGCTCGAAGTTCTGGTGCTTCTGCACCTTCCCGTTCAGGTTGGTCGGGTCCAGGTACGAGTCGTCCGTCGCGAACTTTAGCTTCTCGTTTATCCACCCTGTACGTTAAAGGACGGCTAAGTTATATCATAAGCAATACAGTGTTGTTATAACAGTATGCATAAAAGTTGTGTGCGTGCGTCTGCGTGCGTTGTGTGTGTTGAGTTTAACGATAAAAATTGTCTTTATACTTTCAGTTGCGTTAAATATGAAGAAATAATCTTAAGATCCAACATTTACCGTTGAACAAATTAAAGGAATGAATTTCTATTTACCTTTGGTTTCGTCACAGTCGCGTTCGAATTGCTGGTACTTGTAGGCGTCTTCGAGCAGCACGCGGCGTTGGTTGGACTTCTCCAACAAGGCGGCGCGGCGCTCCAACAACTGTTCGCACACAACGAATCACATTAATAACAATAAAGAATTGAAACTTCTGACAGCCGGGCTTCAAAAGATCGCTATAAACGCTCATACAGACTGCTAAAAACATGACCCTTGTATTAGACTATGCTGTAGTTGGTAAATAATAATATAATTTATTAACATGCATACAACTTCTCACAAGCAAATACAGATAACAGTACCTAAAAAGAAGATTTTTTGTCTGATATTGTATTATATGTCTAATATTGTCTGATTTTATCTAGCGACGCTCGCGAAATCTCCAAATTCATCGAGATATCAGCCAGAATCCAGCATAAAACGCAGATATAGAATAGACTTAGTTCTATTCTGGCATTTTTACTAAATTTGGAACTTAAATACTAAGATTCGCAAAATTTTCTCATATTATGATCATATGAATGACATATAAGAAAATGGTCAACATCGTCATACAGAATTTTATATATATTTACTGACCATCTCTCTCCTCTGAGCAACGTCATCGGCGGCATAATGTTGTCCCTCAATAAGCTTGGAGGCGAACTCGTCCAAAGCCTTGATCTTCTCCTCCTGAGCGGCCAAGGACTTCTCAAAGTCCTCATGTTTCTTCAGCAGAGCTTCCACCGAGTCCAAGGAGTCACCCACGTCTTCATTGGCAAGGAATGCCTGAAAATGACAATGCGTTTAACATACGGACGCTTAATAGGTTGGTGTAGCAATATTCTTACCTTAGCTATATTATATATTTTTGTATATGATGCTATCCTATGCGTAAGCTAACCAACTAATAAGTAAGTCTATATGCGAAATTTCCTCAAATTCCGATCAGCCTCGTTGATCAGATCACGTTTTAACGTGATCGAACAAATTATTAGTATAGTATAGATTGATATAAAATGGAGCTTAACATAAACACGTACAACGGATAGGACGTCCATTGGGATTCATAAGGAAACGGATAGCTATGGTAATCTGTAATTACTCGATAAAATTTTAAATTATGCCTTCGTATAAACGCAAGAAGAACAGCATGAAGGTAATCAAACACCTTGCATTCAAATACAGGTGTATTAGAGAGATAAATTAAATACAGCGCTAGTTGAGTCTAAGGCTATTTACATACATATCACGCCGAGGCCCTCGAGGGAAGTACACCAAGAGGGCGTAGGGCACCATTCTCTGGACTACTTGTAGTACTAATTTTGTTTACCATACAACCAGACTGGCCCATTAATTCATCCCAAACATTCTAGTGCTCCAAAACAGTTCAACGAAAAAACCACACTATCAATTGCGTATACATTACGTAAAGTAATCGCATACGTACCTCTTGCTTGTGCATCCAGGCGTCGGCTTGCTCGGTGTCGCGGTAGAACAGCTGCAGGTCCATGCACTGCAGGTACAGCACCCGGCGCTGGTCCCACAGCTGGTGCAGCGCGGCCGTGTCCCGGTCCAGCGCCTGCAGCGCTGCCTCCACCTCCGCGCTGGCGCGGTGGCCGCTGTCCACCAGCGCCTGGCCCGCCGCCGCGCACGACCGGATCACGTCCGATCGGGCGTCCATTTCACCCTGTACATTTGGACCTTCAGTCGAAATGATCCTTACATACAATTAAAGTGTTTTTTTAGTTTGCATAATTTAAACAAATAGTATAACACACTACGGGCTTCAGGTTGAAGGAAAACCTCAGGAGGTAACCGCCAAACCACCGCACGATAAACCCTTCGAGAACGTCATCATACACCGCAAACCATATCAAAATCTGTTCAATAGACTATATATTAACGCGTTTAGACAAACAGACAGACGGGGCGGAGGCCTTCTATAATATGTAGTGATAAGAAGTGTGTGAATTGTGTCAGCAACCGATATCCTTGGCATTAGAAGCGTGGCGATAACCACTTACCAACAGGAAGATCGCATGATGGTTTGCCACCTTAGTGGTTTAAAAATTTGTTACGAAATGTGGTGGTTGATGCACCGCAATTGTGATGACTGCTATCAGCGTTGTTATATTTTTAAACGATCCCAAATATGATGACCTTGACCTTGACCGTGCAGAGTAAGTGTTAGGTCAGTAGATGTGTATGTGACCTTGTGCTCCTGGTGCCTCTCGAGCAGCGCCTCAGCGCCGGGCACGTCCTTGGCGAGGTCGTCGGCCGCGATGAGCGCGCGGATGTCGCTGACCCAGGAGGCCAGGTCGCGGTAGTCCGCCAGGAAGCGGTGCAGAGCGTACGATGACTCCAACTCCGATCGCCGCTCCTGGAGGGCATTACATTGTACGGAGCTGGCGACATTTACCCACCCGCAGGTGGAGAGGAGGGGAGGAAGGGAGGTGTCACGCAGGGTTAAACGACAATATGATCTAGCGGATCTTCTCAGGATCAAAGTTAACCTGCGTCCGTTTCTGTACCCCCGTTAATGTGCTTGCACGCTTATTTACGCGCTGCTTTACACGAACACACAAATTGATGAAGTTAATAATGGTCGATGATCGAGAGTCCATATACATACACGAACGGTCACATTGGTAAAATGTGTATGTGGGTGTGTAGGGGAGGTGGGGGAGGTGAGGGAGGTGGGGGTACCTTGGCCTTGAGCACGAGCAGCTGCCAGGCGTGCGCGATCTCGTCCCGCTTGGCGTGTATGGCGGGCGCGTGCGCGGCGTGGATGGCGGCCAGGCGCGCCGCCTCGCCGCCCAGCGCCGACACCTTGTCCTCCAGCGCCGCCAGGTCGCGCTCTACACCCTCGTGCTTGCGCTGCGAACACACTCACATTGTACTGTTCACACCTACATTGGACCTGGACTGGACTGAACTGGATAGCCGCAGTTGACCGTCCCGACCCTTGCAAATGCCAGTCCGAGAAGAAGTTCAAAGGCAAGTGCACGGAGGTGCCTGTTAACCTATGACATAGAGGCTACTTAAGGAAATAGGGAATCCATTCAGGCAATGAGGCACCTAGACAGAGGTCGAAAAAAATAGCCAAATCACCACAAATTAAAAATACCAGAATATACCCCGAATAATATACATACATACATATCATCACGCCAAGTCCCTAACGGGGTAGGCAGAGAGTATAGAGCGCCAGTTCTCTCTAGACTTACATACCTCTTCCGCTTCGTCATACATGCTCGTCGGTTTGGAGTACTCTTAACGTTCCCGTCCTTGAGCGTCCGATCTATTTGATCCAGGTAGTTGGAATGTGGCCATCTTCTGCCTCTTCTTGCACACACTTTTGCTTTGTATATCTGTTTCGTCAATCTTTCTTTACTCATCCTTTCTATGTGTCCAAACCAACGTAACATGCCTTTCTTCATCTTTACAATCACGCCCTCATTCACGCCAGTTGATTTGCGAATCTCTTCATTGCGGATTCGATCTAAAATCGTTACTACGCACATTTTTCGAAGAGATCGCATCTACATATATAATAATATACATTATGACATTTTATCAATTATTCAACATATAAATTAAACATAGAATGATGTGATAGTTTCAGGTATCACTTAAACACATACATACAATACACATCATCAAGCCGAGTCCGGCCTCACGAAGTATTAAGAGAGTAGAGCGTCACTCTAACAATAGTAATAATGTACCTGCAGGGTCTGTACAGTAGCCAGGTCACGGCCATAGTCGTCAGAGCCGAGCACTCCATCCTTCTCCGAAATCCAGGCGATGGTCTCGTCGGCATCACGGTTGAAGCGCTGGATCTCGTGCGCGCCGAACAGACGCTCTTGGCGCATCAACGCCATCTGGCGGAGACGCTGCCACGCCTCGTTCAACTCCTGTCGAACAAAAATACGAATAAATCAACGATTCAAATTCTAAATTATTTTTATTCTTCCCACATACAAAAATATGCTACAGAAATTAAGGGTTAAGTAAGCAGTAAAATAGCTTTGTAGGTGGGAGTCAGGAGCCCGAACTAGGTTTCCCTGTACTAATAGTCTCAAAACAATCAAACCATGCTTTCAATTAATTTTGGATAGTATTATTGACTACATGAGGCAAAGTGTTAATCAAGAGCAGTAGCAAACACATCAAAATCCGTCGGTTCGATTCTGAAGGAACGAGCTACAAACATATTTACACACACACTCACATACAGTTGTTACTAAATAAATATCCCCACGCCTTCCCACAAGGGTCCCCGAAGGGGTAGGCAGAGGTGTATAGGTAATACCCACACACCCACTTTCCGCCACTAAATACTTTGCTAAAGAAACATTGAGAATTGTTATAATGTGTTGGCAGCAGAGGGATTAGTCCCATTATGCTGCCAACACAGCATGGCTGTCCAATCACAGAGTGGCAACGCGCAAGTGATACTTCAGTATTGTACGCGTAAAATTGTGGAATAATAATAATGTCGGTACTAACATCTTTCCTCTTGACAATGGTCTCCCGCTCGGGATGTCCCTCGAGCACGAGGCGCTCGGCGAGTTGATTGACCTCGGTGACACGGTACTCTTGCGCAGCCATGTCCTTCTGGAACTCGTCGAACTTGCGCTGGAGCACCTCAACATGTTCCAGGTCCGAGCCGAACTCTTCAGCACCCACGAATGTCTCCTGCGAAAATGATTGCATTATTAATATCTTTACGCTTTCCTACAAGAGTCCCCGAAGGGGTAAGCAAAGGTGTGTAGGTGGTACCCACACGCCCACTTCCCGCCGGTGATATATTTTAGGTACCATCTAGACAATACGAGAAGCCATTTTTATAATAACTTTATATAAAAATCGAGAATAAAGATACACTTTGTAACGCTTCCTTCATTCCAAGAAGGTAATATTTCACATTCATAGATACGAACTATTTAACATCTATAGCTATTTTCGAAGCTGAAATCATGAGAATTATCTCGCCAAGTCATTTGCATAATAATAGACCACTGATTAAGCGACAAGGAGATTTGAAGCGATTGGAAATTTTGTATATCAGTAAGTATGAATGTCATGTTAAGCAAGCTTCTTAGGATACATTTATCATAATATTATCACGCTGAGTCTCTCACGGGGCAGGCAGAGAGAGTTAAATGCCAGGTCTCTCTACACTTACAGAGTTTAGGGTTTGCTTCGTAGAAGGACATTATACGAGTGGGAGACTGTGCCACTATAATAAGTATCATGCAAGGGTCTTGTTGGCATTAAAGAAAATACAGTAGTTTTTGGTAGTTGATGTATTGTCTAACTAGTCTTTGAATGAACAGTTTTATCAATGCGTCACATGATGCAATGCTCCGTAAGTGTTATATTAAAATTACTTTGAGATCTGGCATCTAGGTCACCCCTACTGGTGTCCAATTAGGTAGGCATGTTATGAAGCTATTAGAACCGGAAATTAGATAATATACGACGGTAATGGAATGCAAATATAGGTACTAATCAATGCCTAATGTTGCATCATTAGTAGGGGAATTTGATATTTATATTATACTAGCTGTCCCGCCCAGCTTCGCTCGGGTGAAAAAGTTAAATTGCCCGTAACACGATCGCAGCGCCACCTATTGAGTCCAATTGTAAATCTAAACCATTCTCGAATCTAGCTTAAGACACACCGAAACACACAGAAAGCTTCGCCCGGGTAAAAAGGTAAAATTCTTGAAACTCGATCGCAGCGCCACCTATCGGGTCCAATTTAATATAGCCTATGTTACTCGGGGATAATGTAGCTTTCCAAAGGTGAAAGAATTTTTGAAATCGGTCCAGTAGTTTCGGAGCCTATTCATTACAAACAAACAAACAAACAAATCTTTCCTCTTTATAATATTAGTATAGATAGACAAGTATAAATTGTTAGATGTTATCAAATAGGTAGGTATTTAATAAGATGTCGTAATGATGACTTAATAAGATGTTATATTATAATAAGAGCAGGGTAGTAGTAGTAAAACAAAACCATGTTTCGGAATGAATACTACCCTGTTTAATAATGTTATCTTTAGAGCTATATCTTTTATTCCGCCCTCTTGAGGATATATGTATTCACACTACTTCATACAACTAGAAAACAACTGTTCTATTTCCTGAGAAATCCTCTATTTCAAATGTTTGACTATGAAATAGATCAAGGAAATATTATTCATAATGCACTAACCTTATCATGTATCCAGAACATGACCTCGTCGCAGTGCCTGATGAACTGCACGAGCACCAGAGCCTGCTGCAGCTTCATCCCTTTCTCAGCGAGCCTCGACAGCAGGAGCTCCCAGAGACGATGGAGCTCGTCCAAACGCCGGCGGATGGTCTCCGAGGCGAAGTGGCCAGAGGAGATCATCTCGGTACCGGTGTTATCCAGAACTACGATGGCATTGGAGTGAGCCGCCACTTCGGCTTCGAAAGCTTGGTGTTTCTGGATCTTGGCCTGTTGGGATTACATTGGTATTGGTTAGACATACAATGATCTTATCATGCTCAGTCCCTCACGAGGTAGGCGGAGAGGGTAGAGCGCCAGTTATCTCTTTCGCTTAATCCACATTCTTCAGGCTTGCCAACGGCCAACGGTTCTTAACCTAAAGCGACAGGTATACATTAAAATATTACACTAAGACAAACGTCAATTCTTTGCTCGAATGCCCTGTTTTACGGGACTACAAGTACATGCTCAGCACGCAAGTATAGTCAGCGCGAATCGAACCCGCCATTTCCATGCAAGCAAGGACTTCAGTGGCTCAACCATTGTGCAAACGGTCTGTTCATCTTAATAGCGTGGCATAATATAAATTGCCTTCCCATGAAGATTTTTATGGAATTATCTTTAATTTCCTCGACAAACGGACTATCTAACCCCCAAACATATTTTTTCATATCGGATTAGTATTAGATTCCGAGGTTAGCGTGTAATAACAAACTAACAAACTCTGCCTCTTTATATTAGTAAAGATATTTATATATCTTTATGACAGCCTACAAGGATCATCAAAGGGGTAGGCAGAGGTGTTACAACACCCTCCTTCAATGGAGATATATTTAGACGTCAACGTGATTGACGGCGAGCGCGTCTTGTGTTTCAAGCACATATAATATTTCGTGGTATGTAATAATTGGCATTAACCGCACACTACATGCCTTCAAGCATGTAGTGTGCGGTATTGACGTAATAACTGTTATCATTAACAACGATAACACGGTGTATTATAGACAGTGGATACACACTATCACGATAAGGTATTCAGCAATTGATATATTACATAACTGTAGATAAACTTAACAATTTATTAATAAACCCAATTAAACAATCTCTTTTCCAAGGTATCAGTAGGCCCAGATGGGTCATATAAGTTAAAGAAAAATCGGCTCTAATATTCTTAACACAAGTTATATATTTTCAAGCGTTAGCATACCGGTCCCCGAAGGTATAGGCAAAGGTGTGTAGGTAATAACCAAACACCTCCTTTTCGCTGGAAATATTTTTAGGGTGCCAACGTGACAGATGGCAAGTCGGTCGCCGTTACTCAAGCACGACTATACATAGCCATGTATATATGTTTTTGAATTTCGTCTCAAACGTATGCAAGTTATTCGATGATTTCCTTCACAATACAACACAAATTGCAAACCTGAAGATTGGTGGGATCTTTGTAGCTCTCATCGCTCGCCGCCTGCAGCTTCTCCTGGATCCAAGACTCGAGTTCGTCAGCGTCGCGCTTGAAGTACTGGAAGCGGCGAGAGTCCTCCAGCTTCTCACGCTTCGCACGCGCCTCTTGCTTGAAATCTTCATAGCGGTTCAACACCTGAAGGAAATAAATAAATAAATTACTAAAGTATATATTGCACTAATTCAGTATTAATTCAGTATAAAGTAATATAGTATTAATTCAGGTATAAAGAGTGGCCGAGTTGTTCGAGTAGGTGCCTGCGACATAGATTGCGAAAGTTCGAATCTCGAGTGAACCAATGAGATTTTCTGATCTAAAGTATAATGATTAATATATGGATTTACATATATGTCAATCCATCCAGAAATATTTAAATTACTGAAACACGATCGCAGGGCCACCTATCGGTTGCAATTGTTAATCTAAACCAGTCTTGACTCCACTTGAACACACTAAAAAAATCATCAATATCGGTCCAGCCTTTTAGGAGGAGTTTAAAGACTAACATAAGGACACAAGAAATATATATGTATAGAATTGAACCAACTACTGGGTACTCCTTTATTTTGCATTAGTCGTAGCTATCGCGAGTAAATCTCATCGTGACAGGAAAACTCGCCGTAATGAATTGTGGCTATTGATCATCATCTTGGAAATAAACATGACGTGATTTTTTATTGTTTTCAATGCATTTATCGTATATGTATGCAACTCAATCAATAACAAAACTAAATCGTCAATAACCTGCTCACGGCGCTCCTGGATATCCTCAGCCGTCTCCAGGATCTTCACCTCTTTGGGGGGTGGGATTTGCTCCATAGTGGAACTGCAACAACAATTACAACAAAAAATTGGGACTGAAAATATAACGATTTTATTTGAAGATTTTCAATGAGTCAGATCTCGAATCCATTAGAACACACAAAAAAAATTTCATCAAAATCGGTCCAGCCGTTTAGGAGGATTTCAGTCTCCCTCAAATATCTATAAAGTGTATAAAATATAATATATATAAAGTGTAATATCTTATAATAATGATCTTCCCAAAATTGTACCACTAATTCATCCGTAAAGATCCCCATCTCTGTTAAGCCACTGGTCACCATATGGCAATCGTATTTATTAATGCCTTCTCCCCTTCATCTTCCTATCCCATTGTAAACATGTACATAAATAAACAAACATACAGAGCATATACAGATGATATCCAGATGCACGTGACGTGATGGTTATGAACATATATCGCATGGATAGGATAATCAAGGAATACATGAGAAGTACTTAAAACTGGTAAGAAGAGATGGCCTACAAGGCACTCGGCGTGACGACATTGACATTTCTACATGAATAAAGGCAGACAGAGAGAATGGAGCGTAATTACAGACATTTTTCGCTAACACTTAGTGTAGTATTAGTTATAAGTGGGTACTATTATATTATATTACTGTACTACCTACATGTACGAATAAAGCCAGTGTTCAACCAACCTTCTTGTGTTTCACTACATGGTGGCAGCGGTGCTTACTAATTATACGGATTTGTGTTGTAATAGTTTAATGAATATTATATTAAAGTGACATTTGGACTTGTTTACGTCCTTGTGAATAAGTGTAAGCATGGAACACGCACGTCCGCCTCCAGAATTGCATATCGCAGGCAGCCCGGTAGCGCGGGCTGACGCGTGGCGTAAATGGTGGAAGCAATTTACAATATTTATTAAAGCGTCTGGAATTACTAAAGAAACAAAGGACGTGCAATCAAGTTTGTTGGTGAACCTCATTGGAGCTGAAGGATATGAAATATACTCCACATTCACGTATAGTAAAGATGAAAACCCAGATGATATACAATGTTTAAAAAATAAATTTGATTCTCATTTTGGAACCAAAACAAATATAACCATGTTACGTTTCAAGTTCTTTACAAGAAATCAAGCGGCGGGGGAAACAATTAGTCAGTACGTCACAGCATTGAAGGTGTTGAGTCAAGACTGTGAATTTGATAGCCTAGCAGATAGTTTGATTAGAGATCGAGTTGTATGCGGGGTGTCGAATAATGTCGTGCGGGACCGGCTGCTGCGCACTGATGAGCTGACACTCGCCAAGGCCGTGCAAATATGTGAGGCTGATGAGATGTCCAAGGAGGAAAGTAAACAAATCGCTCAAGCTACATCTAGTACACAAATTGATGAAGTAGCGGCGGGAGTTCAGAATCGAGGGCGCGGCATGGGGCGTGGTCGCTCTGGTCGTCGAGGGCTGCGTGGCCGGTCCGGGGCCTACGCCGGCCGCTCTGGGAACTACGGCGAGCTACACACGTTCTGCTCGCGCTGCGGCAATGATTATTGCTATGATGTACAGAGATGTCCAGCTGTTAAAGTGATGTGCTTCTTGTGTAACCTTCGAGGACATTTTGCGAGAATGTGCCCTAGGAAAGTAATAGGGAAACGTGTTCACAATGTCAGTGTGTCGGACACAGAGGAATACAGTGAGGATATTTTTTACGTGAATGTTATTGAAGGAATGTTACATAAGAAGAGTATACCTAAGGAATGGGTGGAAGTAGTGGACTTTAATGGTAAGCGTGTTTGTTTCAAGTTAGACACGGGTTCTATGTTAAATGTTTTGTGTAAGGCTGATTTCGAAAGCATAGGGTTTAACGTATCCGATCTCACTCCCTATAATAAAAAAGTGTATTCATATACGGGTAATACTGTGCCTATTATTGGTGAATACAACCTATGTATAAAATACAATAATATTACTTATAACCTAGATTTTGTTATCACTGATATGTACTGTCAAAATATATTAGGTTTACAGGGTTGCATTAAATTGGGAGCAATTAAACGTGTTCATTCACTTAACATAGATGTAATGTACTCAGATTTATTCAAGGGCTTAGGTAAACTACCTGGTATCCATAAAATAGTTGTAGACAGGCAGGTACAGCCCAATATTTGTCCAGCGCGGAGAATACCATTAAGTCTAAGAGACAAGTTACATACGGAGTTACAACGAATGGAGACATTAGGTGTAATACGCAAAGTGCATCATCCAACCGAGTGGGTTAACGGTATAGTTGTAGCTGCTAAAAAGAACGGAGATATTCGCGTTTGCTTAGATCCACGTATTTTGAACAAAGCGATACAGCGCGCACACTTCCCACTGCCAACAGTGAGTGAGGTAGCAGTGCAGCTGCAGGGAGCGCGCTATTTCAGTGTACTCGACGCCAGGTGTGGCTTCTGGATGCTTTGTTTAGATGAAGCTAGTGCAGATCTATGTACTTTCAACACCCCTTTCGGTAGGTATCAATTTTTACGTCTTCCTTATGGGTTGAACTGTGCACCAGAAATGTTTCATGCTAAAATTAGGCAATATTTAGAAGATTTAGAGGGGGTAAACTCATTCATCGACGATATTATTGTATGGGGAGCAACAAAAAGTGAGCATGATAAGCGTTTAGATAGATTACTTAACAGAGCAAGAGATATAGGTATAAAGTTTAATAAAGACAAATGTAAATTTTGTGTTAATGAAATTGTGTACTTGGGTCATGTGTTCGATGAAAGAGGAATGAGACCAGATCAAACTAAGGTGAGGGCCATAGTAAAAATGCCATATCCGCATGACCGTAAATCATTAGAGAGATTTTTAGGGATGGTAAACTACCTTGCCAAATTCATTCCGAACTATTCAGAATCAGTTGCGCTACTTAGAAGTTTATTAAAAAAGGACTCAGAATGGGTCTGGGATAGCCAGCACGCTGAAGCAGTTGATAGATTAAAAAATAAAATTTCTTCAGCGCCGGTTTTATCCATTTATTGTAATGAGCTGCCGATCGTGCTGTCTGTTGACGCGAGCTCCGAGGCTCTGGGGGCGGTATTGCTGCAGGGCGGCAGGCCCGTGGAGTACGCCTCGCTCACTCTTACCGACACACAGCGTCGTTACGCACAAATAGAAAAGGAAATGCTGGCAATTGTATTTGCTTGTGAACGTTTTCACCAATACATTCTGGGGCATAGTCACGTGACTGTACAGTCAGATCATAAACCCCTTGAGTCTATATTCAAAAAAGCATTGAATTCAGTTCCAGCGAGATTGCAAAGGATGATGCTTCGCATCCAAGCATACGATATAAAGGTTACTTACACACCTGGTAAATATATGTATATTGCGGACACTTTATCTCGTGCACCGCTATCTGATTTGATGCAAAATAAATTAAGTGACGAAATTGAGGTACAAAGTTGTTTTTTATTGGAGCATGCCCAGTTTAGTAGTGAAAAATTAAACTTAGTGAGGCATCGTACGTCTACTGATGAAGAATGTCAATCATTGATTAAATATATTATTGAGGGATGGCCGAGAAGTAAATATAGCGTTGATCAAACTGTCCGCATATTTTGGCCGTTCCGCGAATGCTTAGAATACGTCAATGGTATTATATTAAAAAATAATTTAATATTTATACCGCACTCGCTACGCAAGGAAATGTTAGAACGTATTCATGAGGGGCATTTGGGCATAGATAGATGCAAGCGCCGGGCGCGTGACGTAATGTTCTGGCCTGGCATGTCGCGCGATATCGAATGCACCGTGCGTGAGTGTGACACGTGTGCTCTGCACGCAGACAGGCCGCGTCGCGAACCGCTGCAGCCTCATCACATACCGGACTTGCCGTGGCAAAAGCTAGGTTCGGACATATTTGAATATATGCGGAAATACTATTTAATAATAGTCGATTATTTTTCCAATTTCGTTGAGGTCAATGAATTGGCTACTATAAATAGTAAGTCAGTAATAGCTGCCATGAAGGAGCAGTTTGCCCGTCACGGCATTCCTTCCCAGTTAGTATCCGATAATGGCCCAGCTTACAGTTCTAGAGAATTTAAATCGTTCATGAATGAATGGCAAGTTGAGCATATAACATCATCTCCGTTGTACCCTCAGTCAAATGGTAAGAGTGAAAGAACAATTAGAACTATAAAAAATCTTTTGAAAAAGTGTAAAGATTCAGGACAAGACTACTATTTGAGTCTTTTGAATTTTAGAACCACGCCTAGGGAAAAACTTGATTCACCTTCTCAGATACTAATGGGACGCAGGTTGAATACGCGTTTGCCTATACATAGTGAGTTATTACGCGAGACTGTTAACAATACGAATAACTATAAAAAAATATTAAATAATCAACATAAAATGAAGGAACGTTACGACATGTTTGCTAGAAATCTCCCAGAACTACAGACACGCGATAAGGTAGTTCTCGTGGATGGTACTAATAGGAGATTTATGAAGGTTGTGGAGAAGGCGGAGGAACCCAGGTCTTACATATTGCAGGATGCAATAGGTCGTAAGTACCGACGTAACCGACGCCATCTCGTGCAGGCACAAAATAAATTGGGTGACCGCGATCATTCGAAGACAGGAGAACATTTAAATCGAGAGCCTAGACAGTTCAACGGACCTACCAATTCAGTAACAGATGTTCAGGGACCTATTACTAGGCGGAAAGCTAAATTACTGGGAGATATTAGGCTACCTACCATCTGATATTCATTTTTTTTACTTTATTTGTTTTTTTTTCTAATTTTACTATTTAGATTATCTTATTATTTTAATAAATTGTATTACCTGAGTTGTAGTAGTAGTAGAATGATATTATGTGTGTGTGTTTGGATACTATGTAAGCCACTTGTAGGTCATCCATAACTTAAAATTCATTGTTTAGAATAATCTAGAATAATAGTTATAGATTCTACTTTCCTGTACCTTTATTTTATGTACTTTCGTTATAAGCCCCTATAAGGGGAAAGATGTAGTATTAGTTATAAGTGGGTACTATTATATTATATTACTGTACTACCTACATGTACGAATAAAGCCAGTGTTCAACCAACCTTCTTGTGTTTCACTACACTTAGGTTGAATAATAAATAAAGGCCTGCCTTCTTCTTAAATTAAAGTGTATGACCTTTGTGGACGCAACTGGTGAAGCCATGGGACTGTACACTCCAATAAAATATGTAATGTTGTAAGTTGCTGGCCCAGCAAATACTTCCACTATAGCTAAGCGCTGACCGCAACCTGCAGGGAATTCTCACGCTTTGCCTTCTGTGTATTGAAAAGTATAGCTGAGAGCCGTTCAACAGAAACCTTATTCAAGGTTGAAACACGACACTGCATTACAGTAGCGCCGTTTTTCCCAGATCTCGAATGAGGCGTACGTTTCCAAGTTACTGCTTGATAAGTAAAAGGGGGGGGGGGGGGGTATAACCTAGAAACTATCGACTATCTCTATAAGTTGCGCAAGAAGGAAGAATGAGCACCCCGTTGAGGTTTTTCCTGGAGGGTACAGCATGGAATTCTTCAAGAAGGGTGTAAAAAGATTTCCTGCAGAGTCGGCAACGCGCGAGCGATACCCCCGATGTTGCAAGCGTCCATAGGCGGCGGTAACCGCTTACCATCGGGTGGGCCGCATGCTTGTTAGTAGAGTGGCGGACAAAAAAGAGTTGGGTAAGCGAAAGAGGTATATGAGAAAGTAGAGACGCAAGAAGCACTCCATACTTTCTTCTGCTTTCTGATTAGAAAGATTAGAATGTATGTGGCTACATCGAAGCGGACGCTTTGAAGATTGCCAGCCCTTTTATGGGACGCCGGAAGACGACCTAGTTAGGAGCAGGATACACGCCTACAGGCAGGCATCACTTACAGCAACTAGACGCGCGTGTTTATTGCACATAGAATATCATCCTACTTATTAACTGTGTTCATTTAATGTTCTGTTAGAATATAGGCTATCTACGTACTCGCTGAAGTAATTGGCATACCACACTGTATTGAATGAGACTTGTCGGTTTCAAAATGGAACAAACAATTACAGCTGACGTTTTAAGGAAGTTACTATTTATGTGATATTTATTTTAAAACTAGGTATGTACTTCAAATGGAATACTTAAAAATATTTTTTTTTAGTACATGTTCAACAGCAAAATAAGATTTAAAAACCTGTTTGCATATACATTAAACAAATGAATCACAAGGTCGTATCGGGCTAAGCAGATACCGTATTATATTAATCCAAAACCTAATACTCACGGAAATTCTAGCAAATCAACAAATTGGGAAACACTCATTGCGAAATCTACTGCAACAATTTAAGATGAACTAAAATAAAAGCAAGTGCACTATAACAGGACAGAATCACGACTGAAATTGTTTTTATCTTATCTCATCTCAGCGTGTAATCAATAATGAAGTAAACATTAGCATAATTCGCTGGAAGGTCACTCCCCACTTGTCACTGTGACATCATACAGCCTTGTGAGTCACCAACTATGTAATTTATTTATTTATTTATTTATTTATTTAAGGCCACTTACATAGTAGACACTAAAAATAGCTTACAACTAGATGCTAAATATTAGTTGAATGCCACTACACTTACAAGCGGCGACAGCATGCACACAAATTAATTAAGAGCATAGAAAAATGTGGATAGATAAAATAATAGTAATAGAAATATATGATAAAAGGAAGCTAAATTAGGCAGTTAACATACACAACATAAAATAATGAAATAATGAAAAACTGAAATAAAACAAAACAAAACAAAGCAAAGTATGTTGATACAGACAAATTTAACATATCCTATGCATTCCCGTGTTACGGTCTCTTTCTCAAATCAAATCCGTACTTACGATAGCTATTGCAGAAAATATTGATGTCTCGTGACTTTGCAACTTCGTTGAATTCCCTGGTCATTCTGTTTAAGGGTGAATTATAGCCGAGATTGGTCTTCGATGAAGATGGTTGAAATAATTTTAATTTTGACGGTCTCGGCAAGCGAGAAGGTACAGAGAAATTCAACGACTGAAGCAAATCAGGAGCATCTAAAGTGCCATTTACGAGTTTGTAGAGAAACAGGTTGTCCAGCATTTGTCTACGATCCGAAAGCGAGTCCATTTCGAAGTGATAAAGCCTCTGTTCATAGTTGCTAAGTTTCTTCCCCAGATTGAAACCAAAAACCATGTGCCACATAAATCGCTTTTGTACCGATTCTATTCTTTTACAGTAGATAGCATAGTGGGGGTTCCAAACAGTAGTGCAGTATTCAAGACCACTGCGAACAAGTGCATTGTATAGTGTGATTTTTGAGCAGGGTGATTTGAACTCTCTACTGTTGCGAATAACAAAACCCAAATTTTTTAAACTTTTGCTTACAATATTGTCAATATGAATATTAAAACGCAGTTTCGAGTCCAAAGTCACGCCGAGGTCTCGAATACTATTCACCTCCTTCAAATTAATACCATTGATATTGTAATTGGTCTGATCCGTATCTTTTTTACGAGTAAAGCGAATTGCGAAGCACTTAGATACATTTAAAGTCATGCCATGTAAATCACACCAGGTAGATAATCGATTGAGATCCTCTTGCAAAAGCAGAGAATCACTGTCAGATCTGATAGTTCTGTAAAATTTAAGGTCGTCCGCAAATAAATGATGTTTAGAATGTATGAAGCAGCTGCTAATATCATTTATAAAAATATTAAAAAGTACTGGTCCCAAGATTGAGCCCTGAGGAACACCAGAGCATGCATCAATTGGGCTCGAGGTAAAGCCGTTAATGACAACAGATGACTCTCTGTTTTTCAAATACGACCGGCACCAATCAAGCAAGTTTCCAATGATCCCATTGTAATTTAGTTTCTGCACAAGTATTTTATGGGTTACTGTGTCGAAAGCCTTATTAAAATCGGTGTAAATTGCATCTACCGAGAATCGTTCATCTACAGATTTAGATAGATCATTAACAAAAGATACAAGATTCGAGGCAGTTGATCTTCCTGCTATAAAGCCGTGTTGGTGGACATTGAAAGTCTGTTTGAAATGCCACGTGAGTTTAGGGTACACAAGTTTTTCTAATACTTTTGAAAATACAGATAGGATAGTGATGGGTCTATAATTTTGTACATTCTCTTTACTGCCATTTTTGTACAATGGGATGATTAAACCTTTTTTCCATAACGTCGGGAAGGTACCGGTGCTTAAAGACTTATTATATATTAGAAATAGTGGATGAACAAGAGCAGAAGCGCATTTTACGACAAAAACAGACGGGATACCATCTGCACCAGGACCTTTCGTAGGATCAAGTCTTTTTAAAACGCGGAGAATTTGGTTTTTGTCAAAAAATAAAGTAGATAGGTAGCTTGCGGACAAATTTTGTTCAGCTTTGGCAGAGTATGTACTGTTTGTCGCTGATCTGTAGGCTGAGGAAAAGTTTTTCGCAAATAGATTACATATTGCTGGGCCATCAGATGCAACACTCTGGTTAAGAAACATTTGGGCCGGATAATTACTACTTTCTCTTTTTTTATGCTTAACAAAAGACCAGAACAGTTTTGGATTTGACCGAAGGCTGGACTCCAAGCGCGCTATGTATTTTTTATAGCAAATAGTTTTTAAGTTTTTGCATCTATTCTTCAACAAATCTAAGGCAAGTTTATCTCGGGGGTTGTTATTAAATTTACGTAGTTTCATACGATATTTCAGCTTTTCACGTAGGAGACTAATAAGGCTTCTTGAGAACCAAATTGGATACTTCTTAGATCTTGGTTTAGATTTAGGTACGTTTTCGCTAATTATATCGTATAGAACACTGTAGAAAGTAGATAACATATCGTCAACCGAAGTACAGTAATTAAACTTTTCATCCCAGGCCGTGCTATTGAGATCATTTATTATTTTAGCAAAGTCTGCTTTATGAAAACAGTACCTAGGAGTAACATTATACGTTAAGCTATTATCATATGAGAAGGGTACATAGAACTCTAGGGGAGGGTGGAAAGGGTCAATGATTGAAAGTGGATTGTCGCTTACCGAGATGTCAGTGATCAGAGTGTTACTGAGTATTAAATCCAATATTTTTTCTTTATGGTTAAGGGTACTATTATATTGTTTTAATTCATTAAGTGACATGAAATCTGAGAGCATGTGAGCATGGCTGCCACTATTGTTGGCATTTGTGTCGCATGTCATGTCATTTTTAGACCATAGAATTGAGCTCATATTAAAGTCTCCCACAAATAAGGCGTTACATATTATGTTATCATCAAACATCTTATTCGCGTTAATAATGAATTCTTCAAGAATGTGTCGTTGTACTGGGGGAGGAAGGTAAAGTGCACATAGATGTAGATATTCAATTTTTTGGTTATTGTTTCTGACTTCGACGACTACCCACAAATCCTCGCATTTCGATTCAAACTCATATAAGCGTTTTGAGTTTAATTCCTTGGAGATGGCAATTAATACCCCGCCCCCATTTTTTTTGGCATGGAAACCACTGCTTTCGCGGTCTCTTCTATAGACTGTATAACGGCTATCGAACAGCTCCGAATCGTAAACACCACTATTCAACCATGTTTCACATAAAATAATGATATCATATTGGCAACACACAATATTGCTAAAAAATTCCACAGTTTTGGTTCTTAAACCTCTTACATTTTGATAATATACTCGAATCGACTTGAATTTTAATAAATGTAGGTACCAAAACAATGTAAATGATTATATATAATTAATTTAGACTAAGTAGTGTGTCCTTATCGCGAATGTATACGTAGTTAGAGTCTTCGCTCTTTCGCATAAAGATTTTGCCATCACGTACCCAAACGAACTTGAAATTTAATTCGCGAGCTCGGATGCGAGCAGCAGCATGTAGGGATTTGTTCTCCAGAGTGAGGTGTTCCATCACAAAAATTGGACTTTTATTATCGCCACCAATCCCCAAATGGGCTGTGTTCAGTTTGTCGTTCGGATTAATTTTATTGAACTTGATGACTCCAGCTAAGAAGTTGTCTCGCACGCGACGGCTGATGAACTTGATGAGAACTGATCGAGGACGAGGGCTTTGTGTGTCATCGTAATCGTTGGTAATGAGATGGTTTGTTTGTACCTGTCTGTTATGGGATCATATTGGAAGGTGAATTTGTTATAACACAATTTATTGTGTTGTGTTCCTACGCGGTGAATAAGGTTTCCAGTAATGAGCTCCTTGGGGTGGGGGAGGATTGTTGTATTGTGTTGGCAGCAGAGGGATTAGTCCCTTTATGCTGCCAACACAGTACAACTTTCCGAACACAGAGTGGCAACGCGCAAGTGATACTTCGGTATTGTAAGCGTAAATTGGCTGCGGTAACGGTTTTCCATCGGGTGGGCTGTATGCTTGTTTGCCACTCTTGCTGTATAAAAAAAATGCCTCAATCAAGCACATAGTGAAATATTTGCAATGTAAAGCAATTCCATGTGTTTGTAATATAAATAGTGCCATCCACGAAGACGTGCCCTACTATTCTTCCTTTTAGTTAATAGTGTAAGTGTGCCACATTCCACTAATGTTCAGTACTTATTATTGTTACACACTGATTACCTATGAGTGCACATGCACACTACAAATAAAAGACTCGAATAATACCCCTCGCATCCCTCTAGAAATTTGTGGGGCGCGTCTTCGTGGATGGCACTATCTTTAACTTGGTAACTTATTAAGTACTAGTTGTCCCGCCCAGCTTCGCTCGGGTGAAAAAATACGATGGTGGCGCCACCTATCGCGTGCAATTTTGAATCTAAACCATTCCCAGATCCCCTTGAACACACACAAAAAATTTCATCAAAATCGGTCCAGTCGTTTGGGAGAAGTTCAGTGACATACACACTCACAGAAGAATTATATATATAAAGACTAGTTGTCCCGCCCAGCTTCGCTCGGGTGAAAAAATACGATGGTGGCGCCACCTATCGCGTGCAATTTTGAATCTAAACCATTCCCAGATCCCCTTGAACACACACAAAAAATTTCATCAAAATCGGTCCAGTCGTTTGGGAGAAGTTCAGTGACATACACAGAAGAATTATATATATAAAGATATGACTTTCAATAAGTGTTCCCTGTGTCCCTTACTTTGAATAAAATATTTTGAATTAGATTTTGATCTATAGTTACAATATTATAAGTAAGTATATGTAAAACAATTTTTTTTCTTATAATATTATAATTTATACTTGTGTGATGCTTGTCAAATGGCGAGGGACTCTCACCTATATATATTTCCAACAAAAAGTAGTTGTCATGCATCTGCCTACTCCTTTGGGGATACTTGCGGAATGGCGTGAAGGTGTATGTACACATACAAATTACGAATAATACATTGCAGAGTGGCCAACATAAAAATATATGATTAATATAAAATTTATAAGGGCTCAGCTGTACATATGTATAAAATTTATAAACAAAAAGTGTTCTAGTAATTATAGAATCGCCAGCAGACCCACTTTACCTACTCAATTTGTACCTGCTAAAGCTAATGATAGTAATAGTCAATAATAGAAAAAGCAATCCCTACAATCAGGTTATCTATTGTTGTGTAACTTTTAACTGCCTACTACATTCCAATGTATGACAAATGCTTTACATATCTGACAATAGCATTGAGCCCTGGTGGCTGAGTGGTTTGAGTAGTTGCCTATGACACAAAGACAGCAAGTTCGAATCCTCTGAGCTACTGCGATAAAATAGCAGCACCTTAAATATATTTCTGGCGGAAAGTGGGTGTGTGGGTACTCCTGCATACCCATTCGAGGACCCTTGTGGGAAGGCGTGAGGATATATAATTTATTATATTATATTATTAATTACATTATTAACCACAAGTTTCTTTCCAATAGAATCTTGAAATCATATTGAGCAGAAGCTCAAGACTTGACCTAGATTTCCTCCCATCCCCAATATTAAGAATATTAAGTGTTTAATGTAAAGATAAGTGTTAAGTAACAAGAACAGAAAAGATAGATTAAAAGTATGGTCAATGGTAAGTACTTGTAATAACATAGTTATATTCAATTAAGAATACATATACATATGAGGGAAAATATACTCCTATTCTACTAATATGAACAATTTGAAAAGTTACTGAACAGAATGGATGAAATTTGTCATAGGTAGATTCTTGTTACTTAAATTCTTAGCTGGAGTAACACAGAATATGTTTTAATACAAAATATATGTATGCAGGTGCTAGTAGGGCACTGGCTAGTACAATAATAATGTTCTCAATAAGTATATCAAAAACCAATTCTGATAAAAAAATATCCTATGTTGGAATTCTACCTCTGACAAATACAGAATGTTATGCACCAGTGACATCAAGCAGTCAGTGGTAATACAATCTGAGCATAGACATGCAATCTCATTGAGTATCTGTGCCATGCACACATGGGTGGGGCTAGTGCTGGTCACTCTCATATGTAGTTATGTACTCAGTAGAATGCAATGACACAGTTATTGGCCTTCTCAATGTGATTATTTATCATTGAATATGTACATAGTGTATAAATAGATGTAATATATAGCAACAATAATGACATATATTTGAACTTTTTGATAACAGACTAATATATTTGAACTTTTTGATAATCATCCACACAGAAATATAATTTAGGGTACAACTTTTAGTTATTGGTTCAAAGAAATGCATGTGCATTCTGTCAAAACATATTCAGGGCTACTATAGAATAAAAAGGACAAAAAAATTATTTACACAAATCTTTATACCAAAATTTTTCTGCAATTAGTTAAAAAAAACCTAATTTTGTACAATTTGTAAGTTTGATTAATTTGTCTCATTACCTTTCTAATACTGCCAATGAGGCGAAATTGCACACAAGTGGTAACGAAAACTATTAATATGATAATTAACCAGCTTAAACACTGTCTGTCAGCACTTATAGAATTATTTCGTTTTAAAAGAAAGTAAGTACACGTTGGTCCAGTCGCTCTAGATACAGACCGACCCGACACGCATGAGTACTATACTACATATATATCTATACCTACCCCGAATCAGCCGGCTAACTATCTACCTTCCTCGCTTCCCCCTCGTCTAATGACGTAATGTTCCAAAATAAACTGTAAGGATAACGAATCACTTGACTCAATTTTAGACTAACGCAGGATACATTAACGAGCATCCAGTTTAAGAGCATTAACTTTTATCAATAGTTTGTCTCAATACTACCTTGGATTATAATAGCTATATGTAGTTTAATAGTAGTGACAAATGGATTGTCGATTATGGGTGTGTCAGAGATAACTTTATTGCAGAGCAAGAATTGCTATTAAAACCTATCCTTAATAAAATATTGTATTGCTCAAATTACTCACCTATCAGAAGATTAATAGTCTCAGACTTGCTAACTTCTTTAAAGCACGTTTTCAGTTATTTTTCATGAAAATTCGTTCGTTCGATAGCCACTACACAAGCAGTCGCGTCACTTCACCGCACAGTATAATGTTGCCACATCAGAGATACTTAAACATATATTAATCAAAAGCAAACCAAATCAACCAGCGAACCCATAGATAATAAGAGTGTTAATTCACTTTAATATTTATAAAATAAAATGTCTTCAAAGGGGTTATCAATAACACGATTATTTCATTTTCACGAAAAATATATTCACATGCAAACATGACAGTCGCCAAATTACAAACTTTAAAACTGAAAACCTATGTTAGAAAAACTGTTTAGAACAAGTCACACAACTTGTATTAAACAGTTTTCCTGACGGAGTCATCTTTAGCTTCTGACTAAATTTAATACTCTGTCTGACAAAACAACCGTAACATTCAATGGAATAGCATCAAGTAAATAATTAAACCGTTCATGTATAGGGCAATAATGGAAAAATAGATATATAGCATACTTGTCAAAAATCCTGATTGATGTCGTCCGTCCGTCCGTTCGTATCGTCTCGTTTCGTCTCGTTCGTTCGTTCGCTAAGTTGCGCTGTTCTGTCTGTTGGGTCTGTTTGTTGTATCAATTTGTATGTCAATTATCAATTAACCCTTGTTAATAATGGACTGTTGATTATTAAAAAGCAGTGCTCTGTGCTGATAATATCGATGTGCAATAGTGAGTTGATGTGAACGATGGCTGCTGGTGGTGAAGAGCTATGGCGCGATTGCGCGTCTTGGCTGACGAGATGTAGTTTACTGCACCCGGACCACAAGGCGAACTGGGAGACAAGTACGATCCACGACCTGGCGTATACCTTGCGCGACGGCGTGTTGCTATGTAACCTGCTGAACGTCCTGCATCCTGGGTGTATCGATATGAAGGACGTGAACCAGCGGCCTCAGAGTGCGCAGGTAATCCTCCCGGCCTCATCTTCACTCCAGCTATGGTTAAAATCATTCATTTTTGTCTCGAATTAGCGTTAAACACAAAGGCGAAATTAGTTTCTTGGGCTACATGCCACATAGAGTTTATTGATAGCCTATGAGAAATAAATCATATGTGCCAACATATTTGGTAGAATTAATTATAGTTCCTGCTTTTTTCATTCAGGAATCTCAGCTGTATTGCAGCTATAGTACCAGTGATGTCAGTCACTTAATTATGCATGCAATGTTGAATGGCACCTATAATGCTATTGATGTATAGTGATATGTATTATGTATGTTCCGGGTGCTATCTACTGCATCATAAACAGTGTGTGAATGAACACCGACACATTCATATTTTATGATAACTACTATTTCATTATCATATATCTCAATGTATGTAAGTATAATATAAAAAAATTGTAATAGGAAAACACATTTGAATGGCACATGCAGTAGGAGTAGGTATAGACGATCAAAGTCACCTAGTGTCTAGGCGATAGGATTGTAAATGAGAAAATCAAATGTCTTAGGTTGCCTGTGTTATCACTTTCTTTTAATAAACTTGTAGAGGTGCTTCCAATGCCTTATGTATAATTCTCTCATTGCCAACCTTTCACTATTAGTAACTGTAGCTGTGTTAGCAGCATGGTGATAAACTTAGAATGTACATTGTTTATTATTCCTTTGATTATTATATAATATTTTTTAATATTAATTATACTACTGTACAAATTATACTACTGTTCTGTACAAAGCCCCGAGGACGAGGAAGACCCCGTATCACATGGATGTCCATAGTAAATAAGAACCTTAGAGATACCCAAGCCAACAAAGAGATGACCCAGGACCGAGCTGGAGACGCATGATACAGAGGGCCGACCCCAACTAAAATGGGAAAAAGGCCAGGCAAATATATACATATATTTATTATACTACTGTAGTTATGAAGAATGGGTGCGATGTAACCTGTATTATCTAACATTTTCAGTGGGTTGTTAGATAGAACAGCTAATTTCAGCTGTCTGGTAACCTTGTAAGAAACATTCATAAATAACTCGCACATTATTGTTAGGCTGCAGATATCAATAAACATTATAAGTGAGATTTAATTAATAGATTTATAGTGGAATGGATTTCGAAGCATTTTTTACATGTTGCACTTTTACCAATTTACATGCTCTATGTATGAAACATGGGTTTAAATTATTGTAAAACTGCTTCACTACCCAATTTTGTATGATGAGCCTATATTAAAAGTCATCTATGAGGATTTAACTAGTCACCTATTAATATTATCCAATTACCAAAAAAATTATGTAAAATGGCAAACATTTGAGAAGAAATTCAAAAGATACATGTATAGTATATTCTGCTTGAGTTACAATGGACTCACCATCTGTCACATTTATATGTAATATGAAGGTATAAATGTATAATCAAATGAATTATTAATGGCATTTTAAGTTGTCATTAAAAATCCATTCTGATTTTAATCAGGTGTAAAATATACTAATTGGAAAATTACGTAAAAATCTCATAAATCTCGTAAAAATCTCAAAAATCTAAAAATGTGTGTTTGTTCACAGTTCCTCAGCATGCGCAACATCAAAGTGTTCCTCCGGACATGCCATGAGGTGTTTGAACTAAGAGAGACGGACCTCTTCGACCCCTCAATGCTGTTCGACCTCTCCAACTTCCACAGGGTCCTATGTACACTGGCTAAACTGAGTCAGTGCCCTAAAGCTTTGGCTAGAAATATTCAGTAAGTTATTTTATAGCACTAGTTCTTCAATTATCTGCTCGTCATCAAAACAGTACATAAATAAAAGAGCCATTTTGGACAAGATATCTCTAACTCCCTGAAACTAACTCTGGCCTAAGTAGTCTACAAATTGCATATCTGGCAATGACCTAAATAGAGTCTGTAAAATTTGTCAGTGACAGACATATATGATGCAAAAGATACACAAAATTTACTGTAAGCATCTTTAGGCCAATTCGCAAACATTAATATAGAGCACAGTACAGCTAGTCTTTGTGCCGAATAACGAGTCAAACATTACATCTATAATTTCAATTATGTTATAATAATACATATTGACGACCGTCTGGTCTAGTGGTTAGAGCTCCTGACTGCGAAACTTTTGGTCGCGGGTTCGAATCCTGCTGAGGGCAGATATTTGTGTGATGAACACGAGTATTTGTGCCTTAGTCTTGGATGTCCTATGTATTTATATATATATATATATATATATATATATATATATCTATATTACTACATATATCGTTGTCTAGTTACCATAACACAAGCATTGCTTAATTTGGGACTAGGTCAATTTGTGTTTAATTGTCCCAAGGTATTTATTTATTTATATAAATTATGACTGTTAACGCATTGTTAGGACATACTTAACCGAAGCTTTTACTTTTCAGGCCATTCTCAGCTCACAGAACCCAATCTGAAGAGGATATTTACAAAGACCTACAATCTGTGTAAGTACAGACATTATATATTAAAGAGCCCTTCTACAACAGCCTATATATAGTGTAGCTAACCTACACAAAAAATGCAATGAAAGAGTAATGTGATATATAGACAATATTTCGTTTCTGCTGCCGTAATCAAAACAATACAATACGAAGTAAAATATACTTTAAAATAATGCCACTGTAGGTATAATGTACTAATGGTACCATAGCCTTGTATAAAGTTATGTTCTGTTATGTGGTACATAATTTGTAGTTCAAAGGAAATAGGCTGTAAAGAATACTCGTATTGCCTCGCAAGTTCTTAAACTTGACTGGTATATTGTAGTAGCGCTATCGTGTCGCTCGAGGCGCCGCCCTACATGCCGGATAGCCCGGAGCACCCGGCCGCGGCCGAGGTGCCCTGGGTACAGTTCACAATACCCAGCGCCACCTGTGAGGACAGGGTCGAAGAGATATACGAGGACCTCTGCTATGTCAAGTTCACGTCGGCCATGCCGGAGGTGCCGTATTTTACCTGAAGGGATCTCAAATTAACGCCATATCTCATTTCTTCTCGCTCTGCGGCCTGCATATACGTCACGTATGTGAGCGAGAAAGAATGATGTTAGGTGCATTTTTTAGATCTTTTATTTGTTGCTGTAGGCTAATTTTGAGTTGTGCTTCTTTGACGCGTTCTAAAATAATGGATGTATCTTATATTCATGTTTTTATTCAGTATACTTTTGGTTGTTGCTCCACTTGTTTTAAACAAAAGTAAAATGAAATGCGGTAGAAGTACCCACTGTTATTGCAGAACGCGATAAGGAAAGGACTGACCGAATTCGTGTAACGCATACGTTGACCTTCGTATGCACTCTTTAATTGCTTACACGATTTCGATAGCACAACCACGAGCATTATGTAGTCGCGCTAATGTTCTTTGTAATTGGCTTGTGAACGAAATAAGCTTTGATGCCATCCATACAGAGTTTAATATGAGCGTGTGATAGATTCGATCTCTTTATTAGGCAACGATGAATGAAAGACTCAAATCAATTACTGTTTATTGATGCATCCCTACTACTATATCGGTCATATGATACTATAGCTAGATAATACACGATGTTAATAGTACATATAGAATGAAAATTCTTGGGGAAGCATAAAGCAGTTGTGATAGATTCCCGTCTAAAAAAATGTGGCTTAACGATTTTAAATCGAATCCACAATTAAGAGATTCGCATGCATTCGTTTCGGAATGCAATTAGAAAGCCATGTTTACGTTGATGTGGATGTATAGAAGGGTGACGAACGGTTGACAAACATAGATACAATGCGGTGGTGTTTAGAAGTAGTGGCAGGGGAAGGCCACTCCCCTCCCTCATCCCCTCCCCCAACCGAAAATATGGGTGTTAACACACAAACCTTTGTGGAAGGATATAGAAGCAACAGTGGCACCCTACATCTATATCTGTCGTTATCTGACGTAGTCGAGTAGGTATATGGTTTGATGTGTTGCGTTTACCGCGAAAAAGCAATATCATTTTACCGAGCCACTGATAGTGGTCGATAAACTAAAGTTCACGTTTCTAAGAACAACTATTATCTATATTATTACTGTATCGCTCGTTAAGTTCTACTTATATTAAGTTTTCTCTGTGAGCTTATTGTGCCCCGCGATCAACTTGTGGCTTATATCAGTACTAGCTGTACCCCGTTAACCCCCGTACCCCTTAGAACATTAGCTATCTGCCAGTAAAAGGCGCGTTAAAATTGGTTCAGGCGTTACCAAGATTAATTTAAAGTTAATTCTTCATAGAATTATTGCATGATTGTTAAAGTGTCTTAAATACCAACTCTGGCAAGTATCATGCTAAAGTTAGCTTTTTCGTCTGCTCAGTGTCTGTCAGTCACTTATGGTATTGGTAGGTATGGATGGAACTATGGACGATACGATTAATACAATAAGGTATAACTACTGAACTTGAATTAAAAATCGTTTTCGTGGCGTATATTAGTCAATAAGATTTATACATTGCCTAAGTCGGGTAGCATACACATTATTTTATATTATAAACGATTTATAACGTAAGCATTTCCTGTTCAGGCTTATAATAAACTGTTTTATTAAACATGGGCAAAAACAAACCATAATAATTACATCGTACAATATATCCTCGCGTAGTACCTACACACCCACTTTCCGCCAGTGATATAGGTATTTGAAGTACCAACGTGACAGATGGCGAGTCCATCGCCGCTACTCAAGTATGACTATACATACGCCTTTGAATTGCTTCTTAAGGCGTATTCAGGTTTCCTCTTGATGTCTTCCTTCACCATAAAGCTCATGGTGTGACTGATCACCAATGATGTATTATATATAAACTGAAAACCTCATTGCTGATCACTGTACTTAAGTTCAGAATAACTCATTGGTACAGTTGGGATTTGAACTTGATATCTTTGTGTCGCAGGCAACTACTCGAACCACTCGGCCACAACATTTTATTAGTTATCTGCGAGCACCTCGGCTTCGCATGGGTATGCGATTCTGTCTTAATGTAGGATTACCTCAGTACTTTTCAACAAATTATACACCTAGTCTTTCCTCGTGAATCTCTCTTATTGGAGTACCGTGCATGAGAATTCATTTACAGATTTTAAAGTGTATTGTGAACGCGGCAATGTTGTCGTGAATCTCTTCTAAATAGTTTTTTTAGCGAGACTAATAACTTACGCGAAACGTTCTAATTACGAGTACTCATAATAAAAACGTTTCATACATTACGAAAAAGTTATTTTTCATATTTTCTTTTATATAATAACAACTTTATTTGCGACCAACACTTACGTTTACGTCTTTGACCCAGATCAGGTAGCTCGATCAGATTATTTTGCAGTGCCGATAATAATCTGAGCAAGATATATAATAATGACGGTTATTACCAACCTAACAATATGAACGTGTGGAGGATTTTATTATGGCTCATCAAAAGAAAATTTATGTAATAAATAACTACTTTTTTAGCAATTAGTAGGCGCTTGCAACGCAATGATTGCAAGTTCGAACTCCGTCTGTATCAATGAGATTTATGATGAATCAAAACATAGATAGGAAACATGCGTTCGTTTAAGGAGAAATTCAAAGAGGTTTTAAGTACTCTTGAAGCTCGCATCCTTTTGACGAATGATTTGACGTTAATAGTTGGAACGTGGTCTTCATCTGACTCTTTTTCCACACACTTTCGTCAATCTTTCTTCACTTATCCTTTATATATGTTTCTTCATCTTTAAAATCACACCCTCGTTCACGTTAGTTGCTTTGTGAATCTTTCTAGTAAGGATTCGATCAAAATACGTTACGTTGCACATTTTTCTAAGAGAACGCTAATGATATGATAGAATGATAATAATGTGCCAATGATAAAAAATAAAACAATTACAAAGAACATGACCGCTTAGTACCGAATGCACTGCAGCCAATATTATCGATAGATTTTAGTGTACATACAGAATAGCGATAGAGCTTCCAAGATATGAGCATGACACGTTTGCTAGATGGGTGTCTTCAAGTGTGCTATTGTTAGATTACTATGTAAATATCTATCAGATACATGTACGTTGGAATGTTTACCTTAAAGTATTAAGGTGGGTAGGCCCGCGCTAAATGTGATTACTCCCTTGGGCGGGAGTATCAGGATGTATAGCCTACAGCCTTCCTCAATGAGCGGGCTATCTACTAATACTAACGCAAACATATTTTTTTAAATCGGATTGGTTAGGCATTAGATTAGGTTAGGCCTGAGATTAGCGCGTTCAAAATATATTGTATACTTGCTTATGCCCGAGGCTTCGCCCGCGTGGAGTTCGAAAAAGTAGCCTGTGTATATTCCTGCTAGAATCGGTTCAACCGCTATGCCGTGAAAAAGCATCATACTTTATAATATTAGAAACTTGAATTTTCATAATTAAAAAAAAGTAGCCTATGTCCTATTCCTAGGTATAAGCCATCACGATTTCAACTTTCAGCCAAATTGGTTGAGCCGTTTTGCCGTGAAAGAACAACAAACCAAACTTACACACATTTCACATTTATAATATTAGTAAGAAGTAAGATAAGATTTAAATGTCTACTAACTCCGAAGTCCGTAATTTATGAACCACTTTGGTTTTTTTATTTCTTTGGGGTACCTATATGTTTCGTTAGGTCTTATTAAAACTTGTAAAAAAATATGTGTTTTGTTAAAGATTTCTACTTAGATATACATATGTAGGTATATCCCCAGTCGATAATTAACAGTAGGTACTAATAGTTTGTTTACAGTTTTTATATAATTAAAAAAAACAGGTTTTTTTATTTCTATCGGACATCAAAAAGTATTGGCCTTAATATGCCGCACTAGGCTCCCTACTCCGCCATCAGACAATCCGCCACTGAATAGCCCAGCTTCAAATCAAATTAGATCGAATGCTCTAATAGTTTACGTAACAATTGTCCAAATCCAAATGTTATAACATTATTTGTTACGCAACAGATGTATAGCCATCGGTTAAAGCGAAGCGGAACCGGAACTGGTCGTATTATCTCTTACATCTAGTCACTATTATAATTTTATCATTTAGGTGGCATCGCTTTATTACTCATACATTGTTAGTACTCTATTAATGGCATAAAATCCTTTTGAGAACATATTATGTGGCCAGTGTCTAGTCTCTACGATGCATTTCTACAAACTTTGCATTATCTAACTTGTTTAAATTAGATAATGCGCTCCCTTGGGTAGTATCATGATAATTAAAATATATATACTAGTTGTCCGGCCCAGCTTCGCCCGGTGAAAAAGTAAAATTTCCTGAAACTCGATCGCAGCGCCTATCGAGCACCTATCGAGTCCAATTGTGGATCTAAACCATTCTTGAATCCACCTGAAGAAACAAACAAAATAATTAAAATCGGTTCAGCCATTTAGGAGGCGTTCAGTGGCATACACACATACAAAATAAATACATATATAAAGATATCACATCGTTCGTATTATACATATGTAATATACTATTAGGATTATGTGATGCAAATATTTTTTCTTATCGGTTTAGTAGTTCCTGAGATGACCACGTTGAAACAAACTGACTCTTTATTATTTATTTATTTTACTTTAATTAACACGGATTATACCAATGACATTAATTAAAGGTACATATATATAATTATAATATAACAAACAATGTATGTATAACACTCAGTTATACATCGCGCTCACAATTTTTTTTATAATATTCGTATAGATACCTGCAACGCAGATACGAGAAAGTAATTCCCCGAAGTCTGCCATTTGATTGTTGAATAAACTGTCACAAAATAAGATTCTCCTACCGTATGTACTCAAGCAAAGGGTATAAATAATATACTATATAGAAAATATGCTTTTACCGGATTGTACATTAGTAAGTAAGGCCCTGGGGCAAACTAAACAATTTAAAAAGTTTTGTCTCCGGCGCAGTGGCGTAGCTAGGTAGCCAAAGGCCCTGGGGCAAACTAAACAATTTAAAAAGTTTTGTTCCGTATTCGTCGCGATCCGACTGCGACGTACTCCAGATTTTTCGTAATCCAGATTCGTCTTAATACAGTCGACTACATAATAAAATTAAAAACCAATTACAAATTGTAACTTATTTTATGAAAAAAATATTAGATGATAGAATTAAAGTTGCCACTGCTCCGGCTGTCTTGTAATATCTCCGGCGAAATTGAGTGTGTGTGTATTAACTACACAGCTCCGCCTACACTTCGTTAGTAATTTATTCTTAATTTTTACTAATTTTATTATTCGCACTTGTGTCTTGCTCACGAACCACCTATAGAGCATACACATTGAATCTGTGCGAGGATGGAACCCACCGACCCGACAGCCTGACCACTGGATCAAGGGATCGTCTAAGGTCATCGACCCAATTCTATTATCTCAACCATGTAATGTTGATGTCCAAATGGTTGTCGTTTCCCGTTTAGGCGTGTTACCTATTTAATTATTTGAATTTTAGGTCATCGGTAGGTAAGCATTGATAAAATACATACGAGAGTAATATTTGCATTAATCTTACATACTTATATCTTGACGGTTAAAGATTGATGGTGAAATAATGGGCCGGCTTATTTTATATTTAAATAAAAATAATAATATTAGGACAATAGTACTCCACTATATTTCTTAACCCCGTTATCACATTGATGTAAAAAAGAATTGCGTTATCAAGATCTCTTGAGATCGGATCGGATTGAATTCTTCCGTTCAAACTATGACAGTTATTTTCATAGAGGTAAAATCGGTTGCTCAATTCATCAAAATTCTTTAAATGTCACTTCTGTTTCTATTAAAAAGCCCTGTATTTAGTCTAATTTCTAGTATTTTACTTATTGAACTGATATATAGGCGTGCGTGTGGTATATAGATAATCGGGAATCATACTGTTAGCACTCGCGTTTTTACCACAGTAAGGATTTCAGTTGGGGCGATTAGTTTGATCCTTGAAATATAGCGCGCCGAGGGCCAACTCTCTTTGGGGTTGTGAAGCTGTAGATGTGACATCCCTAAGGGTACCATCATTAGCTGTGTTAGACAGTGTAAACGCTTAACACGCATGGCATAACTCGGCGGGCGGTTGCAGCGGCGGCGCGGCGCCGGTCCCTGACGTTGGTGAGTACGCGAGCTACTGCGCGCGCATCCACGACGAGGAGATATACCACGACCTGTGCGTCGTCAAGGGCACGCTACGTGACATCCAACCGCCACAACACCCGCCCGCTTTCAATACAGTACGCACGTTTTTTTTTTTAGTTGCCAGTTTTTTTATTTCATTGCTTGGTCCGAGGAGTAAAAACGTTTTGGTTATTTCATTCATTCCTACTGTTAATGAAATTAATAGGGGCTTGTGTTAGTATTACTTATGGCAATGAAAAAGAATATCCCGATATATTTTGTTTTTTTTTTTAATTATCTTAGAGGATTACTATTTCTCGATTCATACATACCTAATACTGTTTATATTTGTGGCTAGATAATGTAATTTGTAGGTTTATCACTTTTTTTTTAGTTAGTAGTTGATTTGTGTAATGGAGAGTACTTAATACCTTTTTTGTTCAATTATCTCTCATAGACTTTTATAAAGTAACCTTCTACTTGTATATATTTGGTAGATTGCATACATCGGCTACCCAGTCGCGACGTCATACACAATGTACCTAATAAATATAATGATTGTGGTCGTTGTTATGATGTTATTTCAAAACAAATTATATAATTACTCAAAGAAACTAGCGTTACGTAAATAGTAACAATTGGCTTACTATGGAAACCGATCAGATTGCTTTAGTCACTGACCAGAAAATCTACATCACAATCGAAATTTTTCATCGCATAATAGTGGCATTTAACGAGCGAATATCGTTTCGTCCGCGAAGAGACATAGTTCTGGGAAAATCTTCACGGCTTGTCGAATTGTAGCGCGAAACAAGTAAAAGTTGAGCGAACCGTGCCGGACGTCACCTGAATTATTCATGGGCCCATTATTCCTCGGATCACGCCGGTTTTTTACGCCACAGTCATTCTTTACACTGTTTACTATCTATACATGTATTTTGTTGAGGTTTGTTTGACTAGCATTTGTTTTTTTTCTCTGCGCACGCTTAGGCTTTTTATGGTTTAATGGCACAGATAATTAATCGGTATTTTGTTACGCTTTTTTCCAGCTAGCAACCTCGTCTCATAGCTTAGAGAAACGGGATTATGTTATAAGGGAACTGGTCGACACTGAATGCAACTACGTGGATGTATTGAGCAAAATAGTGAAGTATTTTCTAAAACCTCTGAGTCCATATTTGAAGCCGCAAGATTGTCAAGTCATATTCTTTGGAATAAAGGTGAGTTTATACATTTATTCGCTGTTTTATTCAAATATTTTATGTCTAGCTGGCTTTTGATCGTCTCATAAACTGCATTGGCGATCACTAAACAGAGACCATAATTCAGTTAAAAGTATTTCCGCATTTAAGGGATATTTAATTCATACAACGACAGTACCTTCAGTTCAACTTCAGTTGGCTTTCAGTACCGTCATCGCTCAATCTCAATCTCTCCCGACGTCGGACGAAGTTTCGAAAAATAAAAATTTTCAAGTTGAAATGCAGATTTTTTTTTATGATATATCTTGGAAATACTGTTTAATATGTTTTAAAACATACTGTAAAATATGTTAATCCCAAACAAAACGCTCAAAAAACATTTTACTTTAACAAACCTCCTATTTTTTCTCCCGAAATTTTGGGCAGAGAACCCCGGAGCTGGCCCGACTGAAATGTACCTATCTTCTGTCATCGGCCAAGCGTGCGGGAAAGATATGAGAATTGGGGACTATGGAGCTATCTGTGCATGCGTTTCCCTAGGATCTCCACGACATCCACGCCGGCTTGCTGCAGCAGTTCAAGCGCGCGACGGAGGCCTGTGTGCCCGGCAGCGGCACGCCGCGGCTCGCGGAAGTGTTCCTAGCGTGGCGAGAGAAACTACTGCTCTACGGAGATTACTGTTCTAACCTCACGCATGCGCAGGAGACATTAAAGACCCTCGATGCACGCGATAGCACGTTCAATAAACAGTTAGCGGTAAGTTATAATTTAGTTTAATAGTTAGTAATTTAATATGTAGTTTAAATAATCATAATTATTATAATTTTCTGAGACGTTACGATCGATAGATATAATAGAATGAAGAAATTCTTTACGCAGATTGTAAATCCCGGTGTTGCCAGGTTTTGATGCGATTCTGTTCATTATGTGTAACTATGTAGTCGTCCTTTTTATTTTTATAATTATATGTAGTCGGCATATTGGTTGTTGGAAAAAGAGAATATAAGTTGTCAGTCACATATGTGTACTCTACATTTGATGAGGAGTCTAAACGAATGCTTTGTATAATTAATTGTGTCTTATTTATCATTTATGTTCCAATTACAGTACAGTTTTGGCAGTGCATAATATACATTACTTGAGTAATACTTAAAAATATACCCTGTTAATGTATTGACTAACAAATATTTATCACCCTAAATTCGTACGTTCGTGCAGAAATGCCAAAAGGAGCACAGCGACGGGCGGATACAGCTGCGCGACATCCTCTCCGTGCCCATGCAGAGGGTGCTCAAGTACCACCTGCTCCTGGATAAGCTCGTCCACGAGACGCAGCCTGTAAGTTCATACCGTTTAGGTTCAAAATAAAGCAAAAAAACTACTGTAGATGAAGAGAAAAGTGGGTGCGTGGGTGCTGCCTCCACACCTCTGCCTACACCTTCGGGGACCCTTGTGGTCGTTCAATAGTCATTACCTCATATTATTCACTATTAAACGCCATTTGTCATATATTCCTAAATATACACATTTTTCTGATAATATATATATATATATATATATAATAAGCCAGTGGTGGCCAGTGGTTCGAGCAGTTGTCTGCGACACAAAGATCGCAAGTTCGAATCCCGACTGTACCAAATGAGTTTTTCTGAACTTAAGAACAGTGATTAGTCACACCACGAGCTTTACGGTGAATGAAAACACCGAGTGGAAACCTGCATAAGTCTGAGAAGCAATATTTATGATAATCCTTACAGATCATAAATTTGTACGGTGTTTCGATTTTTCTGATGAGAAGTGTATGTTCCTGTACCTAGAATCATGAGGAATTTCGTGGCTTGGAGCGAGCGAAGGAGGCGATGGTGGATGTCGCCCAGTACATCAACGAAGTGAAGAGAGACAGTGAGGTGCTTGTGCTACTTGCCAAAGTACAGGTACGCGAATAATACTCCTATTGTTCATAGAGTCATTATATGGCAATGGATGACATCATAGACATGTGGTCTTAGAAAATGAAACGCTTTGTTTTCACTAGAAAAGTAGGTTTCTGCTCTATGTACTAGTATACAAAAATGTGTGCTTAACAATTGGTTACGTGTACTTAGAGCTATTTGTTTCATTGTATATTTCGTGTGTGACAAGACATCTGTCAAAATTGATTATAGTTTATCCATAAACTTGAGGAGATGACACTTATTTGACGGCAATATATCGAATGACATTTCTATTCATCATCGCCATATGAACTAGGGGAAGATATATGGAAATTAATTTTTTGCCATGATCGTGAAATCTCTTTCAAAAGAATGTCTCCTCATTTTATCACTGTATATCACGTCAAAGTAAAATTATATATGACAGAATATTCGTCGGGTTCGTATACTGATGTTTCCCGTCTTTGAGTGTCCGATCGATTTAATCAGATTAAATCGGTTTTATTTTCATATATACATACATATCATCACGCCAAGTCCGTAACGGGGTAGGCAGAGAGTATAGAGCGCCAGTTCTCTCTAGACTGACATACCTCTATCGCTTCGTCCACATTCATCAGTCTCTTCATAAATGCTCATCGGTTTCGAGTACTCTTAACGTTCCCGTCCTTGAGCGTCCGATCGATTTGATCCAGGTTTTATTTTCATCTTGTATATAGTCGTTAGTGACGTAGTGTGTGGTGTGTACCAGGAGAGCATAATAGACTGGGATGGCGGCGCGCTGGGCGCGGGCGGCGCGGGGCTGGCGGCGTACGGCCGCCTGCTGCTGGACGGCGAGCTCAAGGTCAAGGCGCACGAGGACCAGAAGCTGCGCACCAGATACGTCTTCGTCTTCGACAAGCTCATGCTGCTCTGCAAGCCGGTCAAGGTCAGCCAATACTCCATACTGCCTTTCGAGTTGCTGTAATGTACCAGGCTACCATGACACGAGACAACTCATCACATTTCAAAAATGTTTTATTGGATTTCAATATGACTGACCTTGACTTCGTGTGCTAATGAAATCCTTCTCAAATAGGTATAAAAGATATATGATGAAATGAGTCTGATACATTTGTACATTTATGTGAGGATCCTAAGGGTTATTAAGTAGACATGCAAAATCATAATTGCAAAATATTTTGAGTACAGTGATTTACCAAAATACAGACTTCAGCAAACACAAGTGTCGCCGAAGGGGTAGGCAGAGGTGTGTATTGCCGACGCCTACCCTTCGCCAATAAAATTTACGTAAACTTCTTGTGTAAAGAAATGTTGAAACTCGTGTGAAGTAGTGGCGTATATGAGGGCGCCAGTGGCGCCACCAGTGACGAGTGTATGTGTACGGGCAGGAGAACCAGTACTCGTACCGCGTGGGCGTGCGGCTGGCCGAGTACCGCGTGGAGGAGGGCGCGGCGCGGCGCGCGCGGCCCGAGGCGCGCTGGGCGGCGCACTTCTACCTCGTGCGCCGCACCAAGGACGCCACCTTCACGCTCTACGCGCGCACCGACGACGCCAAGCGCAAGTGGCTCAAGGCGATACGCGATGCCATGTGAGCCTCCTTCCTCCCTCCTCCCTCCGCATACATACATACATATATGTAATATCGGAGTGTCTGTTTGTAATATTAAAATAACCGCTTTTTACTTACTGCATATGGATGTATACCCACACGGTACATATACCAAAATATTTTTTTTTTACAATGTTTGACTGCCTGTCTGTCTGTTTGTTCCGGCTAATCTCTGAAACGGCTGGACCGATTTTGACGGGACTTTCACTGGCAGATAGCTGATATCTCAAGGAGTAACTTAGGCTTAGGAGTAACTTATTTTTGAAAGTGAACAATTATTTTTTGTTAAATTCCACGCGGCCGAAGTCGCGGGCACAGCTAGTACATACATATAATCACGCCTCTTTCCCGTAGGGGCAGGCAGAGACCACTTCTTTCCACTTGCAACGAACCTTACATAGTTCTTTCGTTTCCTTACTTTCATTATTCCCTTCATACATGCTCTTCGGTTTAGGGTACTCTTGACCTGGCCTTTTTTCAAGACGTCCCTAATTTGGTCACGAGACGTCCGTCTAGGTCTACCCCTTGCAACACTTTCATTCACACTCGCCTTATACACTTTTTTCGTCAATCGTTCTTCATTCATTCTCTCTTCAATACATCTACATCTCCCTCCACATCCTACCAATATAATAGCTACGAAAGTTAGTTCCTCTTTTACGTAAAAACAACTCAACGGAATTGGACCGAATCATGCACAGAGTTAGATTATATTAGCTAGATTAACATAAAGACCTTTTCCATTCCCTGTCCAGAGACAACCTGGAACCCGCCGGGTGTCGAAGTACGAACCACAAATTCGTGCTGCATACATTTGAAAAGCCAGCGACGTGCCACCATTGTTCCAAGTTCCTGAAAGGCAGAATATTTCAGGTTTGAACCTCGCTATTTACCTAAATCTTCTGTACGTCATGATCGGGGCCGTGGATGTCCTATAAAGCAATAATTCAAGAGTGCGAAAGGGAGAGATATATATATCTAGGTACGTCATAATACAGATTGTGTATGTAAGATGTAGAGAAGAGTAGCGAAACGAGAGGTTTATAGATCGTTATATAGGAATGAGTGTATCTTGACCACGTGATGTGGTATGTATCGGCTGTATGTGACGTGTATGCGCGTGCGCAGGGCTACGTGTGCAGCGTGTGCAGCGCGTGCGTGCACAAGGAGTGCATCGCGCGCTCCGGCCGCTGCGGCGGCGGCCTCGCGCCCGCGCCGCCGCTGCCGCCCCACCACCACCAGCCCGACCAGGCGCTGCACTACTACATGTGGTCGGTACTACACTTACCATGGGGCCCCCCTCCACATGAGTACACTCGCCCTTGACTAGTTCTCGTATTGAGTGACCGTGATGTGTATGTGTGTGTGTGTGTGTGTGGTAGGTACGTGGGCGAGATGGGGCGCGACACGGCGACGGCGCGGCTGGAGCGGCGCGTGGACGGCACCTTCTTGCTGCGCGTGCGCCCGCTGCCGCGCGCCGCGCCCACCGACACGCACTACGCGCTCTCGCTCAAGTATGTAGCCCCTCCCCCGCCCCCCTTCCCGCCACTTGCTCCCTTCCACACGCTGTTAGCTTTCGCTGCATTAACCGCTCCTCCCTCCCTGATAGTATCAGGAAATAGATATTGCATTTGGACACTACTATACAAAACTAATGTTTGGAAAACTTTGAGCTAGTCTAGCTTATCCAATGTAAAATTGCACTTTACAGTGGCAGCCAGATATTCACTTATGAGTATAGATTATTTGTCAATGTTTGATTAACAAGAAAAGTATAACGGATAGTGATGTAGTTCCCGACGCCTCAGAAACCAGTACCCTTTGTCGCCTAACATAATTATGTTATACGCATCTAGAACCGACAACACCGTGAAGCATATGCGCGTGTGCCGCAAGCCGATCGACGCGGTGCAGCACTACTTCCTGTCCGAGTCGCGGTTCTTCCGCAGCATCGTCGAGCTGGTCTCCTACTACGAGAAGACCAGCCTCTCGGAGAACTTCGAAGGGTAGGTGCTTTATTATTTCCGACCTAATTACACCACTCATGTATACCTTCACATATACTGTCGTTATAAGCAGCACGTGAAGAACTTCGATGAACTTACTTTCAGTTTGAACTCGAACCTCCGCTGGCCGTTCCGGCGGGTGGTGGCCACTGTGGTGCATGACTTCCGACCGCTCGAGGCCACCCAGCTGGCGCTGCGGCCGGGCGCCAAGCTGCTCGTGCTCAGCAAGGAGGGCGACAGCCGCGGCTGGTGGAAGGGCAGGACCCTAGACAAGGTAACCGCTCGAGGCCACCCAGCTGGCGCTGCGGCCGGGCGCCAAGCTGCTCGTGCTCAGCAAGGAGGGCGACAGCCGCGGCTGGTGGAAGGGCAGGACCCTAGACAAGGTAACCGCTCGAGGCCACCCAGCTGGCGCTGCGGCCGGGCGCCAAGCTGCTCGTGCTCAGCAAGGAGGGCGACAGCCGCGGCTGGTGGAAGGGCAGGACCCTAGACAAGGTAACCGCTCGAGGCCACCCAGCTGGCGCTGCGGCCGGGCGCCAAGCTGCTCGTGCTCAGCAAGGAGGGCGACAGCCGCGGCTGGTGGAAGGGCAGGACCCTAGACAAGGTAACCGCTCGAGGCCACCCAGCTGGCGCTGCGGCCGGGCGCCAAGCTGCTCGTGCTCAGCAAGGAGGGCGACAGCCGCGGCTGGTGGAAGGGCAGGACCCTAGACAAGGTAACCGCTCGAGGCCACCCAGCTGGCGCTGCGGCCGGGCGCCAAGCTGCTCGTGCTCAGCAAGGAGGGCGACAGCCGCGGCTGGTGGAAGGGCAGGACCCTAGACAAGGTAACCGCTCGAGGCCACCCAGCTGGCGCTGCGGCCGGGCGCCAAGCTGCTCGTGCTCAGCAAGGAGGGCGACAGCCGCGGCTGGTGGAAGGGCAGGACCCTAGACAAGGTAACCGCTCGAGGCCACCCAGCTGGCGCTGCGGCCGGGCGCCAAGCTGCTCGTGCTCAGCAAGGAGGGCGACAGCCGCGGCTGGTGGAAGGGCAGGACCCTAGACAAGGTAACCGCTCGAGGCCACCCAGCTGGCGCTGCGGCCGGGCGCCAAGCTGCTCGTGCTCAGCAAGGAGGGCGACAGCCGCGGCTGGTGGAAGGGCAGGACCCTAGACAAGGTAACCGCTCGAGGCCACCCAGCTGGCGCTGCGGCCGGGCGCCAAGCTGCTCGTGCTCAGCAAGGAGGGCGACAGCCGCGGCTGGTGGAAGGGCAGGACCCTAGACAAGGTAACCGCTCGAGGCCACCCAGCTGGAACACACGGAATGCAGAGCGTTGATGTCCTAACAGTCCGGTTCTGTTTATAATCTGGATTTCCACCGCTCAGGGTCGTAAGCATTGTTCCATAGTCCTTCTATCCTAATAATAATAAAAATGCTAAAAACTACTGAATTTACTGAACTTTAGCACAGAATGATTATGCTATTACCTGCATTAAATGATAGGATGTGTTCTATTTATTAAAAAAACACTAGCAATTGAATCTAATTTTACCGCGAAGGAGGCTGTTAGTGTATCGTTTGTCCGGTCCCCAGGGCGACAACCGGTCCGGGTACTTCCCCAAGGAGTGCGTGCGAGAGGAGCCCGAGTGTATCGGCGCGCTGGACTGATGCCAGCTGTGCCTCGCCGAGCGCGAGCTGCACTATGGCTCCCGGCCCGCCTCGAGGGACGGCCTCGACGGCCTCCACGCGCAGGACACACACGACCCACAGGACCTCGTCTGAATACGACCAGGTAGCACACGGGCATTCTTGTGCATAGAACTATGCACTCAAATATACACTTCGTATATAAATATATACAAGGAGTGGTAGGTTTGTGATTGTGAAGTGTCGGGGACTTAGTGTGTAATCGTTTTGTGATAAATAGACGTGACCGTTATAATCAAGAAAAAGGAAGCATCAAACAAACAGATATATGAAGATACCGTACACGAAATGTACTTTATAGTTAATTAAGAACTATTTTACACTAAGAATATTATGCAAATTACATGAAAGAAAGGAGTGATGGGTATACTGCTATGGTGTATTTTAATCTATAGACAAGCCATAGAGGTTGAACTCTGTTATTTAAATGTTTACGGCACGATCGGTATTTTATGCTAAAGGCCGCTCGGACGGGCGAAGCATATGTTATTTTGACGTTATGTCATACTATTATAGCGCTCATAAGGTTATTGATATAATGTGACCTTGCATCATTCGTAATTATTATTATTAGGAAACATTGTGTTGTATAGTCGTCTTCACTTTTGTGAACTCAATGCCCGCACACGGCACATTATATTGTAAATATTTCTCGTGTGAAGGGGTCTTTAGCAATCTTAATGCATGAATATTTTATGCCTGTCATGATTGTGTTACGTAAGACCAATGGATATTTAAACCACATAGTTATTTAATCTCTTGTTGCAAAAGGATTGTCAAGTACAGTCGTTGACACAGTGTTTATTTCTACTTCTGTTCTCTTCTTTTCTCTCTTTCGATTCACATGACAATTATTGTGCAAGTGTGTAACTTCACAGTGTCTCTTATATACTACTTTTATATATATTTAGTTCAATAATGAATATTTGTAGTGCAGTAGTCATTGGCCTGTCATAAATGTATTTATCATAATGAATGCGGGAGAGTTCAAAGATATCGGTATTCACGAAGTCCTCTCTTACGGTTGCGATCAATGTTTGCAAGTATTTTTTCATAGTGTTGATTAAACTTTCCCTGGATCAACAACGCGGGAATAGCCGCCCTCTTTGACATACCTTTGCGTTATAACATGGCACAATTCGCATAAAACCAAAAATTTGTGAGTAAGTTTTTTTGGGATAAAAAGGCCTGGTTCCAAAGACAAAAAGGCATAAGGTACGTCTGATATACTAAACGAAATTATACGTAATTTTACGTAACAATAAAAATTGTGCAGGCGGTCTACACCAGTTGTAACCGGTTATAATTTGATCTCGAATTAGGATTGCGTGTTATATTATGGTGAGTGTATTTTTCTGTTGTCTTCAACCTATGCTCTCTTTCTGCACTTGGGAACTTTATGATGGTGCATAACATGCTTTAAATTTAGCGAATAGTGTATTGTCACGGATGTGTTTGGGATACGTGTTGTTTTCCAACGCGATGTACATAATTTAAGATAAATGTGATTGTTATAATCGTTAAGTAGTCCACGTGGAATGTTACTCTGAACTCTATTACGTACTAAAGATATAACTTTCTTTGCCATTATTATTCATTGCGTATCACCTTACTTGTCCTAAGCAGCTGGACCGATTCGTAGGAAATTTTGCGTGTATATTTCAGTGGGTACCTGGATGGGTTGAAACCACAATTGAATCCGGTAGGTGGCGCTTCTGTCGCGTTTCACCTTAAATTATTCAGCCAAATGAATCTGCTAGTACATATATTCACGTCGAATAGTAGGGGGTATACAAAGAGTGGAGAGCCAATTCTCTCTAGATTTACAGCTTCTCTTCTCACATGCTTACTTGTTTCGAGTACTCTTCTCGTTCCCATCCATTTGTAATCATATTTATTTATAAAATGTGTATGTCATACATGCATACGGCATATGCACAAGGTATAGGTATAGGTAAGTATATGCCTTACCTGAATAATGATGGCAACAGCTCGCAATAGTAAGGACCGTATGCCGTGATTGTAGTTTTACAGGACTGTTATGATCATTATCCACTTTCCCTACTTAACACGATAGAATTAAGTAACAGGGCTACAGAGCTATTTATACCTTACCCCATATTCTTTAAAGTGTATTTTGGCACGCTTGACTGTCCATGAACGCATTTAGCTAAATGTTCATACTTATATAAGAGCTGTCAGTACAATTCATGTCAATATGGGCTCAATTATACGATTATTATTCTTAGGACTATCTCACACCCACCACCGTTAAAAATAATGCTCAAAAATCAATTTATTTGTTTATTGTATGAATGTGTAACAATTTAAACTTTCATAATTATTATTTTTTTTCCTCGATTACACACGTAAGTAAGTACACTTGTAAGCTGTGAGATAAAGTGCCAAACATTGTACTAGGTACCTTCTCTGTCAGGCGTGACTTGGTTTTATTTTTTATTTCCGTGCAGTTTCATTTTACTACAAAGGTGGCATTCAGCATGTTCACTGGCTCATATTCCAACTTATAAGCGCAAGAAATATTCCGAGGTAGGCCGAGGTGCCGGGTAGTGCAGCTTTACTAAGTGGGCTGCCAACACGAAAAATTATTGTGTCAAAAAATTTCCGAGAGAACAACACTACATGCTAGCATTCTTAACCGGCTAAGGTTATGTTAAAATTTAAATTTCGTACGGGATATTTCATTGTGCCTTTTTCTGACGTTCACTTTCTTTTCCATTTAGCGATCAACCGGCTTAAGCCCTATAAAAGCTTAATATCAATAAATGGGGAGAGAGATATGTCCGTTACGCTGCCTTCAAATATATAATACCTCAATCTTGCTTCTCACTACATTCCAGTGCATAATATTGTCACTTCAATTTTCAGTATTGATAAGACGTAGCGATGTGAATGCTGCTTACGTATAAACGACTTTATCTACACTAAAATATGGTTGAACATTATAAATGCCTTACGTTAAGTGTGAAAATGGTACTGTTGGGCGAGTTTCTGAGTGTAACTCTTTTAATGTTAAAAAATATCGACTTTTAATATTGTGTCTAAGTAGAGGAATTTGAAATATATTTCTGCTAATCTTAAACTTATCAACGGGAATTAAATTGTTCAAAAAAAACGTATTAAATGTATGTCATGTCATTAAAAGTAACCATTCACATATCATGAACATTTAGCAAGTTGAGAGCTATTTTCAAATAAACTATTTAAATTACATTTAAATATTTAATTAAATAGATCTGTAAATATTGTTGAATGTTTCTAAGCAGTTTTAATTGAAGTCTACCGCGGGGAGAGGTTATTAATTATTCTATGGCGCTTAAAATCCGTACTATTTTTGGTCGTCGTGTGAACCTTCAAGAAAAGAAACGCCGGAACAATCGGCAATAGAAGTGACTGTTTCAAAGGTTTCCTATATTGAATGCTGTTGGTGAAGCGAACACTAAAAATATACCTCCAATGCAATATGATCCATATGCGTATAGATATAAAATACAATAAATTTTGTATACCGATAGGATTCTTGAGAAGAGATAAATGAAGCGAAAATATCCATTCGAAAACTATATTTATATTGCGTGGAGCTGTTCATTGTATTGGAACAACATTGCTAGTGAAATAAACTTTAAACATAGTTTATTTATACTTCTCCCTTTACCTGATGAAAATACTTCCTTAAAATATTGTAGTAAAAAATATATTTATATGATAAAATGAATATTAATGTTTCTAACTCGTCTTCATAAAAAAAAACATAATGTAACCTAAATATAAAAAATAATGGGGTGTTACATCAAGCTGGTGTTGCTATGAAAAAAAAAATTTTAAATACATTAAAAGCCTGTATTTTAGATGTAAGCACCGCTTTACATGCAAGTCGTGAATCATATTTGAAGAATGCTTGTCCGTGGTGACAGGGTTCCAGAAATATATTTAAAGATAGGCAAATATGTTGGTTGTTGTAAAATAATAGATATATATTTTTTGTATTTAGTTGGAGGAACAACAATACAAATCTGATTGTATTAAATGGCTTATATCATATAACGCGCTCGTTACAGTTACACGAAGAATATAAGTGAGGATAAGTGATAGCTAATTGAATATATATCTTAAAGATGAAGGAAGCGCCGTAGGCACATAGCCCCACTGGATTGGGCGCTATGCATGGTAGCTAGTAATGTATATTTTATAATAAATTATTCAATATTTTTCAATTATTTCGTGCCAAAATATGTAATAGTGTGCGTTTCTATGATCTCTTAATGTTATTAAAACAAGATATAATAACATAGATTATATAAATAACATTTGGGTAACATGTATTGATTTATTTATTTGTGCTTTGATAAAAATATTATTTGCGGCATGTTGCTCTAGCTACAGTCGCGTATATACAATAAGAGTAAACAAATATTCTGTACTCATGTTTTTCTTAGAAGCAATTCCATTTGATTATGTTCTTCTAAAATGGTTGGATTTTAATGATATGGTCATGATGACCACGACGTAATACAAATTATAGGAATATTTGAACTGTTTTGGCACATAGTTTTCATCTTAAAGCAAATGTATTTTTTATTCTCTTAAAAAAGATATCAATGCAATTTATGTGTGTATGAACTGTATGTTAGTTATGTAATGATTTGCAATAAATAAAATGTGACGTAAGGCACTAACAATAGGTTTTAATTTAGCAAATGTTGGTTGTTGGTGCTTATAATAATTCATCAAATCCAGTGCTCCGTAGTTGCAAGGAACGCCAGAGGGCGGAATAGAGTGAAGTATTTTGATATTATTTATGTTCATGTTTGTAAATAAATAATTATATACTTACAGAAATGGCATATCTCATTGTTCTGTAGTTAGGTAAGACTCCACAATAAATATGTGTTGGAGAGTTTGCAATGTTTTATTTATTATTTACATTACCCTTAAATAACTTACCGATTATCTCATTATACCTACATGTAATTTTAAATAATATATTTAGGGTAGTACCTATACACCTCTGCCTACCCCTTCGGGGACCCTTGCGGGAAGGCGTGAAGATATATATATATATTTAGGGTGAACTGGCGCTCTATACTCTCTGCCAACCCCGTTAGGGACTCGGCGTGATGATATGTATGTATGTATATATGTATATTTAGGGTCATTTAGATTCTGGGTTCTTTTATAATAAAAGTACCCGTAAAAACATTATATCAAAAAAGATGTGAGTTTTATAGTCGTGCTTAAGAAACGGCGACTAGCTCACCATTTGTACGTTGGCATCTCCGACGGAACGAGAGTGCTCTACCTCTGCCTTCGAGGACCCTAGTACCTAGGGAGGCGTGGAGATGCATACACATTTCATAATTAAAAACCAAGCTCAGTACTAACTTGCTTACTAAGTTAAATTTCACAATAACAATATCACAAAGTACCTATATGTTATAATTCGTTTAAAATCGTAACACATTTTTTATAGTTACAAATATGTTAGTACGCTTATTGTTCTATAGTCTCTGCTGGGATACCCGCGGGCTCCGTAGCCTTAGCACCAATGTTTCACTTCAAATCAGGTGTACTGCTACCCAAGTACGTCCTGAGGTCAGTAATCGTAGACTTGATGAGTTTTGCCGGAATTGTTGGTCGGTTGAGCCGTTTGTACGCCGCGTATCGGTGACAGCCGCCGAAGCTGTAGTAGTAGTCGCCGCCTTGCGTTCCTTTGATCCAGAGGATGTCTATCGGAGGCACGTTGCCGATTTCCTCTTCCTTCTGCAATGCCAATGTCACACGTGCAACTGTCAGTGCATAATTTTGGTTACACATTGATGGGTCAGTGGTAACCGAGGGTTTTTTTTTGCGCGTTGCCACTCTGTGTTCGGATAGTTATACTGTGTTGGCAGCATAATGGGACTAATCCCTCTGCTTCCAACACAATGTAACAATCATCCCCTCCCAAGGAGCTCATTACTGGTAACCTTATTCACCGCGTAGGAACACAACACAAAAAATTTGTTATTTGGCTACGGACTTCTATAAGGTGGTCCTGCCCCAGTCGGGCAGCTCGAAATTCGAACGGGAAACCCCTTATGCCTTACCTCTCTTAAGGTGTTGAGGGTTAAACAGTGCCTCCAAGGAGCCTCAAGCTCGGGGGCCCCCCGAACCCTTACCCTTAGCATCGTCTTGAGCATGCAGATAGATCCTGCGACCATTAAAAACACCGCCGTCCCTGCCAGACAAGCTGTTGAGTCATGCTATACTTTAACTAGTAAAGCAATAACCATATTTCTAATACCAGAGAGGTACTACAAGTTTAAACAATCGCGTGTTATTTGTTTCTTAATTAAAGTTCATTCATGACATGGATGACTAGTCTTTCAGTCGCGTACATTTCGAAGTCTTTTTTTTATAAAACTACCTTTAAATAGTACGTCACGTATTCAATGCTTCCTGAAGTTTCTTGAAGTAATTCTAGCAGTAGCAGAACTTCCAAGATCTCTATAGCGGAGATAATATTTATTAAGTAGTTTGTTACAATCTCTCTTTAAATCGGTCACTCTATAGAATGCAACTCGTGCAATAACAATAATTACAATTCTCGAGTCACCAAAAAAATCAATCGCTATGGTGGTTTACCGCTAACAACCTAAATAAACAATATCCTACCTAACATTAGTATTAGATATTAACATAATATATTATGATGTTTCCAACGCAAACCGTAGGAAAGAGCTGTGTATGTTTTGATTCTAGTATTAACCTGTATAGTTTCCATTAGCGACTGCACCTTGTCTTCTTCCAGTTCAGGAATAAACGGCCTGATGATGACCGACATGGGGACGTCGTGCACTTCAGTCTTATAAGCACTGTGAACGCTGGTCATTCTCGTCACTGCTACAAATAAAACAAAAGACCTTGTTGCTAAACACATTTCTTAATAGTTATTTTTATTTTTTATTAAGATATTTGACAAAATTATTTTTGTTAACGATACGTTCTAATGATACAACCTCATTATCTGCAAAATTTTATCTACAATCATATCGGAACATTAATTTTATCAGATAGCAATATCTGACATTGATTATTGACCGAATGTATTTATGATATACTAGCTGTGCCCGCGACTTCGTCCGCGTGGAAATGTGACATTGGGCAACATTTTAAATTTTTTATCCCCTATTTTTATTTTACCCCCTGAAAATATACCCTATATTTTTACAAACTTTGAACTTCATATTAATTTATATGTAATCAAGAGCCTAAAAACTTAGTTTCAAGATTCTAGCTTCAAAAATGACGAATCAATCTTCGATACAACCTTTCATCCCCTCCCCTATTTCTACCCCCTTACAACCCTTCATCGCATTAAAAAGTAGCTAAAGTCCTTCCTCAGGCTCTATAAAATCTCTGCACCAAATTTCATTTAAAAATCGGTTTAGTAGTTTAGGCGTGAAAAGGTAACAGACAGACAGAGTTACTTTCGCATTTATAATATTAAGTAGGGAAGTAGGGATAATAAAATGCAAAATGCAAATTTTAACGACTTCCTTTATGTACAAAATGGTGTGTTCTTAAATTAAATATCTACTTGAATGGCTTTAAATATAACAAGTTTGTAGTATTTCTTTCTAGTATTTCAAGCTTTCAAATTGGATTAATGTAAATTTTTTTTTGACCTCTACATTTGTAATTTACGATAAAATTAAAGGAGTGTTTAGTTGTAGTAATTAAATAAAATTCCTGTGGGAGCGTAAACTCTTACAAGGTATAAAAGCGTGGCAAGCCTTTAATAACGGATTAGTAAAAAGCATGAATTTCAAGACAAAAGATCTATGTGATATTGATGTCCAGTTTGAAGTTTTGTAAGCGTTTATCAAAATTTATACAACTTTCATGCATCTGTTTGATAGAAGAACTACTTCTAGGCCTCACCTTGACCCTCGATGTTAAGTGGAGAATAAGTAGATATGCCATTGATTAACTTGTGTTAAAAACACCTCAATTGTTCTCTCTGTACTTACGCCGGCATACGGCTTATGCGAGTGAATGTGCTCATAGTGGTAGCAGTGGCCTAGTGGCAAATGCCGTAACTATGCCACATATACATATATCCGATGGTATAAGGGTAATTATCCCATGAATTTCGTAAGAATAACAGCCTTTATGTATAAATGGACATGGCACCTGCTTCTGTGCTCACGGTTTATGCCCGGGGCCCATTACGACCGGAGGCCCGTGGTATTTAGCCTCCTCTGCAAGCCTATAGCTACACCACTGCTTATATGATGAATCAAAATCGACATCGTTTATTCAACACTTATTGAACGTCACTTAAGTAACTAAATAAAACACGAAAGTTACCACCGTTCCCAAGAAAAACTTATCAATATGAGAGATAGTACCTATCCCATGATGATCGCACATCACTTAGACTAAGGGCTTGTACTCAGACGTACGCAGATTCTTAAAACACAAGCTTTTCGTGGTTTGACTAATCTGAAGTCGATATTTGCCGGCCGTGGTGGCCCAGTGGTTCGAGTAGTTGCCTGCGACACCAAGATGGCAAGTTCGAATCCCGACTGTACCAATGAGTTCTTCTGAACTTAAGTACAGTGGTTAGCCATACCAAGAGCTTTACGGTAAATGAAAACACCGAGAGAAAACCTTTATACCTAATTGAGATGATATATAATAATAATACTAATACTAATACGGCTAATACCAACACACCTCTTTCTACCCCTTTGAGGACTCTTATGGAGAATATATCTAGGTATATTTTATAGCACTACAGCGGTATTTTGATTGCTCTTTAAAACTTTTACTGCTTACTATTATTAATAAATACATCACGGATCATTCGTCATACATACAGACTCATCCAGCGTCTATTAGCAATGATGACGCAATGTACCTGCTCATACTCATACCGAATCAAAGACTACAATTGAACATGTACCTAATATTAAAAAGTCAATTCTTGTGTTTGTTTATTATTCACCGACTATACTCTATGTTAAGCCTAGTGTTTATTATCGTATCTAATTTAATCATAGATTTAATCTTAAGTTATGTGGTTCATAAAATTAATATAGCCAACATAACAAAATATGATTATAGTACTCACAATTTGACGTTACAGACGATGTTAAGTTGACGATAGATTTTATCATAATACAGTGACCGTCTTTATTCACTGCTGATTTGCGACTGGCGTCAGGTGTAACAACAGTTGTGGCGGTATACAAAGCTAACTTCACAGTGCATTTCAAGGTCGTACTTTGCCCGATAAAAACGTACACAAAGTTCGGTAGGTATAATGATAATATACGGGTTGCTACGAAACAAACTATCGTAATTAGATAAAGGATTTCTCTATGTCATGTGGTCGTACAAAAGACTACAAATTATTTAATACTGTGCTAGGTCGAACGCAATAGGTGTAAGATATTGTTTCGTTACTGTGTTCCCAGTGCTGACTTTTTTATTATTTTAGAATTTCTTTATGTGATTTCAATCACTTCAACAACTTTACACAATCCGTTTACACATTTCAACAACTATCCTATTTGCTTCCTCGTCATTCTGTATAGCAAGTATCGAGGGTTTTCTTTAGTAGGGAGAAGGTGTCATGAAAATGTGTTATACGGATTGGATGCTCAGCATGTAACCTGCGTATATTACTGCTCGAACCATTCGGCCACCACGGCTTTGGCTGGCTGGTTCGAGAAGTTATAGTTGCCTGCATTACAAAGATTGGAAGGTCGAATCCTGACTGTGCAAATGGGTTTGCTGAACATACGTACAGTGATTAGTCACACGAGCTTTACGGTGAAGAAAAACATCGAGAGGAAACCTGCATACGTTAATACAACACAAAGGCGTATGTATTGTCGTGCTGCAGTAACAGCGATGGACTCGCCATCCGACACGGAGGCACCTAAAATATACCTCTGGCAGAAAGTGGGTGTGTGGGTACCTATACACATACCCCTTCGGGGACCCTTGTGGGAAGGCGTGAAGATATATTATTATTTATTATACGCGTCACATACACTCTGTATAAGTACTTATTATTAATACTTACCTTTAGCTGATGTTTTTCTATTGACATTGAAATGTTTATTATAGGTACTGATGTACCTACGTACATAATGTCAATTAACCCCTGTGGCGCATAATCCTTCGATAAGTGGATTTAAATACTTCAGTTTTTACCTAAATCTGCACTATAAGCAAAACATTCTGGTACTTTTATTTGATACGTGCCGTTGACGTTTAGACGACCGCCTGATCTAGTGGTTAGAGCTCCTGACTGCGAAACTTGAGGTCGCGGGTTCGAATCCCGCTGAGGGCAGATATTTGTGTAATGAACAAGAGTATTTTTACCTCAGTCTTGGATGTCCTATGTATTTATGTATATCTATCTATATAAGTATATATATAACGTTGTCTAGTCTAGTTACCATAACACAAGCTTTGCTTAATTCGGGACTAGGTCAATTCGTGTGGAATGGTCCCTGGTAAAAAAAAAAATATATAAGGGTTACATCTGTCCCTTACGAATTTTTTTTTTAAGCTTAAGCAGTCGAAACTGTTTATTGCAATAATATCATAATCATATCAGTGCTTTTTTTTATACCACATGACTGGCAAACAAGCATGCGGTCCGCCTGATGGTAAGCGGTTACCGCCGCCTATGGACGCTTGCAACACCAGGGCTATCGCTCGCGCGTTGCCGACCCTGCAAGAATCTTTTCACACCCTTCTTGAAAAACTCCATGCTCTCCACATATCTTCTCATCAGAAAAATCGAAACACCTTGCAAGTTATAGGTACATATATTTATAAGTTTAGGTAAGTAAATCTTGTGGTCGAGTCCCGATAATGAAAACTTAGCTTAGTTTGGAACTAGATCAATTTGCATTCACAAACATCAGTCTCTTGGAACATGCATTCTTACTTTTAAGTCGACTATTTGAGCGATAAGGGTTGAATAACATAAAATGTCAATAAAACACATAATTAACTACACAAAAAATTATTTAATTCAATCTGATGGTCGCAATAACATTGAACTCGTCGTCGTATACATGTTGTTCACGCCGCCTTACTATAAGATATAACTGTTAAAATCTGTGCACTCCGTATACATCTTGTGTACCCGAGATAAAGCTATTGTCTACATAGCGACGTGACGTATTCACAATGTTCATTACACAGCGTTAAATATTTTCAATTAAAATTTCGTTAATTTCGTATACTGTTTCAGATATTTTGTCAAAGAACACATCAACTTAACCCTAGCAATTTATATCCAAACTATCGCTAGGTGGGGTCTATTACTGCAGTTGCCAATATTTGAGACGAAACGACGAAACAATACAACATCTTACAATGATATAAAAGGAAATATAAACGTGCTATTTATACAACATAGCACCGCAATAAAATATATTTGTTCTGATATTCACAACTCCTGAAAAAAAAACATGTTCTAATTTGTGCATATGCAAAATATATAGACCGTACCATTGCACACCACTTTCCTCATGCATTCCCATACTTTAGAACCAAACAGGTCTCGCACTCCGCAGTTTTAAAGGAGTGTCTTCGGCGAATGCTCAGGCTGTGGGATTGACTCCCCAATGAGGTTACCCCAAGCGGTGATTCCTGCAGGGTCGACAATCGCACGATTGTAACCTCTGTCGTTTCAATCCGTCATGGGCGGCAATATAGGTACCATCAGTCGGAGCATGCTTGTTAGCCACCTTGGTGGTATAAAAACATTAGCGTGCGAGCACTAGCACAACCATTGCTAATAAATTATTTTAAATTGCACAAAATTCACTTGCACGCCTGCACTGCCTCATTTATTATTCTTGTATCTATTCTCAACTGGTAGGAGAGTATCAGTTATCTAACAGCGGTTTGAACATCAGATCAAATGAATGTCCGAAACGAACCACCTTAGAAATTTAAGTGGAATAACTGTTAGTTTCAGGACGAAATAGTATGACATCGTCATATTATTATTTATTAATATTTATCTATAATATTCTCTCGTGAGGTACGAGATTGAAGTGCATTCTTTGTAGGAAATATTGTAGTCGTGGAAACTTTTTAGACACAAATTTGCAGACTATTTGGCATGTGTTGTTATGATCACAGCCCATTAGGAGTTGTTATCATTATTATTATGTGAGCGTTAGTGGGCAGGTGCGCAGGCGCATCGAAATAGTACACAAGTCGGCACAAAATATCTGAATCCTTACATTAAATATTTAAAATCTAATTTGACCTTAACATCTATCGTATATCTATAACCACCGTAGAGTAGACCATTTTGTAGTGAACGAAAACGAGATCCGCCAATAGATGTGCTGCCATACTTCTTGATTTCACAATAAATTTAAACTTTTAAATTACTAATACTGCCTAAAATAATAACATTTGGAAATAAATCGAAACACTGGTTGAAAATAATACTATAAAATAGTTGCCTTGTAAATAATTGCATCATTGAAAATACAAGTGATAAACAAATACTGGATGCCAGTCGTAAAGTTCCATTAATACAAATAAAATACCATTTTCAATGACATATCCCTCCAAAAATACGTATGATAATAATATATATATATATATATATATATATATAGTATGTATAATATTTATGCAAGTAGTATACAATGTTCTAAGAGCTAGGCAATACGGCTCGGGGGCCGCTTAGTCTAGTTATATTATGTAAGGTAAATGGCATTCGTGTGGAAGCTGCGCAATCATGTGCTGCGCCCGGGACCTGCAACAACACAACGTGACCATACATATCACCACGCAGGCCCCCACAAGGTTGCACCTCCTCCCACCCTCTTTCGGGTCCTCGACATTCACCGGTTTTTAGTGCCTTTGACATTCCCATTCTTGAGTGTCCGACCGATTTGATCTAGGTAGTATGTACCGATGATTACAACTATTTAAGATAATGCATTCCCATTTACCCCCCAAGCGGAGAAGATACGAAGATATTCCACTGTTTGAGTATTGTCGGAACACACTGATTCCCTATGAGTGCACACGCACACTAAACTAAAACACTCCCCGCATCCCGCGACCCACGCGACTAGAAATTGGTGGGGCGCGTCTTCGTGGATGGCACAATCTGTACTTACTATAATATAAATATATATAATAATAATAATATACTCTATATATAATAATAATATACTCTCACGCCTTCCCACAGGGTCCCCGAAGGGGTAGGCAGAGGTTTATAGGTATAGGTGTAGCCAAACACCCACTTTCCGTCAGATATATTTTAAGTGTCAACGTGACAGATGGCCAGTCCATCGCCGTTACTCAAGCACGACTATACATACGCCTTTGAATTTCTTCTCAGACGTATGCAGATTTCCTCTCGATGTTTTCCTTCACCGTAAATCTCGTGGTGTGACTAATCACTCTACTTAAATTAACTCATTGGTACAGTCGGGATTCGAACTTGCCATCTTTGTGTCGCAGGCAACTGCTCGAACTACTCGGCCACCACGGCTGTTCTCACTAAGCGGTGCATACCTGCGGGGGCCTACGGCGAGAGGTCCTGGTGCATGGGGTCGTAGCCCATGGAGCCGTCGTAGGGCGGCTGCGGCTGGTCGTAGCCGGGCGCGGGCAGCGAGTAGCCCATGGAGTCCTGCGCGGGCGCCGGCGACATCATGGGCGTGGCCGTGCCCGACGCCGCGCCCATCGAGTACGGCGACGCACCAGCTGCTGGAAACAATCCGCCCCCACATTATATGTGCCCAACTGGCGACGCTACGGGCGTGTGCGGGAACTTGATACACACAATGAAATGCAAAACCTTTAGCGTTTACATTGCCACGTGACGATGACGATGTTAGGTCCGAATTGAAATACCATAATCCTTACTAATATTATAAATGTGAATGTAAGTTTGTTTGTTACGCTTTCACGTAAAAACTGCTCAACCGATCATCATAAAACTTTGTACACATATTCTTGGAGGAATTAGAAGTAACATAGGATACTTTTTATTGAAAAATGCTGAAAATTTTAATGGTGATGGCTTGAATATATAAGCTACTTTTTCGAAATCCACGCGGGCGAAGCCGCGGGCATAAGCTAGTAATACATACTTAAGGCTGACCACGTTGTGCATACAGGTACATCTTTCTACTTAGTATTTTATTTTAAATAGACTAAAGACATTTGCAATTAACATATTTTGTTTTAAGGACATTAGTAATCACCTTTTTTTTTAGCGATATTAAAATGGCACAAAATATATATACAAAATTAAACAATCACAGATTACAAATGATACATCGAAAAACTGTTGCTTTCAAAACTTAGCTAAAAGAGGCGATGGAATTTAAATTTTCTATTAACAATAGTTTTAATGGCGAATCAATATGGGGTTACGAGATACTTTCCATTACTGACTATGAGACGCGTAAGTTTTGCATTTCACATTGTGTCGCGACCTACACCCTGACTAGACAAGATTGAGCTTTAAATATATAATCTTCTATTAGTGTCCCTACGTATGTTGGATGTTATAGTTTGTTTAGTGAATATGTTTACTGTAATATGAAGAGGCTCTGGCCGGAGGGGGGCTCGCTTCGCGGCGCCCGCCCATCCACGGCAGGTCTGTGTACGAAACACACACTGGTACAGCACTTGTATACTCGTACATACATATCACCACGCCGTCCCTCGTGGGGTAGGCAGAGAGAGTACAGGGCCAGTCCTCTCTAGACTTTCACACCTCTATCGCTTCGTCCATAGTCATCAGTGTCTTCATACATACTCCGCGGTTTCTCATTCTGATCGCTTTCCGATTTGATCAAGTTGAAAGCTGTCTACTTCCAGATATATACACAATATCTTTTTCGATACCTGCATAACCACTTTAGAGAAAAATTCACATTTCTGGAATTCGAATTACTTTTAAGTCACGAACTTTACGGTGAAGGAACATCGTGAGGAAACCTGCATTAATTTGAGAAAACGTGTGCTTGAAAAACGGCGACGAACTCACCATCAATCACGATGTTATAACCACAATATACCTATGGGGAAAATGGTGTTGCTACACATCTGCCTACCCTGGGCCCTTATGGGGCGCGTGAATACACGGCGTAATATAGTATACCTCTAGTATGCGAAAGAGATGAAAGACAGCGCTAGAGAAGCCTCAGGGCATACCTAATACCATTGGATTCTATCTATATTGTATAGGATATATTTCAGCCAGACACAACATTGCTCATCACTTTAATGTTTGTTGCGGATAGAACCCAAGACCGTTGCAGAAGGCAGAGCCAATAGGCCAGACGTAGCTAACAACTTTTAACTGGATTATGGCTAACATATGCAATGGGCCAGTACCATCATTTATATATAATGTATTTAGCATTCATAGGAATACCAAACGGCAAATTTAAATTCAATGCAGAACTGAACACAACTGGTATAGTATCTTAAAGGAGAGAGAGATAGTAATAAACTCTACCGTGTACAATCAAGCCTTTTTTGCTCAGAAATAGCAAGTCTTGCTACTCATATCACCAGTATGACTGAAATATTAGTTCAAATACTTACTCAAGTCTTAGTTACTCATACTCAAAGCGCCGATTGAACCAAATTTCGAACAAAAATTTATATTACTATGTATCCTCTCTAAGACCATTCAAATTGTTTAGCAGAACTAAATGAGATTGAAACGTTAATAACGGATGAAATACATAAGTAATTATATAAATAAGGGAAATGGTGAAAATGAAGTAGGTACCGGCCGCTTTCTTGGCCGCGTACAGGTTGGCCTCCTCCTGCGCCTTGCCAATGTTCTTCTTGTAGCGAATGCGCTTGTTGCCGAACCAATTGGACACCTGGGGGCAAACACGGCTCGACTGTACATTCTGAGTATATAATATATTTTTGGACCCATGGTCTGGCCATAAAAATATTTTTTATTAATAATTCCTAGCACCTATACGCTACAAAGCCTGCTTATTCGTAACGATGCTATGTTACCAATGTAGCATACAATCACGCAATATATTATGATTTTGATTGTTCATACAATGATACTGTACCCATGTAGTGTTTTAAGTATTGTACATAACTACATATTCGTTCATGAAGGCATGACAGCAATATCTCGTCGGCCAAAGATTCCCATGGCCATATTACAGCTATGGTAGATGCCAGAGGTGCCTGCGGGATACCTGCGCCACGGTGATACCACAACTGCGCGCCAGCTGCTCCTTCACCTCCTCGCTGGGGTAGGGGTTAGCGAGGTGCGAGTAGAAGTACTCATTGAGCAGCTCGAGCGCTTGTTTGGAGAAGTTGCGTCGCTTGCGCCGCGCGTCCACAAACCTGCCGCGCACACATTACCTGTGACACGGTGATGCCACATTTCCTCGCCAGCTCCTCTTTCGCCTCCTCGCTCGGGTACGGATTGGAGAGGTGCGAGTAGAAGTACTCGTTGAGTATCTCCGACGCTTGCTTGCTGAAGTTGCGCCGCTTGCGACGCGCGTCCAGGAAGCTGCAAGCGGGGAATCATTGTTCGCCTATTCATTGGTTGAGGCCAAAGTTGAGCTGGTTTCGCACAAGACTATCATCACCATTAATTATAACTATCATATTTGGCGGCAGAGTAAACTTTTTTTTTGTGTAGCTTTACTACACAAAAAAAAACGTGCTACTTAACCGGTCAATGGCGAGACCTAGGCCTCCAGCCAGGCACTTTAGTTCTAAGCAACAGCTAAGTGCGTTGCTGGATCGCGAGCAAGGGAGGTGAGCTGAACTGGAGAGTAAAAGTAACCGGTTCTTAAATTTTTATATGGTATGCCACTCTATTATGTCTGATCTTATCCAAATCATCTTTATTCTTAAGTAAACCTAGTTTCAATATCAAGTCACATGTATAGGATAAAACTGAGCGTAATTAAAATATTCTTATGCCAGGTACTAACCGCGAGCGTAGAATCATGACGGCCTCACAGGTGGACTGCTTCAGCTGCATCTGGATGGAGCTGAACTTCTTGTGGATGATCTGCACCATGCGCTCAATTTCCTGGTTAAATACAATTTAGTTTAACAAAACTGGCAATCAGGTATAAAGAGACTGATGAATGTGGGCGCAGAATGTAAGTGAATACAGAGAACTAGAGCTCTAGAGATAGAGAGTGATGATATGTATGTATTATCTATATAGCTTTAAGATTTCATACAAGTGTCCAAGTGGAGGTGCAAAAAGTATTTCCTGTTGCCAGAAATATCACTGGAATGGTATCAAGCACATCAATACATATGTCTTTGACTTTCTTGTTAAACATATGCAGGCAAGTGGTGTTATGATCACTGTACTGTACAGAAAAAAATCACTTCACCTGCAATTTTTCTCTCATTCTACCATTGGTATTCTTTATTATCAGCATAGTGAAGTGTCCCATAGTCCATAAAATATACTTTAAAAGTTAATGTGAGTTTCAATAAGGAGGTTTGATTTAATTTTACTGAACTACCAGTTGTCCCGCCCAGCTTCGCTCGGGTGGAAAAAAAAAGATGGTGGCGCCACCTATCGGGTCCAATTGTGAATCTAAACCATTCCCAGATCCCCTTGAACACACACAAAAAATTTCATCAAAATCGGTCCAGTCGTTTAGGAGGAGTTCAGTCACCTACACACGCACACAAGAAATATATATATTAAGATATATATATATATATATTAAGATATATATATATATATATTAAGATATGTCCCAATATAAGTATAAGTATTACTTTAAAGCTTTTATTAGTTTTAAATTATGGATGTGCCTATTGGTATATGATTCATTAAAAATCTTACTAACATTGTAAGTGCAAAAGTGTTGTGTGGATGTCTGCTCCTCATTCACACAAAAATTACTAAATGGAATTGGATGAAATAGATTTGCAGAGTGCAGTGCGGGTGACACAACAGTGCACTGCTGATACCAAATATAAATATACCTTAGGTGTGATAGGCCTGGTGCGGCTCTGCTCACGTAGTAGGTTCATGACATGCGTGGTGAACTCGTTGCAGGCATTCTCGTACTTATCCAGCTCCTGGTGGTAGATCTGCCGGATCTGCGCCAGCTTGGCGCGGTAGTCCGAGTGCTCTATCGCGTTATCTGCTTGGGCAGAAGTGCCTTAAATTTGCGTTACTTTGTGCTTCATCATACACTAAGGGATTATTAGGGGGGCATGCATTAGCCATTATTCTTGGCCCACCTAGAGAAAACCCTATGTATTCACACTCACACTACCACTTCTATGGGAATCCTCTGTCCCATATGTGGAAAGATGAAGTACAGTTAAATAGTAAAGGGATAACAGTAAGATTTAAAACAACACAGGCAAGTTATGTTCATATGAACAGTTCTAAAAAAATTATACCAATGAAATACAAATTTTAGGCAGATGAAACTGTGAGGCACTGCTATAAATACATTATAATTGAATGTTGATAATAAACATACCCCACTCCCCAGCTGCTGCCGACGCAGATGCAGCAGCGCCAGCCCCCCCACCCTTTTCAGGGCCAGCCACCCCCTCAGCAATCAACATGTTGTCGAGACGCATCAACTGTGGATCTGGAGGCTCCTCCTCTTGTGTGTTGCGCAGAGAGAGAACTATGCACCCAAGCATGACACTAATTAGGTCAAATATCTTTTGTCTTTTGAAAGTAGTTAACTTGTAAGAAAAAAATATTTGGTGATTGTTGTGGGCACAAAAAACTTCAAGATATGTTTGAAAAAGAAACTAGCTTGAAGTAAATGCTGACTATTTAATTGTCAACAGACAATAATAATAGAAGTAATTTGAAAATGCTCTGTTTACACCAAGGCGAAAATTATTATATAATAATTTATATACAGGAAATACTCAATAATACTTAAATGTTCAGAAATTAATATTGCCTAAAAATAATAAAGCACATAGAAACAAAACAAGACATTATTAGACCCAATTATACATACATACATATCATCATGCCAAGTCCCTAACGGGGTAGACCTGATTATAGTCTGGAATATATCGAAATTGCGTACCTGTTTTCTCTTTGATTTCACACAACACTGAAAATAGGGCAGGCTTCATTCTATGGCAGTTCAGTGTATGTTTCCTTGCCTGCGCCTCGTCAAGACTCTGATCTGTGATGTTCATAATCTGCTGCAGAATCTCTCCAATGTCTTGCTTGCGTGCCTCGCCCTCACCTGCGGTCGGCGCACCATCACCGCCAGTTAGCCCATATCCCTGCGGTCCCATCAACCCGCCGCTGTGCGCCATCATCCGATTTGGATCGTCCATTTCTTTCCAAAACTCAATACATTAATTCACCTTAAACTTATCACTAAGCGTATACTCTTTTGTACGAATATTTAGCAAAATATACCTAGATAACTATAATGCTACACTGGGCGATAGGGCAGTTTCACCCCCCGTTCACCAGCCAGCAATAAAATGGCCGACTCCTTTGTGCTGTCAAATCTAAAATATTCGAAAAAGAAAACAAATAATTAAAACTATTCCTATCACGCTTCATCTCACAATCATTTACGCTGTGATTTAGAGTACGAAAGAGAGAGTAAATAAAGTGTTGCCATAAAATTTTACGATTACAAATAAAATTGATTTGGTGCTTAGGGTTACAATAAATAAAAAGTACAGATCAATAATACTATTCGTATTCATATTCTGTTATCTCATAAATTCAATATAACACCGTCTACAGAGGAACAGTTGCCTGCGACGCAAAGGTCGCAAGTTCGAATCCCGACTGTACCAATGAGTTTTTTCTGAACTTAAGTACAGTGATTAGTCACACCACGAGCTTTACGGTGAAGGAAAACATCGAGAGGAAACCTGCATACGTCTGAGAAGAAATTCAAAGGCGTATGTATAGTTGTGCTGGAGTAACGGCGATGGACTCGCCATCTGTCACGTTGGCACCTAATATACCTCTGGCGGAAAGTGGGTGTGTGCGTATTACCTTTACACCTCTGCCTACCCCTTCGGGGACCCTTGTGGGAAGGCGAGAGGATATATTATATATTATATTATTACAATATCTGCTGGTATAGCAAGAAGCAACTGAAACCGGGGCTTAGATATTAATATTCTCTGTTGTGTGTAATGTTTTCCTTCACTGTAACATTACAGTGAAGGAAAACATTGAGAGGAAACCTACATACGTTTAAAAAGAAATTCTAAGACTTATATATAATCGTGTTTGATTAACGACTGTTACGTTGGCACCTAAAATATATCTCTAGCGGAAAGTGGGTGTTGGGCACTACATTACGTATACCTCTGCCTACTCTTCGGGGACCCTTGCGAGGAGGTGTGAATTAGGTTTATTTTAGCTCGCCATTTACCATTGTAGACTTGGAAATGGTGTTTTAAATAAATGAGTTTATTTATGTACTACTCCTAAGCTATTAATTAATACGTGGTCGTCAAAATTATTTGTGAGATACGAAATCTGCTGAGTTAAATGACATCATGAGCCGAGAACAATTTAGTGCCGTGTCTCTGTAGGTAGCCCCTTTATTTCTCAGTCTACGCCTTACTGACATAAGCATTGACATTAGTGACATCATCTGACGAATTTGTTCCAACTCAACCACATTACTGAATGTAAAGCATGTATGTAATACATGCTTTACACGCGTCTCTATTTAATACTAAAAATATTAGGTATAGCTATCACCTTCTCGGTCCTATGCTACGTATCTGCTGGAGAAAGGGATGTTCGTTCATCAGTTTCATCATTTCCACGCTAGCAATATCATAATTAACCGGTGAACAGATGTGATGATTTGTAATAATAGTAGTTTATATTAACCTAGATGCGACACATCCTCAGTTTAGTTCATAAGTGTAGTAGTGTATTTAGTAAACATTTTCCAGTCACCTGCAATCAATTGAGGCTCTCACACGTCCATCAGTGGGGGAGCAATAAGATTCACAGAAAAATAAAAATACCTAATCCTAGCAGAGATTTAGTCATGGCTGATCCTAAAATTGAAGAGATTCTGGCGCCTCTCCGTGCCTGTGTGAAGGAACAAGGCGATTTAGTTAGAAAGCTGAAAGAGGAGAAAGCACCTGAAATTGATATTAAAAAAGCTGTCGCTGAACTGAAGGCTCGAAAGAAAGTCCTCGAGGATAAGGAACTCAGCCTGGCACCTTCTGATGAGCTCTTCGATCGCGCCAAAATGGAAGATCTTATAAAGAGAAGATTTTTCTTTGATCAATCTTTTGCTATCTATGGGGGTATTACCGGCCAGTTTGACTTTGGTCCTATGGGCTGTGCTCTGAAGAGCAATATGATTCAGCTATGGAGGAAGTACTTCATCCTGCAGGAGCAAATGCTAGAGGTAGACTGCTCTATCCTGACTCCAGAGCCCGTTCTCAAGGCATCTGGCCATGTTGAAAGGTTTGCTGACCTCATGACCAAAGATGTCAAAACAGGGGAGTGTTTTCGCCTTGACCACTTAATTAAGGCCCACTTGGAGAAAATTAAAAGTGAGAAAAACATAAAAAAAGAATTGAAAGCTGAGATTGAAGATATTCTAGTCAAACTTGATGGCATGACAGCTGATGAAATGTCAGCTCTAATGAAGAGGTTTGACATGAAGTCTCCAGTGAGTGGCAATGAACTCACTCCACCAATTGAGTTCAACCTCATGTTCAACACACAAATTGGTCCATCTGGCTTGGTTAAGGGCTTCTTGAGACCAGAGACAGCACAAGGTATTTTTGTTAATTTCAAACGCCTACTAGAATTCAACCAGGGCCGCCTACCATTTGCTGCTGCCCAAATAGGAAATTCATTCAGAAATGAAATCTCCCCACGATCTGGCCTATTACGAGTAAGAGAATTCACTATGTGTGAAATTGAACACTTCTGTGACTCCAAGGACCATCCTAAGTTTGAATCTGTAAAGCAGACTCCATTGCTATTGTACTCAGCTGATAACCAGGAGCAAGGAAGACCTGCTACTGTAATGTCCATTGGTGAAGCTGTCTCCAAGAGCATTGTTAATAATGAGACCCTAGGTTATTTCATGGCAAGAATTCAGATGTACATGCTAGCTATCGGCATTGACCCAAAAAAGTTGAGATTCAGGCAACATATGGGCAATGAGATGGCTCACTATGCCTGTGACTGCTGGGATGCCGAGTGCTTGACTAGCTACGGCTGGGTGGAAGTTGTTGGCTGTGCCGACAGGTCTGCTTATGACTTGACTCAACACACGAAAGCAACTGGGATACGACTTGCAGCTGAGAAGAAACTGCCAGCTCCTAAGCAGATTGAAGTTGTTGAAGCCATAGCTAACAAAGCCACCATAGGCAAGGAGTTCAAGAAGGATGCTAAGGCCATTAATGATGCACTGGCTGCTATGGACAGCAAAGCTCTAGAAGAACTCGAGACCAAATTGCAAAGTTCTGGTGAGTATCTACTTTCAACTCCTGTTGGCGAATTCAAGCTCACTCCCAACTTAGTCAGTGTAAAGAAAACCCAGAAGACAGTTCATGTGGAAGAGATAATCCCAAGTGTAATTGAACCCTCGTTTGGTATTGGTAGGATATTATATTGCATTCTAGAACACAATTTCAAAATGAGGGAAGGAGATGAGCAAAGAACCTACTTCTCACTTCCAGCTACAGTAGCACCAATGAAATGTGCTGTTTTGCCCCTCAGTGGTAACTCCGAATTCCAGCCATTTGTAAAAGAATTATCCCAAGGGTTGATCTCAAGTGATGTATCTCACAAAGTGGACGATTCCTCTGGTTCTATCGGACGACGGTATGCGCGAACTGATGAGTTGGGGGTTCCATATGCTATTACTGTTGACTTTGATACCACAAAAGAGCCGCACACAGTAACCCTTAGGGAAAGGGATAGTATGGGCCAAGTCAGACTTCCCCTCGCAGATGTGCCGGCAGTGGTCAGAGATCTATCCAACAGCAAGATATCTTGGACTGATGTGGAAAGCAAGTACCCAAAGTTCGAACAACAGGAGACCGTGAAAGGCACCGCCGCGTAGATTGACGCAATATTTGAACAGCTTTCATAGATCACTGTAATTTTCTATTGAAAACATATTTATTGTTAACACTAAGCCTGCTTTCAAATGAATTAAACATGCTTTTTCAAAACATCTTTGTTATTTTATTAATAAAATGTAGTTTGAGCTAGACTGTGCCCATAATTGCAACATTGGGTTTGATTGATTATTATTAATTAGTCACGATTTTATTCTGCTACTACGTGATCTGATGACAACTAAATAACTTTATCGGGTGTAGATACGTGCGTTTTCATACGTTTACGACGTGCAGGTCTTTAATTTCTTCTAATATATAAGAATTGTATACATTTAAAAATACATTACCTACCACAGGGTATTTTATATTGAAGGGGCAACCCCTATGGGTGCCTTTAATAACAGTATTTGAAGTTCTAAAATTTCCTGATTTGGAAAATTTTAAAACTAGGTAAAATCCAATTCTAGCAACAATTTCGACTTTTAGCTCTTTGTGTTGTCCAATGCTTATTAAACTAGTAATTGATTGTTTGACTGTATCCATGAAAATTAACATGGACCTAAGGGGCAAACGGTGCCAGTAGGATCTGGCGATCAAGGTACATAATATTTAATGTGATAGCTATCTTTTTATGGTAAAGCAGCTGAAAACTTTTTGTACGCACACAATTTTATACCGGCATTGTTTGTTGACAAATAAAACAACAAGATCTAACACATTACAATATTATTCATTTCAATTGTAAAGTCATAATTCAACCATTAGCTTAGAGGTAAGCGAAGCGTAGCATTATCTGTAGCGGCGGTCTCTGGACCGCGAACTGTGGCGAGGTTTATCGCGTGATCGCGACCTCTCGCGTTGTCGGTCACGACAATCGCGCGACCGTCTCTCCCGATCGCGGTCTCTATTTCTCTCTCGTTCTCTGTCCTTCTCCCGGTCTCGGTCGTCACGCTTCCCTCTGTCTTTAGAAAACCTAGAAAAAGAAATACATCATAGTATTTATGTGCACTGTGATGAATTCTGGGAACTATATTATACATATATAATTTGTCAATGAAAAAAACTTACTAGATTAAAAATTTGAATTTAGAATAAAAATTAGATTGTGATGAAACTTTGGTAGGATATTCTGGGGAAGCACGCGGTTCCTGGCCCGAAAGAAAAAAACGAACTCGCTAGATGGCGCTGAATAACACTACCTTTCCGATCGTAATTAAATTTGTACTGCATTTCAACGCATACCGGGTGCAGCTGGTTCTAAATAAAAAACGAGTTTGGTCCAACTCGTCCCACGGCATGGTGCCAAAAAGACTGGCAGCATTGCCACACTGTATGTCAATTGGAGATTTAGAGTGTTGGCACCTTAATTATTGTTATATGAGTGTTGCTAACCTGTCATTATCACCGTAGTCGCGCCTGTCGCGGTCGTCGTGCTCGCGCTTGTCGGGCTCCATGCGGCCTGGGTTGTAGTTGCTGGCACCCTCAGCGCGCTCGTTGCGGAAGTTGGCCGCTGGCGTGGCTACTGCTGTCTGCCTGTTGTGCTCTGCTAACCTACACACAGTTCCAATTAGACCTTACGTCAAATCTCATAAAGTATCCTTGATAACCATAATCTGGCAGGTCTTGTCGTTATCGCGTGGCTCACACCCACTTGACCTGAAAGGCAACTGGTGTTGGTAAGAAATGTGTAATTATTTATGCAAACTAAGAACATATTTGGAACCTTCAATTCAATTTAAATACATATTATATGCCTATCCATTTATTTCATCCATTTATGAAGTAGCTTTTGGGACCTATTAGAAGAGTGGGCCATAATTTTCCTCAACAAGGCTCAACAATTGGGAAAACCAAAAAATTGGTATTAAGCAAGTCTTGAAACTGTGGTTAGATTAAGCTCTAGGTAGCTAGTTAGGTTAGATATCTCACCAGCTCATCCCGAGAATGATTGGTTAGCGAAAGCTTTGTTTATATCGAGCATAAAGTTATTTCCATTTATACCACACATAAAACTTTACCTACTTCTGCTCAATCTGCTTCTGTATAGGCACCGGTATTCTGGGAAAGAGTGTGCTGAACCAGTCGAGCTTGATGAGCATCTGCCGCACCAGCGCGCCCATTGTGGTGGAGCCGCCACCGCCCGCGCGAGGGTCCACCTCCTCTTCGTCATCCAGGTACTCTCCATACCAGTCAAACAGATCTGCAGGCGGCTGGGTGTAGCGTATGTACATGAAACCTAGATAGCCCATGGAATATATAAACCTTTAAAACATTTAATAAGTGTGAAAAAAAATGTTGTGAGTGATCACTAAACACACCCACAATTTTTAATCACTAAATCAGGTTGTAAGTGGTAAGTATAAATAAATCCTACTACCAGTGCATCACGGTAATGATGCATACCTCAAATACATTTCACATATCACATATTTGCTATTTAGGGAGTTTTTAAGGAAAATATGGGAGTTTTTAAGCATACATATCAAACAGTTCTATGTATAGGTGATAATGAGTAATAAAATTTAATAGGCTTTTTAATAAACATACACATATAATTATTTTAAATTCAAGAGCTGTGCTCTTATCACATTTTCTTCTCACATTATTTACCTCTGTCCCCTGCACTCTCTTTGACCTTCCTATCTAAAAATACATCAGGACAGACACATTTTCTTTGACCTCATTCAAGTATGAGGGATAAGGAATACAGAGACACTTGAAATAATAAAAAACTTTCTAATGTTTGCTGAGAAACTCTGTCAAATGGATAAATGGACATATCAAAGGCATACCTACCAAGAGCTCTTATGTAGGGCGAATCTGAATGCTGCAGAAGTCCATTGACCTGCTTGCGAGTGAGCCGCAGCGTGTACAGTTTGTAGAGCAAACAGAAGGCCGTGGAAACAATGCCGCCTGCACCAACACCACGCACCTGTCACAATTATATTAAATAAAATAGTAATGTAATAAATAATAAACATATAAATAGTATTATAAAAAAAAAACAAACTGTGCTACACAGGCAATGATGGGTGTACTTATTTTGTGTATATATCCTCTATAGTGTATTTTAAAAGGTATGTAAGTCTAGCTATGTAGTAAAGTTACAGCCCTGGTGGCCAAGTGGATCACACATTCGAATCCCGACTGTACCAATGAGTTTTTCTGAACTTAAGTACAGTGATTAGTCACACCACGAACTTTACGGTGAAGGAAAACATCGAGAGGAAACTTGCATATGCCTGTGAAAAAATTCAAAGGCATATGTATAGTCGTGCTTGAGTAACGGCGATGGACTTGCCTGTCACGTTGGCATAATATACCTCTGGCGGAAAGTGGGTGTCTGGGTATTACCTATACACCTCTGCCTACCCCTTCGGGGACCCTTGAGGGAAAGCGTGAGGATATATTATTATTTAATGTTAAGTCTACAGAGAACTGGCACTATATTCTCTCTGCCTACCCTGTTAGGGACACCATGCAATGCTATGTATGTATGTATTTTATTTAACTTATTAACTATGGTATAAAACATTATACATTAAAATCTGCTTATTTTAGGAATTTGGTTCAATATAAATACCAATAGCCATAGTTATTTTCAGGATGTAATTTGTCACTTATATCAAAATTTCTTTCTATAATTATGTTAATATCTATCTATTGTGACATATTGATTCCTTCACAGGGTCGGCCAAGTGCAGACCATGACTTCTCATTTTCAAACTGTCAAACTTTAAGACAAGATCATATAAAAAACAGCCAACATTGAAAGACACTAGACAAACATGGGAGGTAATGTGAAGAACATACTCACGCCGCCACACATGCCCGTCTGGCCAGCCGTCTTGCGACTGCCCCGCTCCCACGGCTCCAAGTGCTTCACCTGGTAGTAGATCTCATCCACCACCTCATGGTATGTCTTCAACTTGAACAGATGCACTGAGGACAATGATCAACCATATATTTCTACCATGCATATTTACCCTAATTTAGCCAAAATTTTGAGTGTACTTCAGTTAAAAATAAGTAAAATTTTTGGGTAGAGTACATGCCAGTAGGGCTATAACCAAATCCATTTATAACTCTATTTTCCCCTGTAATGATGTAAACATGTTTGTATTCAGAAAAAGTTTATCTTTGTTTGTGTAAGTGTAATAACAAAACAAAATAATCAAAATATAGACGTGTTACATTCGTAGCCCAAACTCCTGTGCGTTGGTATGTTTGCTTACCTACCTTTGAAGTAGCTAGACCCCTGTATATTCGCTAATATTAGAGGATTCAGGTTCATAGTCTGTTCATTACCCCATATTGGTAATACATTATGTTGCTTGCCTGTCTTTCCAGGTTTCTGTTGGTTGTATTCTGAAAAACAATGTGTCAATATCAGAAATACTGTTCAATAGTTCTTTCTACGATAATTGGCACAATACATACCTTCCACATCAGTCATTGCTAAATTACAATACAATACTTATCACATTCAGGAGCAAACGTCCTCAAATTATAAATTCGAACAAATTGATTTTGAAACTTTCCTTACAAAAATCAAAACCTATATATCATTAGAACTAAAAGGTACCGTTGAAAACGCATTAATATTTAACACAAACAACGCAATGAACTACAATCACGAATAACCGCCCGCCATTTAATAAATCACAGATGATTAAATGTTATGAAGAGTAGGCATCAAAGCACAGATAACTAAAAAGTTGCCATGTGAAAAACAAACGCACACGACAAGAATATGGGACGGAAGCTATATATAAATATATCATACCATCAAGCCGAGTCCCTAACGGGGAAGGCAGGTACATTAAAGCCCCATTTCTCTCTAGAATCGTATAACACTTTCGCTTCGTCTACATTCATCAGTCTCTTTATACATGCTCGCCGGTATCGATACTTATCGAATTCTATCGCGCATATTACATTATACTCGTATACATATGTAAATAGAGATCAAGCACGTCGCCATACATGAAATAGCCTGGGGTTGATAATGTCGTAATACATTTTACTAAGACTGATGTTCCACGGCAGAACAATTTCCAATCTTTAAGTAGTCCATGTTCATTAGAACCAATCGCTATGCTTTCAATGACTGTAACTGTCATGCTATCTCCAGTTCAACCAGACATATAGTTGTTTCCTTGATTCCCTTCTGAAACTCACTTGTGGTTATTTTCTTATAGTAAAATAAAAATACGATGTTATAACAAAATTCCAGTAATGAGCTCCTTGGGGAGGGGGAGGAGGTTGTTGTATTGTGTTGGCAGCAGAGGATTAGTCCCATTATGCTGCCAACACCGATATACCGAGCGATAACCGTCTTCCAGGTGGGTCGTGTGCTTGTTTGCTACTCTTGTTGTATAATAATTATAATAATAAGAAAAAATAAAAAATGGTAATTATGTATTAAAATTTATTCAAAAAAAAAATCACTTATATATTATTATTAACCTAATAAATACATATTTTAAGTTATTCATTGATAGTAGAGCTCCAGGTTCATTCCATCATGAATTTCATCTGAAATACGGTCAGGAAATAATTTTGGAAAAAGAACATATAATGATATATGCACAAATAGTTAATGAGAGCAATTTATTGGACAATACCCTTTTTCACCACAGATATCGCTTGCTAATATAGTTGCCAACGAGAAATATTGTGTTGTGTATGTACTTGAGTAAATATGACTCAATAAGATTTCCCAATATATGCAAACTTTGTTGATTTGATAGGATTGGTAATATGTTAATAGTACATTGCTAATGGTGATAAGACAGCTTCTCTCATTAATAAAAAGGCTGGCATGGGTATAATGAATGTCTTACCATCAAGCATGCAGCCTGATTAGTGTAAGCAGCTACCACCATCTATGGACACTTGCAACTGAAGACTCCATGCTGTACTCTCTAAAAACAACCTCACATTCAATAATATTGCAAGTGCCTATGTGATATTAGATGAACAATTTGCTTCTTTGTCCCCTTAGTCCTGGAATTATGTCGATTTCTCAACGCCGTAAGTGGATTACACATTACTGGGGTTTTTTAAAGGATACAGTCAGATAACTTGATGTGGTCTTTGAAGACTGTGTACCACTTCTTCAGAACAATTTTATCGTATCTGGTGCCAGTCTGTGCAGCTATTAACTTCTTAAGATCTCCAACTGTGTCGTCAGGATTGCATTTTACTCTCACTTTTTTGCCAAGACGATCGTTACAAGTGATCTCTAGCATTATCTGAAATATATAGGTTAGACATTATAAACAAGAAATTGTTTACAAGCTTGTTTACGCTGTAACTGATCAATTATTTTAAGCTATTGTATCTTACGACTTTGGCCTTTTCTTGACGAATCAGACGGAATTAAACTAGATTTGTTATTTTTCAGTGATCAACAAACAGAGAATAATTCTTAACACAACACTGATGCACAGATTAGATTTCTGTTTGTCAAAGTGTCAAAGTACTAATTCACAGATTGAATATCAACAAGCCAGAATACTATAAGCCTATAATGTAGTCGTAGAGTAGAGTAGAACTCGGCATGATCATATATTTAGGAACTCTAACTAAATATACTTCATAAAAATATTTGGATACAAAATACCAAAAATGAAACCTTACACAACATATTTGAGCTAACCTTTTAATAATTTAACAAAAAAAATATTTTCATTCGGGAAGGAAAAATCCTTAAAATCCTTTGCTTGAATAAGTAATATTTAATTAAAGTTAGTTGTAATTATTATAATAAATAATTATAGCGCTGCGACATTGTCAAGATGTAGTGGCGCAATGTACCATGATCATTAGTAGTCATAACTTGCAATTCAGGTTTATTTATTTATTTTATTGGTTTAGGTCTATCAACGTCTATTATGCAATAGGGTAAGATAGAGATCTGCAACTTCTCTATCCGCAGCTTCACAACTTTACCGCTGTGTTATGTATAAAGATTAATGACACATTTGTTATTTAGCATTTTTCTATAAACTAAACGTTCTTATCATTGTGACATTTCTCTTGAAAACATCCGGTCAGTTTTTGTTTTTTAAGATTCTTTAATGTCTCCACTATAATAGTTTAGGATTTGTTAAAATAATAAATGTATTAATTATCATATATTATTTAAAAATATATAATTAATTTTTTTAACTGTACCTGAATATTTATATCGCAATACTGTTGTACAGGAAGTGTTCCAACTATCAACACGTCATTCGACGAACGACGTCTGACGTGAAGGGTTTACCGACAGTGAAGTGAAATTTTAATTTTTTAATGTGCTAGTGAACTGCCGTGAAAAATGCAAATTCCAAATGAGTATGTGTCCACTGCGGAGGACATAGCAGATCAAGTAAGCGTACATTTATGTTTTATACGTATACATAAATAAAATGAACACAACTTGTGATTTCTACGTGTACTTTGGTTGAGTCGTGCTTGTCACGTCACCGAAACTTTATTTTCCCGTTGGCGCTAGAATTGTTTATGATGTTTAAAATTATAATACGAGTGGAGTTAAGAGACGCACTTAGCTCGTTGCCAAAAGCAGCTAATAATGCTAAAAAGTCGATAGGCATGTCACCAAGTGTGATCACTGTACGTAGCCTGTACCTTTTAACCCAGCTATCTCTACGTCCAATACGTGATAGAGTCCTGCCACAATGTGTTATGTACGATTAAATATTTACACTACATAAACTGTTGCAGAAATTTAAACATGTAGGGTTGTCCAACTCTCTCCCATTGTGATTTCATGACTTAACTATTTAATCTAGTTCTCCTGCACATTTTCTATGTTATTAAGTAAATGGGCATTGAGGTGATTTGACTAAATAGTTTATTAAACACCATCACTCATTAGTTGTTGTTAGTTTTCAAATTAAGATCGTTTTATATTCAAGTATACATTTTGCATTGATCCATTTTTATGTTTAGTTTTATTTAATGGATACCAATTAATAGAGGAATTCTCATTATGAATGAGAACACATCAATATAAATTAGCTCTAGTTTGTGACTATTAACTGTGACTTATGTTTTCTTTTTTTGCATTTAGATAGCAATTATCAATAACATGACAGTGTGTATTCCCATTAGGCTTTGTTGCTTAATTCTATGTAACTTCATCATACATACCATCATACATACATAGGTAATACATACCATTATAAGATATCAAAATAAAAGCGCTTGGTGTATTATGTTAAACATTGATGGATGAACCATGTCAAAAACCTGTCTAATTTGTGTCCAGAATATATAACCTTTTTATTATCCAAACATTTTCTGATACTGGAAATCATTTGGACATCTTACCAAAGGTAAACTTTAAACACTGGAGCTCTTACCTAGTCATCTTACCAGGTGTTAACTTATTTTAGACATTTTTAAGAAAGAAAAAAGGTTGCGGTTTGTAATGTGTTATGTTGGTTGTCAGTTTGATTGTTGTCATTAAACTCTTGAACTACTGAAACCATTAGAAAATAAAATTGCTTTATATACAGCCTGTTTTAAAATAATGCCACAACCTGAAGGACAAGTAGTCATTGTAAAAATGATTTTAATTGGGATGAAACTGCAGGGCGGGAACTTAGAGTATATATATTACATTAATATCAAGCAAGTTTGTCCAGTGTTGTATTGTATCTTTGATATTCCAACATCTGAGCAGCAACACTAAAACTGTCTTAAGTTGTATTGAAAGTAAGTTAAATATTTATACACAGCATTTAATATTATTGTAGTTTAGAAGCTGTGGTAGCACAGGGGTTGGAGAAGTTGCATCAAAGTTTGCAAGTTGAGAGGAATCTTACAATTAGCACTGAGATGTGGTCATGACTTAATGGGTGAAGTGGTCTGTTGATCCAAGATTGCAAGTTTAAACTTTGTTAAATCAAAATCAAAATATTTTTATTTCACTATAGCTATACTTAAATATAATTATAAAGCTATAAAGATGCTATAATTAAAATTTTATCTGATTTGTTTTCCTTTCAATGTTAATGATATATTTTACTATTATGTGAAGATACTACTAAGATACTTCCACTAATTAGCCTGTAACTTCTTAATGCATAATAGGTAATTTAATTTTAGGAATAGTGATCTTAGCCAAGGTTACACTCAACTTAAATGATATTTAATAGTATATTTTTATTTAATTGATTATTTTTAGTTAAATATTATTGAAGAAAACAAGAAAGAAACAACGAAGCTGTGGTGGGTGGCCGAGTGGTTCGAGCAGTTGCCTGCGACACAAAGATCGCAAGTTCGAATCCCGACTGTACCAATTAGTTTTCCTGAACTTAAGCACAGTGATTAGTCACACCACGAGCTTTACGGTAAAGGAAAACATCGAGAGGAAACCTGCATACGTCTGAGAAGAAATTCAAAGGCGTATGTATAGTCGCAAAGTAAAAGTCGCCTAAACGCTGGCAAGACTAAGGTTCTGGTATTCGAAAGAGATGAACAAGTGACCGAGTGTGCTATATCGGTAAATTGGCAAATTCTAGAGCAAGTGAATGAATTTGTATATCTAGGAAGCATTTTCACAAGAGATGGAAAGTATGAAAAAGATATTGAAAGAAGGATAACTGCCGGAAATAAGGTGACTGGAGCCATGTCGGCGTTGATGGGCAGTAAAAGTCTGAGCAAGAATGCTCGAGTTGCGTCCACAAAGCGATATTGGTACCTACCTTATTGTATGGCAGCGAATCCTGGGTATGTCAGAGGAAGTATGAAAATAGCTTGAATGCAGTCGAGATGCGATCTCTTCGAAAAATGTGCGGCGTAACGATATTAGATCGAATCCGCAATGAAGAGATTCGCAAATCAACTGGCGTGAATGAGGGCGTGATTGTAAAGATTAAGAAAGGCATGTTACGTTGGTTTGGACACATAGAAAGGATGAGTGAAGAAAGGTTGACGAAACAGATATACAAAGCAGAAGTGTGTGCGAGAAGAGGCAGAGGAAGGCCACGTTCCAACTACCTGGATCAAATATATCGGACTCTCAAGGACGGGAACGTTAAGAGTACTCGAAACCGACGAGCATGTATGAAGAGACTGATGAATGTGGACGAAGCGAAAGAGGTATGTAAGTCTAGAGAGAACTGGCGCTCTATACTCTCTGCCTACCCCGTTAGGGACTTGGCGTGATGATATGTATGTATGTATAGTCGTGCTTGATTAACGGCAATGGACTCTCCGTCTGTCACGTTGGCACCTAAAAAATTAAATTACACCTCTGGCGGAAAGTGGGTGTGTGGGTAATAACTATACACCTCTGTCTACCCCTTCGGGGACCATGTGAGACCCTTGTGGGAAGGCGTGAGAAGGAAAAATTTTAAAAAGATAGATATTGGGGGACCTTTGCACATCAGGTTAACGACATATAAAAGTGTTGCACAATTATTCCTATTCATATTAGCTAGGCCATAACAATTTCACTTTTACCCATTACAGCACAGACTACACCTACACTTTCACTTATTTCGTATGTTTCCTGTCGCTAAGAGCTCTGTACTCTCTCTTTCATAAATGTTTACATCTGTAACAAGCAGATTGGCTCAAAGGTATTATTGATTTTTATAATTATGAAAAATCTATATATTTATTTTATCGCGCCGAGTCCCTAATGCTTTGGACAGAGAGAGTAGATTGCCAATTCTGTCCAGACCTATAGTATCTAGAGACAGTGTAATCTGCACGCCCTTCCACAGCTAAGGCAGAGTTGCAATGACAGCCACTATTTGCCAGTTTATCCACTATTAATTTATCTTTAACATATAACTTAAGATAACTACAATGTGTTTGAATTTCTTGCCATGGTTTTCTAATGCTTTGCACCGTAGCTAACGTGGTGTGAAAAATTATACTGTTTGGGTTCCGGTAAACTTCTCATAAATATACATATGGAAATCGAACCGGTAACAAGAACATTTTAGATTTTATTTTAGTCTTAATGTTGTCCTGGACGGTATGGGTTTAGAGATGAATATTATAAAACCTAAATAACTATTATTTATCACACTAACATCGAGAGGAAACCTGCATATGTTTGAGAAGAGATTCAAAGACATGTTAAGTTGTGCTTGAGAAACGGCGACGGACTCGCCTTGTCACATTGGCTCCTAAATATATCCTAGGCGAAAAGAAGCTGCTTTTACCTCTGCCTATTCCTTCGTGGACCCTTGTATTAAAGTGCGAAGATATTACTAACGCCTCATTTTATCTGACAGGTGTTTCTGACATTCCCACCGCCTATTTCGCTAGCTCGACGTTTGTACCACTTAAATGCACAGTCGATTAAAGGTGCCTGGGATCAAGCTATTGTTGGAGGGAGACCATAGACTTAGTTGTGGAAAGTTTTAGCCCCTATTGATAGACTCGCTACTGTTGGGCCCAAACATTGCTATTGTAATTTGGTTTTTTGTTGTTGTTCTTTTTGATTTACTATTCTATTTTCTAAGCATTATTTTCTTGTTTCTAATATATACCTATCTGAAATTACGCGACTTTTTTTATTCAGCTGACGGGAGATATTTCGCATTTCTGCTCACACTTTTCTTTTCTCACTTTCTTATAATCTTATTTCGCACAACATTATACATCATGTAATCATGGGTCTTACATTGACACTGTCTATGTCCACTGTGCGAAATGTATTAAGGTATTATATATTATTATATAAGTAATTTGATATATAAACCGGTATCTTCGAAACTCGTTCCGTTTTAATACTATCAATTTGACCTTGACCTGGTGGCATTATTCGATGGTCTGCTGAATTAAAAAACATTGGGCCATACATTTAATATATCGTTTTCAGAGAAGTTTTAAAACTAGTGGTAGTACCGAATTAACACGGATACAATGTACATTTTTTTATTTCATATTTACATATAGCCTCTCTGAAACAATATGTAAATGGCGTGTGAAAACAGCAAGTTTATGTATTTCAACTGCTCAGACAGACAGAAGCTTCAATGTTTTACAGTATGTTGTGACATGTCGTATCAATTTTGTAAAGATTAAACGTGTTTGCCGATGTTAATAGGCAATCGTTAAGTACAAGGATTGTCTACCGTCAGTTTGTCGGTATCGTTTATCAGTAGATAGCGTGGATCGTCTGAATGTATCTACGAATGAGTTTTTCATAAATAAGGTTATAATCATATACTAATGACCCGCCCTGGCTCCGCATGGTAGTAGTAGAGCATGCCTACATGTTTTTTCCGTCGTAGGGCGACCCTACGACGGAAAAAACATGTAAAACATGTAGGCTCATTTCATACAATTCACACAAAACTATAAAAAAGAATTCTTAACGTTCCTCATGATTAAATCTGTCTATAGATGAGGACCGTATGAAAATCCGTTCAGTAGTTTGTACGTTTATCGCGAACAGACACACGCCGGGGCTCTGTTTTTACAATAACTGGTCCTCAAAGTAAAAAATGAGAGATTTCAGAGGGGTCATGCCATAAGGATTTGAGTATTGCACTATGCTAAAAGGAGACATTGTTCTTGATCGAGATTGAAATAAACGTATTTGTGGTTCATCTATACTTTTCTTTAAGTAATCTCTTATTACATAAAGAATTATCATTAGGAAAGATTATGTATCGATAACATGCTTTATCTAATCATTCGTTTAAAGAGGTTGTATTGTTTTGGCGACACGCATCACTTTACCAAAGTTTAATATAGTCACGATAATGATCTTGAAAGTTGGACAGTACAGGCGGTGTATACAGTTTTTTGGGAAAACAAAGATATGGTGTGTTAATTTTTTTTTATTACAAAAGTGTTATTTTATGTTTATGCCTTCCCATAAGGTAGGAGTTTACTCCTTAATTTCATTTAGGTATATGCGACAATCGCTAGTCATTCGCCATTTTTCTAGCACAACAATTAATACGGCTTTGAATTACTTCTTTTTCTTCAGTGCTCGTGATGGAATTAATCGCTACTTAAGTTCAGACAATAATATTGATAGAATCGGGGTTCAAATATCTTCGCGTTGCGACTTAATAAACTATTTGGATACCTATTATGGTTCTTAAATATAATGTTAGTACATACACGCTATACATGCATGCACAATATCGGGTCGTTATTTTAATTATTATTTATTTACTAGAAGGGCAGCTGTCCACTTCTATAAGTCAATCAAATTAAGCCTCTGGTGGGCATAGGCTCCTTCTACAACACCGCACGTCCAGTCCCAGCTACTGCATTCCAGCCGTTGACACGATAACGTCCGACTATTGGGTTGGCCACCCTGCTGTAGGTGCTTTGGTGCACTGCACATAATTCCAATTCTAAGGGGTAGGCAGAGGTGTGTAGGTACTACTAGTAGTAGTAGCCAACATGACTGACGGTGAGTGCATCACTGTTACTCATACATGCGTCTTTAAATTTACTGCTATTAATATTTAATATCAATATTATTAAAGACGCAGTTTGTCTAGATGCGTAAATCTCAGCCACTACTAAGCCAATTTGAAATTTAGCATTTTATGACCAAGGAAACAGATCAGTAATTGGATATATGATTGAATTTACAGCGAGTGAATTCGCAAGGCATTGCTAGTATTATGAAACAGTTATAATATTTTATCTATGCAGTACGCGGCGTTAAGCTATATATTAATGTGTGTATTCTTATCGTTATACTAATGGGTTAATTGTCTATTACTTGTGTTAACCATTATTTAAATATTCTCTATGAAATACAGCTGGTTTATGTTGTTTTAGTCGACGAAGTAATCGAAAGAATTGAATAATTACTATCTACAGCATTTGACGTGTCATCAGGAAACGTGTCATTATAGATGTATGTAATTCGATATTGAAATAAACTTTCAGAAACTAATAAAACTGAACAATATTAAGAGTTTAAGAAAATGATGAAAAGGCGACACTGGTGCAGAGGAACTTTGAATGGGCTAGAGTGAACTCTATTATTCAGGATTAAATAATTATATTATTGAAGTTAAATTATTATATTATTGTCGAAGTACATGAAAGGGGGGAGAAAATGTAAATCCACCGAACGGTACATGTTCTTATATAATAAGCCTTACCATATTAAATATGTATCATCCTCATAAAATTTATGAGGATGATGATGACGACGAAAATGATGATGATTACCGATACGATGTATCTTTGTTCCAGGTCATACGCAAAGGCAAAAACGTATTGCCCACAGTGGCACGACTATGCCTCATCTCTACATTCCTAGAGGACGGACTCAGAATGTGGTTCCAGTGGTCGGAGCAACGCGACTACATGGACATGTCCTGGGGATGCGGCAAATTCCTTGCCACCACATTTGTGGTGAGTTCGTTGACCAATTTTCTCTGATACAAATGTCTAAAAGGTGTGTGTGTTGAGCTACTGAGCTCAACAGCTCAAATATCTCCATGTTGGAGTTGGCACTGGATGTGGCAAATTCCAGATCTTTCCTGCCGTCTTCTGACCTTCGAACGTCCCAAGCCTTCTTCAGTGAGTTTCAAGTTCTCTGGAAATTAAATATAATAGACAGCTCCTGAATACGCGCATAACGATAGTTATGCATTGACTAGAATAGAGTTGATATGCTCTTCACGTGCAATCAAATCGCAGGATAGGTAGAAGAGCAGCCAATAGATTCGTTTCGATTGTATTTTTTTTTATTATTTATACACATGTCAGTATGATTTGACCCATCTCAAACATATAGGAAGTACCAAGGGAAAGTTCACGACAGTGATCGCCATGACACTGATCGAGATGTATGACAGACACAAACACCTGTTTCATTGTCAGTATCACAATGACGCGCCGCAACTAGAAATAGCCGACAATTGGCCGTCGCGGCTGTGGTTTCCGATAGTTTTCTATCAATGTTAGTTGCGATGGAAAATGCGTAAATGAAAAGATTGATGTATGTGAATAAAGCGAAAGATGTCTGTGAGTCTAGACAGAACTAGTGCTCTACTCTCGGTCGTTCTACAAGGTCCATCGCCGTTTCTCACGCACTGTACATTCGTCTTCGAGTTTCTTCTAAAAAGTAGGCAGGTTTCCTCTGTGTGTTTTCTTTCACCGTAAAGTTCGTGGGTAAACCACTGTACTTAATTTATTTCACGTATCCTCGCCTTGAAGACTATTCATATCGCTTTATGACAATTTATAACAAAAGCGCAGACGGAATTCATAACAACGCTTTTGCCTAGGTTCTTGGTCCCAATGCTGGGCAAGGTGGGCACGCCATGTGCCAAATATATTTGAGTATCACAAACTATGGAAGCTCCAGTGAGCCATAGTGCTTTTTCATGGATAGCCTTAGTGTTGCCATATCGCATCGTGTTAGTCTGTAAAGTATATGATGACTTCTTCACTATACAGATAATATCAGGTGTTTATTAACATACAACTATTATATTTAAAGTTTCAGTAGACACGTAAGTGATTTAATTACATTTTATTTTTGTTGGCACCGCTGTTTGATTTGCACGCGTGTGGCACAGTTCGTGTTTATTCTATGGTTGTCTTTGCACGTTTTTTTAATAAGGCAACAATTAATGACTTTCCTGCGTCAAGCCGAACGGTGTAGCGACAAGTCGTCGAGGTCAATACAGATATTTATTCCTTGATCTTTTGTCTTGTCTCTTTCTTGTAATTTCGGGTAAAATACCCATAGTAAAGTTCCTTCCTAAACATATGCAGGTTTTCTATAGGCGTTTTCCTGCACCGAAAGAGTTTCATATGAAATTTAAGGATAGGCTTTGCTTCGTAAATAAAATTGCTTGCCATGAACACATAACAATGCTATTAAGTGCTTTTTTTTAACATTGAAAAATATCTTTACTCACAGTAGACCATAATTCACATTTTATGCGTTCGTTTCAATACTGACTACAGAACACACGACGTATAATTACTACGGATTACTTTATGGCTAATGTGGTTAGAAGAGATTAGAACAGTAGGTAGTAACCTTTTCGGGAGTTAGATAATTTGCGTGACAGATCAGTTTGACTTTTAAGAACTTACTACTATGACGTCATGCTAAGCGGTTAACACGAACGCTAAGGGAGAGAGATATGCTTCGAATTGGGCAGTTTAGATGATAGCTGTTACCCGCGACTTGTCTGCTTAGTTTCTAATTTAAAACAGTTCTTTGTAAAAAAAAATATCCAACAAGAATGGCGAACAAGCATACGGCCCACCCGATGGAAAACGGACTCTGTTTTCAGAGAGTTATACCATGTTGACAGCATAATGGGACCAATCCTTCCGCTGTCAACACAATATAACAATCCTCCCCCTCCCCAAGGAGCAAATGGTTTTGCTTTGGTTCCTGAAGATCAAGTCATCTCCACAATAAATTTAACCAAACCCAATACGTGAAAACTTAACAAGCAGATCCTGATTCGCATTTGTAGCGTTTTGTATGTAATTAATGTAAATATAAATTAATGTAAATAAATAAACAATCGAATAGAAGTCTTCCCATACTGGGGCATCCTGATACCTGTGCCTCGATCTTTCCCTTAATTGTGAAGCTCGTGATGTGACTAAGCACTTTAATTAAGTTCAGAAAAACTCATTGGTACAGTCGGGATTACAATTCACCACGGCTTAATATTATAGTGCGATAGTATCTAGAAGTATACTCTGCAAATGTTCGTGCACACCCCTAAAATATCCTGCATGGATAGGTCTCTGCCCGAGAGGAACACGAGGACGTGATTATATGAAAAGTTTAATGTCATATTAATGTAATATCTGTAATTTTTACAACATGCGAGCGACGTGCTGGTCGCGCTACCGGCTATCACCATCTCTTATCTACTAGTTATCAACCCAATGCTGCAATTAAAGATAAAAACAAAAGCATGCATAATTGGTTTTTAATGTATTTCGTAACAAAGTTGGCAAACAAGCTAACTGCTTCAGTAGTCCGTCGGCGCTTTTAATAATAATATAATAATATATCCTCACGCCTTGCCACAAGGGTCCCCGAAGGGGTAGGCAGAGGTGTATAGGTAATACCCACACACCCACTTTCCGCCAGAGGTATATTAGGTGCCAACGTGACAGATGGCGAGTCCATCGCCGTTACTCAAGCACGACTATACATACGCCTTGGAATTTCTTCTCAGACGTATGCAGGTTTCCTCTCGATGTTTTCCTTCACCGTAAAGCTCGTGGTGTGACTAATGACTGTACTTAAGTTCAGAAAAACTCATTGGTACAGTCGGGATTCGAACTTGCGACCTTTGCGTCGCAGGCAACTGCTCGAACCACTTTTGGCGTCTATGAGAATCACAAATCTCACCTTACTCACCCTGTTCTGAGAGTACTGGAACTCTATTCTCTCTATGTATCCCGTGACTATGTATGTACTTATGTAGATAGATATGTGTATATAAATAGGACATCAAACTTTATGGTAGACATTCGTCAGCTGAAGTCGAACTGACGACCTTTCGTTTGGCGGCTAAGACCCCTACTAAGAGTAAGAGGATTAAAAACGTCAAAAAATACAGGTCCTTGTAATATCGATTCATGTAGTATCAGATCCAATAGTGAAGTCAGCCTGGTTGGTTAATAGAAAATAACCACATACGGATACGCAAAAATCTCTCGTTTATTATGCTGGAAGTGGGTCAGTTTGACGAAAATAATAAGCGGCTTGGTTTGTTATAATTGGATATTCATACTTACATATCTACTTATCATACTTCACACCGAGTCCTCAGTACCTCACGAGTAGGCAGAGTGATTACAGCGCCAGTTCTCTCTAGGCTTACATAAATTTTTAGCTTCGTCCATATTCATCAGTCTCTTCATACAGTTAGGATATAAGCTCGCCGGTTTCAATTATTGTTGGCGTTCCCTGTGTCCGATCGATTTGATTTAGGTAGTTGGAACGTGGATTGTGATAGTTGGATATGGGTCCATTATTACCTCAATTGCTCTATTCAGCAGTATTTACCAAAGCTTTTCAACGGTGGTAATAAATCTATACTAATATTATAAAGAGGAAAGATTTGTTTGTTTGTTTGTTTGTTTGTAATGAATAGGCTCCGAAACTACTGGACCGATTTCAAAAATTCTTTCACCTTTGGAAAGCTACATTATCCCCGAGTAACATAGGCTATATTAAATTGGACCCGATAGGTGGCGCTGCGATCGAGTTTCAAGAATTTTACCTTTTTACCCGGCCTAAGCTTTCTGTGTGTTTCTGTGTGTCTTAAGCTAGATTCGAGAATGGTTTAGATTTACAATTGGACCCAAAAGGTGGCGCTGCGATCGTGTTACGGGCAATTAAACTTTTTCACCCGAGCGAAGCTGGGCGGGGCAGCTAGTATTGAATAAGAAGGTCAATAAATGTTAACTGTATCTCTTACGTTAAATAAATTATTCGATATTTAATCGAATTTAGATCTTAGACTTGTCAAAAGTGAATGCTTACTTGACGTTTTTTTACGTGGTATAAGATCTTCATCATTAATTTACAGTTTTCGATATTTATGAACGGTTTGAAAATACTGATGAATATGGATATGGATGAAGCGAAAAAGTCTGTAAAAGAGAATTGGCGTTCTGTTTTCCCGTATTCGTCGTGACTACCATAGGAATATGGTATTATTAATTACCAGTAATTTAAAGCTGTCGTTAAAAGTAAATTAATTCAAAAGGCTTATTATAAAACATCAGATTATTTTAATGATGGCCATGCATGGCAATGAATTGCTCCTCTTATACAAAGATTATATATGTAACTTTAATCTTTCCTACCCCTACGTAAAAGGGAACAAATGTTAAAAAAGCAAACCGGGGAGTTTGTTTCGCCGTTTCTTCTCCTGGCAGGTATTTTTTCTTGGAAACGGTGGTAACTTTAGTTTATATTAAACGTGACGTTCAATAAGTGTTCCCTGTGTCCCTTACGTTGAATAAAATATTTTGATTTTGATGATTTTGATATTATATTGAGTAGTTATCATTAAAATTACAATTTTTTTTATTATTAAAATTAGGGTTTGACTTGAGAGGAAAATTTGGCCAATAAACGCACGAAATATTGGGACTTTACAATGACGCGCTATTTCTATCATTACTGAATAATGTTTAAGACACAGATGTACTCGTTAACGGGCTAAAAATTGTTTAACTTTGGCACCTATCTGGCACCACCAGGTATAAAACAATCGCACTATTTTCTTGAGACCCTCATACAGTCACTGGAAGTTTTTTTTTTAAGTTTCCTTTGCTAAATTTTTCGTGTCATCACATGCATACCTCTCTCACATTGATGAGCCTTAAGTTATCTAAGTAAAAACTGTACCTTTGTGTCAGATTTTTTTCATTTCTTATGTAATAGAGGTCACAAATTATATTAATAATGTCAATAATTGAATTACAGATAATTAACTTATTGGGCCAGCTGGGCGGGTGCGTGATGGTGCTCGGTAGACTGAAGGTGGACATTGCCTGTGGATGTCTCTTTTTCATCGTCGTATTACAGGTCAGTAAAATTTTTTTAAATTTCTTTTGTGTATCATAAGGTTGCTCGAGTTCTTGTCCGAGTTTCGCGAGTTGATTAAAAAGTTTAAAACCCTTACATCGCATCACTAGAACTGTGTTAGGTTGTTAGCTGGAATAAACAAAATATACATATGTTTTATTTATACCAGGAAAAAAACCTACAAATGAAATCAAATTTTACTCGGGTGACACCGTGGAGTACAGTGTATGTTAATTCCCTTTTCATGCAATAAAAACTGAATGGAAATGCATGAAATTTGGCACAGAGATAGATTGATTTATATGTAAAGTGTTAATTATTGCAAGAAGAAACTCCCATTGAAATCGAATTTTAGGCGCGTGACGCGGATGCTCACAGGGCAGGGCAGGGCAGAGAGGGTAAAGCGCCGAGTCTCTCGCTTTAAATCAGCCTTAAAGGAAAATATCTACATGCTTCACTCACCCTATATGAACTAGCTGGCTTATAGCTCATCGTTTCGTTTGCAGACGTTCGCATACAGCATACTATGGGACGTGCAGTTCCTGCTGCGCAATCTGGCGCTCATCGGCGCCCTGCTGCTGGTGCTGGCCGAGGCGCGGGCGGAGGGCCGCAGCCTGTTCGCGGGCGTGCCCTCGCTGGGCGAGAACAAGCCCAAGACCTACCTGCAGCTCGCTGGGCGGATACTGCTCGCCTTCATGTTCATCACACTGCTCAGATTTGAAGTGTCATTCTTACAGGTTAGTCAATCTGTCGGCTGCACCCGGCCAGTGTGCCATGGAAAGCCCTTGTTTATAACTGTTAAAGTTGATTTGTCTTGGTCTTTGGTAGCAAGAGAAAAGTGAACCGTACTTATTTAGCATGGGTGCAATTATAAAAATAACGTTTCATTCGGCCGTCTGGTCTAGTGGATAGAGCTCCTGACTGCGAAACTTGAGGTCGCGGGTTCGAATCCCGCTGAGGACAGATATTTGTGTGATGAACACGAGTATTTGTAACTTAGTCTTGGTTGTCCTATGTATTTATGTATTTATATATATATATATATATATATATATATCTATCTATATAAGTAAATATATAGTTGTCTAGTTACCATAACACAAGCTTTGCTTAATTTGGGACTAGGTCAATTTGTGTGGCATTGTCCCATGTATTTATTATTATTATTGTGATATTGAATGCATAACAAATTATATATTCTAAGTAAAACTCCCTTCAAGGGATAGCTTTATAAGTTATAGTGCTACAATAGCGAAAACTGCATCAACATCCGTGAGTTATTCACGTTTACACAGAGGAACAAAGCGGAGAGAGCTACTTTTGCCACATAAATTTAATTGCAATCATTGGAGCGGTATAGAAGCTGGTGTTCTGCAGCGCCATCTAGCGAGTGTGTCTATCTTTTCAGAATTTGCAGAATAACGGATGAATAGTTTATGTGGGCATACAGGACAAACGTGCAAACATTTAATCTATACTAATATTATAAAGGGGAAAGAGAAAGGGTTTGTTAAGGAATTGGCTCAAAAAGTACTGGACCGATTTTAAAAATTCGTCACCATTTGAATGCTACATTATCACTGATTAATATAGGCTATTTTAATTGCAAGAAAAAAGGTTTTAAGCCAAAAAGTGTTGGAAAAATGTCTCCTCGTGCGAAGATAAGACGGGCCGCCAGTTGTATTAATAAATATAAAACAGATTGAGTAATGTGTCGGCCGGTGTCAGATCGTGCAAGACCTGCTGGGCAGCATCCTGATGGTGCTGGTGACGGTGGGCTACCGCACCAAGCTGTCGGCGCTGATGCTCGTGCTGGTGCTCTCCGTGCTCAACCTGTACCACAACGCGTGGTGGAGCGTGCCCTCCTACAAGCCGCTCAGGGACTTCCTCAAATACGACTTCTTCCAGGTAACAACTATAAGATTCCGTAACACCAGGGATAATACATATATATATATATATATATAACATCAACATCATCATTAACTTCACGGGGTAGGCAGACGTAGTACAGCGCAGTCCTCTTTTGCTTCGTCCTCATTGGTCGCTTCATACCCATCGGTTTTGAGTTCTCATGATATTCTCATCCTTGAGTGTTTGATCGATGTAGGTACCAAGGGATTAATCTTTGAAAAATATTTTCACACCCTTATTATATAAGAGTGGGGCACTTCATCCAATAAAACAAATAATTATTTGTATGTAACGAATAGACTCCCTTTTAATGATGTTGTTATTATGTTATCATTGAAGCTATTTGTTTTATTGCATCGTCATGATGATATATTCACAAAACCCCAGAACTTCTATATATGTGTATATAATACACCGTGGTGGCCGATAGATCGAGAAGTTAGTTGCCTGCAACACAAAGGTTGCAAGATAACTTAAGAATTTTAGTGCAGTGATTAGTCACTCTACGAGCTTTAGGAGGGCCCGAATCGTGTAGGAATTAACTATTAACTAATTTCCTCCTAACTAGGTTCTTGGCAAAACGGTCGGTAATCACCTGCATTTGAAGGGCCTTTTTTTTTACTCTGTTTGGTTGATCGCACACGTGCTAGAGCTGCTATTTTTAAAATAACAAAATTGTGCCAATTATCCCACATATGGTTTACAATACAAAGAGACATATGCGGCCAAGTTGTTACTGCGCATCAATTCACGACAATGAAGACAAACAATGCTTTGGCATGATTATATTATTCCTATTATTGTGGTGGTAATTGATTGGATGAATTGTCGGGCGAGGTATACGCTTTTTTAATAAGCTACCTTAGAAAATAATTGAATTACCATTTGTAGAGATTAAATATGTCACTAAATTAAAAAAGCTTAACAAAATCAGGTTTAAATTAGAGCCCTGTGTGCCATTGAATTGCTCCATGTAGAGGGTTTATATATGTAAGTTTATTCTTTTTCTACCTCTACGTAAAAGGGAACAAATGTTAAAAAAGGACGCCGGGTGTTTGTTTCGCCGTTTCTTCTCCTGGTTTTTGTTCTTGGAAACTGTGGTAACTTTAGTTTTTTATTTAGTACCTATGTGACGTTCAATAACAGATTTTTGATTATGATTTTGATTTTGGATGATGTCTTTGTGCATACTAAGTTCAAGACTCATTAATTTTGTGTCTTATTGCCAATGTCATATGATTGAAAATATGAAGTACATAGCCTTGTCGAAGAGCCGTGGTGATCGAGTGGTTAGCGTAGTTTCTCAAGCACGACCATGGTCTTTGAATTTCTTCTCAAACGCATGAAGAATTCCTCTCAATGTTTTACTTCACCGTAAAGCTCGTGGTGTGACTAATCACTGTATTTAAATCGGTCTCTATGGCTCCGATATGTTTCAGATATAATAATAAATGTAAACATTTGCATTGCAGACATTATCAGTGATCGGCGGGTTGCTGATGATAGTGTCCCTCGGCCCCGGCGGCGTGAGCATGGACGAGCACAAGAAGAAGTGGTAGTGCGCCCGCCCATAGACTGTTACTGTGCGACACTAGTCCGCGATACTTGCTAACATCCTGTATATCTTGTGACGTCATATTGCTGCGCGCTGTATGTGCCTGTTAAGCTGGCTCCACATCTAACATTACAAATTTTTTTGGGTTTACTTTTGTGATACGAACATATTTATTTATTAAATTTTTATACATTTTAAAGCATATAGATAGACTGACCACCAATGAGTTCTATTTATACCGCTGATAAAATAACGAGTAAAATTTTGAAATCATTTCCAACATTGATGTAACGAGTTCATTCTTGATTTGAATTTTGAAACTTCAAATACGTCGATCCGTTAATAATACTTCAGACATAAAGAGGCTTAATGCTAACTGCGTAAGTGTTTGTTGTCTATAAAAAATACACGTGACAGCTGTCACTGACAACCAATCCTCCTTTGACATGAGTGCTTAGCCACTTAGCTCCAGAGATTATCACCCGTTCGTCAACATAATAAAAACGGAAAGTATAAATAAATGGCCAAATAAGGCAGTTCTTTTTGTTTGAAACTCCGATGATTATATTATCATCTCCTGTACTGTCCAGACGTGGACCCAGCTGGAATAAACGGCGCGCACGATATACAATATTGTAAGATGTTTGAATAAAACTATCCGTGCGCAGAATCGCTATCGACAAACGCGTCCCGCAATTGAAGGCTTTTTATCATTACTATTCGGTCCCCACTGTTGGGACTCGCATCGTGCCCCATATTCACTAGTCTTCGTTTGCTCCTCCGCGCGCGCGTGTGTGTGTGTGTATATGTCATGTAATTAATATATATATATACATGTGTGTTTAGATTTCGCACGTGTAAATTATAGAAAGAAACAAAATGATCTAAATCCGCTCAATACTTTTTTAGTTTATCGCATTTGGACACAGACGTGGACGACGTTCTTTTATATTGTATAGTATTAAGTATGTTATAATAATATATCCTCACGCCTTCCCACAAGGGTCCCCGAAGGGGTATGCAGAGGTGTATAGGTAATACCCACACACCCACTTTCCGCCAGAGGTATATTAGGTGCCAACGTGACAGATGGCGAGTCCATCGCCGTTACTCAAGCGCGACTATATTTTAAGTATGTATATGTCTGATATATTTTAAGTATGTATATGTCTGATATCTATAGTATAGTAGGGATTCTAAGATCGCTTCGAAGTGTATGTATGTCATACGGTGGGAGAGTGCTATTGTTCCCTGGCCTTAGGGGTCCAGGGTACAATGGCAAGGCCGTAGGTACCGCAGTGGTTTCCTTTAAACTACGCTCTTAAACAAACGTCCATCTCCTCTGTATTTCCTTTATAAATACAATTTGCCACCGGCCTTACATGGCTCAGGGACGCCTCTCTATGTATGGTTTCTACACGATTCATAAAGAAAATAGTTAAATTTAATAGGTAGTTAGAATTTCGTATGATAACGGTAGATTTCGAATGAAAGTATACCACTAAACTAGACCTATTCGCCTTTGTAATAAGGGCGATGTTCCTGTACTGGGGATCGAGACTGTTAACTTTATGTAATGCTAAGTCTCACAGAATGTCATGCCGCCGTCGGCAGTCTGCGCACGGATAGTAAACCGTATTTTATAAAACACAACATTTTTTTTTCACATAACAAAAGTCATGTCTTGTTAGTAACTTGGAAGGCATCGTTGTGGTTTGAACACTACGCCGGTGGACTTAAAGTCCAAAGTAATAAATTAGGCAAGCTCCCTGACAGTGTAATAATAGTATTTTTATACGTTTAGAAATTGTTTTATTGCTGTTGAACATGTTATCGTATATGTCAGCGTTGTGAACTACAATACGCTGCGTGCTCTGTTGTGACTGGACATGTTAAGAAATAACTTGCTGTGCCCCGCGGTTTTACTTCTACTACTAGTTTTTCTGTAATAAAACACATCTAATAGTAAAACACTTTTTGCGACAAATAGGACGAATATCCTCCCAAACTTCCGCATTTAGAATATAAGTAGGATTTGCAGTTATTAATTAAATTTTCTGCTGTTATCAGTACGTACCGTTTATCTTATGATATTGATGCTCCGCCTGATGGTAACCGGTTACCGCAGCCCACAAGCGCTGGCAATACCCAACGTATCATTCGCGTACTGCCGATGTTGTCCTTAAAGAATCTATGTTGAGAAACTGGATCCCTATTTAGCATAACAATCCTTTTGGATATTTGTAAAACCTTGGAGCACAACAACCCAAAAGCTGTGTGAGATATGTTGTTGTGTTGCCTCAGTTGGACCATTATTTATCTTATAATCAAATGTGACAACACTGGAGGCATCGAGCCCAACAAATCCGCAAGCAACTCCTGTTGTGACGTGCGCTGTTTTTTTTGCAACTGATCTTTTTCTATAGCCATTGATACTTGGTGTGCCCACTACTTCTCTGCAGAACACAACATAGCACGCAACGTGTCCCCCCGGGTCGAAACGCTCTCCGAGGGTCATTCCAGATTGTTTCTACCTGTTGTGATGTCGATGTAAATATAAATTATATCTATTTTGTACTTATCGACTGCGTGGAATCTTTTTTGACATAAAATGCCGCACCCGAGAACGGCTCTATTCCAATAGCCATAAGTTGCGTCAATAGCTTTGTTTCGACATATTTTGTTTGTTCTATATTCAAAAGACAACATATTTTTATAGTATTTTTTTTATTTAAGTTGCGGTTTTGGCCATAATGAAGATTCCGTTTGTTCCGAATAAAATTTTATACTGTAAACTATGATGTTTTATTTTCTTGTTAGGACTGTAATTCTCATTGTAATGTTACATTAACATAGGGTTTATTGACGAACATTCATGGGTGGGTACGTCAAGCACGTCGAGTACTGGTGACCGAAGATGATAGGCGAAGAGACTAGTGAATATGAATAAAGCGAAAGTGGTCTACTCCCTGTGCCTCCCCTGTGGAGGTCGTGGCGTAATGGATACGTATGAAAATAACTTTATATATAACAATTTATTTGTATAAATACATTATAAAATAAACAACAGCTACAACATTGTATGTATTGCGGGGGGTCGCTACTCGGAAACTTTGGCTTGTGCGCAGTCCTTAGCGGCCAGGTACTTGAACACTCTGTTCGCCAGCCGCCTGTACTTCTCAGCATGCACGCTGTCCGGGAGTGCATATATCGCTGGTTTCCCACTATTAATGCAATCGGACATATTTTGATCGACTTCAAAGCTTTCTATAATATCGAGCCCCATCCCGTCAGCAGTCTTTTTAGTTTCTTTACCGAATACGAAGTTCTTTGTGCCGCAATTGTTGCACAGCGCGTAAGACATGTTCTCCACCATGCCTATTATAGGAACTTTGAGCTTCTCGAACATAGTGACTCCTCGTTTGGTCACTTGTAAAGCTGCCGACTGAGGCGTCGTTACCACTATTGCTCCTGTCAAGAGTAAAATATATTATAACAATGATTCACGCGCCACTCCCTAGATGGCGCTGTACAGCCAGGAGTGAGTCGAGTCTCTGGTATTTGTTAATTATTGGATATGTAATAAAATTATTTCATTCGGTCACTCTCTGTTTTGACTTATTTCTCTGACACGCGTTACAATATTCAATATATACGCATTCTCACAAGGGTCCCTGAAAGGGTATGCAAAGGTTTTGGGCATCTTAAACCACCTAGCCCTCTAACAACAACATCTAGCTAAACACATAAGCTAACCTAACATCTCCCTAAACAACATCTAGCCCATGCATGTCTCTATTTAACATAATAGTGGATATAATTTAAAACGCTTGATTATTCACATTTTTACGAAAATAATACTTGGGGTCATACCATCAATGGGTAAGTTCTGCGCCAAGGAGAGATGTGTGTCCCCCGTGCCGGGGGGTGTGTCCACCACGAGGCAGTCGAGCGGGCCCCAAGCGACATGTCGTGTCAGACGGTCTAGTGCTTGCATTACCATGAGACCTCGCCAGACCACTGCATTCTCGCCTGATACTAGCAGGCCCATTGACATACTGCAAAGGGAATAATAAAAGCTACAGTAATGTACTGACAGTCAGCATTGGAAAAATTGTGCTACAAAATATTTTTACATATCAGTTCTTGTGTATCTATAAAATTCATTAATTATTACCAATACTTTTTTACTACTAAGACAGCAAATATAAGCATGCAGTCCGCCTGATGGTTAGTAGGTTACCAGTGCCTATGGTCGCTCACTGCCAATATAGTCAAATCAAATCAAATTAAATCACTTTAGTGTATTGCTAGAAAAGATAGTTAATTCATTCCAATCTTAGTGCAATTATACTCATTCTCTGTATAAATGTGCAGTTGTTTAAAATAGACATTCATTTATTTTATTTGAATAAAACAAATGCAGTTAACAAAAGTATACAATATTATGAGCAACTTTATCATAATATTCATAATTTGAGTTTTAAATATTGAGATACTATCATACAAACTTATATACTATTGGCTGTAACAAAGTGGAAGAACTTTGCTCGTAATTTGTGGACAATCATGTGGGTAGTATATTTAGATTCTATGCCTTAAAATAATTTACCGTTTGTATATCATACTCAATGTACTACTGTTATTTGTCCCTATACAACTATTGTTTATGATCATCTCACCATTTAACTCCATAATTGAGAAGTGGCTCAATAAGGTTGTCATCATTAAGCATGGGCTCGCCACTGATGTTCATCATCAAAGGCACAGAGGGACCAAACACATCTGCATCTAGCAGCCCTATCTGCTTATCGGGCTCAATCACTTTCATAGCACATGCAAGATTCACTGCAAAGGTTATCATACATTTTGTTTTGTTGTTGGCCTATCTAAGTCTACTACATTTATAATACATTTTAGAATTGTTTAAAGGTTATTGGCAATTGATAATAATTATCAATGTCCAAATATCTTCACCTCTTCCCAAAAATGTCCCCAAAGCGGTTGGCAGAGGTGTGTGACTGAGTGAGTACTACTTTTACTTTACTTTTAGTAGTACTTTTCACCAGAGATAAAATTTAAGTGTTATTGTGTCAGATGGCAAGTCCATCAACATTACTCAATCACAAATGTAATAAGCAGGTTTCTTCTTAATGTTCTCCTTCACAATAAAGCTTGTGGTGTGTCTCAACACTACTTCAGAAAAACTCACAGGTAGAGTTGGGATATACAAACTAGTCTGTCCATTTAAAATATTATACATATTCCATTTTCACCTTTCACAATTTTGCTGGAAACTAAACAGTCAATTTCCTAAGTGGGACTAGCAAAAAAAAACTGATATTTTAAGCCTCAGACAAGCTTGATAATTTAGGGATGGTAACATTACATATTAATACTTTTAAGGCCTTTCATCAGTCTTCATATAAAAATGTACAAATGCCCAGCTTGTGTGCAAATTAACAACAATAGTGAGGGTGTATTTGTAAGTACACCTACCTGCAGTAGTTGTTTTGCCCACACCTCCTTTGCCAGAAGCCACAAGTATAATGCTCTTCACTCCTGGCAGTGGCTTCTTCTCTGGTAGCCCTCGAGCCATCATCTTTGCTCTATGCTCATTATTTACCTCACTCTTTAATCTTACTGAGTAAACTGTAGGGTGTGTCTGGAAATGATGAAACACAGTTATATAAGTTAATAAGCCAAGGGTTACACTTACTAATTCAAACTCAACAATACAATGTATTTAATCATTTTATTACTTGGTATATTGGCCTGGTTTAAAGTAATGTCTTAACAGCAATTTGTTCCAATTTTAAAGAATTATAGAGATACACTAAAATTCTAAGAAATATAATTATTAAGACATATAATTTATTACACAGTTTTAATGCATACACACATATTTATAAATATCATCATACAGCCCCTTATGAGGTAGGTAAAGGGAGTAGAGAGTATAATGACCCAATAAGACGGGTGTAATCCTGTTCATATTATAAATGCGAAAACCTATGAGGATGTCTACTTTTAAAATTAGGTAATTTTATTATAGGATATTTGATTCCTGAAAACTAGTTGTCCAATTAAATTCAAGTTTACACAGGTGAAGCCGCAGGGCACAGCTAATAGATTAATATACCAGACGCTCAATTATCCTTTAAATTGTAAATTTAATAATTAAAGCTAAGCTCTATGAATATACTTAAGGTGATTTGATTTTAGAGTTTTCTTGGCGATCGGTCATATTAGGTAGTTAATTTCCCAGTTTTTTTAAACAGTAATAAGTAAAAATACGTACGATTTTCATATTAGAATTGAAGATGTGACCGCAAACCCGCTGAAACGCCCGTTGTAGATTCATTGTTATTTTTGTAGTATATTTATATATGTACTTCAAATTATTTATCTTTCCTTAAACAACTAAAATTCTATCTATTAAGCAATCTTATTACGAGTCCGTCTGAGGTAGAAGAGAGAAGAAATAACACTTCTTCGTGTTAAATTTAAAGCTACGAGCTTAGAGCAATATATTACTTTACTCTTTGGCTTAGAGATTCCGCTTCAAAGAATAATAAAAAGACCGAATGTCAGTCAGTCAGACAGTCCCGTGCCTGTCACACACAGATGTGTTCCGACTAGCCCTATATAATACTCTAATCTATGGTTCTGACTAGCACAGAAACAGAACTCTTGATATACGTTAGTCTTTGTGCTTACAGGATTGCTATTTAGGGCGCCTTTCAAACAGCGCTTAAGTAATAAGCATCGATGTCTTATAAAGAGCTAGATGCACAATCAGTGACAAAAAATGTCCTCACCGAATGAGCGCCCACTCGAGCATTTGGGTGCGCTTTTAATCTAGTAGCATTCGAACGCTCTAACGGTAAACATGCCTCAGGGCTCGTTTAAAAAGTGCAAAAATCACACATCCAGGACGCTAAAAAGGATGGAATTTCATATTTTCGGTAAGTATTAATATTATCATTATTTCATTGTTATCACTGTATTGTAAATACTGATATTTTGTCAAGAAATAATCGTAAATACATTTTTTAAATTATGTCGTAATAAATAGCAGGAGTTATAAGGTATCTCAATTGTAAAGACGCCTACTAAACGTGTTTAATCATACTATCGCATGCCCACTTAAATTGTTCGAGTTATGTGCGTTGACTCTGTTCCATTCGTTGGAGACGCTATTAAAGTAACATTTTATAGATTTTATCTTAAATATGTGCATGTAATAAAATTAAAGATGTAAGATTTTATGTTTTTTTTTTGTAGCTTTCCTCGAGATCCAGTGAGGTGTAGAGAATGGATATCAGTTGTAGCACGTCAAAGATCCGAAGAATTCTTCAAAAAGCGTTCTATCCGTTTTTTTTTGTAACATCTCTAAATATGAACATTACGTCAAAAAATGTGGATAATAATATTCTTAGATTTTACAAGAACCTTCTGTCCTTACTTTTTATATTAAGTAAATATTGAATTTAGATTTAATTAGTTTGCCAAATAATATTTTTTAATTTTTGACACAAAATAAAGAATTACTAAATAACTATGACTGTTTCAATTACTTTCATTACTAAATTAATGGGGTGCCCTATACCCTATCCCATTTTTTAAAACAGGTTTAATAAAATTCTAAAATACAATTACTGTAACAAAAAATATTGGGCAGTTCGACTCCATTCATTCCTTGTCCAAGCCACTAGCCTCGGTCGTAAAATTTTATTGCTTTTTATTGGCACTTTTAATTCTGACTTTAAAACATGCGTGTAAGGTTGAATTTGTTTCGCAGCGAGTATCGGTCGTAAAAATTTTTTGCTTTATACGTAGCTTTGTGAATACAACTGTAGACACTGTGTTTAAGGTTGAATTTAGATTAATTATTATATTTCAACTAAAAATTACGTCAAAACATTTGGCGACAGTTTTTAGAGAACTTTTGCATGGTATTGTGTATCTAGTTTATTATTAGTGATCGATGGTAATAAGTAATTACTTATATAACCCACAGTTTATAAAATTTATATTATTTAGTTTCATATTCTTAGTATGTTCCAATTAGTATTTTCCGAACATAAGGAGATATCGTGAAAATCAAAGATTTGCCTGAAACAAACTCATTATCTTACATGTTGGTATCTAAAATATAACTCCGGCGAATAGATGGTTTAATTTAAACCACTAGCCTATAGGATAGAATCCTTATAGTAAATTGTAGGTGAAGATATATAGCTAAAAATTATATTATATGTTCTATACGCTTGAACCTGTCTACATAAATATCTGTCAGTCAAAGATTTAAGTAGGTACTGCTGTCAGTCATGTCATTTGTCAGTGTCATACGATACGGTGCAATTAATTAAGATTTTTCAGCGACATTAGATACGATTTCGAAAATAATAACTTGTGATACATACCTAGTGAAAGCATTTCGATGTGAAAATGGCGATTTGTCTACGTACATTCACTCATAAAATTTTGCCTATAAACGGCATCGTTACGACGAAGACACACTCCGGACGTTTGTCTAGAAAAATCCCTATGCGAACACAGTTTCTGGAAGAAGTGGGTATTTTAATCAGATTTTTTCTGTACTTTAAGCTTTAGCAATATTCTAGCTTTTCAAAGTCTGCCCTGTTTATTGTGATGCAACTAGTAACCACTTAGATTTAAAGAAATGTGTAACCCCTTGACATTGAACCAATAATTGAGTAAAGGTATGTGCGAAATTCTACGAATGTTTCATTCACGTGTTTCGCACAATGACATAAATGCATTTATATAGTGTTGTATGTCTACTTGTTAATTCTATGGATAACATAACAATGATTTATGGAAATAACACTAAAATATTCACCCAACCACATTTATAAAAAGATTGCCGGCGCGGCAAATGTACGGTTATATAATTTTAAAGTAAAATAGACCTTATGCGCATAGAGATTGAGTATAGATCATATTAAATACAAATAAAATTACCAGTCCAGCCCAGCTCATTTGCTAGAGATCCAGTACCACTCCAAGCTGTGTTTGCCTTGAAAAATTTCTCATGGGTTAGGTAGTAAGAATAGAGCAGCTGTTAAGACTTACAGATCTAACTAAATTCATATGTGCAATTGTAATTCTTCCATAGGTAACATTCATGATTGCGGTCTATATATTTACAGTTCTTAAGCAAGCGACGCATATCTAGCTGTCAATTGTCACCAAAATACATAGCAGAGAGCAACATAGATGATATCTATATCCAAGAAGCAATAGCCACAAATATTGCCAATACAAACTTCAAGTATGGAAGCAGAACAAGACACAATGATTCTGATTATTGCGATGGTATTGAGCTGAAAACTCTAGGCGTGACATCTGATGACTATATAGAACCTAGGACAGCCCTGGTGTACAATGATGTTCCATACAGCATCAGAAATATAGATTTAACTAAATACAGTAGTGATGTAAGTATTTATTATTTAATATGTAAAACTACATGATACACAAGCTGTGGTGGCCGAGAGGTCCGACTGGTTGTAGTAGTCAGTAGTAGCGGCACAAAGATCGCAATTCGAATCCTGACTGTACCAATGAGTTTTTCTGAACTTAACTAAAGTGATTAGTCACACCAGGAGCTTACTCTGACCGCGTGATACGTAACTACGCCTACCCGCAGCTAGTTAATGCATATGAACATTCAGCTTTACAAATTGATAACCAATTTACGTTTCTACATCTCTGGATCTTAATGTGTAGGACATAGAACCAACCTGTTTGTCTGAGTTCGAGCGTGATGCCATCGCCCACTGCAGTGGCAATGCCGCTACGACGTCTATGACGCCTCAGATCGAGCCCAACCGTGATGGCAAGCCCAGCGAGGAGCAGCTCATGAAAGTATTTCATGTGCTTTCTGACACGGTGAGACCAACGTCTTATACATGCCTTTATATAGACGAAAACTTGTCTCCTGTTATCCTGCTCTTGGTTGTTATTGTCTTCATAAAAAATAGGGCAGTGATAGATATAAATAGGGCAGTGAAAGATAGTGTATTGTCATACTGTGCACAAACCCTAGAACTGAACTGAGGGTTATTTAAGTAAATTTAATTCCTGCGATAATATCTGATTCTTGTGACTCATTGTATTTCATACCATCCTATCATAGATGAGAAGTTTGTGAGTGTTTGTGCTGCTCTTATGTAGAAACTACTGAATGGTATTGGCTCAGAGATATATTATTAGCGGGATTAACACAGGATATTTTATTTCAGAAAACAATTAATCAACTTTACTTGAGTAGAATTGTGTGACATGACACAGCTAGTATTTTGTGTAATTTCAACATTATTTTGTACAATAAAATGTTGTATCAAATTAAGCTACATTGAATAAACAAAGTGTTTCATTCCAGATGCCCACACTGTTCCTGAAGCCCCTGGACTACTCAATCTACCACCCAAACCTGGTGTTCGTCAACAACATCAGGGGCATTACTACTATGTAAGTCATACTCACTACAATAATTATGCTCTTGACTTGCATACATACTAGCTGACCCGCTCGGTGTCGCTTGAGTGAAAAAAATAATTGCCCTGAAATATGATTGCAGCGCCACCTATCGTGTCCAATTGTGAATCTAAGCTATTCTCGAATCCACCAGACGACACACAGACAATTTTATTAAAATCAGTCCAGTTGTTAGCAGCTATAAACATTTAGGCATATAAAGATGTGTATTATCATGATGAGTCTGAAGGGTTAGGACCCAACCTCAGGCCCAAATCAATGAATATCAAGGGATGGATGTATAATCAGATTTCATTGTTTAACTGGTCGCTAGAGAATTCTCCTTGTGTAATATGCTTAATAGAATCAGGTGTTTAAATCTTACAAAATGAAAAAAACAATTTATTGCTCACCTTTATTCATAATGTAATAAATATTTTATTTAAATTGTATTCACGATACATCCACATATGGATGAAGCGAAGGAGGTTTGAGTTTTTCTGAACTTTAGCACAGTGCTTACTCACACCACGAGCTTTACGGCGAAGGAAAACATCGAGAGGAAACCTGAATACGCTTGAGAAGAAATGCAAGGATGTGTCACATTGGTACCTACATTTGATACCACACAAGCATGCGGTGCGCCTGATGGTAAGCGGTTACCGTCGCCTATGGACGCTTGCACCACCTACATACATATAATAATAATAATAATTCATTTATTTCAGATACCAAAATCCATACATTAAAAATTCCAAATCAAATCAACATTAGGAATACATACATACATATCATCACGCCAAGTCCCTAACGGGGTAGGCAGAGAGTATAGAGCGCCAGTTCTTCCAGACTTACATACCTCTTTCGCTTCGTCCACATTCATCAGTCTCTTTATACATGCTCGTCGGTTTCGAGTACTCTTAACGTTCCCGTCGTTGAGAGTCCGAATAAGAATAAGTGAAAATTATCAAAATAAATCAAAATAAACCAATCCAAATTAATCAAACTACATTACACTATATATAAGATGGACCGCTAACGTGCAGCTGCATCCACCGGATATCATCCATATCCGGCGGATAGTGTGTGGCTACTACACACTTCTGACTTCCTTCTACGAGTCCTCCCTTGTAGGAAGGCGTGATAATTTTCTCGCCAATAGCAGCATGAATCTTATAAGCGTATTTTGTTTGTGTGATTACAGAGGCTTGTTCCACTACGTGCGACAGGTGGCCCTGCTGAGGACAGTGGGACACCTCAAGTTCGCGTACGTCAAGTTTGAAGTGATGAAGATCACCGCGCATCCTGAGGACTCGTCCGTCAAGTGAGCTCCTTATACCAAATTGATCCTTTGTGAACTAATCAAATATTAGGTTACATACGAGTATGAAAATAAAATGAACCCGGGTGGCCGAGTGGTTCAAGTAGTCAAGATTGCAGGTTACAACCCTGACTGTAGCAATGAGCTTTTTCTGAACCTTTGGTGATTGATCACATCGAAATTCTACAGATGTTTGTAACCTAAATATATCTTCAGCAAATTTTTGCATGCGGTGGTCACCTATAAGTGAATTTACATTTAATTTATGTAATTGTTCTGTTATGCATGTATTGATGTAACAATTGTTGGTGATCCTTACAATAAAAAAGACTAAGTTGGCAACAAGGGCACGCCTGATGGTAAGCCTATGAACGCTTACATCATCAGAAGTATCGCTAGTGCGTTGCCGACGCTTACATGTCGCTTTATTACACATCTGCCTACCATTTATTTATTCATTTTTTAAGGCTACCAACATAGTCAACACTATAAACAACCGCATAGACACATTATTATATAAAAAAAAATGAATAGTATAGTAAGGGTCTTTTTTAAAACGGTTGAATAAAGTTAACGAAAGATTTTACATTACTAGGACATTACCATGGGTATTTTAATCCTACTGAAAGGGAAGATAAAGAAAGACCAAGATTAGGCTACACAAAGCAAGTGAGGACAAAATAGCCGTCGGTCGTACAAAGAGGTCAAGGAGACGGCTCTGGACTGAGACAAACGGATGCTGCGTCATCAGTTACATGGAAAAGAGTTATACTCTTACATTATTTTAGACTAGCGGCCCGTCCCGGCTTCGCACGGGTGGACATTAATTTTTTTTAGCATTTTGGCATAAATATTTATTTTTCTTGCAATTAAAATAGCCTATATTAATCAGTGATAATGTAGCATTCAAATGGTGAAAGAATTTTTAAAATCGGTCCAGTACTTTTTGAGCTACTTCCTTACAAACATACTTACATACAAATCTTTCCTCATTATTATATTAGTATAGATGAAAAAGTTGTGGCCTAAAGATTGCCTTCATCTCCTGTCTTTCTGTAATGCCAACCTCTCTCGTGTTGTTGCAGGATGCGTTGGCGCATCCGTGGTATATCCGGTCTGAAGGTGTTCTTCACGTTTTGGAAGTACAAACTGTGGAACCTAAAGCAGGCATTCCAGGACCAGGAGCTGTGAGTACACTTGCGTTATTACATGTAACAGTGCAAGCTAATTTACACTTAATCTTGCATCTCTGAGAATAGCTTTTACTTTGACTGATCTTACAACAAACATTTTATTTTTAAGCAAAACTTGGTATTTTCTCTCACGCTGCCAGGCTTAGCCAATGACCTATGTCTTTAATTTATTTCTTGAGGACTCTTTTTATCTTTCGAAAAAAATAATAAGTTAAAAAAAAATGTTGAGTTGCTAGACTCATATGTAGACCTTTTAATGTTAGATTTTCCGTTCAATAAATTAATTGAGAATCTGTTTGTTTTCAGATGGTATGATGGTTTCTCCACATTCTATGTGGGCGCGGATGGTTTGATTCAGAAGCATATCGTTGACAAGGTACTTTCACCTATTTTCTGTTCATCATATTCATATCATAACGCTGAGCTCCTCACGGGGTTGGCAGTGAGAATAGAGCGCCAGTTCTCTCTAGACTTACGGTGAGACCTCTTTCGTTTCATCTACATTCATCAGTAGAGACTGACCCTACATGCTGACCGGTTCGAGTACTTATGACGTCGATAAGATATGTGTCATCAAGACAGAAGCGTAATTGAAATTTAAATGTATAGATTATACTAGCTTATGCCCGCGGCTTCGCCCGCGTGGAGTTTGAAAAAGTAGCTTATGTATTTTCCTGCTAGAATCGGCTCAGCCGCTATGCCGTGAAATAGCATCATACTTTATAATATAATAATTCATTAATATATATGTTGTAAGCTGACGATATCTTCTTAACTGACACTTTTCTCTTGTACAGTCCATTCCGTTTGACTTAAAAACTTTAACCTACTTTTGAATTCAAATGTCGAATTATTTTTGACGTTTATATACATACTATTGCACTTGACTGTAATTTTTACTATTCAACATTATGTGCAGGTGATGCCGGATCAGGACACCATAATAGATGATGAAGAGAAAGCTCCCATTGCAGCCAAAATAGCGCTCCTTATAGGCTTGCTACCCAGAAATTACCTTTCGGATGTTACGCCATATTTCAGTTCGTCATCTGGTACAGCAGAACACACACCGCTACCTTTCAAGGTTATAGAATAATGTTAGTTACCAAGAGGCAGGAAGCTTAAAATATTTAGTAGCAAGAATGTTGCCATAAGACTAAACGCATTGACAACATTTTGCTTTATTATGCCATGAATGCTTAGAAAACTCATAACGTAACGTTTTAATAAGGTTTCGTGCGTTTTAAGCTTCTAGAAATCACGTCAATCCAAAAGTATTTTACTCAATTCATGTACATTTTGATATTTGTTATTTATTTATAAATTAATATATCCTCACGCCTTCCCACAAGGGTCCCCGAAGGGGTAGGCAGATTAGATATTGTTTACTATGTCATTGATGGAATAATTTGTTTACGTCGTCGTGACGCAACGCTATCAATTCGTATTGTATTTATATATTACATCATAAGTCAGCGGACACTTGTGCTTCACGGTTTGCATTGTGGCACTATGGTGATATTTAAAAACTGTGAATGCCTTTGTTTTAGTCTCTATGTTAATGTTATGTATTGTTAAATACAATAAAGAAAAGTGACATTATGTTCGTAATTATTTCATTAAATGTTTTTATATCTCTATTTGAGTGTTCCTTACTCAATAGCTTAGCAATATGTTCAGTAATTAAATTATGTGTTATGGCTGTACTACGAAATAAACCTATCTGAGCTAGATCAATCTGTTTCGTATATGCGTTTGGGAACTGTTATCATCGTCATTAGTATTTGAAGGGGTTTTTTTAATTTTGATGCATATCTGAATGTTTGAAGTCATAAGAAAGACATACGCAGTAGTACTAAGCCAGTTCTCTTTAGACCCAGTACTCTGAACTGTGGCTTCATCTTCATTCATCAGGCATTTCTTTCACGTCCGCCAGTATCGAATGCTCTTGACATTTTCAACCTTGAGTACTAGATAGATAGGATCTAGCTGGCACGTAGCACGTAGTTTAAATAAATATAGGTCAGTCTCGATCATAAATGAAATACCCTTTAAAGATTGGTAATAACAAATCCGAATACATATTCAATATTGTGAACCGTAGTCTATGGGCTTCCAATAAAAAAAAACTACGGAACGTATGTTTAAAGATATGGCAACATAGTAAATTCTACATATTTCTTCAATATTAATAGTAGTCTATGGATTTGATTTCTTGACGGGACATACGGGGTCAAGGGCTTTTGTTGTCAAATAAAATAAAATTACAAAAAATATCAAGACTTTCGAACTTCATCAGTGTTTTACAAAGCGAAATGATGTGATAAAGTTTAAATATATAGTGTAGTAAATTAATTCCTCCAACAAAAGCCAATAAAATAATTGTTTGTTAATCGTAAGTTTGTAGTGACTTCATTGTTACGAGGAGCGAACGCATTAATCATGAATAAAGTGAGATTCGTAGGCTAGTTTCGAACGTTATATGCGCGATGTCATGACAACGGTAAGTTTGCGAAGATGTAGTTGTATAAAGTGTTAATTTGTATCGGAGCGGTGGGTCATTGGACGAGATAAGTAATCTCCGAGCCAAACAATTGGTTGTAATTGCCCTCTTGTAGGAGTATGACTAGTGACTGTGGCAGTCGTTGGTCGCGCGTGCACCCTTCTACTTGTCTGAATATATGGAACAGTGCCAACTCGGTCATAGAGTACATTTTTCGTTTTATGTCTGAAAATAATTTCGTGTTGAATAGTTTCAATGTTGTGTCATTATAGGTTTGTGACTGTGTAAAGTTCTTGTTTTGGAAATACCTGTTGTTGCATCATTGGTATGTGCATGCAGGGGAGGCTTTAATCAAATTTTATATTGTTTGGTAGAGATAAAGGTGAGGTACTTTGTTTTTAATCACTATATAATTTTTCTTTGTTTTAACCAAGAAGAACTTAATCTTGTGACTTCAGAGTTATCTTGACTCCCAAAAATATATATAATATACACATACTGCACATAGCAATATCTATATACTTACAAGTATACAACATTTATAGGAAAATGTTTAAAATGACATGAACAAATCTTTTCTATAATCCCAATAATATAAGTATTAAATATACTTATCTTTTGCTTAGTGCATATATAGCGTAAGCACTACAGTTTGTGTATTCAAACCTGTTATGTTATAATTATCATAATAATGTCTGAATTCTGCTCTAGCAATGAATGAATTGTTTGTGACCATAATCATAAGGGTAGGCTGTGTTCACAGCTATCATGGGAAGTGCACTTGTGTAAGTAGGTTATGGATCAATTGGCATTCACTAGTTTGCTGCACTGCTTGTGAGAGCCGGTGCTGAGTGCCATCCATGTGTACATACATACATACATACATATAATCATGCCTCTTTCCTGTAGGGGTGGGCTTACTACGTCTTTCGCTTCATCCACTTTAATTATTCTTTTCATACATGCTCTTTGGTTTAGGGTACTCTTGACCTGGCTTTTTTTCAAGACGTCCCTAATTTTTATAATGAGCAAATCTAAATGCAAAGCTGGTTTGATAATACTTACTAGTGTCACCTGTTTAGGATTTATTTATCGGCTCCCTTGGTCCATTTCACAATGAGATTGGATACAATCATCTCTGATGATTTATAGTCTAATAGCCCTCCTTTATAAATACCTTCCTCCTTAATAATAACATAGCACTAATGCAAAAGTGTACCTGAGATTCAACCAATCAAACTGCCTCTTTATAATATTGCTATAGATTTTAATACAATGTTGTATTCTCTAGAATTATTAACATACATTTTTGTGTTGGAATTAATAATTTTTAAAGATGAATGAAGTCAATGCAGAATGCAAACATTTAAAAACAAATGTTCTGATTGCCTGACTTTCAGCTGGATAGCAATAATTTGTACTAATTGCTTTGTTTCTGAGGCTATGGATTAATTAATTATTTCAAAGTACTGAAGAATATAGTATCATACTAATATTATAAATGTGAAAGTTTGTGAGGATATTTGTTCCTGTTTCATGCATAGACTACTGAATGGAGCTGGATGAGATTAGGCACTGAGATTGATTATTAGGTAGATTAACACATACAATATGTTTTATTCTAGAAAAATCTACCATTAAAATCAGTTCAGAAAACTCACCAGTACAGTGGGGACTAGAAGAATTTTTTTTTTTTTACATTTCCACACATGTTGACTTATTCCCAAATTAAGCAAAGCTTGTGTTATGGTAACTAGACAACAATATATCTTTATATATATAATTCTTCTGTGAGTGTGTATGTTACTGAACTCCTCTCAAACGACTGGACCGATTTTGATGAAATTTTTTGTGTGTGTTCAAGGGGATCTGGGAATGGTTTAGATTCACAATTGGACCCGATAGGTGGCGCCACCATCTTTTTTTTTCCACCCGAGCGAAGCTGGGCGGGACCACTAGTTTACTTATATAGATAGATATATACTTAAATACATAGGACATCCAAGACTAAGGTACAAATATTCATGTTCATCACACAAATATGCCCTCAGCAGGATTCGAACCCGCGACCTCAAGTTTCGCAGTCAGGAGCTCTAACCACTGGACCAGACGGTCGTCAAACTTGCAATCTTTGTGTTGCAAGCTCCACCCAAACCACTCTGCCTCAATGGCTCTGCATAGAATCAATGTCGATTTATCCGCATGAATAACGTGAATAATCTGAATCAGTGAAGGATATGAGTCATCATTTATTTATAAAACTTAATTCACTCATTAAGGTGAGAATATTGGGTTTTCCATTCTTGCCATAAATTGAATAAACTTGTAAAATATTTAAAACAGAATCCTATACTCTACCCACTCTTTGAAACTCTGACCTTCATCATAAAATTTCTGGCCTGATACATAAGTTCAGTAAAAACTCATTGGATCAGACCACTAGGTTTCAAACCTGCAACTAAATAACTCGGACACTGGGTATTTTCTTTGCCACTATCATATTTCCTTATCCTCGGCGTAGTTCAAAGATCAGGTTAGATTACCCCCTTGCCATGACCCAACAAGCTCCATAAAGTGTCTAGTTCTAAGTACAGCTTGCATCCTCAAGCTCCTAAATATGTGTTTCTCCTTGCTCCAGGTGCTATATTAGACTGCAATAATAGAAGACTGAAGTTTCTTAGGATGCCATAAGGATGTCAAAGGTCCTGAGTGCCCTCGGCGGCGCGCTGCCGGACGAGCGGCCGCTGCTCTCCTTGCAGATCGTGGAAAGCGTGGCCAAGTGCCCGACCGGCTACTGGCCAGTCAGCCGGACGTACGACGAAGACGCCGACGCCGGCTTGCTCAAACAAAATGGACTCTTCGGCAAGAAGCCCAGCCATTATATTTGCCTGTCAAAGTCTGAAGGTCAGTTGTGAGCTAAACTTGTATAAGGATATTATGGTCATCGTTCGTTATTGCCTAGTAAATAAATTACTTGTGGATTTGAGGAAATATAAACCAATTATTATTAACTTAACTCGCAGTGGGCTGGATATTTAGTTTTCTGCTCTAACACGATCTTTTCACGTACAATTTATGTACACTTGTACAGCTTCGAAGCGTGCTCTACATTCATCGATTAGAGCATTAACATGAGGTGGTATTACCAGTGAACTGCTACAAATTCGTAACACGATGCTATCGGCTATCACTATCACGTTACACATAATGCGTCATTCAGCTGTGCAAGCCATGAATTGTTTAAACGACAAAAATATCACACAACTTTCGGTGATTTCCCGATTGCATCGGCCTTCAAAATTTTGTGAATTCAATAAAACGAATAGACTGGTGAATGTAGATTAAGCGAAAGATGTGTCTAGATAAAATTGCGCTCTAATCTCTCTGCTTATCCCATAAGGGACTAGGGATAATATGTATTTAAATCATCATGTTAACGAATCAGGTTAGGGGGCGTCCATAAATTACGTGAGATGTTTAAGGGGAGGAGGGGGTCGAGTCAAATCTCATCTAATCTTACGTTGGAGAGAGGGGGTCTCGGCAAATATCACGCAATTCTTTTTCTGATTAAAAAAATATATATATATACTATTTTGGTCCATTTAATCCAGATTGAACATGCGTTAGATTTAATCTTTAGTTAAACTCTCAGCAATATTGATTACTGTCTTAACTAGTCGTAAATAGCACGAAGCATTTTTTTTTCTTTTTGCATTAAAAATCGAACGCGTTTACGTAAGAAACCCACATTTTGAAAAATCTCACGTGAGATTGGAGGATGGGGTTGAATAAAATCTCACAATCTCAAATTAAAAAATACACGTCACGTAATTTATGATATGTAATTACTTCTATGTTTTCCGTATACCTTAGGTTTAATAAAAAAAAAATAGCTTAGGTATACCTAAGTTATTTTTTCGATCACATATTCTAATTTTGTGCGTTTAATATCAAAGCTAAGTAGTTTCAAACTTCAATAAAGTTTTAATTTCCAGCATGGCCGGCCAATTAAACCTACTCTTGTGCTTTAAGTTCTGAATGCGTCAGTGAGGTGATTGTACGTAAAATGGCAAAAATGTATGGAGAATTATTCGTTTCCTTTATTAACGTGCGCTTGTTGATTTGAGACAAAGCTCGGTATAAAGCTTTCGTCACAGACAGTCCAATCAACACCACTCACGCTGCCTCGCTTGTAACGCGAAATTTGTCGAAGACTAACGCTGGTTTATCATGTCTAATCAAAATTACATGATCGAACGCCGGCAGTCTGTACAAATGAGTTTTTTTCTGTTCTTTAATATACTGATTTATAACACCACAAGCTGCACGCAGAAGACAAACATAGTAACATCTGCTTACGTTTGAGAAGAAATTCTAAGGCATATGAATAGTCGTGCTGTATCAACGCCGACGGAAACTTATCACACAATTTTTTATATGCCACCCGTGTGGTATATACAAAAAAACAACAGGTGCCATGCGCTAGCGACTATTGATGCAAAACTCATTCCAGCCGGGGGAACCGCATATCATCAGGCGACCAGCATGCTTGGTCGCCAACTTTGTGGTATAAAACAAAAGGCGTAATGTGCGTTGAATCACCTGAGTAGGAGTAGTCTGTCTGTGTACATCTCGCCGGGCCCGTCGTCGGTGCGACGTTTGCCCAACAGCCGGATGTGTAAATCGGTTTACAAATAACTATTATAGGATTTATAGGTCACATACGTCGTCACCGTTTCGACAATCACATCTCGTATGCAATGGTATATCTGCAATAATTTTATCTAGATTGCGTTTGACTTTGTCACAATTACAAGATTTATCTCGCAGTCGAAAAAGACGCTGTTTCTCACTGGCGTAACCCTAGTGCCTGCCATGGCCTCATTAGCCCGAGAGGCCGTGAGAGCACAACAGGAACTTAATATATAATATATCGTCACGCCTTCCCACAAGGGTCCCCGAAGGGGTAGGCAGAGGTGTATAGGTAATACCCACACACCCACTTTCCGCCAGAGGTATATTAGGTGCCAACGTGACAGATGGCGAGACCATCGCCGTTACTCAAGCACGACTATACATACGCCTTTGAATTTGTTCTCAGACGTATGCAGGTTTCCTCACGATGTTTTCCTTCACCGTAAAGCTCGTGGTGTGACTAATCACTGTACCTAAGTTCAGAAACACTCATTGGTACAGTCGGGATTCGAACTTGCGATCTTTGTGTCGCAGGCAACTACTCGAACCACTCGGCCACCACGGCTCCGTACACCACGTCCACCACGGCTATATAATAATAGATATATACAATAAAGATCTGTAAGTTTAGAGGGCGCTTTTCTTTCTCAGCCTACTTCGTGAGGGACTAGGCGTAGATGTTTCGTCCACTGAATGTCTTCCAATCTCTTCCATTAATAAAATACCGTCTCCTGCGTAATGTATGGCGCTTCGAAAGCCAAAAATAAACTGCGATCACTTTCATTGAGCTCCGGCCAAGGTCACCGGTTTATTGTTGCTCAATCATCGGCTCGCAGATTTGTATAATGTTTTTATTGGCCTATCCAAACACGTGTACGTGTATCTAGGTTAGACACGCATGTTTAGCAAGCGCGTTTGATCTTGTCTGCTTATAATTTCGGTAAATCAATGTGCATTCATTGGATATTGCGTTTTATACTTTCAGTATTAAACGCAATATCCTCCCAATATCATATCTTCTTCTAACATAAGATTCTGAAGGGGTAGGCAGAAGTGTACCAACCTTTTTTCATTGGAAGTTTATTAAGATGACAACAAAACAGATGGCGAGTACGTAAATATGATACGAAATCGATTTTATGAGTCGTCATATTTAAACGAAATTTAAACAAAGAATTAAAAAAAATGCCTAAAGTTCTACACTAATTATTATCAAGGGGAGAGTTTGTATTGTTTTTAATTTGTTAAAATCTTTGAAACGGTTAAGGTCTAAAACTTCTTAATTCATTTAAAAAAATCTTTGAGCCGTGGAAAGTTACATTGTTCGGGAGTGTGTTCATAAATATAGCTCATGTAGAGAAATATATTTATGAAAACAAATTTTACGCGGTTAAAACTACGGTTTACGGTAATGATTTGTCGATAAGTATTTATCTTTGCCGAATAAAAGTTTACTTTCACAAATTGCCCCACTTTGCCTTTTTGCCCGAGTGGGACAGCGTCAAAAACGCATCTGCCTTTCCAAAACATCGTTGATCAAGGTTGTTCTTCGCCGTTACTTAATCAATGCTACCTCTGACGATACACTTTTTTAAAAACACAATAGATTAGCCTATATATTATATCCTCACGCCTGCACACTAAGATCCCCGAAGAGGTAGGCGGAGGTGGGTAAGAAATACCCACTTTCCGCCGGGTATATATTTTACGTGCTAACGTGGCTGAGCGAGTCCACCGCAGTTACCCAAGCATGAAAATACGTACGTCTTTGAATTTTTTTCTCAGGTTATCTTTCGATGTTTTCCTTCACCGTAAAGTTCGTCGTATGACTGATCGCTGTACTTAAGTTCAGGATAACTTTGGTAGAGTCGGTATTCGAACTTGCAATCTGTGTGATAAATGCAACTACTCGATCCACTCGGCCACCACGGCTTCATATATTATATTAGTACGATTAGTTACCGATAAACCATGTGTTATTACATTTGACGCCTTATTGAGAGTTATTCAACATGAGAGACTTCGTTTTATTCATATCAGAAAAGTTCAACAGAAAATGCACATGGCGTTTGAAGTTGATTGTATACAGTATTTAATTATTTGGGTTCCGATAACAATATACGATAAACCTAAATAATTATCTTCTATCGTGTAGTGTACGAGTAGACAAAGAAAGTACATTACATATCCCTTATCTCAAGAAATATCTATAGATTTATCATCACACCGACTCCCTCGCGGTAGACATAGAGGCTAGAGAGTATTCTCTAGACTTATAGACCTCTTTCGCCTTATCGACAGTCATCAATATCGTCGTACAACCTCGCCGTATGATCAAAACATTCCGAAGTATGACAAACATCGTGTATTGGAGGACTTGAAATCTATAACACTGATTAAATTAATAGTATTTGTAAAATATCCTCACGCCTTCCCACAAGGGTCCCTAAGGGGTAGGCAATGGTGTATAGGTTACCCACTTTCCACCAGAGATATATTTCGTGTGCTAACGTGGCAGATAGCGAGTCCGTCGTTGCTACTCAAGCACTATACATACGCCTTTGAATTGCTTCTCAGACGTATGCAGGTTTCCTATCGATGTTTTGCTTCACCGTAATGCTCGTGGTGTGACTTATCACTGTACTTAGATCAGAAAAACTCTTTGGTACAGTCCGGATAGGAACTTACGATCTTTGTGTCGCAGGCAACTACTCGAACCACTCGGCCACCATGGCTATTATTACATTTATAGTATTTATTTATTTTTAATAGCTTACATCTAGCATTACAAGATCACGAAAATGCGATTATGTGTCTCTATATAAACCTGCCTACTCCTAACACGTGCAACCATTGTCTCCGGCCGTAGGTGTACCAGGGTACGTGATGGATGGGATGGTGGTGGTGGGGGAGCGTGAGGCCGCCCCGCCCGGGTTCAGCGTGGCGGGGCGGGCGGGCAAGCGGCGGCTGTGCACGCGCGTGTCCCGCCCGGTGGCCGCGCCCGCTGTGCCGCCCGTCACAGATGTCATCGTCTGCTCCAAGATGAGGAATGCGCCACAAGGATTCATCCTGGCCGGGTGAGAGAACTACATACACTTTCTTAACATACATATCATCACGCCGTTTCCCTAACGGGGTAGGCAGAGAAGTGATAGATACATGTTTTGGTTAGTTACAGTCGTCTTTATCACTGTATCAAACGATGTTTTCTCTTCGAACGTCACATATGTTCAATTTATTCAATTTATTTACATATACAATACGTAACAAAACTAAAGAAAACACTTGTCTCAACTTTTCCCGCGGGAGTACCAACGCTGGCAGTATCGCCACGCTGTAAGACGAAATATGTTTCTTTCAGTGTTTTGCTCTCTCTCTTAAAGCTCGTTATGTGAAAAATCACACAAATGTTTTTCGGCGCTGGGGATTAGACCCGCGACCAATGACCTTTAGCCCTGAAAACCTTGCGGTGCACTTCCAACGTTCCAGACGCTATTCAATTGTATTAATGTTATCGCCCTTTCGGAGACCTCTCTTATATATATACATATATATTATTCGATGGCTCTCTAGTAAGTATGAAGTGTATAGAGTTCTGTTATGGATAACATAGACAATAGTAGTTATAAGTAAAAACTGACGCGTACCATAAATGCATTAGGGCGCGAAATTGAAATGTCATCAGAAGAAAAATCAATTGATGTACGACCATTATTTCAATATACAAGTTCTCTTACGGACGCTAACTTGTTTCCTTTTGCTTGCAACTCGTTGACTTCTCAATGTACCTATTTACTACGTATACACTGCATTATGTACAAACGTAACGTCAATGTTAATGCCTTGTGCTCTTTCTTGATGACTCGCAGTTCTATTGTTTAACTATTTCTCACTGTGTGCCCGTTTTTTGTTCAATGGTAACGGCGAGTTTGAACTTTGAATATCATTGAAGGCCATAAATACCTCGACAATTCCACACTAATAGACTAATAGGCGACACGCCAGCATTGGAGTTTTTCTTATCATCATTATATCATCACCTCGAGTCCCTCGAAAGGCACAGAGAGAGACAGTATTTGTTATCACTGTACTCTTTCGTGAATAGCATTCGATTTAGCCGTGCAATCGCCGCCATAACTTTATCAAGCACATAATTTATATCACTTTGTCGAGACGGTGGCCTGTACTTACCTACGAGACGGTCACTGGCCTGTTTATATTTGAACTTTATTGATTTCATCCAGCGTTTAGCTCTCGTTGTGCGACTTAGATAATGGTTGACTTAGAAAAAAGAAGTTGTCGTCTAGAAGTTATAGGGTGTGGTGAAAATATCCTCGTGACATTGCCATAAAACAAATAAGTCCAAAGATAACAAACGACAAAATTGTTGAAAGGAGTAGAAACATGTTTTACGGGTTTATTTTCCGGGAGCTATTTATAACGTAAAAATAATGAACACGAATTTAGTAACATGTATGTATGTATGTATGTATTAGAGTTTTAATTTTGTTTTGTTAATTGTCAACTTAGTATAATTATTTATTTGCTTTCTTTCCTTTCTGAGGCACCCTTTATAAAGCTGTTAAATACCATTACAGGGAAATAAACGGCAAAGTGGTGTGTTACAAAGTGAGCGGAGGCAGCGCGGACACGTCGCCCTCCCACGACCATAGCGAGTATGAGAACATAGCCTCCCACGAGGCGATTAGGAGGTGAGTGAAACAATACTGCCTTCACACCATTCCACAAGGGTCCCCACAGGGGTAGGCACCGGTGTGTGGGAGTTGGCTAGTTCCGTCACACCCACGTGACACGTTGAAGCTTTATATTCCGCCAATGAATTATAAATTTTCAACGTGAGAGATGGATGTATAATAAAATAATATATCCTCATGCCTTCCCACAAGCGTCCACGAAGGGGTAGGCAGAGGTGTATAGTACCCACACACCCACTTTCCGCCAGAGATATATTTTAGGTGCCAACGTGACAGATGGCCAGTCCATCGCCGTTACTGAAGCACGACTATATACGCCTTTGAATTGCTTCTCAGACGTATGCGGGTTTCCTTTACCGTAACGGTCCATTAATTGCGTGAGGCAGTTTTGAGAATTTTTCGACACTCCCTCCCCCCTTGGTGAGATTTGGAAAGATTTAGCTTGATCCCCTCCCCCATAGAACATCTTACGTAATTAATGGGCGCCCCCTAAAAGATAAGTATACGAGTTGTGTGTCCACAGGATCCGAGCACTCCCCGAACGCCCTCCGAAGCTGTCGCCCCTCCTCTCCGACCTCAATAACTTGAACCTCAAGCAGTCTCCAACGTCCTATCCTAACATTGGGGAGTTTACAACGGAACACGACTACGAAGCCCTCAGCCCTTCGTACAACATCAAGCCGTCGAGGCCGGCGCCGAGACCTCCGTCCACGAAGTCTCCGCAGGGAAGCCCAGCGCTGGGCCCCACGTCCCCATCAGCTCTAGCTCTGGGCCCCACTTCCCCAGTGGCCCCAGCGAGGAAGAAAGGCCCGGCACCCTTACCGCGGAACTGCAATTACCAGACGTTGGGCGGATACAACGGAATGGAGGGCGTTCCTTTTGTGCTCAATCCCAAGTTGAGAGGACTGCCCAGCGATGCTTTGGTGAGATTTCAATGATAACATTTAAATTTATATTCTACTGTATATCTGTGGCTTCACCCGTATAAAACTCTATTTATGTTGGTAGATTTATTACTGGAATAAAACATATGTTAATCCAGCGAATATTCATCTCATTGCTAAATTAAATTCAATTCCATTCAGTATTTTTTGCCTCAGAGGAAGGAACACCCACACAACATTCGCGTTTATAATATTGGTAGGATTTCGATTTGATTGAATCTTAATTTCTCCATAATGGATGTTAGTAAAGAGCCGTGGTGGCCGAGTGGTTCGAGCAGTTGCCTGCGACGCAAAGGTCGCAAGTTCGAATTCCGACTGTACCAATGAGTTTTTCTGAACTTAAGTACAGTGATTAGTCACACCACGAGCTTTACGGTGAAGGAAAACATCGAGAGGAAATCTGCATACGTCTGAGAAGAAATTCAAAGGCGTATGTATAGTCGTGCTTGAGTAACGGCGATGGACTCGCCATCTGTCACGTTGGCACCTAATATATCTCTGGCGGAAAGTGGGTGTGTGGGTATTACCTATACACCTCTGCTTACCCCTTCGGGGACCCTTGTGGGAAGGCGTGAGAATATTATAATTCTTCATTTCTTCAGTCCAAAACTACAAAAAAAAACATTTTATAGCCCGTGAACACTCATTGAAAGTCATGCATTAAGTATAAAAACACCGTTAATACAGTTGCCAAGGCAAACCATGTCCGGAGAAGGAACAACGAAAAACCTGCCAACTGTTGTTAGCACTAAGTCCCCATGTTTAGGTAGGGTTGGTAGACAATTATTTTATGGACATATATTTTAAGGCAGAGGTGTATAGGTAATGTATATGTATAGCCTACCCCTTCGGGGACCCTTGTGGGAAGGCGTGAGGATATATTATTATTATTATTATATATTTTAATAAAAAAAAATATTAAAATATATGTATATCAATCGGTTTCGTTTTAAAATATTTTCCTCTAACGTTACAGACCCAGTTACCGACAATTAAGCATCGGACGCGATTCGAGCTCGACCGAGATTATTCATACAACTTTACCGCCGAGCGCCAGACGTGAGACACCCTGAAAGGTTCCTTAGTGCCACTTTAATAAGGTACATTTTCGGACAGTCATATAAAGAGACGCTGGTAGGTGCCATAAATTATCACAAGCATAAGTAAATACTGTGCGAGTGGTATGCTAAAACGTTCCTTATGGCTACCGATCTAGAATATATTGTACAATAGTCTGCACACCACGCTGTGTAAATTATTATTTCACGACTTCAATTATATATATTTGTGATATTTCATGTTGCATCCTTTCGGGATAGTTCTGTACAAGCGAAATTGAAACTTATATATAATTAATATGACACGTTTTTCACTGGTTTGAATAAAAACGAGCGTTATGAATGGGGCACTGTAACAAAAAAATATAGATTATTTTTGAAGTTGGAAGTTTGCTGAGATTTAAAATATGTGATCAAGATTCTGCACTCTCAGGCTATAAAGAAAAAGTGCCATATTTTAACTCTCTTTTTAAAGTTATGTCTTTTTAAATCTGTCCCCTTGTAGCTTTCTTGGGACTAGATTCAAAGAAAGTCGGCGATTAATATGCCACCTGTCACGTGACATGGCACCTAAATATATCCACAGCTAAACTCGTATTTCATTGAAAATGTTTATATAATGGACTCTAAGAGCGTATAATACATACGCTTAACTTAACACTATGCATATATATGGCGTGGGAATAGTGTTATCTGAAATCACGCTCGCTTTCACAATGTATTCATGATTATTTTGATATTTACTTGCACGAAAGAATGCCTTCTTATCTTTTATAAGAAAAGGCGAAATAAACTCCCTGTTTTTTATTCTTATCACCCTTTAAAGGGGGAAGTCAATGATTTTATTTACATATAATTATTAGGAAAAATAGTAAATCATTGCCATGTTTAATTATAATTCATATAATTGACAGAATAGCAACACTAATGGTGCCAATACCAGTATAACTACGACATAGTCGCCAACCGGCCATTAAGCCCACACTAGTCAGTCAAGAGGTTCAACTTTACACGGCCTGCTTAGATGTTTGTTGAACGAAATCCGTACATTGTATAAGTACTGGCGACAAACAAAGTTATTTTTTTTTCTGGTATCCTCTTAGACAAATGGCATGCATAGTGAAGATTCTAAAAAAAATATTGTATATTGCGTTGCTGCGCACCTGGAGCGTAGGTATAAGAATGCTCACATTATATTCAGAGCTCACATGATCTTATGACTATATTTAAATTTCTATGGCGCTCGTTTGAGCGGTCAAATTATTTTCACTTCATATTTAACTAGCTTTTATCAACATTCTATGTATCCAGCTAGTGATACCTGTGCCAAATTTCCTCCATTTCAGTTCAGCCATTCTGGCGTGATTGACAAACAAACATCTTTCGCATTTATGATATTAGTAGGATAGTCGTATATAGTCTCCGGGCTGATATTAAGAAGGTGAAGTCTGTTTGTTTCTACGTTTACTTCGTCTATTACTCAACCGACTGTCATGAAATTTGTCAACAAAGTGTCAGGGGGGAAAAGGATATAGGGTCTTCAATAAGGATACGGTTCCTGTGTTCATATACATTGCCCGTCAACTTCGGGCAATAGATGTGACCACAGCTAGCAGCGGTATATCAATGAATTTATCAAGTGAGTGAGTGCTGAGGTATGCTAGTGTGTTATTGAGTCGAATTTAATTGGAATATGAAATGATGACTTATATATTGACAAAGACGATAAAAAAATGGAAGTGTTTGGAAACACATACCCCGCTAATGCATACTGAAATGTGCATCCGAAATATGACCTATTTAACATGCTTTTTGTTTAGGTTTTGTAGATCCTTTTATTGATTACTAGCTGTGTCCGCGACTTCGTCCGCGTGGAATTTAACAAAAAAATTGTTTAATTTCCAAAATAAAAGTAGCCTAAGTTACTCCTTTTTACATCAGTTATCTGCCAATGAAAGTCCCGTTAAAATCGGTCCAGCCTTTTCAAAGATAAGCCGGAACAAACAAACAGACAGACAAAAGTTGTAAAAATATATATTTTGGTATATGTACCGTGTATACTTCCATATGCATTAAGTAAAAAGCGGTTATTTAAATATTACAAACAGACACTCCAATTTTATACACATATACAGAATGTGTCAGAAAATAAAACTGGTGTCCTCAAGACGATACAATAAAATCAAAATCAAAATAAATAGCTCAATAAAACAAATAGCTCCAAAGGTAACCATGGTTTAATGGGGTTTTTTCAGAAATGATTAATAACATAAAAAAATAAAAATGTTGTTATATTCTGGGACCCTTATGGGAAGGCGTGAGGATATATTATATATATATTCTCCACGTATATATTTATCGGTGCATCAGAATTTTCTATTTCCCGAAACATCCTGTACATAATTATATACCTCGTACATTGTAACATTGTCTTGGTGAATAATGATTATTCAAATGTATCTTATGAATTTACAATGTTTTGAAGCGACTGTAAGTAGAATAGTCGCTCCTTCGCTGTCAATGTGACATGAAACTACACAACTATACATATATATGTATATAAAAATATATTTAAAAATATAAAATAAAGGGGCCCACCGGTATCGGGATCAGGGTCCAAGGTACCGGTGGTTAGGGTCCCAGAGAAAGAAATCTCCTCACAATACGTGCCGTTTCGAGCAGTACTGCTTTCTGCATCAGGCACTTGATCCAACTGTCTAACGAGCCTCTTGACGTGTTGGTCGAGGCTCTTTGCCATTAGGCCATTGGCCGTTATTACTATCGGCACAATGATTGCAGAGTCCACATCCCACATGCTGACAATCTCGTGAGCCAAGTCCACATATTTTATTTGTTTGTCTTTATATTATTATTATATAACTTTATTTGTTTTATATAATTTGGTCGCATCGTGGTTTTGATTATATCCTATTGTCAATTGTTTGTACATATCTAGTTTTGTTTAGATACTATTCACGACTGCTATTTATAATTGTATATGATTCAACTGGTTTTTACCCGATGTGTTAATTATAAGTTAGATTATTGACAATATATCCTTATGTTTCGGTCCGAAGATTACGCAAGATTCAGCCTTAATAAAAATATATTGTTCAACTTACAGTAACTGTGACGAGGAAACATGCCGACGTTTTCAAATGTAACCGACTACTGTAGGATACGGGGATTACTAAGGCCTCGTACAAGCTGTATATGTGTCAATTAGTTTACCTTGTCGTAAGATGCTTATGATTTTATCAACTTGTAGGAAGTCTTAATTAGGCTAATGAGAAAGTTGTATTTGGGTATATTGTACTACTAACGCCATCTAGCTTCACTTATTAACCACCTGAGTACGTGCCCTATTACACGTGGCAATAAGACGGTATGAATCAATTAAGCAGTGCAAAAGTGCATGCCCGCTCATACAATCCTTAGCAGTGAACTAAAAGGGAATGTTCTATTCAGTGTTGCGTAATTTTCGAGCCTTTTTACCCGACTGTGCTGAACAGGTTTTGTTCCATAGATATATGATCAGTGCTATTTTTTAGGAACTGAATATTTGTCTCAAATCTATAATTTCACGTGAAATTTTATGAACAAATTGTAAATAAATAATGTATAATGCAATTAGACTATCAGGCCCTCTCGACTCGGAGGTCTAGATAGAGATTGACTCTAGACTCGTGATTAGGATGCTTTTATAAACTTAGTGATGTATTTCAGAATTTGTCTAGATTAAATGACGAATAAAAATTAAATTATTGACTGATTAAACCATGTTTTTTATTCTCTACTCGGAACCCTAATGAGATTCTTCTGAACTTAAGTACAATGACTAACCACATCACGTGATTTAGGTTGAAGGAAAATATTGAGAAATCGCGTCGTGCTTGAGTAACGGCTATGGACTCATCTGCCACGTTGATACCTAATAATAACAAATTGTCCCAAATTAAGCCAAGCTTGTGTTATGGTAACTAGGCAACGATTTATTTAACTATATAGATAATTATACATAAATACATAGGACATCCAAGACTAAGGTATAAATACTAGTCCAGACGGCCGTCATACCTTAATATGCTCTGGCAAAGGTGTCGTTACACTTTTGCTTAAACTAGGGTCCCGGCACCCTTGTGGGAAGGTTTGTTCCTCACGCTATCGTGTTTAACGGACTTACGGACTAGCAACACCGCCTTCTCAATAAACTCGGAGAATCATCGTAAACAAGACGTTTGTAAGAAAATGTCTTTTATTATAAAAAATAACAATTCACAAAGTTTTACTTCAATTTACTTTCACTTAAACGCTGAAAATAGAAATATAAAATATAACAAACCGAGCCGCTCACTACTCACTCAAACTGATATTTCCTCAACAATTTATTTGTCCATCATGAATATCAACAGATCTCAAAACATACATATATTAGCATCAACTTCTTCGTACAGAAAAAAAAAAATTTTGTTTTTGGACTAGATCCTTGGTAGCAGAGTGGTTAACTTATTCTCTTGCAAAACAAAGTTTCTATGTAATCCCAATGCCCTATATAGTACAGTGATATATCTTACCACGACATTTACGATGTGGATGCGTTTCAACTTACGTACGTTTAAAAAGAAATTCCAAGACGTATGTACGGTCAAGTTTGAGGAATGGCGACGAACTCACAATCTGACACCTGGCACTTAAAAATACCAAAAGTGGACATCGTTACATTCCCAACCTACCCCCCTACCTATGGGGAGTAACGGGGACACTTGTGGGAAGGCGTGAAGAAGAAGATATTTAGATACTTTAATTTTGTTTTAAACTCACAAAAGGAACTTACATAAAATATAAATATCATCACATAGACAATATGACAAAGATTAATCGACCATAGCTCGCTGGATGGGGATTTGATTAACATTAAATTTTGTTTACATTTCATTACTGTGGATTTTGGTTTTCATAAATATGTTCATTCCTCTTTGATTTCACAATGGTTTTGGTTACAATTTGAATTTGTTTGGTGGAAAATATAATATACATTATAGAATATTTTTTTTAAATATCTTTACATTACAGTAACATAACTATATACAAATAATTACACTTACAATGTATCCGAGTACCGATGCGAGTCGCCAAAACTTTGAGAGAAATTACAAAATTTCAACACCCTTGTATCGTAAATACGAATACATACATAAATATTTAAACATCAGCAGTAAAAAAAAAACACTCACCAAACAGCTCAATTTCGTACAATCATTCAATCGTTGCTCATACATATTATTCCCTAAAGAACAATAGAAAAATATCCATATGTCATAAACACTCCTACAAATATACAGGTGTAATTTCCCTTGACAACATCCACTGTAATTTAGGACAGTCATAAGAGAAAGTCATATTAATGTTGTGTTCACATGGGCAGATAGCGTAAGTATAAATAAAAGGCACGCGTATATGATGCTACGTTTAAAAATATACTTTCCACATGAAACACTCAATTGTGTTGAGTAGTGCGGTGTGTTTATATATTTTTTCTTATACGGGGTGAGGTTCAGGCCATGCTGGGTGGGAGGTCCAGGCTGAGGTCAGTGAGGTGCCGGCGGCTTCATCTGCTTCTGCTGCTCCAGCAGCCGCTCCAGGGGCGACGGGCCCGGCCCCGACCACAGAGACTGGGGACAGAAGGGGGAGTTAAGTATCAACTGAATCAACTAATACTATTGGTCGAAATACGACCATAATTAATTAGAATTTTAAATACTAGAATATAATTTAAATTGTAAAAATCCGTTTCTATGAACTTCTTCTCAAACGTATGCAGGTTTCCTCTCGATATTTCCCTTCACCGTGAATCTCTTGATGTGTCTAATCACTGTACTTGAGTTCCGATTTTGTATAATAAATACGCTAATTAATTTGAGGTGTGACCTGGTGCGGTGCCCGCGGGGCTCCCCAGGCGGCGGTGTCGGGGGCTCCGCTGAACAGCGAATAAGTGTTGCCCGCCTCGCTACTCGAGCCTTCACCACCTTGCTGTAGGCGCAAAGCATTTTTTTTATAATACGCAATAGAACAGCTCTCTAGAATGCAGCATTAAACTACCGACAGTAAAGTGTGAATAATAAAAAAATATGATGCTATTTTTAGATATTGTAAACTGTCATAGTACATTATTACTTTGTATCAAATTAAAAAAATAGTGTTTGCTTGAGGCGCAAACAAAGAGACAGACATACATAGTTTTACTTTCAAATTTACTTGTTATTTTAAATGTTGTTAGAAAGAATAATGATAGTTTTAAAATTAATGCAGATTCCATAGCACATACGAACCGTCATATGTTCCAACGGCTTCATTTGTCCATCGGGCCCGTGCTCAGGGAAGCCAGCATTCCTCTGCTCCAAGCCAAAGTTCAATCCGCTCAAATCCGTCTTCATCTGCATCGGCTGGTACCCAAGCTTGTTAAACTGAGGGTACATCGCCGAGTCGTACCCTACCGCGGGTGGGTAGCTAAAGTTGTTCATGGGGTTGTAGTTAGGAGACACAAAGTTCTGAACATTCGGCATTTGAGGCTGCCCGATGGTCGACTGCATATAATTCTGATTGACCAAAGACTCCGGCTTACTTTGGCCCTGCATCGGATAGGGCTGGGCGTTCTGGTAAGGGTTGGCCACGTTCGCAAAGTAGTTAGGTTGGATGTTCATAGGGTTGTAATTAGCGTTGAAGTTCGGCGGGTTCTCTGGCTTCCACCACGGCATCTGCTGCTGGGGATATTGTTGGTCCGTGGTCGACCAACTACTCCGCGCCTGGTTGTCGAACAAAGAGTTGGATTTGTCGTCCCTAAACTTGTTGTCATTGAACTGGTTCTCCTGCGCCGTCTGCCAGTAGCGGTACTGGTTAGCGAAACGCGGGGGGAGGTCGTTCAAGAAGTTCTTCTTGTCGCCGGATATTTGATACCCGTGCGGGAATTTAGGCCCATCCTGGAACAGGTCTTGGCGCGAGCTCTGCTTCTGCAAAGCGGCAGTTCTGACGTCAATCTCCTTGGGGTTTACGACTGGTAGCCTGATGCCTTGGTTGTTGACGGACGGCTGGTACGTCGGGTTGTAACTGATCCCCGTGTTCTGGATACCATAGTTCTTTTGGAAGGTCATTCTTGGCGCTTCGTTGAATGGCGCTGGGGGGTTGTTCGTCCAGTTGGGAGATGGTGGGAGTTCGTGTCTCTTCTGTAGATAAGTTTGGCTGTTCTGGCTCATGTGCGTGGGCTGGGATGCTTTCTTCTCCTCTTTCTCTACCTTTTTGGGCTCCTCGATGTTCACGAGGTGGGGGTACCCGGATTTGTCTTTGAGGGAGAGTATGCCGCCTATCTTCTTGCCCACGGGCAGGTTCGCCAGAGATTTGATAGCCTTTGGTTGAATCACTTTGGGCCTGTCTTCCTTCTGTTCCGTGACGTCGGGCGTGGACTCAGGGGTGGGAGGCGGTGTGACAAACTTTACCTGAAATTTGCGGATAAATTATCGGATATATACAAACACTTCGTGGTAATTAACCGCCGATAGCAGTGGCGTTACTATATGGTGACAGAGGAAAAATGCCAGGGGCCCCCGCCCTTAAGGGGCCGCGGGCAGAGACCTTGAGCACAGAAGTATTTACTTTTGACGCAATTTAAAGAAAGTATTTGTTGGTCCGGACCTGCTTGTTGGTCTCCTCCTGCTTGCGCATGATGGCGGCCATGGCGATGTTGACGCGCGCCCGCCGCGGCTCGCGCTTGTCCTCTCCCTTGCCCTCCTCACTGCCCTCCGGCTCCTAAGCATAAGTACACTTTTACCGCATACAAGTCAAACTAGGTCTTTAGGAATTAACGACAAATTAACATACTTATCTTCAAAGGAAACCCGTCCCTCATGACGCAGAGCTTGAAGGAAGAAATTGCATCAGAGACGCCGACAAGAGCCCATCTTCACGCCTTCATTCGCGGGTAAGCAATGCTCTAACAACACCGAATTAATATGTAGGTGCCAGGGTGCCCAATGGCCAGTGTGAGTGTAAATACGACTTTAAATTTGTTGTTATGCGTATGCAGATTTCCACTTGATTTGTTCCTTCATCCTAAAGCTCGTGGTGTAATTAATCACTGCACAGATAAAGCCGTTGGTACAGGGCACCTGCACGGCTATACAACATACATACAGAGAATCTATATCTTAATATATATAAATTACGCATCACGTTGTTGGTCCGCGATGAGCTTCTAAACCACTAAACCGATTTCCATCAAATTTGCACATCGTGTGCAGTTTGATCCAACTTGAAAGATAGTATAGCTTACATCTCAATTTATAGCCGCAATATTATTTTATTGCAAATTATTTGTCTATTATTTAGCAGTCATAATTATCAGTTAGCTCCAAACGATTTTAACAAATGGCGATATCTGTTGATTGGATTAAGTATTTCATAGATGGCGCTATGTTAAAAGTACAAACTTTCATCCAAGCGAAGCTGGGCGGGACAGCTAATATACATATATTACAATAGCAAACTCCAGTTATTCACAAAAAGCACTGTTAATTCCAGCTTACCGTGTCTTCCTGCGTCAAGGCCAGCGCTCGCTCCTCGCGGGCTCGCTCCAGGGACCCTTGGGGCTTCAAGATGCCGATGCGCTTCTCGCGAACTGTGACAATTATACACCATCAAACAACATATTGAATGAACTAACTTCTACTGCTGTTAGCCTGGTACTTCACACTGCTGGACATAGCAGGGGGGCTATGCATAGTGGAGCATATACAGGGGGCTATGCATAGCATAGCTGAGCATAGCCCCCGATAACGTCCAGGTGTGTCTGTCCAACCCTACCGTTGGACAGTCTACACTTGTAGGTACTGTAGACAATTTTTTCACACACACGTTCATAAGGGGTAGAATACTCCCCCACTCCGAATTCTACTGAAGGTTATTACAAGAAGTCCTTTTTTTCATACCACCATGTGGTAAATAAGCATGCGGTCCTTATGGTAAACGGTTACCACTACCCCACTGCCTGTAACTCTTGCAACGCCAAGGGTAACAGTCTTACGTTGCCGACCCTGCAGGAATGTTTTTACACTTAGGACCTAACCTTTTTCGCGGAAGTCAGCCTCGGAGATGACGACAGGTGGCGGCGGAGAGGCTCGCTCGTCGTCGCTAGTGTCGTCCCGCTCCACGTCCCCCGCGGCCCCCCCCGGGCTGCCCCCCGGCGTGTCCCCCGCGCCCCCCGCACGCCTTAACTCGGCTAGCGCGTTGGACAACTGCTCCCCCCCGGCCGCCGCCGCCGTAAACGTCACCCCACCCTCGTCTTCCCTGTATAGACACAACTCATTACTTCGAAATCAATATCTTATATATTATTATACAAAAAACAATCACCGTACGTGTAAGTCTCACAAAAACTCATAATTAAAGTATTTATATAGAAATACTAGACTAGTCAAGAAAGAAAAAGAGTAATAAATCGCGATGATAGAATGATCATGGTATAAGCTCGGCGTGAGAATAGCCTCCGATATCAGTATGGGGGACTTTATTGATAGCCTCTATGGTGAGCGTGGCCATGGCGAGTTGGGGGGGGGGGGGCTATTGTGTGTGGTGCTGACGTGTAGGAGAGGTGGTCCTTGTGGCGCTGGGCGAGCCTCCGCCCGAGCTGCACGAGGCGGTGCGCGCGCACTCGCCGCTCCAGCTCGGGCTCCGCACTCAGGCACGCCGCGGACATGTCCGACGGGGACCTACGCACACACACGCTGCTTGTACACCTTCACGTCTTCCCGTAAGGATAGGCACAAGTGGTTTACAACTAATCTATATTGTATCAATGAAATTTCGCGGATGATACCGCGGGGCGCAACTATGATATCTATACTAATATTATAAAGCTGAAGAGTTTGTTTGTTTGTTTGTTTGTTTGTTTGTTTGTTTGAACGCGCTAATCTCAGGAACTACTGGTTGGAATTGAAAAATTCTTTTTGTGTTGGATAGTCCATGATTCTAGGAAGGCTTTAGGCTATATAAAATATAAATAAATAATAGTTAATATTAAAAAAAACTCTGAAAAGTGAGTGTGCGAAAGAGACAGACAACAAGATTCTGAGACGTTTTCAATATATTGACAAATACTCTGTCAGAGTGACGTGTAAATATTGACGGTAAAGGTGCGTTCCACTAAGCGCCCACAACAATGAAAATTCTCCTATACCTAATCGATCCACATAACGACCGCGGTCGTTGTGGTCGCGGCGAAAACGTCAATTATAATGTCATAACTTACGCTCACGACGACCCATCTAAAAAGGTGGGTCGAAGTGATCGTTGAATCGAAGAAAATTTGCGTCATTTTCAAAACTCAAAGCATATAAAATGGCGACTGTACCTCTTACCAAATATCCAAGTGTCGCCGCAAGACATTTTAATTCTATTTGAACGTAAATTAATTTAAAACACCAATAATATTAAATATAAAAAAAAACATTATATTTTTTTTCAATATAAATCTATTTAAATTAATCAAGTTTATTTTCAAGGCTTACAGATTATAAACTAACATCTTAAATCTTTTGCTTTCTTTTTACTAACTCGCCGTTTGTATTATTTACCTGCACGCTCAAAACGCTCTGTAATCCATTCCATTTGAGGTTACGACAGTAACGCTTACAAGCAAACTGTGGTCGTGAGCGTGATCATTGTGAACGCTTAGTGGAACGCACCCTATGTATAGCTGACTGACATTTCATTCAAGTAGTAGTTTTGACAAACCTCAAATTCCAGTTTCTTTCATAACAACAAAAGCAAAAAGATGTTTGTTGTGTTTTAGTGTGAGTTTCATAATTAATCGTCGTATTTTATTAGTAATACCACCCGTAAGGCGTCAAAATATCCGTTGGCGCACACCAGTTCGATCGCAGTGTAACGCAAGTCCTATTCAATCGCAGTGTAACGCAAGCCCAGTTCAATCTTCGAGCCAATGAGACTGAAGAACAGCGTAGGCAATGGTAAATACAAATTTCTCCAGATTTATTTCCTGGGGAATTCTGAAGAAGAAGTAAATGAACGCTGTTCGCAGATATCATTTAGCAGTTACAACAACTTTTGCATGAACATAATAAGTTGATCCAATTGTTCAAAACTGTCTTACAAGTAATGTGATGCCATCGGACAATCAGAAAATAGTGATCACAGCAGACAAGCGACCTGCAGGAGACAACATGTCATGAGAGAGGCATCAATGCACCAATGTTAAATGATGTTGCCTTAATCGTGATTGGGGAGAATATGGAGTCTCGCGATATTGTAATGTAACCAAGAAATGATGCCATCATCCTTCAGCATATTAGGGCAAATTCTCACCTCTTATCAAAATAATCTAATATCCATGTAACAATAAATGAATATAAACTACACCTAAACAATACTTTTAATGCCTAACTTTTTAATATAATAGTAATGTTTCAACTACTTAACCCTTTCGTTAACAAGTCAGCAGGCATTTCAGTAGTTGGCAAATTGCCTTGGCATTGAAATTTTGACATTGAAAAAATGGCATTGCCATGTACTCGGCCTCAGTACTGGACAATGCCACTGTCGGTTGTTTTCTGCATTCATATGATATTACAGTACCAGACAATTTAAAACAGAAACCTGTATAAGATCTCCTGTCAATAGTATTTGATGTCCAATCTGAGTCTACAAATCTTTCTAAGTTTTTATTATCATTTGTAAACATTAAACCATAAGATTTTGTTTTATTTAAATATTCTAACACTCTCTTTGCATTTTTCCAGTGAACTGCAGTAAAACAATTGTTAAATTGGCTTAAATAGCTGACACTGTAACTGATATCTGGGTGTGTAAGTATAGACAAATACATAAGACTTCCTATCAGTTGCTGATAAGGATATTATTTACAAACATTTTCTGACTTATCCAACTTCAATTTACATTCAATAGGAGTATCAACAACATTACAGTTTGACATCTTAAACTTATTTAAAATATGTTCGACAAAATGCTCCTGATCTAATGATATACAACCATTTTTATATACTTTTACTCTCATACCTAAGCATTCTTTCACTTGCCCTGAATCTTTAGTTTTGAAATTTGACATTAAACTATGTTTCAGTTCATCTGTCAATGCCTTGCTACAGGAAAATATGAAAAAATCATCGACAAACACAGTTTTTAAAATTTGTTCATTATTTACCTTTTACTATATAAACATGGTTCCAATTTAGACTTATTATAACCCTGGCTTAACAAACAATCATCTACTCTCTTATTCCACTGCCGTGCTGATTGTTTAAGTCCATAAATTGCATGTTTTAGTTTGAGTACACTGTTACTCTGACATTCTAAATTAGGTGGTACTAGCATGTATACTTTTTCATCAAGGTACCTAGCCATTTAAAAATGCAGTGTTAACATCAAGATGAGTAATTTCTAAATTTAACTTTACACTTAAAGAAAATAACATTCTCAAAGTGTTAATACAGGTGAGTATGTTTCTTTATAGTCCACACCTTCTACTTGGGTAGAGCCCTTAGCGACTAAACGAGCCCTATATCTCACTTTATTATCACTTTCAAATTTTCTTTTGAAAACCCAAATTTTAAATTCTTTTCACAAATTCTAGAGCAAGTGAATGAATTTGTATATCTAGGAAGCATGTTCACACGAGATGGAAAGTATGAAAAAGATATTGAAAGAAGGCTAACTGCCGGTATTAAGGTGAATGGGGCCATGTCGGTGTTGATGGCCAGCAACGGTTGCTGTCCACAGCGTGATATTTGTGCCTACTTTATTGTATGGCAGCGAACCCTGGGTATGTCAGAGGAAGTATGAAGATAGCTTAAATGCAGCTGAGATGCGATATCAGCTGCGAAAAACGTGCGGAGTAACGATCTTAGTTCGAGTCCGGAATCAAGAGATTCGCAAATCAACTGGCGTGAATCAGGGCGAGATTGAAAAGATGAAGAAAGGCATGCTACGCTGACTTGGACATATAGTAAGGTTGAGTGAAGAAAGATTGACGATACAGATATACAAAGCAAAAGTGTGTGCAAGAAGACGCAGAGGAAGGCCACGTTCCAACTACCTGGATCAAATCGATCGGACGCTCAAGGACGGGAACGAAAAGAGTACTCGAAACCGACGATCATGTATGAAGAGACTGATGAATGTGGACGAAGCAAAAGAAGTATAAAGTCTAGAGAGAACTGGCGCTCTATACTCCCTGCCTACCCCCTTAGGGACCTGGTGTGATGATATGTATGTATGTAAATTTTCACCCATGCGAAGCTGGGCGGGTCAGCTAGTTAGATATAAATGTCAAAGTTTGAATGCATGTGTTTTTTTAACCTCGAAGTTTGTTCTCATGGAGGTAAGGTATAGTGTGTGTATGTGTGTGTAACGTGTGCCATACTCACTGCGGCGGGCCGGTGGAGTCCCAGGCGGCCTGGCCGGCGAAGTTCAGATCAGCCAGTGCCTCCTCCAGAGGGACGAAGCCCTGCAACTCTGCATCTTCAGCTAGCGGCACCGTGGCGTCTGCACATCATTAACAAATTATATACCTTACAAAATACTACCCCTCACGCACATGACATCGGGCAGGCGGACTATAGCACCAAATGTGGCACTTGGAGTTGCAGCGGCGTGGAGTGCGCCAGCATGGTGAGGGTGTGGCCACACTGCACGCGTCATGCTTACAGGATGCGGGGTGCTGCAGCGGCGTGGAGTGCGCCAGCATGGTGAGGGTGTGGCCACACTGCAAGCGTCATGCTTACAGGATGCGGGGTGCTGCAGCGGCGTGGAGTGCGCCAGCATGGTGAGGGTGTGGCCACACTGCAAGCGTCATGCTTACAGGATGCGGGGTGCTGCAGCGGCGTGGAGTGCGCCAGCATGGTGAGGGTGTGGCCACACTGCACGCGTCATGCTTACAGGATGCGGGGTGCTGCAGCGGCGTGGAGTGCGCCAGCATGGTGAGGGTGTGGCCATACTGCACGCGTCATGCTTACAGGATGCGGGGTGCTGCAGCGGCGTGGAGTGCGCCAGCATGGTGAGGGTGTGGCCACACTGCACGCGTCATGCTTACAGGATGCGGGGTGCTGCAGCGGCGTGGAGTGCGCCAGCATGGTGAGGGTGTGGCCACACTGCACGCGTCATGCTTACAGGATGCGGGGTGCTGCAGCGGCGTGGAGTGCGCCAGCATGGTGAGGGTGTGGCCACACTGCACGCGTCATGCTTACAGGATGCGGGGTGCTGCAGCGGCGTGGAGTGCGCCAGCATGGTGAGGGTGTGGCCACACTGCACGCGTCATGCTTACAGGATGCGGGGTGCTGCAGCGGCGTGGAGTGCGCCAGCATGGTGAGGGTGTGGCCACACTGCACGCGTCATGCTTACAGGATGCGGGGTGCTGCAGCGGCGTGGAGTGCGCCAGCATGGTGAGGGTGTGGCCACACTGCACGCGTCATGCTTACAGGATGCGGGGTGCTGCAGCGGCGTGGAGTGCGCCAGCATGGTGAGGGTGTGGCCATACTGCACGCGTCATGCTTACAGGATGCGGGGTGCTGCAGCGGCGTGGAGTGCGCCAGCATGGTGAGGGTGTGGCCACACTGCACGCGTCATGCTTACAGGATGCGGGGTGCTGCAGCGGCGTGGAGTGCGCCAGCATGGTGAGGGTGTGGCCATACTGCACGCGTCATGCTTACAGGATGCGGGGTGCTGCAGCGGCGTGGAGTGCGCCAGCATGGTGAGGGTGTGGCCACACTGCACGCGTCATGCTTACAGGATGCGGGGTGCTGCAGCGGCGTGGAGTGCGCCAGCATGGTGAGGGTGTGGCCACACTGCACGCGTCATGCTTACAGGATGCGGGGTGCTGCAGCGGCGTGGAGTGCGCCAGCATGGTGAGGGTGTGGCCATACTGCACGCGTCATGCTTACAGGAGGCGGGGTGCTGCAGCGGCGTGGTGTGCGCCAGCATGGTGAGGGTGTGCGCCAGGGCAGGCCAGAGCGCGGGCCGCGCCTCCCAGGCCTCCACGCTCGCCTCGTGCGCCAGGGTCCACTGCAGCCACACCTTCACTGCAAGCACGCGAGCAGACAGCGCGTATAGTATGTACGGCGGGCCGGGGCCGGGGCCGGGGAGCAGGCGGCCTTACCGGCGGGCAGCGGGCGCTGCAGCGGCTGCGGCAGCGTGTAGTTGGGCAGCAGCAGCGCGAGCAGCGCTCCGCTGGCGAGCGCGTGCGCCAGGCCGGCGGCGCGGGCCTCGGGCTCGCTGAGCGCTTGGCCCGCCAGCCGCAGGTCCTCAGTGCTCGAGTGCACCAGCCAGATTACCACGCACGCCATCTGCACGCACACTACTGGCCTGGAGGGATAGCTCCTACACATTGCACCCAAGCTATGCTACCTGCAGTTCAAACCTCTCTCTTCCCCTTCGGGGACCCTTGGGGGATGACGAGCAGATATATCAGTATATAATTTCGTAATAGCGTATTAAAAGTGGCCGCACCTTGATGAGCGTCATGGCCTCGAAGCTGTCCGTGGCGACGAGGGCGGAGAGCGAAGAGTTCAGCGTGTTCACTAGGGCGGCCGCCCTGTCCAACCTGGCGTACACATTACAACACTCTGCATACATTAACTACCACATAAAGTTTGTCACACTAAACGAGAACATATATTTTCGTATTCATAATCATTGGTTTTCATCCCTTCTTGCGTAGGGGTAGCAAAGGTAGTAATTTTTTTTATATAATTGAATGGGACCAATTCATTCATCTTTGATTCATCACCAATAAACCGATTGACCCCTGAAGGATTGGAACTTCAAGGGCACTTAAAACTTTTCAGTTCCAGTATAGCAAGCATCTTCTTATTAAAGAAAGGTATTTATGGTAGTAATGATCAATAAAACAGCTTCACTAAGGCAAGCAAACGATACTCACTCTTCAAGGTTATGTATGAGATGGAGTGCCTGAATTAGTTCAGTAACGTAGGAATGCGCGTCGAGTGGCAACGTTTGCGTCACCGCGGGGGTTGCGGTTCGAGCAGCGCCCAAGCCTGGCAACACTGGCAGGTCCTTGTGCTCTCTGAAAGAGTACAAAAATAATGAGATGCTAGCTTTTGGGGGGAGGGGGGAGGTGGTCACCTGAGCGGCTGCGCGGCGGTGAGCGTGCGCGCCAGGTTGGCGGGCGCGAGGGGGAGGGGGAGGGGGGAGGTGGTCACCTGAGCGGCTGCGCGGCGGTAAGCGTGCGCGCCAGGTTGGCGGGCGCGGGGGGGGAGGGGGAGGGGGGAGGTGGTCACCTGAGCGGCTGCGCGGCGGTGAGCGTGCGCGCCAGGTTGGCGGGCGCGGGGGGGAGGGGGAGGGGGGAGGTGGTCACCTGAGCGGCTGCGCGGCGGTGAGCGTGCGCGCCAGGTTGGCGGGCGCGGGGGGGAGGGGGAGGGGGGAGGTGGTCACCTGAGCGGCTGCGCGGCAGTGAGCGTGCGCGCCAGGTTGGCGGGCGCGGGGGGGAGGGGGAGGGGGGAGGTGGTCACCTGAGCGGCTGCGCGGCGGTGAGCGTGCGCGCCAGGTTGGCGGGCGCGGGGGGGAGGGGGAGGGGGGAGGTGGTCACCTGAGCGGCTGCGCGGCGGTGAGCGTGCGCGCCAGGTTGGCGGGCGCGGGGGGGAAGGGCGCGCGCACCATGAGCGAGCGCACGTGCCAGTACACGGCGCCCAGCCGCCGCCCGCGCCGCCACGACACCAGCGCCAGCTGGTTGTAAGGCTGGCCCGAGTGCGCCGACACCACCAGCGCGTGCCTGCCCACAGACATATAGCTTAGCCCATAGCCTTCCTCCATAACGAGCTGTCCAATACTAAAATACTGAATCAGTTATATATAGCGCTATCCACGAAGACGCGCCCCACTATTCTTACATACATACATACATACATATCATCACGCCAAGTCCCTAGCGGGGTAGGCAGAGAGTATAGAGCGCCAGTTCTCTCTAGACTTACATACCTCTTTCGCTTCGTCCACGTTCATCAGTCTCTTCATACATGCTCGTCGGTTTCGAGTACTCTTAACGTTCCCGTCCTTGAGAGTCCGATCGATTTGATCCAGGTAGTTGGAACGTGGCCTTCCTCTGCCTCTTCTTGCACACACTTTTGCTTTGTATATCTGTTTCGTCAATCTTTCTTCGCTCATCCTTTCTATGTGTCCAAACCAACGTAACATGCCTTTCTTCATCTTTACAATCACGCCCTCATTCACGCCAGTTGATTTGCGAGATGGAAAGTATGAAAAAGATATTGAAAGAAGGATAACTGCCCACTAATCTTCCTTATAGTTTATAGTGCAAGTGTGCAACCTTCCACTAATGTTTGAGTATTATCGGTACACACTGATTACCTATGAGTTCACACGCACATTACAATTAATGGATTATTCGTTAATTATATATGTATGAAGTATAGCAATGAGAAACCTGTAGAAGGTGTAGGCTACACGCAGCTGGTGGCGGTAGCGCGCCAAGTCTCCGAGATGCACCAGCACGTGCTGGCAGGCGTAGCGCGCGGCTGCGGGCGGCGGCTGGCGGTCGGCGTCCTGCCCCAAGCCCGGGCCTACGTCGGGCCCCACGCCCGGGCCCACAGCCGGGCCCATGCCCGGCCCTAAGCCCGGCGCCGCACCCCAGCTTTCCACCCAGCCCAGCAGTGACGAGCGACGTCTACACAAACAATTATTCCACCATATATATAGTCCGCGCGGAACTAATTAGACGCGCTCTAGGTGGGGACGGGATTGCCACAGACATTAGATTATTCTCAGTGAAGCCTTATCACGAGATATCAGTTATAATAAAATAGGAAACAGATGTATCATGCCTAGTGAGTGAACAATAGAAGTGAATTCAATAATTGGAAAACCATTCAACTTTAAGGAATTTTTATTGTAATCATTCACATATATCATATAGATAACTTTCTTCCAGCTTTCTGAATTTGAGTTAGTTTTATATTCAATTCAATTTCAAAACACATATGCACCAAGGATTTTTTGTTCACTCATCTATTTATCGGCATCCTTACTTTGCTAATGAAATCTAATGTGCATCCATCCATACTGAGTAATGACAGCAAACTCCCCAGCCCCTCCGCTCCAGACCTAAGGTAAGGCTTAATAATTCCATGCGAAATTAAGTAAGGGGTTCGAAACAACCATTATAAGTCAAGTAAGATGATAGAATGGAATATTATCATGATAAGTTTGAAATCACCTAAACGGCAAGTCCAATTTGAATGTGGTGCAAATTTGATGCAACAGACATAGATAAAAACCAGCAGCTGCCTGGAGAACCCATGACAGCATTGCTTGACCCTCACTGCGTAGTGGGTTCTGAGGACAGAGAAAAGTAAGGTTATTAATTTATTTTAGTGTGATAATTTAACTTGTACAAAGGCATTAAATTATTAATTAATTGCCTGTTATAATTACCCTGTATTCTTACTAATTATAATGAGTCATCAGGTAAAATAATAAAATGAAGAAAGATAATAAGGCAGGAAATGTTATTGTTAAAATAAATATGAATAACTTTTTGTTTTATTTATAATAGAAGAGTATATTTACGCTAGTGATACCGAAGTATCACTTAAGCGCTGCCACTCTATGTTCGGAGTTTACTGTGTTGACCGCATAATAGGACTAATCCCTCTGCTGCCAACACAATATAATAATCCGCCCCTCTCCTCAAAGAGTTCATTACTGGAGATCTTATTCACCGCATAGGAACAAAACACAATAAATTATGTTATTTGGCTTTGGACTTCTATAAGTTGGGGGTCCTGCCCCAGTCGGACAGCTCTAAATTTGAACGGACAACCCCATTATGCCCTACCTCTCTTAAATTTAAAGATATCTTCAGGCATAGGTTATGCTACTACTAACACTTTCTTTTTGTCAGATATATTTCGAACCCAATGTGACAGTTTGCAGTTTCTTAATACCTACCGATGATTTTTTTCAAGTTTTTCAAGTCTTAATTGATTATAATGCTTGTGGTGTTATTAATAATTATTAAGTACAATGATCATAGAAACTCATTAGTAAATCTGCGATTCAATCTTGCCAACCATTGCATTGCAGGCCACTAATTAATCTTGGTGGCATAAACAGTAATGTATGGTCAATATAAATAGATGTCGAGCTAACCTTTCTATCCTTTGAGATGGCTTGTAAAGCCTCTATCTGTTGTTTGAAACCAATGTTCCACAAATCCTGCTCAACCTTCTTGTCCAATGCATAGTCCAAATCCAGAACTAGTACTTTCTGGTAAATCTGGAACATTTTTTTCATACAGTTAATAGTATAAGAAGTAAATCTTCAAAAATCCCCAAGAGGTAATGCAACACTAGGTTCTTTTTTAATCAATCTGGATTTGTATAGCTGCAAGTTGGTATGTTGTTTGTTAAATTTATTATACTAATTAAAATTTATTGATATTATATACTGATTGACAAATGGCTTAAAACCAACTGAACTTGGACAGTAAAAATCTTAAAACATTTATTGGATGAATGTGTTTGGGACCCCAGTGTGGAAATGTCATAATTATGGAAAGGATTTTGTAATACCTTTTGAAGCTGTTGTTGTGTGGACCACAAACTGCGGTCCTGTAGCATAGATGTCCCACTTTTAAATTTGGATAACTTCTGCTTCAATTCATCTGCCTCCCTGTAAAATAGTAATGACAGAGGTAAGTTTGGTAATTATTGCAGTGTCAGCCAATACTTCATTGCATTATATTCAAAGCAAAAAATACATAAAACGTTACCTGAAGAATAGAAGATAGGTAAAAATTTAAATAACTACTGTAGAAAGAGGTTACGATAATATAAAAATTATGAAGTAATGTTACCTACCTTAGCATTTGCACAGCCGCGTTCAAAACCATTTTGAATGAGGCTTAGAGCCTAGCGGATTATCATAGCATTAGGAGATAATTGGATAAATTGGATATTAAAAATGGACTACGGATGGAAAAATCTAAAAACAATAAAAAAGTCATGCAGTCATGTCATAATTTTAATGACATTTGTTAGTGACTGACAGTGACAGTAATTTATAACGCGTATTGGTTGTCTTTAGTTTAACTGACCTGCCATGCCAACTCTATTACTGGCCATGTATGATCCTTTTGAATATTGAAAATGGAAAAAAGAGAGTATCAAATCACATATGGTTTAGCAGAATTAAGAAATGGATTCTAAATCAAATTACTACTTAAATAGTTGTATTAATGACCATCAACCGCAGAAAGATTCAAAAATTCCGAAACCCGCACATTCAGTTCGAATTTGGGAAAGTTCATAAATCCAATCATGAGCGATATTTAGCTACTAAGCATTATCATTTATCATCACAGCCACCATCTCTTTAAAGAGGTCTCGCGCCGCCAAGTCGAGACCTCTCGTGACAGGCGGGCTGGAGCATATCTCGCTCCGAGAATCAGCTATGCTATCCAGCGTGGCAATGCTGCTAGTCTTCTTGGCACGTTGCCTCGGGATACCGATTTGGGACACATATTTTACTTTAATGTAGTTAGTTCAACTGTTCTTTGTAAATATTCTTAATTGTTGTTATTGTAAATAAAGTATATAGCCGTGGTGGCCGAGTGGTTCGAGCAGTTGCCTGCGACGCAAAGGTCGCAAGTTCGAATCCCGACTGTACCAATGAGTTTTTCTGAACTTAAGTACAGTGATTAGTCACACCACGAGCTTTACGGTGAAGGAAAACATCGAAAGGAAACCTACATACGTCTGAGAAGAAATTCAAAGGCGTATGTATAGTCGTGCCTGAGTAACGGCGATGGACTCGCCATCTGTCACGTTGGCACCTAATATACCTCTGGCGGAAAGTGGGTGTGTGGGTATTACCTATACACCTCTGCCTACCCCTTCGGGGACCCTTGTGGGTAGGCGTGAGGATATATTATATCATTATTATATTAAATTAAGTATATTAAGAAGATGAATAAACATACGACAACACACAACCTACTTAAGCCGCAGGAACTGTATATTTCAAATTATATAAATATGTATGTATATGACTATAAAAAACATTAAGAGTATAATTATAGACAATATGATTATACCCAGGCTTCTAAGAATAAGTGGTGAGAAGTTAACTTAGGTATATAGCGTTTCCCACGTGTAGTAGTCAGTATCACCCATGGTCCTGCGACATCTGCTTTGTGATATAAGTACTATCACAATGTATATAATTTACGATAAGTAGTTATCGGAATACCTTATTTTGTCAGCAATATGATGCTCTGCCTGTAACTTTTCATTTCAACTGGAATAATAGAACATCATACTAATCCCCTACCTATTATGTAGATTGCATTAGTAAAAGCAGATAATAAACGCGTAGTCTTCTTGACATTTGGTTATATTTTTGTTTTTTTTTCATTCTTTCTTGTCTATTGTTTATAATATGGTGTTCTGGGGTGGTGTTTGTTGTATACAAACTTGAGCGTATTTACAAATTTCCAAAACAAAACATGGAACAAAACGAAGCATTAAACTTATCAATGGAGGAAGATAATAAATCTACTAATCAAAATAACAAAGAGCCCGTCATGCCTATGGTAAGTTTATTTATCTTCAGAGTATTGTAAAAGAATGACTAATGTTACGAATTTAGTTAAATCCTTCATGTCCCATTTTGCTTTTTTTTTTACGTACAGGGAAACCCAGGCGTGGTATACGGACTTCGCGAATGCCAGACACGAGACGTAGAATGGATTTGCGTACAGGATGTTTACAATAAGTTCCAAAGGCCTAACATGTATAACATTGGCGGCACGTACATTGAAGACGTTGCTCACTACTGGTTTACATTCAAATCTGAACAAGTTGGCTACATCTATCTTCTACACCTTTTCCTCTCCAACCGCTCCGAGGGTCCCTGCGCAGTTGCAGTAAGCAGCTCAAGTGAACTGAAGCTTGACAAGAAACTACCAATAGCATACTTACCCAAATCACTGACAACTTACCAATTCGCTGATAGAACTGCATTTTCCTGCAAATACATCACAACATACAGCTTCACAGACCTGGATGTAAAGTTTTTGGAAGAAAGAAATTTGTACATTGCAGTTTCTTTCCCACTTACAAGTACTACTGACTTGGGTGCTGATATTAAAATTGGTCATGATTTTCGAGCATTACTTGAAGAACCTATTGGGTCAGATTTCATCATTGAGTCTGCCAACGGGTTCAAATTTAATGTCCACAAAGCTCTCCTGGCAGCATACAGTGAAGTTTTCAAAGCTATGTTGAAAGACGAGACAGCAGAGAGTCAGAATGGTTACGTCAAGTTGTCTGATATAAGCGAGGAGGATTTACGTTGTATGATGGAATACATTTACACAGGAGCAATCAAGGACATAAACAAAGCTAACTTTGTGAACCTATTCATATTGGGTGATAGGTACAACCTCAAAGGTTTAGTTGAGCTTTGTGAGCATGCTCTCACTCAACAATTGGCTATAGACAATGCCATAGACATCCTAGTGGTGGCTGACATGTATGACTCAGATGTATTGAAACAGTCCACCTTTAAGTTTATTAAGAAAAACATGGCTCATCTGAAAAGTTCACTGAAAGAAATTAATAATGCTGATTTGTACAGGCAGTTGTGTATGTATTTTATTTAGAAACAAATATCAGCAAAGACACTATATAATATTTAATTATTGCTGTTATTCATTTATTTAGATAATAATTTGTCAATGTAAATTGAGTTCTATTATATGGGGGCTAAGATTTGAATGTAGAAAGTTGCAATTTTTATAATAAAAGACTTACAGTCATTTGTACATTATATTAGGAATATTATTTATGCTACAATAATCATTGGCACCAAGTGCCATTGGTTATAAACCTTTTTAATTTTAAGGTGCTAGTATGTACATCATAATATGTGCAATAGAGGTCACAAATTGAATTGCAATAAATCTCTCTCTTATTATTGACTCCTTATTTACAAAACAAATGAAAAACATAATACAGAAAACGTAAAAATAAACTTTATTGAATTTAAAACATAACTGTTATGTTAAATAAGAAATAAAATTATTGTATTTTAATAAATATGGTATCGTTAGTTGATTAGAAGTGTCGTTAGGTAGGAGCGGTGGGGCCTCGCCGCCGCGTCGGCCTGCGGGGGCTAAGCCCCGGTCGCAGCGCACGCCACGTCAAAATTATCATTTTGGAATGTTACTTGAAGTCTTCGTTTCTGCGGCAAACAAACATTTTCTCGCATTAAAATGTTAGTTTACTAATTAGCCTGCACTGCTAACAGCCTCGGCGTCACGTGGCACGTAGCCTTACTTTTACATGGAGTACATGACTGTTATGTAATGGCAGGGCTGCCTCATGAATAGACCACTACACAACTATCTAACCATGTTCTCTTCTGGTCCAACAACAGTTAACGTGTCACGTTTGCGTTTAGCGAGGATCACGTGGTAACATGCAGGATAAGCAAGAAAAAAGGCCATTATCTGTCTTATTATTTATTATTACCGATACAAGAACTAAATAGAATAACCTGTCGTGAACAACGCGCGAATGAAACACCTACATTACTAATGTATTTGAGTTATCGAATATAAAAATAAAAACTTACATGACCCTATGTTAATTTCAAAGCTAAATTACATAACTATACTTTACCACAAGTGAACTGTGTATTAGCTACAATACTTAAATATCATTGCTATTTCATCAAGACACCACAATTGTGTATTACACGCGAAGTGTTCACTGTTTCATGTAATGTTGTTCAACGAATAATGTGACTACACTAATGCGGTGATCTAAGTGTGCCGTTGCGGAATAAACCTTATGCAACAGTGAATAGATATGAAACTGTCTTGTAATGAGACTTAGTGTTCGCTGATTGGTTAAGAATACTTTCGAATGGTGAAGTTCAGCAACGGCGGCCTCGACGGTCGAACAGTCCGACCTCACGCCGCGACATACTCACAGATACTCGAGGCAAAACGCGACCAACGCACAAACACTTCAGACGTATACATAAAGCAAGAATGTTAGATGTAGGAATAGAGCTCACACAACACTCATTGCGAGGATGAATTTTGTTCAAGTAACACTTTTTTTTAATGAAATGATTTATCTTACTAATTGTTAACAGTAATGCTCATACGTAACGTCAAACCTCTGAATCGGAGTCCAACCTTAGGATACAATGATTCAATTGTATTGAAACGATTTACACGATCTAGAAACAAGAATTTAAGGCGTTTGCTTCGTCAAATTCTCGTTTAATATTCCGTTGTTCCGTGTCAACAAAATTACAGCAGATCTAGCACGAAACGATTGCTGTATCCAAAAGACGATACAGTCTTCGTCGATAACGAGCCCGGTAGCTAAAAGCCGTCGTAATTCAACCACAAATCTGACAAAATTAAACCTCGCAATTCTAATTCTGATACACAGGAAAGGACATACCACAACGACAAAACATTCATGACGAGCCCTATTCGCACCTGCCTTGGTAGCCGTGAACCGTAGACAAGGAGCGGCCATATTAATCCACAAATTCAAAAGACAAAATCACCATATACAGATTGGATCTGTGCATGTAAGTTTTGTCTGTGTCTGCAGTGTTGGGGTTGGTTTGCGGAAGGCATCTGTGTCGCGGCGAGAGGCGTCGCGGGCGCGACCCTAGCGTTTACCGTTGTTGTACGAGAGACTCCGCAGCGGCGCCTTGAAGTTGGCCGCCGCCTGCTGTTGGATCTGGTAAGCCAGTGGATGGATCTTGAACCCGTACAACCTGGTACAAAAATATACCGATCAAGTCTCACACTGTGCTTCAAGGGCTATACAGGCGGCAGGTGCCAGTGGCGCACCTCCACATTTGCCGCTAGTAGTCTTTTTAAATCCTCTCCCTCGCTAACATTCGGTATCTTAGGGAACACTAACATATTTTCTTTTATAATTAAATTAATGTATGTATATAAAAATAAACAAAATAAGTTACTGACAAATCCGTCACTGACTGGCTGGCTAGGTGATACATTGTAATTTTCATAGGAGGAACAATAGCTGTATGCACTGTAATATGTCCCATCTGGAATGAACTAGCAACCAAATTTATGTTATTAAGTTTTCTTTGGTATGAAGCACCTATTATTAATCCACCGTCAAGGTGTCTTTTTATTGACCTTCATAATAATTGTTAACATTTCTACTTGGTATGTAAGTAATCTATATTTTTATTTGCGTCATTAATCAGTGAATACCCACGCCTTCAGTTGTGAACCAGGATAATAACGACCTATACAAAAGTACACATTAACTGCCAATTTATTAGTTATATATTTTATGCATCAAAATAAATACACAAAATCTGGTCCATATAATAAATAATAAGGCTTATGAGAATTAACAACTCGACAGTACAAACGAGATTAAGCTACCTTGTATAAGGCAACCAACCAACCGTACATCGTAGAGAAATAGTGCCTGCACAGTCATGAGGGTGTAAGCAATGAAACAAATATGCTTAGCACACAGAAGTTTAGAGCAAGAATTGAACCCGAATTGAAATCTAGCAATACAGGGCTACCAAGTACGAACTGTGCTAACAGCCATTATAATAATGTTATGAGTATATTACAGATTAAGATTTACAACTTAATGTATGTGGAAGGGCAAAGGTCTCTGTAAACTAATGTATAAAAACTATTAGCCGAGCCGTGGTGGCCGAGTGCTTCGAGCAGTTGCCTGCGACGCAAAGGTCGCAAGTTCGAATCCCGACTGTACCAATGAGTTTTTCTGAACTTAAGTACAGTGATTAGTCACACCACGAGCTTTACGGTGAAGGAAAACATCGAGAGGAAACCTGCATACGTCTGAGAAGAAATTCAAAGGCGTATGTATAGTCGTGCTCGAGTAACGGCGATGGACTCGCCATCTGTCACGTTGGCACCTAATATACCTCTGGCGGAAAGTGGGTGTGTGGGTATTACCTATACACCTCTGCCTACCCCTTCGGGGACCCTTGTGGGAAGGCGTGAGGATATATATTAAAAACTATTATTTAGGGGGTGTCAATAAATTACGTTTAAGGGGGTTTATTTGTTTAAGGGGGGGAAGGGGTCGAGTCAAATCTCATCTAATCTTACGTTGGAGAAGGGGGGGGGTCTCGGTAAATATCACGATTTTTTTTTATGATTGAAACAAATGTTACTGTTTTGGTCCATTTTAGTCCAGATTGTACATGCTTAAGATTTAATGTTATAATTAAACTCTCAGCAATATTGATTACGAGTCTTAACTAGTCGTAAATAAAAGCACTAAGCAATTTTCTTTCCTCTTTACAATAACAATCCAACGCGTTTACGTTAGAAACCCACCCAAAAAATTTAAAAAAACACCTCACGAAATTTATGGACGCTCCCTTAGGCTTATCAAACATTTCCTTCTTTAAAACCATAGTAGTGTGTAAACAGACAGATATAGCAGCTGTATCCCGCAGGCATCAAATTATATTTAATTGGTGGATTTTTTTCTGGCATAAGAACAAGATAATCCATCTAATAATCAATCTTGGCAATGAAGAGTAACAAACATCCTTGCAAGATTATGGTATGATAAATCTCGGAACACCCACCTGGGGACGAACTGTGAGGCAGGTCTCTTGGGCCGATACTCCGGGTGCACCATAAACACCATGTGTGGGAATCCGGTGCCGAAGTAGGCGCCGTCGGTGTGGTGGTGCCGCGAGGACTTGGGGGTGTACACGTCCATGCAGCGGGGACAGTACAGCTTCACCATCGCCTCTCCGGGCACGTCTGAGAGACCTGAACACGGGGAAGCAAACCTTATGTGTATTCCAGGGAAGCTGTTTATTCCTCTCATGCATCTTTTAGGACTTAGCATGCTAAGTCTTTCTGTATCATGATACATCCAGATTAACATATAAGACGATCTCTGACAACCCTCTGGTCTAGTGGTTAGAGTTCCTGACTGCAAAACTTGAGGTTGCGGGTTCAAATCCCGCTGAGGGCAGATATTTGTGTGATGAGCATGAGTATTTGTACCTTAGTCTTGGATGTCCTATGTATTTATGTATATATTTATCTATATAAGTAAATCTATCCTTGTCTAGTTACCATAACACAAACTTTGCTTAACATGGGACTAGGTCAATTTGTGTGCAATTGTCCTAGGTATTTATTTATTTAAGAGAGTATTTAGTAGATATTATTTAAGAGAGATTACTTTAGGCTATAGAGTACTGCTCTATGCACTATCTCTGTCAATAATTATAAAAAAAATAAGAGGCATGAGTGCTGGTTTAGCAAAAGAAAAAGTAAATGTATTATGATGTAAAATAAAAATATATTATCATTACCTAGTGGAAGCATGGGCTGACACTCGCAGTAAACGCGTGGACAGTGGCCGAAATCACCAGCTTGGAATTTCTCTAACATTTGTCCAATACCCCTGAAAACAATTATACAACATTACTACATGAAACACAAAATGACTTGAGAAGAGAGGATATGGGTGTGATTCCTAATAGGATTATTGTTATGATATAAATAAAAACAAATAAATAGGCCATATGACACATACAACTGTTTAAAAATTATATATGAGTACCCCATCAAATTAGAGTACATTCAGACAGCTCAGCAATAATTTTTCTATTATAGATACTTAGTATTTCATTCTTGGGTTATACTGATGTATATCCTGATATTGATAAATGTTTGTAAATAAATGAAATCATGCATACTGAGTGCCGATGAGAGCACATTGACTTATTACTAGCAATGCCACTAATACTGAGTATGGTGACATAATTTTTATCTGTACTTTTCGTTTAATACAATTTAAAAAAAAAAATTATGAATAAAACTATATATACTATTTTGGGGGTAATAAAGATATCCCATAAATCAATATTTTGAGTTTGAGATAGATCTTAAACTCCTAATATTGATTCATGGAGTATTATTTCCATTCACATCCAGTCATGCAACACAAATAAATATATCTTCTATACCATACCTACAGAACAAAAAGGAAATAGAATAGGAAGTTACTACTTACCTGTTGGTCAATATGTAACGAGCATGTATAAGTCCATACAGTATCTCAGAGGCCTGCTCCACCAGGTCTGATTGGTTTGGATTATCATCGAGGTCATCATCTACAAAAAATAGACAAATATACATGTTAATTATGGCAATATAATAATGAGGCTGTGTTCCAGTCAAATACCTAGGATGCTTAGAATCTTAAAATGTGTAATGAGTATATGGCAATTATATTAAAAAAAGTAATTGAATACTTATTGTTAACATTAAAAGACATTAAAAGACATTGGAAACCTAATTGGATTACTGAAAGACAACAAATTGACTACAAAGCTAGAACAAGTATTTCATTAAGTAACCTACAGTAAGCCAACCTAAGAGGTACAAGCTCTAGCTGCTAGAGTAGGTTGCACTCACAAGAGCAGTGATGCTGCATTGGATATGACCAAAGTTCATAAAAGACTTACCAGGTTCTAAGTCGAGAATCATATCTAGCGCCTGGCGGTAGTGCGGCACCTGTTCGTTCAGTCCCGTCAGGTTGAATTTGTCATTTATGTAGTCCTCGTCGACCTTAAACGACACATTTAGATCAATATCTTATCAAGTTATACGAATTGCCAATCAAAACGTTAATACACATACTTCGCAGAAAAATTCGTTGCCGCGTAGCCCACAAAACCATGAAATCCATGATACCTCCTCCGAGCTGCTCATTTTCCTAAAACATTATATTTTCATGAAAACAAACCAAGTAACACATCCATTTCAGACATGAAAACCAAACGCTTTCCAGTCCACACTGCTTCAATACAATTGTAAGCATTCTTATGTTTTCACCTGATAGTTTAATGGTTAAACGGTGCCTTTAGGTAAAGTTTGCAGTGGAAGGTTGTTTCACGTAAAATATTGAGAGAAAAAACTAAAATAAACTGTTTAAAACACGTTAAATTGATGACAAACCTCACCTTTTCGTGCCTTGATTAGCCACGCTTGACGGGAGGGTACCTACCTTGGGATGAGGGAGAGAGAGAAATTTCAATTTGCTGTGTGTGGGTGTCACAAAATACAAAACTCATTGTCTATGATCAATTACAGAATGTTTTTTTTATTAAGTACTTAGTAAGTTTGAGCACTGAAACCGTGGTCTACAGCATGGAATGTGTATGGGTATTTACAAAAAAATACGTACAATTTTAATGATAATTATACAATAAACACGTAATTTTACGTGCAATGAATTCGTTCGATTTGATTTGTTTTGAAATATGTACATGTGTATTAATATTTTACATAAATAGAAAAAAAATATTTTTTTGCATCTGGAACATTCTCCAGTTTAGTTAATAACTTCAAGTGGTAAAAGAAAAATGATATCTATTTTCTTTATGTATTAAAATATTATGGTAGTATGGTATCAAAAATGACAAGATAATGTTTTTAAAATTTAACTGTATGAATACTTACATGCTTAACAAATATCACGCTTTCCGACAAGGGGCCTCCGTGCAGTACCTGCCTACAACCACTTTTTGACCGATATATTTTAGGTGCCCTGGCATAATATTTGTGGTTCAGGCTTCTACTAGCACCACTCGGTAACCATGGTCACCACTACATCCACGTCGAACAAAAGGTGTGGGTACTACTTACTTGCACACCTCTGCCTACCACTTCGGAGACCCTTGTTGGAAGGCGTAAAATATAAAATATCAAAAAACTTGATGCGGTTATTTCAGTCTTGTTCGGCTGCGGCATCTTGTATGTTTACCTTCCTGAATCCTTTTGCTTCTTAGGACAGACCCTTACATTAGGAAAATAATAAAAAAAAAAGTTTTCATTCCATTTAATATAAATTATATTATAAAATTGAGTAGGTATATAAAATTATGATTAGTTCAATGAAAATATACAAAATAAAACAATAATTATTCATGACGCAAGTCATTCCACTTAATATGGTATTCCCTCAAAGTATTCAAGGTATGGCCAAGACTAATCCTATGTATATGCATATTAATTTCTAGTCACATGTGTCTGGAAAAGATCTTTGGTGAGTTCAACATCATCCAATGTCTCCCACGCTTTAGTTTTCAGTACTTGTGGGTTATTTTTTATGTAATAATACACTTTATGTTGCAGTTTCTCCAATTTGAACTTCTTAGCGATAAGGGCTATTTTAATGGCATTTTCAACATTGATCTGAGTACACAAGACCCTCTCTATCAATAGAAATAGTTGTCCCACTTGGTACCTGTCAGCTATATCAAGAAGCTTGAAGCTGTCATATTTTGTTACATCTTTAACAGTACCAGTGTTAATGAACTCTAATAAAATCTCAACTTCTCCATCATTCAAGTCCACATAATGTTCATTAGACTTGGCATTAGCAATAACTCTTCTCAGAGTTGTGCTGTGGGCAGCCAGTAATATTTTATGAGCACAATATTTCTTTGAACTTGTTGATACCAAGGTAAAATCAGCTTTTTCCTGCTTCAATATTAGTCCAACTAAATCATGCTGAACTTTGATTGATCTGAGAACATACTGGTTCAATGTGAATTTGGGATCTAATTTTATACTTATTGGTATGACCAGTATGTTGTTTCCGAGTTCATGAATGTCATCAAGGGAGAAGCAGAATGTCTTGATATAACATTTTTCATTGGGTTCAGCTGTATGGAATGAGTACCAATTCAAATTACTGGAGAGGTTTGACTCGTTGGTAGCAATATTATATTTTAATAAATGTGTGATTTTGTTGGAATTGCTTACTCCAACAGAGAAACGTCCAGCTCCTCTGTGGCACACAAACAGATTGAGCAAGTAATTCAGATCAAAGCAACGAGATGTTGTACAATAGAACCAAAATTCAGAGTCCCCATTGGCATATGTGCCTCCTATGTGATATTCGCCACTTCGCGACAGCTTATTAGCTATATTGTAAATATGTAGTTTAGATGCATCCTTTGTCTCACACTCATATATTGGTGAGACTGAACCAAAACCAAATTCAGGTAGGTTTTGAAGGTCGTCAAGGTTAGCTGTGTCCCCGTGAGAGTGTACTTCTTCGGCTTCCTCCATTTTGCTACAAATATTTATAAAGGCATAAAATTGGTACCAGGATATACAGTTTACAATTAATAAACTCGCAATATAGTGCAATATTTTTGCAATAAAACTGATTTATCTTCAAATATAGCAGTGAATTCCATCAAGTCTGAGTCATATTAACAGTTACTTTTCGTCTCTACAGTTAATTTCGTATATTTAAGAAAACAATTGTTAATATATAAATGTCAAAAGAAAACAAAACAATACATTTATTGCCTGATTCAATTTAGCTCTTATCCTTGTTACGCTTTTTCTTACCTTAACCAAAACAAAACACTACTAAAACCAGCAAAAACGCCGGCTTTCTTAAAATTTTCCTATAATTTTGTGGACTGGACTTACAATACAAATTAAAATTATCCTACTCTATCTTACTCTTTGATTTGGACAAGGAGGTGGAGTCAGTCAGTCAGTCATCGAACTTTACGTAGGTAACTTGACATCTAGCTATCACAGACAAAATGTTTATCCTTTCTTTCTTGTAATTTCCTAAAAAGTGACACTAGTGACAGTAGAAAAGGATAGATGTTGGCAAATATATATCTTTATCTACATATTTCTTCTGTGCGTGTGTTTGTCAGTGAACTCTTCCTAAACGGCTGGACCGATTTTAATGAAATTACTGTTTGCCTTCAGGTGGATTCGAGAATGGTTTAGAATCACATTTGGATCCGATAGGATGCGCGGTGGCGAACGTGTTCACCCGTGCGAAATATCGCGGGAATTTATACTTCTCAAAGCTACTGACCTTAGGCATAGATTCAGCAAACGAAAATAACGATACTCTTGGTGTTGCAAGCGGCGGTATCCGCTTACCAGCAAGCGGATCACATGCAATTTTGTAATCTTTATACTACCAAATAATTTGTGATTAGTTCTCATTTAAACAAACCAAATATCATTCTTAATTCCCACACGAACGATATAAGTATAAGTACTTGAGCTGAGAGTTCTGTACGTAATTATATTATTTGGTATCTGTACAAAGTTATAGGTACTAACGAATTGCATACATACATACGCACGCATATACATTGGATTTAAATAAAATAGATAGTCATAATATGCACTCACATAGTGAAATTGGAAGACGAGTTTTGAGAACTTTTGAGAACCGCTCTGAAAAAGTGCCTACCTTATGTATTGTCCCATGTCTCTTTACCTATCTATATGTAAGAACTCGTTCGTTCTATATTTCAAGTATCCGAGTTTATAATACCCCAAGTTTTTTAGGTGGTATACGGCACCTGATGTACCAGACATACCACCTGAACTACCTTTAGATCCAGCTAAATATCGTTGTTAGACTCTTCCCTTTAAGAGCTCATCCGCATTGCAAAACGTGTGCGGGGAACATTATGCGCATGTGCGAATTGTGAGACCCGGGATTTGCTTCGGAACTGCCTGTCACCCCCTCCACGCTAGGGATGTGCTCAGTTGAACATCCATTACGAATACAGGGTTAAAAATACCGCTTTCGGTACCTGAAAATTTTATTAGCCAACACTGAGAATAAACTATGATTCGGTGGCAATCGGCTGAGTGATTTGCAGAGAGCCTGGAATTCGCAATGATTATAAATTCACCGCGCGTATCACTGTATACCGTACCAATATGAGAACCGAATAGATAAGCAAACGACGATATATTCTCGTACTAACTGTGCCCATCGGCTTCTCCGGCGTGAAATTTGATTTAATTTGTAGTTTTTTCTTGGAACATATCCTATGTGTTAATCCAGCATAATTAATCCACCTCTGTGCCATATTTCATAAAATTCCGTCGATTACTTTTACGTGCAAGACGAACAAAAATCCCCATAAACTTTCGCATTTATAATATTATTATAAGGATACGTATTCAGCGTAGTGCTGAGTAGAGTTCCCTTGATTCTCTCCTGTCGATAATCCAGGAGACATTAGCGCAACCCTACACTGCAGTATTTTCAAGGTCGGACGCCAGTAGGCTGCAGCCAGCCGGCGTGTTCGCACCATGCTCGCGCTATGAACACACCACGCCGCCGTCCCAACGACACTGTAGAGTTACTGCCCTTGAAGTCGGCTCTTGTGAACAATAATTACAATGATGACACCTATTATCCTCCGCCGGCGGCAAACAACAACCCAATATCCAGTGTTTTCGACTACACACTCCTGTCGAAACGGACGCCGGCCTCAAAAAGGTAATTTCAGATGAAATTAGCCTTTCAGATGATAATAATATACATAATTGTAATGGGCCAATGTACGTGTAGAAGTTTCTCAAAGTTTGTAACATAAACTTTTCAATCGATATCTTGTAGTACAGCTTTTTAAAATATTATCATTGAGTTGGACTGAGATTTCCTCGTTAGGCCAGATAAATACATATTTTGTCAGAAGTATTTTCATGAAATATCGTAAATTTTGTTTCTTTTTTAGCGTTTGGTATCACATTTATTCCTGTCATAAAGCGTAGGTAAAGTATTGTTCAAACGCATGTACAAGTCGAGAAACAAGTCTTACTGCCAGTGTCAGTACCCCTGTACTGGCAGTAGATTAGAGTCGGTTGTCTATCATGTGTCTAGCATAGCTATTCTCCTCTCAATTCTAGGGTGGCAGTATACTAGTATACGTGGTATATTATGAATACTAAACGAGGCAACACACGATGTTTCAACGATCTAGGTAGTTGGAACATTTAAAACATACATTCATACATACCTACGTATTATCACACCGATTTTAAATTGTATGTACAAAATGCCATGCCTAATGTATTTAAGCTGCTGGTTGCAAAAAAGTTCAAAAATATCCTTGCCATGTCAAATAATGTTTGGTTGGGCATTCGGCAATATTGTCGAGACTAAAAGGCATCTAAATAATCCCGCCTTTAGGTCATACACAAGACTGTTAAACATGTCGGTTACTTACTTATCACATAGAACCCTCCTATAGCATGATTAACCAAACATCTAGCGACATATTGTGGCGACAAAAATCCATTGCGGACAGTTCCTGTAAGTCATGAAACTCTCCTTGGAACAGACTGCTCGCCCGACCTGCTCAGCCTGCACCGACGCCCCTGGTGACGCTGTGCGGAGCGCCGCCACCGTCCATTAAGCGGGAGGAGCTAGCGACGCTTGCCAACTTGAGGAAGAAAGTAGCGCCGGCTCTACTGCAGCAGACTGACCGGTATGGGCCACTGAGGAAGTCGAGTCACTACGACGCGCTTTTACCTTTCTATGGTTTAAGCCAAAATAGTGTCACAAGTTTTAAACTTGTCGATGGTTACATAGGTAGGCGACCACTTATAAATATTTACAACTTGCTGTCCCGCTCAGCATCGCCCGGGTGAAAAAGTAAAATTTTCTGAAACACGATCGCAGCGCCACCTATTGGGTCCAATTGTGATGTAAGCTATCCTATCTTTTAAGTTCGATCAAACTGAATACGGTGTGCAAATTTGATTGAAATCGACCGAGACGAACTTACAGACCTTTTACTGAGTACGTGTCCTTCCAGATATAACTCTAAGAACAACAACGAAGCGAACAAAAATGACAACGACCCGGTCCCAATGGACAACAGACCGAAACTTCTACAAAAGGTAAATATTCCATATCAGTTCATTTTAAAATAACGTCATCGAAGCTATTCGGTCGTAGCTTAGTTTTTTTTACAACTAGATGTCCCTCCCAGTTACGCCCGGGTGAAAAAGCGACACTTATCGGGTCCAATTGTGAATTCAGGCCATTCTCGAATCCACGTAAAGACACAGAAAAGTTCATTAAAATCGGTCTTACATACAGGTAATCATACATACATATAATCACGCCTTTTTCCCGTACAGGTAGGCAGAGACCAGTTCTTTCCGCAAGTGTCTTGTATTTTGTACGCTCTTTCGCTTCGTCCACTTTCATTATTCTCTTCATACATGCTCTTCGGCTTAGGGTTCTCTTGACCTGGCCTTTTTTCGAAACGTAAGACGTAGTATTTAACGTACCTAGACGTTACAGGTAACAGATAAGTAATAAAGTAAGTCTTGTAGGAGTAATTTATAGGACGAATTAAATGCTCGTCGACCCCCTTATTATCCGTGTTATTTCTATGATTAAAATGTTCTTGTCAAATGTATTTCCCGAGGGCCATTAGCACGACAAGCAACGCCTTTGTGCAACCACTCAATCACAGCGTGGCAGATATAGCTTTGACGATATTTCGTCAACGTTTATTTCTTCGCCATCTCACAAGGAATTCCGAGTAGTAGGCAGAGGAGCAATAAAATGTTTAAAATAACTAGTTACGACAAAGATATTAACTACGTACCTATACGTCCAAGATGCCTCTACATATACATACATATCTTCATCCTCACGCCTCCCCACATGGGTCCCCGAAGGGTTAGGCAGAGGTGTATAGATAGTACCCACACGCCCACTTTCCGCCAGAGTTATATTTTAGGTGCCTCTGATGTACTTCGCAATTAATACATTAAATTTGTCTTCTCATTATTTTTTTAATTATTATAAACGCGAATGTTTGTGGGTATGTTTGTCCTTTACACACCAAAACCACTAAACGAAAGTGGTTGAAGTTTGGCACAGAGATAGATTATTAGCTGGATATAACAAGGGATTTGTTTTATTCTAGAAAAAAAAACTACCAATTAAATAAAAAAAATACGCGGATGAAATTTTGGACACTGCATCATAAACCTACTGATTTCCCCGGTTGCTGAACAATTAGCTGGCAAACTAAGCTCTAATTTAAAGAAGTAAGTCTTCAATTCAATTAAATACGAGATTTTTTTGCGCAAGATAGACAATTGAAGGAGAGCATCATTTGATTGAAGCTCAAAACAATAAGATAGGATGTAGGGCAGCCCTTGGCCTACTTACAGGGTCATTTGGTAACCTTGAGAATGCTACCTCGCCCCGGGCCCGCAATTTGTTTTTGTTATTCATGGAGGCAATAAAACAAACTAAATAATATTATGCCGTGAGGAACTAGTCATATACTCGTCGAAGACCTAATGGTGAAGGAAAACACCGGGAGGGAGCTTGCATATCTTTGTGTAGAAATTACCATCTGTCACGTAGCCATTTACACGTCACATTTGAGTATCTCCGGCGAAAACATACACCGTATTTTTTACTCTGCCAATCTTGCATGCGCAAGTTTTATCTGTTTTTATTAAATCCTTTATTTTATAATATTACTAGCAGTGGCAGACCCGGCCACGCGTTGGTGTTGCTAAGGTTATTGTTATATTACATTGTAGTAAAAACTATTCAAGGGGAAGGAGTAGGAGAACATCAGTCACGAGGACCACAATGCTTTTTTTACATAGATGGAATAATTTCACTATATTAACTTCCCTATAATATGAATTTAATTCCAATCAACAGATATTAACATCTATTAGAATCGCTTGGAGCGAACAGATAATTGTGACTGTCTAATAATAGGCAAATAATTTGCAATAAAATAATAATTATTGCGGCTATAAATTGAGATGTAAGATGTATCCTATCTTTCAAGTTGGATCAAACTGCACACGAAAATTTGATTAAAATCGGTTAAGTAGTTTAGGAATCCATCGCGGATTAACAACGTGACGCGTAATTTATATAAATTAAGAAGATATATGATTAAGTAGTCAAAGTACTCAGTTTCGACAAAACCGTCTCGCAACGCACATGTTAGCAACACAAAGCAATCATATGTACCTATAATAGATTTCTTTGTAGATTTTTATTAAAACATACCTATAGCTAATTCAGGTGCTAAATTTCATCAAATATCGCTCAACAGTTATTACATGAAAGAGCAACAAACATTACTAAAGACGCCTTTATAATTTTAGTAGAATTACTGGACAAGTATCGAGTAACAACAAAAATGTTCACGCCATTTAATAATTCGTTGTATTGATTTGAAAGGGTGCAAATTGGTATTGCGTGCCGGCCGTTGAGTGGGCATCCGACATAGCTAGACGTTATACACTTTCATGAAACTGGAATGTAACCTGTGATTGATGACCTGTCCGCGAGCTCCATCGATCTTCACTTAAGTTAGGATAAAATTCTAAGGTAGGAATTTTATTATAAAATATATATGTACCTATGTAAATCTATATTAGTATTATAAAGAGACAGAGTTTATTTGCATGAGGCACCTAAAGGAAAACATCGAGAGGAAACCTGCATACATTTGAGAAGAAATTCAAAGGCGTATGTGTAGTCGTGCTTCAGTTACGCCGATATACTTGCCATCTGTCACGTTGGTATATATCTCTGGCGGACTGTGGGTAAGTAGTACCCACACTTATACACCTCTGCCTACCCCTTCGGGGGACCCTTGTGGAAAGGCGGGAGGATAGTAGATTCTATGATTGGTATGAATTTATGGTAGGACATAACAGGTTTAGTCGGGCAGAGACTGCATGAACAAACAAATCTTGGATCTTTATCAAGTATGGTTTAATAGCAGGTTTATATGCGGGCATATTCCGACAACTAGTCATCACACGGGTCATGAAGAACTACTTAGTAAGACCGTTGAATTTTCCTCAGAAATAAAGTAGGCCATAACGATTTCCTTCGCCGTTTGTCATCCGCCGCCGGCACACAACCACGGTTACGTTACATAACTACACACTTAGGCACCGAGCATAATCGTCTTTTTCTGTTCTTTACGTCATACATACATATAATCACGCCTCTTTCCCGTAGGGGTAGGCAGAGACCACTTCTTTCTACTTGCTACGATCCTTACATGCTTGTTTCGCTTCGTCCACTTTCATTATTCCCTTCATATATGCTCTTCGGTTTAGGGTACTCTTGACCTGGCCTTTTTTCAAGACGTCCCTGATTTTGTCTTGGAACGTCCGTCTAGGTCTTTACGTAATTTAAGAAGGTATATATAACACTAGATGAAGAAAGCCATGCTACGTTGGTTTGGATACACAGATAGGATGAATGAAATACTGACGTAACAGATATACAATGCAGATGAAGAATACGATACAACAACCTACCAAACCGATCAGACACCCAAGGACCCACGTTCCCAACGCCAAGAGTACTCGAAACCGGCGAGCATGTATGAACAGACTGATGAATGTGAACGAAGCGAAAGAGGTATTTCGGTCTAGGGAAAACTGGCGCTCTACTCTCTCTACCTACTCTGTTGAGGATTAGGAGTGAATATGTGTTTGTATGTTTATACAGCACTAGCTAGCATGTGGGTCGGGAATCCACAGTTTCACCAGCAAACAATTTCAAAATCTAGCATATAAATTCTTTAATATATAAAAAAGTACATACTTTTATATCCAGGTGTCCTCACGGAGTGACATAGTCGCTGTGCGACAAACTCCTTAAATAAATAGAAAAAAAAAACATATAAATTCAAATCTAAATTCCACGTAAGGGTCTTAGCAGTCTGATATAGACCCAATATTAATTGACATGATGATAACAATGGCTGCTATATTATTTTCTTACTTTCCACTGTTACACCATTTGCGTACTTTATACGATAAAACTTGTTTTCATTAAACGCGATATCCATATAAGTAGCTTATTTATATGCAAGATGCCGGCGACTTCGTCTGGGTATTATGCAACCATACTTCACCCTAAACATATTATTCACTAGCTGTCCCGCCCAGCTTCGCCCGAGTGAAAAGTTAAACTTCCTGAAACACGATCGCAGCGCCACCTATCGGGTCCAATTGTGATGTAAGCTATCCTAACTTTTAACTTGGATCAAATTGCACACGGTGTGCAAATTTGATTTAAATCGGTTAAGTAGTTTAGGAGCCCATCGCGGACAAACAACGTGACACGTAATTTATATATATTAAGATAAACTCGCAAAGATATTGACTGAGAATAAGTATATGCTAACATTTAGCTTATACATACACACTATGATCATCGTCATAAGTTCTATTTAAGAGCTGTGCTCTTGTCGGCGTCTCTGATGCAGTCCCTATGCTATTGCGCGTACGCTATGTTTAAGTGACAATAATTCTTATAGTAAACGACATATAGTTCAAAATTTAATGTTGTATTGTAGTTAGCTACTATACAACATTAAATTCTATCTCGTAAAAACGATCTACTAAATCGATAAATACGAGAATACGAGAACTAGTAAAAACATTAAATAGGTTATGGGTAGTATTTGGAATAATTAGTTAACAAACGTATTTTTAACTTTTTTTATTATTATTTTTTTCTGATCTGAAGTTTGTAGATAGTATAATAAATATAATATAATAAACGTTTATTCAAGCACAGAATGCACACGCCGAAAATAACAAAATTGCTTATTAACTAATTAGGATATACTTACAGCTAAACAGAAAACAGTAACAAAGCAAAAGTGAAGAGTAAAATTGTGAAATAAGAATGTAATAAAAATACATTGCCAGGGGTTCTCAAATTAGGCTAGGCCTGTCTCTTGAGAAACCAGTTTATTTTATGTTTGGGTTAAAAGTTCACTATTAAGTGAATCTGTGTGGTAAACTTTGTTGTGCGGTGTGCTTAGAAAAGAAATCATAATGCATTTCTGCGTAAAGGAAAGGCGTATGTATGTATATAGGTAAAATATAGATATTATAAAAAGAATGGTATTGATGACATTTCTTAACAATAAAATTGTACATTGCGATTTGAGTGTTGCGTAAGTGTACTGCTAAAAGGATGAAGAAGGTTTTCGGTTTCATCATAGTTAAGGTTAAGTAAAAATGTTTTAATAATAGCTTGAGCTTGGTTTACTGTGCTTTCTTTGATGTTACAGTATATGAGAACAGAATTGTATATATTTAAATAAGTAATTCTGGGGAAACGCTTAGCAAAATTGGTTTTAGTTGTGGGAACAGGTATTCGGAAAACTCTCTTCCTACATAAGTACTTCCTACATAGTAAGCACATACTTTTATAATGTAAATGACAGACATTATTATTACCCGTCAAATAAGCCTATCTTTATCGCAGTGAAACCCAAACGTTTACTGATATTATGTTTTTTGTACACACTTTTTAATATGAAATTTAATCGAAAAAAATAAAACGAGCGCCATTCCGTAACCGGACACATTGTAAATATAGTTGTGCTTGAGTAACGACAATGGGGTCGCCATAATTATGTCACGTTGGCACCTAAAATGTATCTCTGGCGGAAAGTGCGTTTGTGGGTACTCAAATCAAATCAAAATATTTTATTTCACATAGGCCTAGATGGGCACTAATAAAACGTCGACAAAGGTGCATAATTCGTGTTGGTAGTTTCCATGGATAAAAACCGGCAAGAAACTACATACCTCTGCCTACCCCTTCGCGGGCATCTAATGGCGTGAAGATTGATTCATAAGGGATTAGAGAAGCGGTATTTTAGTCTAAAGTTTTTAATTTTTAATTGCGTGTCTTCCCCGTGACTCGGTATTATGTTATTCATGTTAAGTACCCGGTACAGGTGTTATTGACCCGGCCGGTGAGCATGGTGGTCCAGTGGAGCGAGGTGCGCACCGCCTGGCAGGACAGCGACTTCATCACCGAGTGTCTCTGCTGGCACAATGTCTACCGCCAGCGGCATGCCGCGCCCCAGCTCTATATGGCTCCTGAGGTAGCTGCCATTGCAATCAATATAACTGCTGACTAAACGCGTTCTTTGCTTAACACTTCATAAAACTCTATGAAGACATTATTTGTAGAATTTTGCGTCAAAACTAGCTTCAGACGCGCCTTTTACGTATTTACATATATTATACCAGCAATTGTATACATATTCCTGCTAATTTTATATACAGTGTAGGTTTTAGGTACAATATAAAGGGACAAAAATTTTTACTCCAATCTTATTTGTAATACTGATTAATGTTGTCGGAAGGAAAGAGGTCTAGAGTCTAAGTCTAGAGAGAACTGGCGCTCTATACTCTGCCGGGTAGGCAGGGACCGTTAGGCACTTGGCGTGATGATATCTATGTATGTATTTGTAATACCTATATTGGCAAATAAAATTATTGATTGTTTGAGTAGTCAAGTACTGAGTATCAGGCAAATATTGTATTATTGGGTAAAGATTCGTAATGGGAGTGTGGTTTAAGTATACCAAGAAATAATTAAAGGTTCAAATCCCAGTAATCTGGACCAACGAGATTTTGAGAACTTGAATACTGTAATCAACCAATACCACAAGTTTTGTGGCGAAGGGCAGCATCGTGGGGAAATCCTTCTCTCTTCAATGTTGACACTATTCTAACACATCAGCATCTCAGAAGAGATTCAAAGACGTATAGTCCTCACTGAGAAACACTGTAGCACCGCAATTAACCATTGGCTTAAGTATGCAATTTTTCTTGTTTTCCATAAACGTTGTCTTTCTATGCAGCTGTGCGACTACGCGCAAGCGTGGGCTAACCACCTGGCGCACACCAACAAGTTTCTCTACAGGAACGACCGCGACGTGGGGCAGAATCTATACCAGCGTCCAGTTAGCGCAATACAGCCCGAAGTTACAGGTATTTTTACGCACTAAAGTGGCAATTAAGCAACGATTCTACCTGATGATTAACTATCTCTGTCACCTAAGGACGCTTGATACAGCAAGGGTAGGGTCGTTGCCGAGCCTGCAGGTATATTCACATAGAATTCCATTCTGTATTCTTAACGGATAACCTCAACATACTGGTATGTCTAACATCACGTGCATTTAAAACTCTATTTATAATTAACTAGCTGTCCCGGCAGACCTAGTCCTGCCTGCCTTATTTCTCAGTCAATGTTTAGCAGCTTGGGACATAGTGGTTTGTGTGGGAAAAGAAAATTTTGGTTTTATTTTTGTCCTCATATTTTTTACGTTTTTTCTCTCCATAAGAACCTTCCAATGATTCCTCTGGCGGAAAGTGGGTGTGTGGGTATTACCCATACACCTCTGCCTACCCCTTCGGGGACCCTTGTGGGAAGGCGTGAGGATATATATATATTTTATCAAACACAACAATAATAATTCAGCCAAATCGGTTCAGCCGTTCTCGAGTTTTGTGCTTAGAACTCATTTAGTGATTCATTTTTATTTATATAGATAGGTAACAGTACCGGAAATTACTGTCAGACAGCACAGACTGCCTATGAGCGTGCATTACACCGTTTGTCTATTCTCTTTCAGGTCAAGAAGTGTCATCCTATTGGTATGCTGCGGTGCGGCAATACAACTTTTTCAAGGAGTCCGATGTGTTACACGCTAATGTAAATGGAGGTCAGTATCTTTATAGTTACACATGTATTGTATACATATATATAATATGTAGGTATCTATAACGAAAGCAAAACACATTCGGCTCACAACACTGATTCGTAGTCTTATGTTCAGCGCCGCAATAGGTTTGTGCCGTGTCATGCCCTCGAGGTGTTGGCGGCGATGCCTTGGGGAGCCGCGAGGTAAGTTGGAAGGAACCAATTCGTGGCAATCTTGCAAAAGACCCAATCTGTCCATAACTTGGTTGACACATACAGTGTTTCCGCTAGTACGTACCTAATTGCGAAGATATATAACCCCTGAAAGCAACATATTTAGGTAGGTCAAATTATATCTCTTGATTCTCAGGTCATTTCACACAAATGGTATGGGTAGCAACGCGTTTCTTCGGCGTCGGTAAGGCACGTTCCCGCGCTGGAAAAGTCATAGTGGTAGCAAACTACTCTCCACCCGGCAATATATCTGGCCACTTCGAAGAGAACGTACTGCCACCGCTGCCGGAAAACTTTCCAGATCTACCTCCACCGCCGGAACACTGACGGTTCTCTATACGTGGTCGGCGACTGAGGATCGACGGCACGATGAAAAAGTAAGGTTTATCTATGGTAACCTACGTAATTAGGATGGGCGGGAATTTGCCAATGCAGTCAATCTAGTATGTACTACAAAATACGATAATTCTTATGAGCCTAAGCATTTTTAAATTTTTAAAAAATATTTTTTATTGAACGTAAAAATCGGCGTAGGAATTGGTATAGATCGAATCGCCTCGGTATTGCTTGCTGCGCAACTCATAATGTTTGTGATTATGTTTACCAAACACACAATTTAAATGGTTTTATTTCACAGTACTTACTTTCCAAGGTACTAAACTATTCGCCGAAAAAAAATACCTTATTTGGTATATGAAATCTGCTAAGTATGAATGAACTTTGATCTAATAAAACATGTCATAGATGTCCTTAAAACCTACTTTATTTTTGTAATTTATTATGCCTTCGAGTTTCATATGATAATTGATAAATTATCATGTGTTCAAATCAAATTGTATATTTTAGCCGTCCACAATAAAATGCAGTATTGTGATATTGTTTGAAAGTACAGTAAGTAATTGGTACCTACTTACTTATCGCTACCGCCAATATATCAGTTACATATGCTTAACTTAATAAAGTTGTAAGTATTACCTACCTATATGTAATGTTACACTTAGGTACATCGTTATAGTCACACAAATGTCCATTAGGTAGGTAGCTTCGTGTAGATTTAAATTTAGAATATAATCAATCGGTTGTTTTGCCCGAGCTTGCATTTGATAGCAATTTTTAGATAATTATAGAAGCAATATATTGTGCGCACATGATGATTTAGGGTGTTTTAAATAGATTTTAATGTCCCCATCAGCAATGGTTTATGGTAAAATTAAACATAAGTAGTATAATTTTGTTGGTGCTTAAAACAGTCAATATTGTAATTTATTAACGGAATATAATCATGCAGGTTCTTGGAGCCTTAATATAATTATTATTTCCAATATTTTTTAATTGCAATAATAATGTTCGGAACTCAATTCAATAGGTTTGATAACCCGCCACATTGAAAGTACTTGGTCATCAACTTCGACAACAATAATATTTTTTATTTACCTCCTTGCAGTTTTATCAATTCCTCCTTATATATCTCTCATCATAGTAATATAACAAATGTACAACGAGTTTAATTAGCAGTACCTACCTACTAGCTCTTTCAACGCATTTTGACATTTCCCGTAATGGTAAAATCACTAGTGATTCGATATATGTACCTACACTGTGTGGATATGATAATACAAAATTCTCAGTAGCGGTTACTGGTACTGTGCCTGTTTTATTTACACTAATTGTCAATATTCTTCAATGTGGTTGTGATTATATTCCTTCAGACTTTGTATGTATGTAGGTGTGGATTTTGCCTAATTATTTACCACATAGAGTTCTTCCCATTCGTTTGAAAACTTGTCTTCCTCAATGGTTGATGAAATAAAAATTTACAATTGTTAAGTTTATGCTATTCGATATTGAAAATGTACAAATAACCATTTCGACAACGAAAATTCGTATAGTATACAATAAGATAAGCAAAGTAGTTGCACCCACTTAAAATGTTAATCAGAATTTGGGGCTTACAGTTGCCTGAAATAAGATTTAAAATAAAAAATAAAAAAATTGACAATTCATAAATTAATACTAAATGCGAGCTATGTTAATACAATATTAATGGGTATTTACGAGAGAAAGTTTTATAATTAGGCTAGATTTTAATAAAATATAAATGTACTGGTTCGAACATAGGTACCATTTTCATATTGACTTGGACAAATGTATTACCTCCATTATATTGTATCTTTAAATGGAAAATTATTGGACTGGTTATAAAATACTGAAACTCAATCTTAATTCAAGTTTTACTTGTAATCTCTACTTATTGACACTGTAGCTCACTCTCGCACCCTATTCTAAGGTTATTAATGGGCTGTAGTATAGATAACTTTGCATCTAGTTGTGATAATATAAGTTATTTTATGGTAGTAAAGCAGTATTATCCACTTATTGAAGCTTTGGTGAGAAATCACTTTACTATTTATGCTGACTAATACTTTCAGTAATTTCTATATTTGGCTGACAGATTCAAACATAGAATAAAGAAAGAAATAGTCCATAAACATGAAAAGGAATATAAGCCACAAATATTGTCATTTTGCCACCTTCCCATATTAGTTCCCAAAAGGGTATGTAATGGTGTAATACACACATTTCAGAGATGAACTGATATTGTTTTAATTGTGAAATATTTTTTTTCCATTTCTCATCTCAACACAACATCACATGTGTTCACATATGTGTGATAATTGGTACATACTGAGTATTGTATAATTGGAACTGCTTGCAATATTATGTTATAATTTATTATGCTATGTAATAGTTAAAAACATATTATGACAAGAGATACTAGGATATCATATTAATATCATTAGAAAAAGTTCAAGTTCAAGTAGTGTGTAGTGGTGTGCCAAACTAAAGCAAGCACCATAAAATTGGTAGCACCAAATGTCTTGGAAGCTGTCCCATACTTTTCCATTTGCAAAGTGCAAATGTTGCTAACTGCAAACCAAATGCAAGCCAAATCGCCAAACTAAAGTGAAGCAAATGACAACAGTTAAACTATATACAAATATAAATTAATTGTGAGCCAATACTCTAACGTAATATGACCAAGGTGGATCCGAATATGGATTCAGAGAATAGACCCCATGGCCACAATGAAAATTCAAACAAGAATCAATTCAACAAGAATTCTACATTATTCCACCGAATAATGTAGAATTGAAATTGACATGCTCTTGCTAATGGGAAAGTAAAAACTGTTCCTTAAGTCAATTTAAAATATGCTTTAACAGGCTATGTTCAAGCTCTAAGTTTACAGTTATTGAATTGTTAATTATGTTAGGTAGTAATAGAAGATAGTTGATTTCAGATTACAAGGGAGTGTTAAATTAATTGATCAATGGCTGTGAATTGATAACTGTTATATTAGATCAGATATGGCTTGGCAATATTTTTAGTTATTAAATGATAATTAAGTGCTATAATAGTTTTATTATCAAAATCACATACCAGTTCTTCCACATCTTGTTTAGGACTTTGAGAGTGTGAAATTATATCTACAGGATTACTTATATATTTTCTCAGAAAGAAAAACAGTTTACAGCAAGATATTGATCGCACTTACTTTATTATACTTTAAAAATTAAATTCCTCTTACAATAATAATTTACTCAGTCCACCTGTGTTTGCAACTGGTACACACGTAGTAAAGCCTCATCTCCTCCTCAGCACGCCGTGTTTGACCCTGGAAGAACACTGCCTCTCTGTGGTTGCACTTTGGGCACATATGATCCTTTGTACGAGGCAATGTCGGATCACTCACAACATCCGGATTAATATGCGTTAATTCGTCAACTTCGTGCATAATCTTGTTTACGTACACGCAGTTTGAGTCAGCTAGCTTTTTATAATCACAGTTCCGACAAGCATACAATAAAACTTTGTTGTTTTTATCTTCGCGAGGATAAAGCATGTTGTTGCATTCTTGACAGAATTGTATACCCACGTATCCCGGTCCGCCGTCTTTTCTTGCAAGGTTAACTGTGGTCATGGTGGTCCTTATTCAATTAACTATTAAGATATTACCAGAATAAGGAATTCAAATTCTTGAGTACCGCAGCTTTGCTTGTTTTGATAAACTTCAATTCAATTAGTTGAATCAAATAAAACTAGCTATTGAAATGAAATGTCAAATTTGACACATTTATGTCGTTATGGAAGGAAGAATCTATATAATGCTTTTTTTGGTTAGCCTTATTTATAACGTTAGTCCTCCAGTTGATAACAGTACTTTGTGGTATTTTTTATAATGTTTACTTTAAATACGTTAAGCATTTTAATTCTTCGTGAAGTTTTTTAAGTTAATGCAGACTATATTTTACTGACATAGAAAGGCAAGAGATATAGTCTCAAATTGCATTAGAATGTATAAATTTTCATCAGACACAAAATTTCTCAAGGATTTATTTCTTGTAATTCATGAAAATTCCTTGCACCTCTATGGTCTCGTGCTTTTATTTACATTTTGCAATTACAATTTTTATTTACATTCCGGTGCAGTGAAGAATTTTTAGTTTATAATACTACAGTTTAATCCTTATAGAAGAAATATAAGGCGTAAAAATTAAAGGAGACTCATGTTTAGGTGCTTAACGGATAGTTATATTAGCTCTTAAATTATCTGGACCAACACTAATACTCGAACCACCCTGCCATGATATCTCTTTGTTAAAATTTCTGTGGAAGTGCTCAATACGGGCAAGTAATTTATTTCTTACCAGTTTTTCTACCTTGTATTGTCGTGTAAACTTATAACATTTTTGGGTCTTTTATTTCGTCATGTACAAAAAATATTTATTTAGTAATAAAATTATGTTCACTGTATAACTAGACTTGACAAGTAACAAAAATAGGGTATCATTAAAAGGATTTTGATTACTGGCAATGATTATAGAGGGTTGTCTTTGCCTATGGATTTGGTATTGGTGAATTTCTTTTCCCATCCGTAGCCGATTGGTGTCGTGCTATCCAAATGGGTAAGAAATAGTTTTGTGTTGAAAATGTTATTTTTAATTTAAATTTAATATTAAAGATATGTGGATAAGTGCTTTAAACTAGCATGCGTTATGGAAGTGAATATATTCTATCACAGCATTCTGTAAAATCACAACTTGCTCGTGCATGCATAGGTGTCGGCCATGGCGCAGACATGTTTTTCTCGTGGTGTAAAATAAATCTACTTGCATCTTGTATGCGGTGTGTTGTATTGGTTGTGCTACGAAAGTTTTTCCATTCATGACATTCTGTCGAATATGTAGTGAGTCGATTTTGGTGAATTGTAAACACGAGTGATAACCGGCGCCATCGATAATTCCAGGTAAACCCCGCGGTATTCGTACCGCGCGAAAGCATGTGAACCACCGCCGAGAGCAGAGATGGGCGGACAAGGACTACAAGAAAGCCCACATGGGAACGAGGTGGAAGGCTAACCCCTTCGGTGGTGCATCACACGCGAAGGGCATCGTCCTGGAAAAAGTGTAAGTACGCCACTCGCTTCAGTTATGTTAACCGTTGTATGCTTAGATGGGAAGAAGACAAGGTGCAGGGGTGCTCCCACGCGCGGTATTAACCCTGTGAATGTGTCCCAACTACAATCACAGGATAATACTGCGAGTGGTGGTGCCCTCATGGCCACCGTAACGAGGATGTCCAGCAAACTTGCGAATGGGTCAATGAACTTGATTGAGGTTATATTGTGATGTTTACGTTTCTAATACATCCAACTCTTTGCCTGAATGCTAAACAGAAGTATGTAAGTAAAAGCACATTCTTTGGCTAATTCTTGCGTTAGTGTACGAATATTGAATATTAATGAGGTGTAGCCGCACTGTTAAGTTTCTCTCATTGATATACTGTGTGCTTGGCCATGTTGATTTCTAGTTGTGTTATGTAAAAATAAATGGGTATGTAGTACAGTGACCTGTCTACCTCATGATACTGTACTCGACTGAAAGTGAATTGAATAAACTTGGGATATAGGTTGTAGTTGTCCAGATATTGAATTGTACTTAGGTTATATTCATTGACATGCTTAACTTATTCGCGGCTTTCCTGAAGGGTTTCCGAAGGGTAGACAGTAACACCCTATATCGCCGTAGATATATTTAGGTGCAAACAAGATGCCGATCCCACGTTTTCTCTAGCAAGAAAAATTACGATGTTTTCTTTCAACACAAAGCTTTTGCTGTGATTAATCGCTGTACTTAAGTTTATAGAAAACTTATTGGTTAGGTTCAAACCTGCTTTACAGACACTTCTAATTTTACTGTTGAGAAGAGCTTTTCCAGATTAAAGTATTTTTCAGTCTAAAATGTTTTGGTGGTAGCTCGCTAACTTGACTATGGCTACCTACCTGAGTAGTCGGAGGTATTATATAGGCCAATGTAACATTCTGGCTATTTTCGTATGATACTATACATGCCATGGAACCTATGATGGTACTCAATGATTCCAGTGCATCTGACCACTTTAGCTCTGATATGTGTGTGCTTACAAAGATGAGCCAGTAATAATATGTGCATGTATGATTGTTGCCCCTATAGTGAAATTGTATGTATGAATATGTAACCTTGAATGAGGATGTATATCCTTTATTATCTTGTAGTACTAGTAGTGTGCGAGTTAACTTTGTGTGATAATCAGAATATTGTTATAACATACATCTTCGATTTATTAAGGCAATTCAAATCCCTTCTTGACTGCATATAGACTTACTGGCCTGTTCTTTCATTCTCTTTTTCTCTTGTTCATTACTTATGTAGTTTTAAACCATTGTATGTTAAATACATACATAGTTGTGATATATATATATATAAATATATATATCAATTGATGATTACTTGTCTGTCCAGTGGCGTAGAAGCCAAGCAGCCTAACTCTGCCATCCGCAAGTGCGTGCGTGTCCAGCTGATCAAGAACGGCAAGAAAGTGACCGCATTCGTGCCGCGCGACGGTTGCCTCAATCACATTGAAGAGAACGACGAAGTGTTGGTTGCAGGTTTCGGTCGTAAGGGACACGCCGTCGGTGACATTCCCGGAGTCAGGTTTAAGGTAAAACAACCACATTTTACTTAAAATATTGAAGTTATGATTCAAACTGTACCATTTTCAAGTTTGTATTCAACTGATTCGAAATTCTGAAATGTAGGATTCGATATGGGTTGTCAGGATACAATGCACTGTTTATCAGTTGGTGGAAACTGTATTTAATGGGGCGAAAAGGTTGCAGTAAAAGGCGCAATGCAAATGTGGACGACAGTGGTTTATTGTTTTGTTTTATGGAATTATTCCACTTGTGAAGATTAAGACAGTTAATAACTTGAAGTTGGCGGTCTTGAGGCTCTTGTGTCATGAAATTACTTGTTGCAGGTTGTCAAAGTGGCCAACGTCTCCCTCTTAGCCTTGTACAAAGAGAAGAAGGAGAGACCAAGATCATAAGGAACTAGCACTGTGATAAGGTAAGCTGCTATTTTTGGATAAATATTGTTACATAACTTTAGGTGGCAGCTAAGCCTTACTATGAATTATCCTTATAACATAAAGCATGTTATTTATTAATAATTTCAATAAATTGAATATTTACCACCATGCCGAAATGATGTTAAACTCAATATTTGCTACTTCAGAATGCCATGACGTGAAATCTCTACTGATTTTACTACAGAAGTCTATTCTTTATACCGGTGAGTGCGTGTCTAACGGAGTATTATTTGTTTCAGTGACTGCTGCCAGGAAGCTGCGTTGTTTATAAGTGTACATTCAAAAAATGTTAAACCAAGTACATAAATAAAACTTGTGTACGATCAAATTGTGTTTTTAATTCATATTACTAGAATATAGATGTTTTTGTGGTTGATATGGGCTAATGTAGTTGAAACTTACCCACCATTGAAAGAAAATGTTCTGTAGGTATAGGTTACCCCATTCCAAAACTGCTGTCATCAGAAAGATGTAAGATAAATAAGGTTTGCGTCTATTCGAAAGCTGACAAAATTTTGTATTATAATAATAATATATCCTCACGCCTTCCCACAAAGGTCCTCGAAGGGGTAGGCAGAGGTGTATAGGTAATACCCAACACCCACTTTCCGCCAGAGGTATTTTAGGTGCCAACGTGACAGATGGCGAGTCCATCTCCGTTACTCAAGCACGACTATACATACGTCTTTGAATTTCTTCTCAGACGTATGCAGTTTCCTCTCGATGTTTTCCTTCACCGTAAAGCTCGTGGTGTGACTAATCACTGTACTTAAGTTCAGAAAAACTCATTGGTACAGTCGGGATTCGAACTTGCGACCTTTGCGTCGCAGGCAACTGCTCGAACCATATTATCATCCACTATTAAACGAAATATATTCATTTTTATGATAATCCTTAAAAAGCTTAAACTTGCAGTGTTACGATATTTCTGATGAGAAGTGTATATTTGCGTTGGGAATTATAACAAGTTGGGTACCTACCATTTTCTTACCGGAGCATGTAATTGACTGCACGGAAATTGCTTCTATTGGTAATTTTATGAATTAGTCAATACGTACATACATATCATCACGCCAGGTAGGCAGAGAGTATAGACATAGTATAAAGAGAGGAAGTAGGCTATCTCCGGCCCAATTCGCGATATGATTGCCTACTGTCTTAGGGTTGTCACTTTTAGCTAAATATTAGGCGCAGCTGTTCGCGCTTCGCTAGCAACCGCATGAACAGCGGCAACGACAAGTCAACATTAAAAACTAACGACTGTCTCTTAGACTATAATCGAATTTGTTGTTATGATTCGAACTTTGTTTTATATGTATTTGATTTACTATTAGTCAATTAGGTACTCGTACATACTTATTTTGAATTACGATTTTCTGTAAGTAGGTAGGTACTTAGTTACTATACCTACAATACTGAGAAATCGGCATAACTAAACGTAAACAAAGAAATAGCGGCAAACCAATTGCCAGATCAAAAGTACCTAATACATTCTAGTAGGAAATTAGGCCTACCTACCTACTTCCTGTGTGATAGAAAACTAATACAAACAAAAAACATGTAAGTACGTAGGTATCTCATCATCAAGTAAAATTATATTATGCTAGAATAAGTGACTAACTTACCTTTCCTGTTCAATAGGTAATCTGAACAGAGACAGGTCTGGAATCGATGAATTATTAAGACACCCAAACACACAGCAAAACGTTCTTCTGCGATTATCAGACATTTTGATGATGATATTGATGAATAAATCATTTAGCGGTGCCGAAAAGCCGTGCCGCGCGCGCGAACCTTGTGCAGTGTTAGCCCCGACTGGCGCACTGAGAAACGGGTCGAGATTTTGTTAAAGCGTGCGTGCGTCGACACATAGATACAATAGCGCACACATACAAGCCGCGCGCGGTGCGTTTGTATGAAGATAACCTACTTTGTTCTTTATACTATGGTATAGAGTGCCAGTTCTCTCTAGACTTACATACCACTTTCACTTCGTCCACATTCATCAATCTCTTCATACATGCTCGTCGGTTTCGAGTACTCTTTCTCAATTAATTTAAATAAGTCAATATTACCTAATCTAGTACCCATGTAGATACCGTTATATCTACAGATTTATTATAGGCAAGGATTTACTTTCCCTCAAGGTTTAAAGCCCCGAATGCAGGCAAAGGTAATATTTTGGTGTACAAAAAAACGAAACAAATACATAACCATGATTATTTATTGATAAATATAGCTAAGATTATTCGGCTAACAATTAGGTAAACCTACATTAGGTAGATCACGCACTACTATCGACTACAGAGAGTAAGTATGTACAGTGACTTTCTTTACACAATCTAAAAGTGAATTGATTGCAAGAAAACTTTCACTGGTCTCATCTGTTTATAAACATTACAGGCAAGATAATACACAACGTTTCTATAACAACAATGTCTTTATCATTACGTAATGCATTTTAAGTCGATTGATGATTATAAAATGCTTTTAAACATGTATTATACAATATTAATTGTTATTTAGCTACTATTTGTTTCAACGTTTAGGCTACATTCGAAAATAGTGTCTTGATTTTAGGTGCGAAATAAACTGGTGTTTTATAACAAATTTCGACTTAAATCTATGTTATTAACAATCTAACGAGTGAGAGATAAATACGCCTACACGCAGCCTAAATAAATTATCCAATTCGTTTATACAATTGTAAGTCTAATACTACACATACGTTAATACATATCCATATAATTAAATTTACATTCCAATAAATATGATCATTAAAATCGGTGATTTAAATAAAATAACTTTCGCTTAGGATTTAATACACCGTTTAAGAAAATATATCATCACATCGATATCCTCACGCGTTAGGCAGAGAGAGTAGAGAGCCAGTTGTCTCTAGGCATACGTCTCTCGATCATCCTGTTTCAGTCTCTTTCCACATACTTGTCGGTTTTGAGCACTCTTGACGTACCAATTTAGTGTTCGGTCGATTTATCTAGATCAGTGTTTTTTAGGCCAAGCCCCATCTTAACATTTCTAAAATGTTGATGATTTAAATAACCCAAAGCGAAAGGGTTAAATTCGTGTCAAGTTCATTTTTAAATTGCGCCACGTTGGGAAACACTGATATACACTAGCGAGCAAAAAAATCGACTCACTTCATACTTTCGCACTAAGTGTTCTAATTTAAAAATTAAGACCTATCTTCTAGTTAGACTTAATCTTAATTTAGGTCTTAAATTCTTTAAGTTCTAGATGTTAGCTTTAAAAAAAATAACAATTACTACAGTGTTAACTTTTAGACATTGTCACAATAGTCGAGGAACAGTAACTGTATGATTTCGTACTCATTAACTCAGTTAGCATTGCGCGACCTTAGGGCGTATAAAAGGTGACGTACCCCTTTCACCCTTATCACGCCTTCCCCTCAGAACTAAGCTGGGGGTCTACAAGGCCTACGTGCGATCCCGCCTCACGTACGCCGCGCCCGCCTGGTTCGCACTAGCAAGCGAAACCACCAAATTGAAACTGCGAAGACAGCAATCTACCTCCCTGCGAACCATAGCGGGCGCGCCTCGGTACGTGAGGCACGCTACAATCGCACGTGACCTCAAAGTTGAGAGCCGCCGCCCGCTCGCAGGTCGCTAAGCCGGGCCTCCCCCAACGGGGTCTCACCCGGCTGGCTTGTACCGCGCCGAGGGCGGCGTGAAGAGATGACACTCGAGCGCGGCCAACAGGCGGCGCACACAATCCATCGGCCAGCACCTCCTGCAGGCACACCCAACGTCCCACACGTATTCACGTGCGGCGAAATGACACCTCTGTCAGGGAGCCACCAGCCCCGAAACAGACTCCTCCATCCCCTTGCGGGGATGTGAGACGACTACCTCGTCGTCACCCTTATCAGTTGACCGTGAAACGTCAACAGGTACACATCTCTCTTCAATCTCCAAGCAAGAAAATTTCCCGGAAATGGATACAACAGCGGAAGCAGCGGCTCAAGCAGTTATCCTATTGCAAGAGGGCCTGAGTCAACGTCAAGTGGCTCGTACTTTGCAGATGAGCCAGTCAGCGGTATCAAGAATATACCGAAAGCACCGGGAGACTGGTGACTTTCACCGACGAAGAGGTTCCGGTAGAAATCGGTCCACTTCGGAGGCAGACGATCGCTTTATCGTCCGTACTTCGCTGAGGAATCGTTATCTCACCGGGGTCCAAGTTCAACGGGAGCTCCGAGAAACACGTGGGGTAGTTATAAGTTCTTGGACAGTGAGAAGAAGACTCAAGGCAGCAACCCTCACTCCAAGAAGACCAGCAACGGGTCCCAAATTGGCTGCAGGTCATCGAGCAGCCCTGCTACGTTTTGCAAGAGAACACGTCGATTGGACTGAGGATCAATGGCGCTATGTTCTCTTCTCGGATGAAAGCAGAGTATGCCTACATGGTAGCGACAGAAGGAGAAGGGTGTACAGAAGGCCGGGGCAGCGATACGCAAAATGCTGCATAGCAGAAACTGTTGCGTACGGAGGAGGTTCCTGCATGGTGTGGGCTGGCATATCAATGGAAGCAAAAACTGAACTGGTTTTCATTGTAACTGGCCGCCATGTGGGAGGTGGTATAAGGAAGTCGCACATCGGTATATTGAAGATATCTTGGAATCCTATACACTGGTTTTACTGGAGAAAACTTCATCCTGATGCAGGATAATGCCCGTCCACACAGCGCAAATGTCGTGCGGCAGTACCTACGAGAAGTGGGTATTGCTGTTATGGACTGGCCAGCTCGTAGTCCGGACTTGAATCCTATTGAGCATTTATGGGATGACCTAAAGAGAAGAATACGGGCTAGAGATCCTGCACCAGGTACAAGAGCTGACCTGCAAGCGGCTCTGACCGAGGAATGGGTGGGTATACCACAAGACAGAGTGAAGCACCTCATTGGGTCAATGAGGAACCGTTTAGAAGCTGTCATCAGAGCAAGAGGGGGTAACATTCGTTATTAAAGTGGTAATCATTATGTAATACAGTTTATTTTAAATTTTATGTGAAAACGAGTACAAGAGTATTTGTACTCATTTTAAAGCCAAAATCTAGAGCTTAAGACCCAAGTTAAGATTTAGGTCTTAATTTTAAAACTAGAGCACTTTGAGTGCGAAAGTATGAAGTGTAGATGATGAGATCGCTAGTGTAGATGGTTCAAGCGTGCTCTTTCTCTTTCTCTACTTCCAGACACAAAAATAAATACATTTCTTTTCTCAACTTTTAAGATCACAGTTGTGCCGTTTAAAGAATTAATGCATGTGACAATTGATCCTATATATCCTTAATTTTCGCCATTCTTTTGAACAACTTGCCATATTTATTGGTTATAAATACGACTTTAAGAATCTTCTTCTAAAATATACGAGTATAACCCCTGTCGGGGTAAGTGATGAATCACATATTTTCTTATTATATTACACTCTATTACAAGTATCCATAGTAGCCATACTACAAGCAATGCTCTCACTAAGTAACTAGAATGCCGATCAATGGGGAAAATGACGACCGTCTGGTCTAGTGGTTAGAGCTCCTGACTGCGAAACTTGAGGTCGCGGGTTCGAATCCCGCTGAGGGCAGATATTTGTGTGATGAACACGAATATTTGTACTTTAGTCTTGGATGTCCTATGTATTTAAGTATATATCTATCTATATAAGTAAATATATCGTTGCCTAGTTACCATAACACAAGCTTTGCTTAATTTGGGACTAGGTTAATTTGTGTGGAATTGTCCCAGGTATTTATTATTATTTATTAATCTTCTCACAAGGTTCTCCGACGGGGTAGGCAGCGGTGTAGGATACCCGATCTCCACGTATATATTTAACGATGTTAAAATGACACATGGTGAGTTCGTCGCCGTTTCACCAGCACTACTGAGTTTCAATTTCGTTACCAAATCCTAATGTCATGGGCAAATAATACCTAGATGAGGAGTTATGGCAAATAATAAATAAATACCTTGGGACAATTCCACACAAATTGACATAGTCCCAAATTAAGCAAAGCTTGCGCTATGGTAACTAGACAATACTATATGGATACTTATATATATATATATATATATGATATCCAAGACTAAGGTACAAATACTCGTGTCCATTACACAAATATCTGCCCTCAGCGGGAATCGGACCCGCGATCTCAAGCTTCGCAGTTAAGAGATCTGACCACTAGACCAAACGGCTGTCAAATGGTATGGTAGGCAGCATACAGAGCGAACGGCTCACCTTCCCAGGACAATCATTCCTTGTGGAGTTGCTTTTATAGATATATTAAATTAACCAAATTTTTGACATAGTTCATGTCTTAACAGTAGCACAAGGTGTCCTGTTACACGTTGAAATTACTTCGGAGTATATAGTTCATTGTTATTAAGCTATTCATTTGTCTTCAACTGTTTAAAGGTGCTTATAAATATAGCGAAGTTCGTTAGGCGAATTTCATAAACATTAATACATACACACTATTCACTTATACGGTATAAATATCATAGTAGATACTATACACAAATGTTAGTGCTGGAACGATTTCGATAGAGTTTAGTATTACACGGTATAGGACCGCTCGCGGCGGGTACACCAATTCGATTCCAATTTTGATCCAATAACACGCGCTGATACCTGAAAAAGAAGATTAGAAGATAACGATACGTATACAAGGTGTTGACTGAACTATATTTAAACGTTTACAGAAACGTGCGAGCAGTTGCCTGCGACACAAAGATCGCAAGTTCGAATCCTGCCCGTACCAATGAGTTTTTCTGAACTTAAGTACAGTAATTAGTCACGCCACGAGCTTTACGGTGAAGGAAAACATCGAGAGGAAACCTGCATACGTCTGATAAGAAATTCAAAGGCGTATGTATAGTCGTGCTTGAGTAACGGCGATGGACTCGCTATCTGTCACGTTGGCACTTAATATATCTCTGGCGGAAAGTGGGTGTGTGTGGGTATTACTTATACACCTCTGCCTACCCCTTAGGGGCCCTTGTGGGAAGGCGTGAGGATATATTATTATTTTATTATAACTTACAGATTCTCATCTGAATGATGCTATAAGGATAGCATGCAGCGACAAGCCAGATCTTGATAAAGTTTTGAAAAAGTGTTCACAGTAACAAAAATCGCACTTAAACATATAAACATCTTTGTTAAAACTTATTTTTTCATTAATAAACTAAGTACAACGTTAACTTGGTATGACGTTTTAATTAAGACCTAAATAATGTTTGCTTGCGGCCCTCGACACCATGACTGAAACGTGTTTGTGGCCCCTATAAGAAAAGGTTGACTATGGCTGGTATAAAGGATGATTCTAAGTGGATAATTGACCACTAGATACAGATTTCTTGAAGTTCTTCTCAAACATATGCAGGTTTTCTCTCGATGTTTTCTTTCCCCGTAAAGCTCGCGGCGTGACTACATTGGAACAGTTGGGGTTGGAACTGGCCAACACGGCTCCTTAGTTTTTAACAATTAAACTTTTTGGGTACCCGGCGCGTGTGTTGGGGCTAGGTGTCGGGCTGGTCCGGGCGCGGGGAGTCCATGGTCTTGATGTAGGCCACGGCGGCGCAGAACTGCGTCCACCAGTACAGCGGCTCCCCGCTCAGCGCGGCGCCGCCCAGCGCGCCCACCAGCTCGATGGTGGACAGCAGCGACGGCGGGTTCACCTGCACATTCCGGCCCTTAATCAAGTGCTCCTGTACGGCCGTGGGGACAGTAGCCCCGCCTTGCAAACTAATTGATTATACGGCTAAGTGACGCGGGGTCACATAGTGTCGTGGTGTAACCGGTATTATATCGGCACTATGTGAAGATGTCAGTAGCCTTTTTAACTACAATTAACGGGTTGGATATTTTATTTAATTTATTTATTTCAGGCAACGAGGCCCATAGACATACAATAATACTATATAAAATACATACAATAAATAACAATTACAATATTCTTAAGATTAATTCACACGTAAGGTTGTCGGCGTGTGGCTCGGGGTGTTGGATATCCACCGATACTCTTATTACTGTGATATGAGCTCATTTGTATGTGTGGGTGTAACATATATTTTATGGCACATAACATCTGGCTTTTATGTACATTTTTTTTTGTATTTTCTTCGTCGTTAATTGTCACGCATTCTAAATGTTTGACTTAAAAAATATGGTACTCAGACTAATTCCATCAAAAGCAAGGCGGGCTTTATGCCGAAGCCATTCTCTACCAGTCAAATTTTTCACGCAATTCTTGAAGAGCTCCTAATGACGTACGTGTACTGACCTTGAGCACGACGTACACGAGCACGGGCGTGAGGTCGTCGGCCGAGGGCGCCGCACCCTCCGAGAGGCTCAGCACCGCCATTATGGAGGTCACGCACCGCATTATGCACGACAGCTGCCAACACAATATATGATATGGATACACACATTCCTATCCTATCATTATCATTATAATTATAGATTAGTAGCCGTGGTGGCAGAGTGGTTTGAGCAAGTTCGAATCCCGACTGTACCAAATTAAAGTACATCACGATCAGTTCCACCGCGAGCTTTACGGTGTACGGTGAAGAGGAAACATCGAAAGGAAACCTGCATACGTCCGAGAAGTAATTCAAAGGCGTATGTATAGTCGTGCCTGAGTAACGGCGATGGACTCACCATCTGTCACTTTGGCACCTAATATACCTATACACCTCTGCCTACCCCCTCCGGGACCCTCGTGGGTAGGCGTGAGGAGGATAAACATAGATAGTGCTATTCACGAAGATGCGCCTGATTAATTCGTCCATGAGGGGAGTGAGCCGAGTATTGACTGTAGCTTGGAGGTATGCAGCAGGGTACCTTGTCCCTGGGCGTGCGGTAGACGGGCAGCTGGCGCAGGTGGTGCTGCGCGCGCGGGAAGGGCGCCGCCCACAGATGCCGCGCCGCCACGCCCGCGCGCCGCGCGCCCAGCGACCCGCCCACGCGCCGCATGTGGCAGCTCAGCACCCTACACACACACGCACACACACACACACATACACCTTTGTGTACCGAACCTTTTTGTATGTAGAGACAATTTACATTTACAGTTATTCACTCGACGAAACAAAAGAATAGTAGTAAAATGTCATATATATCGCAGAGACGATGACAGATGGAGCCAGCGAGCGCTTCACTGGAGGCCGCGAACGGGTGGCAGAAGCGTTGGAAAACCGCAAGCCAGATGGTCGGACGACATTAAAAAGACGACAGGGCCGACCTGGAGTAGGGTCGCCGCATCAAGATCTGCTTGGAACTCCATGCGAGAGGCATATGTCCAGCAGTGGACGCATATATGCTGAGAAGAGAAGAGAAGAGAGAGTAAAATGTAAAAAAGTGTATAAGGCGAGTGAGAATGAAAGTGTTGCAAGGGGCAGACCTAGGCGGACGTTTCGAGATCAAATCAGGGACGTGGTCAAGAGTACCCTAAACCGAAGAGCATGTATGAAGGGAATAAATGGACGTAGCGAAACAAGTATGTAAGGATCGTAGCAAGTGAAAAAAAGTGGTCTCTGCCTACCCCTACGGGAGAGAGGCGTGATTAAATGTATGTATGTTAATTATGTTGTTCGTTTTGAAATAAACTAATAAAATAAGTTTAAAAACTATACAATATATTACAATTGCAAGTTTGATAACTGCATTACCAAGTAGCTTTTAATGAATTTAAATACTGACTATACAAGGCATGTATAACATCTAAATATATCCCCGGCATAAAGAGTGTATAAGCCCCCCCCACTAAAGTTAAAGCGGCGCGGTATCAAGAGCCTCACTGGTCGCGCGCGATGTCCCCGTCCCCGTTGGGGAACAGCACGTGCAGGTAGAGGCGCGCGAAGGCGGCGCGCTCCACGGCCAGCTCGGCCGCCTCCAGCTGCGCGCCGCCCGCGCCCGCCCACGCCCCGTCCGCCTTCACCTCCGCCGTCAGCGCCTTGATGCTCGCCGTCAGCCGCGACGCCTTCTCGTCCATCAGCTCCGCGCCTATCGCCACGCTCGCACTCCATTACACGCCTCAGGACATCAGAGTCCTCTGCCCATTAGGGCTGAATGCACTGAACACATACTGGTCCTCCAGCCATACCTACTGCTGCTGGCACAGTTATTGCTTTAATATATGTTCTGTATGTAGTGTCCAATAAGCCACGGCTCACAATCAGGCAGGCTACTAGCCAACTTACACAACAAAAATAACTTTAGAGTGATTCTAGCGAGAAGTAGTTGAAGATATCTGTTGGCCGCTTTAGGTTCGAAGGACCAACAAAATGTTGTGCAGCGAGTAGTTATCATGGTGTCCGTATATTTGCGTAAATATCAAGGTGTCCGTAATCAATTAAGGTTCGAAGGACCGAAATGGTGTTAATACATCATTATGCCTCGGCTGTCCCAGTCAATTTAGGTTTAGGTTCGAGGGCCCAAAAAGGTGTATTACCGTTGTGCAGCGTGTGGTTGTTGTGGTGGTGGTGGTGCCTGGCCAGGCGGCGCAGCGCGCTGCCGCGCTCCAGCTGCTCCAGCGCGCGCGCCGTGCAGGCTGCGCGTGCGCACCACACGCACTCCGCGCGGACCGCTTTGATTTGCCTGCGGGGACATTGCTCTCATACAGCGCACGGATACTAATGTTCACATATCAATGCGAATGTGTTTGGAAGGAACAGAGGGTTACTAAGTTTCATCTCGGATGGAACGGTAGAGTACTCGAAACCGGCGAGCGAGTGTGAAGAGAGAATATGGTTGAAGCATTTGCAAGATTAGAGGAAAGGCATTATTTTCTCAATGTCTATCCCTCGAGGCGCGGCGTGATGTTATGATGCAGTGCGATCTCTTTGGCCTGCCATACGCCATCACATGTTCTTCGATTTGACTCATACATGTCAATCTTAGTCCTAATTCTTTACTCTTTCCTGTTCTAGTCTCACCAGTCCTTAGCAGTACTCTTGCTTCGTCGCCTCTATAGAGCACGATACGAATGTATGTATGTATGTATGTAATATGTAATGAATACGAACGCAACGAGAGTGTGGTCGGTGTGCGTGAGCGTGGCGCGGCAAGCGGCTAGGTAGGCGGCGTAGGGGCGGCGCGCGGCCAGGTCGGCCCGCAGAGCGGCCCCCAAGCGCGCCAGGCCCCCGCCCGCGGCCCCCAGGCCCCCGCCGCCCAGGCCCCCGGCCCCCAGCGCGCGCGCCAGGCCGGCGGCCGCAGCCGCGGCAGCCTCGCTGCGAGCCATGACGCCGCTGGCCGCCACCCACTCCACCAAAGACTCGCTACTGCAGCGCTGCGCAATACACATAGCGCGCTACACAACACTTATCTCCTAATGTCAACCAAGATTGCTGCACCATATAAACAGGGCGTGTATAAATATGAAGGCTGCATGCATTAATATTTAGCTTAATTAAGATCAGAAAAACTCGCAGGCAACTGTTCGAACCACTCGGTTCATCATATTCACTATATGAATGGTATTTAAGTAATGCTTATATATTAATGTTTGGACTGATATACATAAATGTACTAACGTTAGGTAGATATTCTGCGCAGTGCAGGTCCGGGTTGGAGAGCACCATGCGCAGCTTGCGCTTCATGCTGTTGAATACTTCAGGGTCGTTCAGGTCTACCACGCCCTCGCACCTGGACACAAACAATACATTTGCGCACACTCCAAATAGCCAGTGGCCACATTACATATAGGACAGTGCCAAGTAGTTGAATCGTTAATTATTTTGTTTTGGGGTTCTGTAGTATCCTACAACCAAAAGTTTGTCAGGTTGCATGTTCCTCTTTCACGCAAAAATTACTGAACAGAATTTGGTGAAATTTTGTGATTATTAGCCGACTGAACACAAATGATATGTATTACTTCAGAAATCAAAAATTCGCTTTTCCAACTTAGGGTTAGAGTCGGTAGCGCGACATCGATACCACTGGTGTTTTTATCGTTCATAGGCGGCGGTAACCGCTTACCATCAGGCTCAGGTCCACTAGCTGTAACACAAATCCAGGGGCTGTACCTGTCGGGCGGCGAGTCGGGCGGGTCGAGCGCGCGCGGCGCCGGGCGGCGCGGCTCGGGCTTGCGGCGGTACTTGGCCAGGATGTCCTCCGAGCTCTCGCTGCCCTCCACCCGCCCTACCTCCTCCGGCGCCCTCACCTCTACACCGGCAACTATATTAAGCTCTACCTACTTAATAGCTGTTCTTTTTTCACATAAAGAACCACTGAATGAATATGGATGAAACTTGACACATGGAGAGATTATAGCCTGGACTAAAACCTAGACGGCCTTCTAGCCTAGCGGTCAGAGCTTACTGCATATAGCATCCTCCAAGTGATTGCCGATAAATATGATTCGGCAATCATGAAAGCGTTTGTTCGAGTGCTGGTCAGATAATCCTATTTGAATATATCTGACCAGCACTTTTGCACACATGAGTTAAATTATATTTACTAACATAGATGTAAGAAAATCATTTACTAACAAAATGGACACTGTCTGAATAAATAAATTTAATAATAATAATATCCTCACGCCTTCCCGCAAGGGTCCCCGAAGGGGTAGGCAGAGGTGTATAGGTAATACCCACACACCCACTTTCCGCCAGAGGTATATTAGGTATATAATAATAATAATAAATAAATTTATTATTATTATTATTATTACTGCGAAGCTTGAGGTCGCGGGTTCAATTCCTGCTGAGGTCAGATATCTGTGTGATAAACACTAGTATTTTTTTATGGGTAGGCAGAGAGTACTGGCGGTCTACGCCAGTTCTCTCTAGACTTAGGTAAATATCTCTTTCGCTTCGTCCGCATTCATCAGCCTCTTCATACGTGCTCGGCGATTTCGAGTACTCTCCCGTTCTTAATCGTCCATATATACGACAGTCGACATAAGTGTATGCTTCCGTACCGCTGTGCTGGTGGTGTGCGCGCCCCTTCTGGCGGAACATCTTGATCTTATGCAGGAAATTGCCGCCGGAGCGCTTCACGTTACTCTTCAGCTCGTCCAGGTTGCCTGGGAGGCCTTCATCGCCTAATACGCGTCTTCTATACACAAAAAGGTCTTATCAATACACTTGTGTATAGATAGTGCCATCCACGAAAACGCGCCCCACCAATTTGAAGTTCCCCCACAAATTGGGGGATGTATAACCCGAGTATATTCATTGTAGTGTGCGTGTGCACTCATAGGTAATCAGTGTGTACCGACAATACTCAAACATTAGTGGAAGGTTGCACACTTAGATAAGGAAGTATAGTTGGGCGCGTCTTCGTGGATGGCTCAATTTATAATAAGAGAGCCGTGGTGGCCTGGTTTCAGTAGTCCAGTAAAGATTGCAAGTTCGAATCCCGACTGAAGCAATAAGTGTTCGTGAATTAAGAGAAGTGATTAGTCACAACACGAGCATTACGGGGAAAGTCAATATTGAAAAGATGAATGTTTATACGTGTGAGAAGGAACGGCGCTGGACAATTTCGCCGGCGAGCATGTATGAAAGGTCTGCTGAATGTGGGTCATCAGACTTTTCATACATGCTCGCCGGTTGCGAGTAATCTGGAGATTCCCATCCCTGATTTGTCTTATACACACTTTCGCATTATATTTGTAATATTTACTAACTAATTCAAATATTTAGTAATTTTGTACTTTAAGTAAATAAAGTAAGCTACGGAAGAGTGGAGACTATCATAGGCTTACGCTTAACATACGTACTTACGGTACTCTGGTCACTAGTTATGAAATTTAATATTTTTGTTACTGAATAAAGATTTTATTTTTTAGATCTTATAAAACATATTTAAAAATATAAAATATAGGGGCCCACCGGTATCGTGATCAGGGTTCAAGGTACCGGTGGTTAGGTGGTTATTATTAGACATCTATTTCGTAAATTTCTTCACGGATTCTTTCCTAATGTCTAAACCAACGTAACACGCCATTCTTAATAATCACTCGTTCACGCCATTTGCTTAGCGAATCTGTTCATTGCGGATTAGAACTAATGTCGTTACGGCGACTATATATCGTAGGAACGTATCTCAAATGCATTTATAAATTGTACTGTAATCAAAACATACCTTTGCGCCTTCTCAGCCGTGGCATCGAAGCTGATACTCTTGGGTATAGCGCCGGTAGATGGCGCCTTCATGGGCGGCGGGCTGACGCGGCGCTCGGTGACGATTTCCGAGTTCACGTCCTGGCTGGAGCTCTTGTCGGACACCGACGTCTCGCCACTGTTCACCGACAACGTGCTCAAACTCTCCTTCTTGTCGATCCTCGACGAGCTAATGCTCACTATACTCGTGCGAATCTCCGATTTGACTATACGGGAGGTGATGTTGTTGACCAGATTCGACGTAGATATGGTCGCGGAGCTCATGCGCGTCATCAAATCCGTTATGGTCGATCGAGATTCCGCGTCCTGACGCTCCGTGTCTATGCCCGAGTCGAAGCGACGGTCGTATTGCGACACGGACAGGGCGTTGAACGAACTCTCGCTGGAGTTCAGTGAACGGTCCATGAGATCGTTGTCGTCATAAGGCTTGGACGTGGACGGCAGGTCGAACTTGGACGAGGGGTAGGGCCGGTCGGGCGAGTGGTGGGGGGCGGGGAAGCTGTCGTCCACCCACTGGCTCGTAGCATCCGATTGGCTGTTGGCGTCCAAGGTCGACTCCGTTTGAGCGCTGGTGCTGTGGACACGCCAAATAAATTAAAGGATCCCTTTTATCAACAAATACGTCACCGGGTTCCGTTTCGTCTTACCACTGGTTTTTTCTTAGAAAAATAAATAAAAAAAACAATAAATAAATAGCTTGGGGCAATTCCACTCAAATTGTCCTAGTCCCAAACCAAGCAAACAAGGCAACGATATACAAAAATACATAGAAGATCCAAGACTAAGGTGTAAATACTCATGTACATATCACAAATATCAGCCCTCAGCGGGAATCAAACCCGCGACCTGCGAACTTCGCAGTCAGGAGCTCGAACCAATAGACCAGACGGCCATCTTGCTACAACGATAAATTATTAGCTGGGTGTGATATCTTTTATTCCAGAAATAAAAAAATATGGAATCAAATACACGCTGGCACTGCTAGTATTCAAGATATTCAATAAGAGTTCCTTGCGTTGAATAAAACATTGTGATATTTAGAAAACTATTAACGTATAAAAACATACTCGTTCTGGGGCACGTAATCAAAGACGTCGTTTGACATCGGCGTAGGCGCAGACGTGCTCGGACTCTCGGGCGCTGACGTTGCGTAGCAAGTCATCACCTATGAGAGACAGAAATATGATGACAGAGATGAATATATTGTTACGATGGAAGGTTCTGGAGGGCTTGCCGTGTGAAAGCCATGCCAAACAACAACACTTAGCCGGAAACGTAAACAAAAGGATGCAATTAAGAAAGGACGTAAACAACTTGTTTACGTCGCCCGGCCATTGTTCTGCGGATGCATTTAAATGGCTATTCCACGAAAGTCTTAATGGCGGTCTAGAACCTTCCACCGATATCTAGAATATCGTGCCGGTGCCATATATAAGGCGGTACCCAATGGGCACAGTTAGTTCAGTTGAGAGAGTCAGTTCAGTCAGTTGAGTTCAGTGCGAGTGATCACAAGTGTTTTATCAGTGACTATAGTGAGTGTACAGTGTTAGTGAAGTGTTTCAGTGTCTAGTGTTTACTGTGTTCTACTGTTACTGTGTTGTAGTGTACACAGAGTAGAAGTGTTTCAGTACCTAGGGTTTACTGTGTTTTACTAGTACTGTGTTATAGTGAATAGTGCTATAGTGATAGTGTACTGATTTATCGTACAAGTTTCCGGAATTATTCAGTGTAATAGAATAAAGTGTCGTTTAAAGTGCATCAACCGGCTATCATTAAATTATCCCGAACCCCAGCTCGTAACAATATATTAAGTGAAAGAAAGAACAGAACTGGCGCTCTACTCTCTTCGTTTACCCTGTGAGGGCGTGGCTCGGCGTGATGATGTGTAAATCCTCGCCTTCACAAGGTATCGTCATTTATCATATCGATACATATATGATAGATGACCATTCTTTTAGTTATGAGAAGTATTAAATATGTATAGCGCCGTGGTTGCCGAGTGGTAAAAATTACTAGTTCGTAATCCGACTGTACCAATGAGTTTTTCTGAACTTAAGTGCAGTGTAATTAATGCACTTAAGTTAATTAAGTTACCTTTTTTTTATATACAACAAGTGTGGCAAACAAGCATACGGCTCTCCCGATGGAAAACGGTTACCGCAGCCTATTTACGCTTACAATACCGATGTATCACTTGCGCGTTGCCACTCTGTGTTCGGAGAGTTATACTGTGTTGGCAGCATAATGGGACTAATCCCTCTGCTGCCTACACAAAATAACAATCCTCCCCCCTCCCCAAGGAGCTCATTACTGGAAACCTTATTCACCGCGTAGGAATACAACACCACAAATTATGTTATTTGGCTACAGACTTCTATAAGGTGGAGGTCCTGACCCAGTCGGGCAGCTACAAATTGGAACTTGTATGAATATACATTTTTCATTGACATAGATACGAGTCAGATGGTAAGCAGTAAATCGATCACCGGGTATCCATTGACGAGGATGCTCTTCCTGTGCTCGCTGGGGAACTGGTTGGCGTGCGGCAGGTCCAGCTCACCGCCGCGGGAGAGGGCCGCCGTGGCTCTCAGGTAGCCTCCTCCGGACCTGGCACAAATATACGACATCGTGACGTACTAACGTGACGTTTAATTCAATTCAACACACACACACACACACACACACACACACACACACACACACACACACACACACACACACACACACACACACACACACACACACACACACACACACACACACACACACACACACACACACACACACACACACACACACACACACACACACACACACACACACACACACACACACACACACACACACACACACACACACACACACACACACACACACACACACACACACACACACACACACACACACACATACACACTAGGAACTCTGTAACACCTCTTTCTAGAGATAAATGTTAATGTAGGCGACACAATTTCATACTACTGCAGGCATTATCGTAAATTTATTGGTTTTCTGTTCGTTAATAAATAAATATTATAATAATAATAAAATTCTTTTTTTTCAACATAACATATCTAACGTGTTAATACAGATCTATCTCTGTGCCAAACTTGATCATATTCCGTCCAGTAGACCTTGCGTGAAAATCAAACAAACATACTCACAAATTTTCGCATTTAAAATATTCCATCTGCAAGGCAGGCCCTCTATAACACGTGACGTAGTGTAGTCGCATTACAGATTGACGGAATTCAGATATTACCGCAACATGTCGCTAATCACCGCGACATACAAATAAACTTTTGCTGGATAAACACGAAATCTACTATTCTAGGATAGGCATACAGAGATAGTGGCTGATAGAGTATAATATGCGTCTTTCCTCATGTTCTTCACATGAGACGGATAAATATGATTTTTGTACTCCTTACTATACCTGTTTGGAAGACTGGGGCGTGACGCGTGCCTTGGACTCCCCACGTCTGGTCGTCTCGCATTACCGTTCTGTAAACATCACATGTTTTACATAAAATTAAGACTACCATTACATACTTAACCGGCCATAATATTGACGTAATATAGAGGTTTGTTTTGCCGATATAGATAGTGCCATCCACGAAGACTCGCTCCACTATTCATCGCTATAGTTTACAGTGTAAGCGTGCAACTAAACACACATGTTTGATTATTATAGGGACACACCGATTACCTAAGGGGACTCTTAGGTAATCGGTAAATCGGTCGGTAAAATAAACACGCACACTACAATCGATAAAGTCGGGCCATACGCCCCGCAATTCGAGACCCCCTCGACCTGATCGTCGTCGTGATCATAAGATGATCAGATGAATTATATGCTAGAATAATGGACGATCAGGTCTTGTATTATATATATATCCTCACGCCTTCCCACAAGGGTCCCCGAAGGAGTAGGCAGAGGTGTATAGGTAGTACCCATACACCCTCTTTCCGCCAGAGATATATTTTAGGTGCCAACGTGATAGATGGCGAGAATTGAGTCTTGTATTTATACGTGTGTATTATTGTATACGTGCTTGTGTAAATGCGTGCGCGTGTGGGTGCGTACGTGCATAATTGCGTATGTGTATACGTGCACACGTGGGTCAGTTTCCCTCCTTTAGAAGTTAGTACATGTTTATATGACTTGAGCCCTTGAAACCGTGTTAGAAGGCTTAGTACCTGCAGCGCGTGCTTGCCGGGCGTGGAGTCCTCCTGCTGCGAGGGCCGCCGCGGCCACGACGTGTCCGAGCGCGCCGCCACCGACACACAATCGTCCGTGTCCACCTGCAGGTGAGGAACACTCAGGCTCACATCACAAGGAACTTCATATCGTATTATGGCTCCGAGTCCCCACCACTTTTTTTATACAACAAGAGTGGCAAGCAGGCGTAAGGCTTATACCTGATGGGAAGCGGTTACCGTAGCCTATTTACACTCACGCTACCGAAGTATCATTTATGCGATGGTACGAATATGACTAATCCCTGAGTTGCCAACACAATATAACGATCCTTTCCAAGGAGCTCATTATTGGAAACACACAGAAAATAGTGTTATTTGGCTCCGGACATCTATAAGGTGGAGGACCCGCCCGAGTAGGGTATTTGTTTAGGTGCCCGCATGATAGATGGCGAGCATAGCAACTTTTCAAGCATAACTAAACCTACGAATAAATAAAAATAATTTCTTCTCAAACGTATGCAGGTTTGCTGTCGAAGTCCTTCGTCTTAAAGCTCTTGTGACTAATCAATGTACTCAAGTTTGGAACTGATTAGTGCAATCGGGATTCGAACTCGGCCACCACGGCTCTTAGTTAAATATCAATATAATATAACAGTTGTACCTCAGTGTGTGTTATTATTATTATTATTATTACCTCAGTGTTCCTGTCGCTGTCCGAGGCGAGTACATCCATACTCCAGGCGGACTCGCTCGCCGTCTCCGATACGTCGGGAGCGTTTGTGTTGTTCGCGTTGGTACCTAGTGAGGATTACGTGTTTGTTTGTTAAAATTGCATAAGTACCTTAAAACGTACATTCTAGGAGGGGAACGTCAAGGGCGCTGGTGATGACATTGATCTCACTTAAATTTTTTTATTTTTTTTGCCACTCGGACGGCAAACAAGCATGCGGGCCGCCTGATGGCAAGCGGTCACCGCCGCCTATGGACGCTTGCAACACCAGGGGTATCCGACCCAGGAATCTTTTCACACCCTTCTTGTGGGACTCCAATAACCGCGGGGCAGAGCTAGTGCATTACTGTAAGGGGTGAGGACCTTGGCTGGCGGCGGCCTGCGCCTGGTCGCACGTGTCGCCGATGGTCTCCGAGTCGGAGGCCAGCACGTCCGTGCTCCACGTGTCCGACATTATGCTTATAGTCTCGTCGCCTTCCAGCAACTTCTGCGGACACATTACATAACATATATGACAACTGCACACAAAACAATCAACTAGGCGAAACTTGTCCCGTCATACATACTGATACAGATATAGATAGCGCCATCCACGAAGACGCGACACATTAGCCTTCCCAATAGTTTATAGTCTAAGTCTACAGAGATAGGGCATAACGGGCTTCCCGTTCGAATTTGGAGCTGCCCGACTGGGGCAGGACCTCCGCCTTATAGAAGTCCATAGACACACAACAATATGGATTGTGTTGTGTTCCTGCATGGTGAATAAGGTTTCCAATATTGAGCTCCTTGGAAAGGGGGAGGATTGTTGTATTGTATTGGCAGCAGAGGGATTAGCCCTATTATGCTGCCAACACAGTATAACTCTCCGAACACAGAGTGGCAACGCGCAAGTGATTATTCGGTATTGGAAGCGGAAATAGGCTGCGGTAACTTGCGTGCGGGTTGTTGGCTACTCTTGTTGTATAAAAAATAATGTGTTAGTCTGCGACCTCCCACTGATGTTTGAGTATTATCGGTACACACTGATTACCTATAAGAACACACTCGGGTCTGATTACCTATAAGTACACACACAATAATTAATACACTCGGGTCAAACTCCCCGCATCCCGCGACCCCCTCGACGAGAAATTGGTGGGGCGAGTCTTCGTAGATGGCACTATCTATACACACATATATAAATACGCGAAAAATTCAAATATTCGTGTTCATGACACAAATATCATCCCGCGACTGCGAACACACCATCCGGTCAGACAAATACTCGAGCACAATGGAATCGTAAACACACAACAAAAGTAGAGTCGATTTAATGGGTTTTTCCACCAAACTGCATTATTGGATATCTTTAGATCTGTCAGATCGGGTGACTTTTATAAGTCCCTGGTTTGTTTCGCTTATGTCAGAGGCTCAAGTAATTCGAATTTCGAATCGCCTAAACTTCGAATTTCGAAGTTAATTACAAAGAGCGCTTAAAACGTGAGCGCAGTCGAACTCTTTATATTAATCTGTAACCTTTCTACATATATAGAGTACTAGCTTATGCCCGCGGCTTCGCCCGCGTGGAGTTCGAAAAAGTAGCTTTGGAAATTTTCCTGCTAGAATCGGTTCAGCCGCTATACCTGCTAGTAATTTATATAACACAGTGGCTATTTTCCCATGAACATCCCCCTGCAAGGCCTGACCCCAACCGACCTAGTAGCAGAAATCCAGCTCTCTAGCTCGTGAACCGGCAACGCCCTACCCGAGGTCCTCCACAGTGGATATCTTAAGCTGTGTTTGATTAGTACTTCATAAAATGTATGTAAGTTCAATATTACCTTAATTTCAAACTTGCAGAACTTGTCCTCGATGTCATTCCGCGTCTGCTTGAGCATCTTGGCTTGAGCGCTGGCCGCCTGCGACACGGGCGCGTGCTGCGGCAGCCTGGACCAATAATATACACAGACATATATAACATCACGCAGTCCCCAACGGGGTAGCAGAGAGGATTACAACTGTTCTCCCTAGGCTACAAATCTCTTTCACGTCATTCCCATATAGAATAGTGTCTATAAATTCTCGAAGGATTCGCGTATTTTTAAAGTTGCTGAGTCCCTCACAGGCTGAATAGAGCGCGAAGTCTCTCTAGTCTTAAGACTTCCAGGGTAATAATATTATTAGGATTGCAATAATAATGCAGTATGGTAAGTGTCCATTGTCAAAGGTACCTTGCTTAGCATCAGTTGAGCTTAACATTGCACAAACAGCAAGCCAACCTTTAAATGAAGGTTACTTTAAAGGTTTGCTCCTAACTGACACCAATTTTATTTAGGTATTTAACGCCTTCCCACAAAGGCCCCGAAGGGGTAGGCAGAGGTGTATAGGTAGTACGCTCACACCCACTTTCCACTCGGCCAATAAAATAAATATTCAGATACATGATTAAATATAAAATGAGGGATTAGAAAAGGGCACGTAACGTTAAATAAACATAATATCATGATAAGAGGTGGTTTCCCTCGAAAAAAAATTAAGGTTACAAAATGATGTTACCGTCTGGGGGCCGCGTCCCCCGGGGCGTCCCCGTCCGTGACCTGCGAGGACGGCGTCTCGCGCCCGGAGATGTTGGGGCTGCCCCGGCCGCTCACGTTGGCGGATACCTGATTTATTGTAATATTGCATACACGCATACATTTATCATCACGCAGAGTCCCTCGCGGGGTAGAGAGGTAAAGTTTCAACACAAGTTTAGACTTACAGACGTCTTTCGCTTCATCCACACTCAGCAATCTCTTCATACATGCTCTCCGGTTGTAATCTATTATGTATTCCTTGTGTCGTGAAGATATTTTATTATTATGACTAGCTCACGAAAAAAGATGTGTGCAGTATATTTTTTCATACCACATGGGTGGCAAACAAGCTTGCAGACGCTTGCAACACCAGGGGTATCACTCGCGCGTTGCCGACCCTGCAGGTATCTTTTCACGCCCCTCTTGAAGAACTCCATGCTGCACTCTCCAGGGAAAACCTCAACGGGGAGCTCATTCCACAGCCTGAGCGTTCGCGGAGGGAAACTCCTTTGGAACTTCTGTGTGGTTCCAAGGAATGGGGATGAATTCCCCGTCGATGGCGATTATGTGTATAAGATTTACCATATCGGAGAGATTGTCGTTCTGGTCCTCCGTCTCCAGCTCGAGGCTGGAGGTGACGCTGTGGTTGGAGGCCGCCTCCGACACCGCCTCCAGGTTGTCCGACGTGTTGCCCAGAGACACTTCGTCGTGAGACACCGAGAACCTGCAGGCCGCACGCCATGTGCGCGCTACACTATGTTATCTCAATAACAAAGGTATACGCTCGTACGTATTAAGGTTTTGATTCCAATGAGATTCGATCTAGTGATGATGCGAGACTATAAATAATACCTTATGACATACAATTTTACCTAGTCGCAAACAATAAAATACTTGTTTTAATGGAACATATAGTTTTATGCCGTTAATATACACATACTCATATTATATTCATATATTTATATATATAAATATACAAATATCATCAAGCCAAGTCCCTAACGGGGTAGGCAGAGAGTATAGAGCGCCAGTTCTCTCTAGACTTACATACCTCTTTCGCTTCGTCCGCATTCATCAGTCTCTTCATACATGCTCGTCGGTTTCGAGTACTCTTAACGTTCCCGTCCTTGAGAGTCCGATCTATTTGATCCAGGTAGTTGGAACGTGGCCTTCCTCTGCCTCTTCTTGCACACACTTTTGCTTTGTATATCTGTTTCGTCAATCTTTCTTCACTCATCCTTTCTATGTGTCCAAACCAACGTAACATGCCTTTCTTCATCTTTACAATCACGCCCTCATTCACGCCAGTTGATTTGCGAATCTCTTCATTGCGACAGCAACTCGAGCATTTTTGCTCAGACTTTTACTGCCCATCAACGCCGACATGGCCCCATTCACCTTATTTCCGGCAGTTATCCTTCTTTCAATATCTTTTTCATACTTTCCATCTCGTGTGAACATGCTTCCAAGATATACAAATTCATTCACTTGCTCTAGAATTTGCCCATTTACCGATATTGCACACTCGGCCACTTGTTCATCTCTTTCGAATACCAGAACCTTAGTCTTGCCAGCGTTTAGGCGCAGCCCCTTCTTTTCACATTCTTCTTTCATTATGGTAACTAATGACTGCAGTTCGCCCTCTGATGACGCCAGTAAAACCGCGTCATCGGCGTATAGTAGGCAGTTGACCACTAAATTTCCCATTTTCAATCCACATCCGTTCGTTCTTAGTGCTCTCAGACAGTTATCTAGATATATAATGAACAGCCAGGCAGACATGATACACCCTTGTTTGACCCCCGACTTCACCTCAAACCAGGGTGACATCTCACCGTTAACCCTAACGCACGCCTCGCTATCACTATAGAGTGATTTCACGGCATGCAGTAGGAAACTGCTCACTCCATATCCAGGCAACACGTCCCAGAGTTCCTTTCGTACGACTCTATCAAATGCCTTCTCTAAGTCGACGAAAGCGCAGAAAACCCTTTGGTTAATATCCAAAAACTTTTCCGCGATTCCGCGAAGCGAGAAGGTTTGATCCATACATCCTCTTCCTAGTCTAAATCCACCTTGGGATTCCCAGAGAAACCTTCCGGATCGCTCTTGCATTCTTATCGTCAGGATCTTCGTGTACACTTTACTAGCTAAGCTGACCAAGCTGATGGCTCTGTAGTTGGAGCAGTCCAATCGTGATCCCTTTCCTTTATAGAAAGGCACGATGACTGCTCGCCTCCAGTCGTCCGGAACATCACCCCCTTCCCAGCAAAGATTGCATAGCAAATAGATGACGTCCCAGACCGCTGGTCCACCGTACTTGATCATCTCAGCCGTAATCCCATCTATTCCCGCAGCTTTTCCACATTTCAGACTTCTTATCGCACTTACAATCTCTCCCATACTTATTTTATCCGCTATAGGATCCTCGACAGATTCTGTTGGAGGCAGCTCTATGAGTAGATCAGCGGCATCATCATCATACATATCTTTGTAGAATTCACTCCATCGCCATATTATATTCAACTTAATATATAAGTTAGGTATGACACGTATGAAAAAGCCGTGGTGGCCGAGTGGTTCGAGCAGTTGCCTGCGACGCAAAGGTCGCAAGTTCGAATCCCGACTGTACCAATGAGTTTTTCTGAACTTAAGTACAGTGATTAGTCACACCACGAGCTTTACGGTGAAGGAAAACATCGAGAGGAAACCTGCATACGTCTGAGAAGAAATTCAAAGGCGTAAGTCGTGCTTGAGTAACGGCGGCCTAATATACCTCCGGCGGAAAGTGGGTGTATGGGTATTACCTATCCACCTCTGCCTACCCCTTCGGGGACCCTTGTGGGAAGGCGAGAGGATATATTATTATATTATATTATATTATATTATATAGGTATGAAACATTTTTTTTGTTTGTCATGCAAATAACTGCGTACCCAAGACTTCGAAGACAGAAATCGAACCCCAGATCCACGCTGTCTCTAGCATAGGACAATACTTTGTTAATTATAAGAGTTGTTCTAGAAGCTGAGTGTGCAGGGGATAGGGTCGGCCTGCCACCCTAGTGGTAAGAAATACACCGTGGAGTGTGACCTGGTGCGCTTTTGCACGGGCGCGGCGGGTGTGAGCGCGGCGGGCGCCTCGGCAGCATAGTAGCTCTCCAGCACCTTCCACTCAGGCACGAGTCCTGGAAACACCACGCCATTCAAACTTTTTGTATTGAAACTTGTTTGAGAACGGAAAAGAAACGATTCATAGCTAAAGGGGAAGTTTTCACACACAGCGCTACAGCAATCGTCTCATATTTGTAGGTTGCAATATAGAGTCGCCAGATGGCGCTAGTTATTTACACAAACAGTCCTCTTTACTTCTTGGGGGTATTCCATGAAATAATAGTAAAAAAACTAAAAACACGCTTTTCATAGAAAATCCAACTAAAAACTATTACTACTAATTATTTTAGACCCCATCGCTAATCCTGATAATCCTAGTAAGGATTATCATCTGTCTTTGATAAGTATGCAAAATTTTGATTTAATCCCACGTTTTGAAGGAGGTCAAATACTAACATACGTATAAAGCTAATGAAAACGTGTTAAAAAGAAGAAGTGATTTATCTCTAGGACAACAGAGTGAGATTAACTCCTTGTGTCCATGGGCAGCAGTAATCGCATACCATCGAGCGGGCCGCAGGTATTTTACCAACGTGGTATAAAAAACGTCATGAGAACTAACTACTAATTTTCGCATACATGTGGATGAAAACGAATCGTAAAAATTATTTCATAGCGCACGTGTCAACACTACTTGAAACCCCAAATAAAGGACTTTATTAACGATTTTCCATTATCTAAAACTGCGTGCTGTGGCAAATCTCTATAGTTTAAACACAAAACTAAAGATAAATTCCGAATTCGGAGCTGCCCGACTGGGGCAGGACCTCCACCTTACAGAAGTCCGTAGCCAAATAACACAATTTTTTGTGGTGTGTTCCTACGCGGTGAATAAGGTTTCCAGTAATGAGCTCCTTGGGGAGGGGGGAGGATTGTTACATTGTGTTGGAAGCGGAGGGATTAAACCCATTATGCTGCCAACACACTATAACTCTCCGAACACAGAGTCGCAACGCGCAAGTGATACTTCGCCAACACACTATAACTCTCCGAACACAGAGTCGCAACGCGCAAGTGATACTTCGGTATCGTGAGCGTAAATAGGCTACGGTAACCGTTTCCCATCAGGTGGGCCGTATGCTTGTTTGCCACTCTTGTTGTATAAAAAAAAAAAAAGATAAAAAACTCTTGAAATATTGACCTTGTAGGACTTCAACTACTCGGCCGCCAAGGCTAAGCATTTCTTGATAGAGCGAATCATCACCTATCTAAAAAGCCATTCGAATACCAACCTTAACACCATACAATAAAGCGCTTACCAACATAATCCTGCTCCTCAACGGTGGCCAGTTTAATGATCCATACTTCAGGGTGATCGGCGCTATCTTCCCTGTCACCGTTGATAGGTTTCTCTTCAAGAGAGGAGGCCGAGCTGCCGCTGCGAGGCAGGCGGGGCTTAGGCACTTTGGCGAGGATCGATTTCTTAGTGTTGCCATTCTCAAGGGCAGCCGTCGACTCTGTGGGTGATTGTCTGGGAATCAGAAAGTTAACTTTGTTAGTGACATAACGGATCGGATTAAATCTCCACATTTGAATGTTATTTACATTCTTCTTAAAAACCTAGTGTTAGAAACAATTAAATTAACTTAAGAGATAAATTTTACTTTTTCACCAAAGCACGGTGCTTCTATTCACGTAATTAAACCTCACGCCTTCCCACAAGGGTGCCCGAAGGGGTAGGCAGAGGTGTATAGGTAAACCAATTCAACCAATATTATAAAATAAAAAGATCTGAGCCGTGGTGGCCGAGTGGTTATTTTATATATTTCTATACTTTAAATTGTTTCAACACCTCCTCCCACTTATATAGTGACAAAAAATTATGGGTAGACACAACATTATGATTGGCATTCCATTCTTACTCCTCCCCACCGCTCCCGTCCAAGGTCCTCCCTAAACCTATAACGTTCTTCACCCTCCCCCCCCCCCCCCCTATCGCCTGTATGTAGTCAGCGCGGGGCCGGTAGTTAACTCTGCCAATGGGAGCTAGGATTGCTTTAATTGCTGACCTGGTGCCTTCGGCGCGGGCGTCGAGCGCGGGCAGCTTGCGCAGCGAGTCGTGCAGGCGGCTGCGGTAGTTGGGCTCCAGGCTCTGCAGCAGCGCCGCCGCGCACGCCTCGCCCGCGCTCGCCTCGCTGCTCGTGTCGCTGCGCGCGCAATCACGACACATACATACACATACACATACAATGCCGACAATGCCAACACTTAACAAACGGACAGAGGGATCACGACAGGTCAATTATTCTTCCCTATAGTGTATAGTGTAAGTGTGCAACCTTCCACTAATTGAGTATTGTCGGTACACACTGATTACCTATGAGTGCACACGCACACTACAGTTAATAGACTCGGGTCATACTCCCCGCATCCCGCGACCCCGCGACTAGAAATTGGCGGGGTGCGTCTTCGTGGATGGCAATATCTATACTCTGATATCTTTTACGTGGTCTGTTTTTATGATTCTTCGGACAATTTTCTCTTCATTGCAAATCCACCTTAAATGGTAACTCCTGAAATTTTCGGAAGGAAAATATCTTAAGTATGAAAACAAAAGGGGACCCACCTCAAGGCGGCCGCGTCGGCGGGGGCACTGGCCGAGTTCTCGTCGGCGGCGACGCTAGGCGTGTTGTTGTTCAGCTTTGACGATATGCGCTTCAGGAATGTTATCTGAACATTAAAAAATCTACAATACTAAACTAATATACGAGAAGAACGTCACATATTAATCACGTGTCACGTTGTTTGTCCGCGATGGACTCATAAACTACTGAACCGATTTCAATCAAATTTGCACACCGTGTGCAGTTAGATCCAACTTAATAGATAGGATAGCTTACATCACAATCGAACTCGATAAGTGGCGCTGCGATAGTGTTTCAGGAAGTGAAACTTTTTCAATCGGGCGAAGCTGGGCGGGACAGCTAGTATAATATATAAATATATAAATTAAATATAAATTAAAAAAAATTAAAGCCGTGGTGGCCGAGTTCGAGCAGTTGCCTGCGACACAAAGATCGCAAGTTCGAATCCCGACTGTACCAATGAGTTTTTCTGAACTTAAGTACAGTGATTAGTCACACCACGAGCTTTACGGTGAAGGAAAACATCGAGAGGAAACCTGCATACGTTTGAGAAGAAATTCAAAGTATGTATAGTCGTGCTTGAGTAACGGCGATGGACTCGCCATCTGTCACGTTGGCACCAAATATACCTCTGGCGGAAAGTGGGTGTTTATTACCTATACACCTCTGCCTACCCCTTCGGGGACCCTTGTGGGAAGGCGTGAGGATATATAAATTAAAGTTACCACTGTTTATAATAAAAAGATACTATCAGGAGAAGAAACGGGGAAATAACCCTCCTATGTATAATATACAATATATTCTATAAGTGTATATGCATATAATTGAATTGATAGGTAAAAGTGGAACACAAGACTTAATTTGTGCTAAAAGGTACCATAGTGAGTGCCACGACACACAAATAACACAAAACTTATTATCAGGAGAATGCAGTTTTGAAGAATTGAGTTTCCTTCGCCGTAGGTTTAGCTCGCGGTGTGATAGGTCAAAGCTGTTAAATAAAAAAACAGCAATTGCTACTGTCAAAGCACTAACGCAATAATAGGAGGTTTAAGAGAGGTAGGGCATAACGGGTTTCCCGTTCGAATTTGGAGCTGCCCGACTGGGGCAGGACCTCCACCTTATAGAAGTCCCTAGCCAAATAACACAATTTATTGTGTTGTGTTCCTACGTGGTGAATAAGGTTTCCAGTAATGAGCTCCTTGGGGAGGGGGGAGGATTGTTACATTGTGTTGGAAGCAGAGGGATTAAACCTTATGCTGCCAACACACTATAACTCTCCGAACACAGAGTCGCAACGCGCAAGTGATACTTTGGTATCGTGAGCGTAAATAGGCTACGGTAACCGTTTCCCATCAGGTGGGCCGTATGCTTGTTTGTCACTCTTGTTGTATAAAAAAAAAAAAAAAAAAAAAAGGAGCGGGGAGCTATCAGCAGTTGCCAGCACTTGCGCGTGATACGCCATGCACAGCTAGGGCGGGGGCTGTGTGAGAGGGAGGGGGGGGGGGGGGGGTGGGGGGGAAGGTGTAGGGCAGTGCAGTTCGTGCCGTACCAGGTCGTGCGCGTCGTGCGGCGTGAAGAGCGCCAGGGCGGGCAGCGCGGTGAGGGCGGGCGGCGCGGGCGCGGCGGGCGCGCTGGGCGGCGCGGCGGGCGCGGCGGCCGCGCGCAGCACGCCCTCCACCAGCGCCCACACGCACGAGCGCTCGAAGCGCCCGTACACGTCGTGCACTTTAGCCTCCACCTGCACACGACATCACATCACATACTACTATATACTACGATATTCGAACGAACGAAGGCTTCCTCACGATATTAGTTTTATTCCAAACTAGCTGTCCCGCCCAGCTTCGCTCGGGTGAAAAAGTTAAATTGCCCGTAACACGATCGCAGCGCCACCTATTGGGTCCAATTGTAAATCTAAACCATTCTCGAATCTAGCTTAAGACACAGAAACACACAGAAAGCTTCGCCCGGGTAAAAAGGTAAAATTCTTGAAACTCGATCGCAGCGCCACCTATCGGGTCCAATTTAATATAGCCTATGTTACTCGGGGATAATGTAGCTTTCCAAAGGTGAAAGAATTTTTGAAATCGGTCCAGTAGTTTCGGAGCCTATTCATTACAAACAAACAAACAAACAAACAAACAAATCTTTCCTCTTTATAATATTAGTATAGATAAAACTAATATCGTGAGGAAGCCTTCGAGAGGAAGCCTCCATACGTCTGAAAAGCAATTCAAAAGCGTATGTATAGTCGTCCTTGTAGTGACGACGTTGGCACCTAAAATATATCGCTAGCGGAAAGTGGATGTGTGGGTACTACCTATACACCTCTGCCTACCCCTTCCCACGCTTTCCCAGAAGGGTCCCCGAAGGGGTAGGCAGAGGTGTATAAGTAATACTCATAAACCCACTATCCGCCAGAGATATAATTTAGGTGCCAACGTGACAGTGAAGGAAAACATCGAGAGGAAACCTGCGTGCATTTGAGAAGCAATTCAAATAATGTATAGTCGTGCTTGAGTAACGGCGATGAACTCGCTATCTGTCACGTTGCACCTAAGTGATATCCGGCGGAAAGTGTGGGAAGGCTTGAAGTATTTAATTGATGTATGTTTAATATTATAGACGTCATGTTAGCGCCTCCTACAAGAAACAAAATGGCCACGCACCTCCTGATGCCTCGCTAGGCACAGCATCTGCACTATCTGCGCGATCTGTATGAGGTTGAAGCGCGCCACGTACGACACGGGCACGTCGACCACGCCGTGCGCCTCGGGGTTCACTATCGCCGGGCATATCAGCTGGTTCAGCACTAAATCCGTGCAAATGGCGTGGATCTCGCGGTCTGTCGTCCTGGACCAACAAGGCGAACACGTTATATACCGTAGCCTTCTGTGATAGACGATGCAGCTTCTATTCGCGTCGGGAACTTCAAGTGGTTAAGCTCATTAATCTTGTATTGGATCGCATGCTTATATAAATAATACATCTGCAAGAAATTACCTATAGTATATTTTAAATCAATGAAATAAAAAAATATATATTTCACATAGGCCCCGATGGGCACTTTCAAAAGCAAAAGTTGCATTTACAACTGATGCTAAACTTAACATCTGTATAGTTCAATAGTTTAGTATAAAAAAACATTAAAACATTCTTCATCAACTTGCTTAACTTCATTATTAACAGTGAGAAGAAACTAGGTATATACTTAGCTAATTAGAGAGCACATTTACTAAAAACTGAGCAATTTTAACAAACAAAAATTTTTGGGATGGGAATAGAACCCAGTAACAAACTCATCGTGGCATTTCACCAACGAGCACGCAGTTGACACTCTTAGCTTCTATTTTAAGTATAAATTTTAAGTTTAATTTATTTATATTAATTTCTTTATATTAAAGCCAACCTGGAGTGGTGTTTAAGCAGCTGCACGATTTGTTGTACAATCCAGGCAATGGCGGTGGGGAAGTTATTCCAGTGTTCCCTAAGCGAGCTGATAAACTTGTTGGTGAGGTTGTACAGGGACTGCACTATCCACTTTCGGTACCGGCCCACTTTAGCCGTATATTCTGCACTATTGGGCTGACCGAATTTCTTGAGCCGGTCCGCAGATGAGAATCTGGGAACAAATTTAGTAAAATCCATACAATTCCTTTCTTTAAGTCCCTTACAGTGTAGTTCTAGTGCTAGATATGCGCCTATACTGCTAGAATTAGTCGATTGCTAGTGTTGTCGACAATTAATCACGATAATTAAGTGAGGTAGGGCATAACGGGTTTCCCGTTCTAATTTGGAGCTGCCCGACTGAGGCAGGACCTCCGACTTATAGAAGTCCGTAGCCAAATAACAAAATTTTTTGTGTTGTGTTCCTACGCGGTGAATAAGGTGAATAAGGGATTACTCCCATTACGCTGCCAACACAGTATAACAATCCGAAAGAGTGCCAGCGCGCAAGTGATACTTCGGTATTGTAAGCGTAAACAGGCTGCGGTAGCCGTTTTCTATCAGGTGTGCCGTATGCTTGTTGGCCCCTCTTGTGGTATAAAAAAAAAATCTTTTATGATAGAGACTAGTGGTGTAATATTGCGTTTTTGCTTTGGGTCATCTGATACAGTCATAAAAGACTGGCTGCCCTTAAAAGTATTACCTTTGTGGATGATTATAAATGGTTTGCTTGAATATTTTATGATAATCGTGCACATATGTCATTGGAATAACGCCCTTAACTCATTGGACAGGAAGCATTAAAAGGCGACTTTATCACTCTCTTGACTCACTTGGCAAAACACATAATTAACCATTTGTGGGTTTTCATGAACATATCATTTGCAGGACACCATCATTATACATAAGCACAATTTTCTAACTTAATTCAATTTTTAAATGATCATGACAGAGCATTAGAACTCTCTATATGTTTTACTATCCATAAGACATTCCAACTACCAAGCCGTATCTTCTTTTTAATTTTATTTAGGAACAGTCTCATGCGAAACGTTACCTTTCCATAGCTTTATCGGGGTCTATGTCGAGGAAGAACTCATCCTCGTGCAGCACAGCCATGACCGGCCCCTGCAATGCAGCCACCAGGAATTGTCGTGCAGGCGTGTGCCCGTCACGGAACACGGAGTACAGCGCGTAAAACGCGCTCTTTCCCGTCCGGATTAACCTGGCCATACAGAAATAATTATAATTATTCGAATTTGGAGCTGTCTGCATTGCTGAATGGCAGCAGAGAGATAAGTCCCATTATGCTGCCAACACAGTATAACTCTCCAAACACAGAGTAGCAGTGCTAGTGAAACTTCGGTATTGTAAGCGTAAATAGGCTGCGGTAACCATTTTCCATCGGGTGGGCCATAAGCTTGTTTGCCTACTCCTGTAGTATACAAAAAAAATTTAAAAACTTCCACACAAATTGACCTAGTCCCAAACTTACTTCAGCAAACTTAGTACCTAACAGGATAACTAGACAACAATATACATATTTATATGACATTTAGCATGAACCCACAGCAATATTTACTCACTTCCTTGGGTCACTTGAAATGGCCAACTGATGTTTAATCAAAGATCTCAGGACAGCAAGCAGGTTTGTCCTGTCTGCGGGTGACCGACAGCTGCCATACAAGCCAGCAACGAGAGCCGTGGGCAGTGTTGGTGGCATGTGGTCTTCGCCAAGCAGGAGGCACAGTGACACCAAATGTGGAGAGTCACGCAGCCATCCTAGTAGCTCTCCGAGAGCTGTGGCCTCCTGCCAAATAAATTTTGCTTATGTTAGTACATACATATATACATATTCATTACCCTGAGTCAATAAAGGGGTGGGCAGAGAGAGAAGAGTGTACCTATGAGGTTTTTCTGAACTTAAACAAATGTCTATACTATATAAAGAATAATTCAAAGATGAATGCAGCAATTGAAAGCAGGGCCCAATGAGCATGACAGATGGTATGTGGTTGCACTTCCTAACATTTCTAGACAATGTAAGGGAGTGCTTTTGTTTAACAATAGTTAGTTATTTATATGAAACAGCAAATTGTTAACTTGTTCAGAAAAGTGGGTGGATAGAGGTCACATGATGACACATGAACTTTGAAAACAACCATTTAAATCTGTGAATAACACATTATGTTTTATTCTATAATGGTCTAAATTTATATAGAGGTAGAAAAAGAACAGGCAACCATTAATGGGCAATCAACCTTTTTTGTACTTAAAATAGCTGTCATTAACTTTCACTACACTGAAGTACTTTGTATGCACCAAGTATGTTAGAGAAAACTTTTCAATGGGACTTTAAACATTAAAATGTTGTAGTAGAAACATTTACCTTGTATTTTAGGACTTTATACACATCAATGAAAGTGGTCTTGTCAAGTAAACTGGCCCTCTGACAAGCTGCAATGGAGTCAGCTTCGCATCTGGATGTGATCATATTAGTGAGATTCTGCCGCTGCTGCGAGCAGATCCAGGCGGCCTGGAGCAACTCCAGGGCGCGCTTTTCTACTTCCTCATTGAGCTTCTGAAGTAACTGCCTCTCAGAGTTTATGAATATCTTCTCCCTCCGCAACTGGCTCGCCAGCTCGGCGATGTCCATACAACCTTCCGACGTTGATTGCATCGTGCCAGCTTCCAATATTTACCCACAAGTACACAAGCACATTACTTCTGTAATTAGATCTTAATGTATTATGTACAAATTTCACGTAATTTATTTTCTACAAAAACAAGTTTCTGACACTTCTACATTCGTTGTTACCATTTGCGTATCTCTACTGTGTTAATATTTTAAGCCATTACACTTTTTGAAGAACAGGTCCTATATATTTAGCTAAATATGGGTTCTTCAGTAAACATTTCTCTTCGTTTTTACTAATATACAAGAGAATAGTAAAACCGAAAAATTGGGAAAGCGAGAATCAAGAAATAAAATAAAGTAGTGAATGAATTATGAATGAGAAAGAATCCGAACATAAATGTCAAAAAATTGACAACAAAAAGTAATTTCTTATCATTCACTCGTATTGCGTTCCGTTCCATACTTATAAAAACTATGTTTATTTTTATACATTTCTTTTAAATTTTCAACATATTAGTCATGTTCAAATTAAATCATTTAAAAGTAGTAATCTTTTACCAATATAAGGTAAACTATAAAAAAAATCCAATGTAAAAAAAGATTTTTTAAGTCAAAAGTTGCTTATGAAACGACAACACGTCTTGATAGAATGAATGAATAATTTACCCGCAATTAAAGATTAAAAATGAACGAATGGAAATGGTTGGCGAAGGAAATTGAAGGAAAGCCTTGGACTGCTGCGCTTTTCATAGGTTTTTTTGTGTAAATAGAATTAGTTATTTGTTTTCTAATTAGTACTCAAATGTTATCAGTGGACAATTTTTGTTGCTAGAATGTCAAATAGTTCAATTGAGGGAAAATTAATAGGTTTACAAGAACGTTTGGAAAATGAAATGCGTATTCGAAGAGAAGGTGGTTTCAGTAGCCCAGGAGGGCTTAGTGCCCCCAGGCCGGGCAGCGGCCGGAGTAGACCTAGGCCCCGTGAGTATCAGTAATACAACTATTTGTTTCTACATGTACAACCACACATCTATCTTTGCCCATTCAATACTGAAGTCTTGGTTGGCCTTTATCAATCACATCTTGTAAATTGTTGGGCACTATCGTTTGCTTAGTACGACGATCTGGTATAAAAACATATCACAACGTTTTTGTTCCATCAATTGCAGTGAGTATCATATCACAGTGTAATGACAAACCTAGAAGTTTTGTCAAAAGATGAATTTCATGAGACTGTGCAAAGGTTATAAATCCAGTCAGTAACAAAATCATTATTTATAATCCACATTTATTCATAAGGTGCTTTGTAGGTGGCATAGTATGAATCTCTTGGTTTTATCTTACTGTCACTTCCCAATCTTGGGCAAAGACCACCTATGATTTCTTTGGTTGGTTTTATATCAGTTACTGATATTTTTTCTGTCTCAGTGACTTTCTTCTTTAGGATTTGTATTCTACACGCCTTCCCACAAGGTTCTCTAAAGGAGTACGTGAAAATGTGTAGTAACTCACCTTCTTTCTATTATAGAGAGATATTTTTACTTGCCAACATGGTAGATGGCGAGTCTATTGCTATTCCCTAAAGCACAATTATGTACATACACAAATACATACTTCTTTGAATTTTGTCCGAAAGTTATGCGATTCCTCTCAATATTTCTTTCTTCACTGTAAAGCTTGTGGTGTGACTTAACAGCGTCCATAAATTCAGAAAAAGCTCACAGGAACAGTTGGGTGTAAGCTTGATCAATGAAATTAACTCATGTCAACCACTGCTAGACAAAGGCCTGCTCTGACACCACACTTTCCAGTCATTGCCCCTAATTACCTTAACTATCTTTATATTCCAGCGCCAATGTTTGGAAACAGAGAGATACCAGCATTCCCACCAAGAACGCAACAAGCAAATGAAACAGAATACAGGATGAGGGAGGTTTATAAGGTAGATACAATCAACTATATAGCTATTAACAGATCTCAATCATATACATAAATGTTTTTTTTTTATTTAAGCCCTTACAAATGCTAGTTTAATCTTATACCTTAATGGTTCACACAAGGTTCCCTGATGAGTAGGTAGTACTCACACACCCACTTTCCGCCAGAGATATGATATGTGCCAATAGATGGTGAGTCCATCGCCATTGTTCAAGCACAACTATACATAACTCTTTTTCGCTTCCTCTCAATGTATACTAATGGAATTCACACATAAGTAGTCACTGTAGGTAGGTTCAGAAAAACTCATTGGTGCTATCTGGATTCGAACTGGCATTCTTTTTGTTGTGGGCAACTACTCAAACCACTCCGCCGCCACAGCTATTTTAACTCAAATTAAATTTCATACATACATATCATCACGCCAAGTCCCCAGCGGGGTAGGCAGAGAGTATAGAGCGCCAGTTCTCTCTAGACTTACATACCTCTTTCGCTTCGTCCACGTTCATCAGTCTCTTCATACATGCTCGTCGGTTTCGAGTACTCTTAACGTTCCCGTCCTTGAGAGTCCGATCGATTTGATCCAGGTAGTTGGAACGTGGCCTTCCTCTGCCTCTTCTTGCACACACTTTTGCTTTGTATATCTGTTTCGTCAATCTTTCTTCGCTCATCCTTTCTATGTGTCCAAACCAACGTAACATGCCTTTCTTCATCTTTACAATCACGCCCTCATTCACGCCAGTTGATTTGCGAATCTCTTCATTGCGGACTCGATCTAAAATCGTTACTCCGCACATTTTTCGAAGCGATCGCATCTCAACTGCATTCAAGCTATTTGCATACTTCCTCTGACATACCCAGGATTCGCTGCCATACAACAAGGTAGGTACCAATATCGCGTTGTGGACAGCAACTCGAGCATTCTTGCTCAGACTTTTACTGCCCATCAACGCCGACATGGCCCCATTCACCTTATTTCCGGCAGTTATCCTTTCAATATTTTTTTTGTATTTTATATTTTATATCTTTCAATATTTTCAATAATTTTATTTGATTGAAATTAAATTTCAATCAAATAAAATTATTAAAAAATGTGTACTTAATGGGAATATAAGAACCATATACTTCAATTATAATTTTTCATGCATGTTTCTCAGCTCCAGCTCCAACCCAAGGTTTCAACAGCATTCTATTCATATACATAATTATTATGATAATTGCTGATTCTCTTGGGTATATGATATGCATATAGCCTATATTTACCCTTCCTCAATAAACAGGTTATATATTGGCGATACAATTTTCAACCTTACTTGAATAGTTAAAGAGATTTCTTCTTACATAAAGACTTACAGACTTTACCTTTTACTTTACCTCTCTAATATTAGTGTTTATTTAATAGAAACTCTTTAAACACACAGGTGAGCGGGAAATTAAAAGTGGATGGAGTAGAATACTGGTCACATGTGGATGACTTGCAGCAATTGGGCGAGCTAGGGAGTGGTACCTGCGGGCACGTCGTGAAGATGATCCACAGGCCGTCAGCTGCAGTTATTGCTGTCAAAGTTAGTATATAGCTTAACAATTTTTTATATCCATTTATGGTCAGAAAGCTACTCTTACTACATAGCTAAGTCCTCACTGCTCACATGTATACTGCTTTCTATATCTATAAACTCTTAAAGGCTGGTTTGGATGAAATATTGAAATATTTGAGTGGGCCCCATACATAGATGAGGTTGCATTCATGTTTCAGGAGATTTTTTTACCCAGGCAAGGCTGGACTGGACTGGTTTTTCTATATATATATTAGTTACATACATACATACATATCATCACGCCGAGTCCCTAACAGGGAAGGCAGAGAGTATAGTATGTATGTATATATTAGTTTATATCTTCTCGTCTTTCCAAGATCACAAGTAGAAGATAGAGTACTCCAGGCACCTACTATTATATATAAATTAAATTTAAGAAAATTTTGGCATTTAAAAATAGAAATTGGGTTAAATTTTGTAGAAATGAATGTTAGAATAATAATGTTCTCCTTTAATATCAACAGCAAATGCGTCGATCTGGCAACTCTGAAGAGACCAAACGTATTCTAATGGACTTGGATGTAGTGGTGCGGTCACACGACTGTCCGTACATAGTGCGGTGCCTCGGATGCTTCGTCACGGACGCGGACGTGTGGATCTGTATGGAGCTGATGGCTTCGTGCTTTGACAAACTGCTCAAGAGGCTCGGCGCGCCCATACCGGAGGCTATCCTTGGAAAAGTTACCGTTGCGGTAAGAGGCAAATGATACATCTAATTTACTTAAAGCTGTAGTATCCCAAGATATATATATATCCTCACGCCTTCCCACAAGGGTCCCCGAAGGGGTAGGCATAAGTGTATATATAGGTAGTAGCCACACACCAACTTTCCGCCATATATATTTTAGATGCTAACGTGACAGATGAAGACATATAGTTGTATCAACATGTGTTCGTTGTTCCAGACGGTGAACGCACTGTCTTACCTAAAGGACACCCACGGCGTGATACACCGCGACGTGAAACCTTCCAACATCCTGCTGGACGAGCGCGGGAACGTGAAGCTATGCGACTTCGGCATCAGCGGTCGCCTCGTCGACTCCAAGGCCAAGACGAGAAGCGCCGGCTGTGCTGCTTATATGGCTGTGAGTGACCCTCAAACAGGGTGTAATTTAATGTTTAAGCATAGCATGTTGTGAAGCTGATGGCTGTACTTAAGTTATTTTACATGCAATTAATTTATTTGATTTGATTTGTAACTATACAGGATGTCTCAGATAATAGAAGTGTTGTCTTAGAAGTTATAGGGTGTTGTTCATATTTTCTCATAACAATGCTATAAAATAGAAATAGCTCCGATATAGTCTGTGTCTAAAGATATAGTCTGTGCCATCCACGAAGACGAGCCCCACTATTATTCCCTTTAGTTTTAAGTGTAAGTATGCAACCTTACACTAATGTTTGAATATTATAGGTACACATTGATTACTTAAGAGTGCAAACGCATACTATAATTAATAAAGTCGGTCGTAAGGTCGTATTACCCGCAACCCCTTTGACTAGAAAATGGGGGGGGCGCGTCTTCGTGTATGGCGCTATCTGTAACGAAATTACAAGATGGAAGCGAGGAGAATACAGAGGGAGTAGTAATATTCATTCTGAAACATGGTTTTATGGGTTAAAAAAATTCAAAATTCAAAATGATATGCCGGCTCTTTGCAGCCAGAGAGAATAGACCCGCCGGACCCCACGCGGCCGGACTACGACATCCGCGCGGACGTGTGGTCGCTGGGCATCTCGCTGGTGGAGCTGGCCACCGGCGTGTTCCCTTACAGGGATTGCCAGAACGACTTCGAAGTGCTCACCAGGGTACGTGCCTTCCATATATTTCATCACCCGCCTTCAATTTGATTTCAATCGAAGTATTGTTTTATTTGCATACTATTTTCATATATTATAGCGGTGCGTCCCGGCTTTGCACGGATGGACATAATTATTTTTTATGAATGAAAATATAGCCTCAAGAAGAATGTAGCTTTCCAACGGTGAAAGAATTTTCAAAATTGGTCCAGTACTTTTTGAGCCAGATCGTTACAAACATTCTTACATACAAATCTTTCCTCTTTATAATATTAGTATAGATATCCAGGATAATCTAAGGCCTAATGCCTTAGATTATCCTGGCGTTTGAGCTATATTATTGTGCATACATACATATATACATATCTAAAATCACGCCGCCTCCCTAACGGGGTAGGCAGAGAGTGCATTTAGGGTTAGATTTTTTGCGTTGCGGGCCACTAATCAAACCACTGGATCACGTCTACTATCTATGTATAGATATCTAAATGTGTGCATTTATAATTTCCCAGGTAATATCAGACGACCCCCCGCAGTTGCCCAAGGACAGCAATTTTACGTCGGAGTTCAATTCGTTCGTGTCACAGTGGTATGTATTATGAGTAAGGCAGACAGTAACACAATCGGATTAAAAGTCTATTTCGGATAGGTAGTTTTCATGCCAGGGTCACACCTTCCCACAAGGGGAGGTGTGTAGGGTGTACAAACACCTACTTTTCGCCGGAGAGTTTAGGAGCCAACGTGATTGATGTCGAGTACGTTGCCATCGCTCAAGCACGACCATGCATCCTCAAGCCTCCTCATCCTCATCCTTTGAAGCTCTTCTCAAACGTATGCAGGTTTCTTTCACCGTAAAGTTCGTTGTGTGATAAATCACTGTTGGTACTTAATTTAAGAAAAGCCATTGGTGCTGTTGGGATTCGAACTTGCAATCTTTGTGTTGCTGGTATAGCTACTCGAACCTCGGCTGTTTAATAATCACCAATCCATTAGCATATATTATTACATCAGGTTTCAGCACATTCGTTTTATTCCAGCTTAACAAAAAACTACAGACAGCGGCCTAAGTACGCGAAGCTATTGGAGCACCCGTTCGTGGTGAAGTCGGCTCGCAATTCAGTGTCGGTGGGCGCGTGGTACGCTGCTCTGCCCCCCGCGGCCGGCGCCCCCGCGCCCCCCGCCGCCCCCGCCGCGCCCCCCGCGACCCCCGCGCGCCCTTCGCATCCCGCGCGTCACAACGGACATGACCCCCCGCCCAGGAACTTCGTCACCAGCTCGCAGCATTGGATGCCGGAGCAGATCACTCCTACGCCTGCTAGGTATATCTAACAAACACAGTACCATTATGAAGCGATGTATGAAGAAATGAGTGTGGGTGAAGCGTATGAGGTCTGTAAGTGTAGAGGGTGAAGCTAGAGCTCCTCTTGATTTGCAGAACTCTTTTCACTTAATCCACTTTAATAGGTATATCGAATCGATCGAAAACTCAAGGATGGGAAAGTCATGAGTCGGACCCAACTAGGGTTGTAATCTCTAAATTTGGCAACCAGGACGAGACGCGTGAAAACCCCGGATTTTAGAGCCCAATACCCGGACATGTCACCAGTTTTTTTTAAATATAATCAGTGTAATGGTGTCAGTGTGACGGGACAGTGAATGTAACTACTTAGTCGGTTCGTTCGCGTCCGCGGGAGACCCAAGACTTTTTAAGCCCGGACTACAAATAAAACCCCGCCCGAACGCTCCCCGGATGTCTTCTAAACTAGGACAAATCCGGGGAAACCCCGACGGATGACCATGACGGACCTTAAACTCACCGAGGATGTACACAAACTTTGACTTTGACGAGTTTTTGTTTTTTAGCTCACTGTCATTACCCCCGCCCTAAGTATGTTGCCTAATATAAATGAACAAATATGGATAATTGGTCAGTACATTCACCAATGTTGTTGATAGGGCCTGGTGGGCGTCGAGTAGCGCCAACGCTGGCGGGAGCAGTTCCCAGCCCGCGAGCTTGGAGATGGACTTCTCCAACCATTCGCCTTATCCTAGACGAAGGTAATCAAACAATCTTTAATATACATACCAGTGGCAGTAGCTACCTGAGGGTAATCTTATTAAGCATCTAGCCTCCCGCCTTCCCATAAGGGTCCCCGAAGGGGTAGGCAGAGGTGTATAGGTACCTACTACCCATACACCCACTTTCCGCCAGAGATATATTTTAGGTACCAACGTGACAGATGGCGAGTCCATCGCCGTTACTTAAGCACGACTATATACGCCTTTGAATTGCTTCTCAGACATATCGTAAATACGCCTTTGAATTGCTTCTCATACATATCGTAAAGCTCGTGGTTTTTTTTGTTGCTGTTGCTGAAACAGTTTTCAATCCATCCTGGAACCCATTGATATACAGACACAACTTTCATCTAAATCGGGTCAGCCGGTTGGGAGTTGGGTGACAAACACATGTGCATAATCTTTATATATATACATGTCTAGGATTAGCTCGGACATCAGAAGTAAATAGGAGGATAGGTTCATTTATAACTAGTAACCAGATTGTTTATTTGTTTATATAATAATAATAAATGAGCCGAACACCAACAATGAATTAACATAGATTAAACATTAAATGAAGATTTTACACAAGCCACGTAGTTGGCAAGAGTACCGACTAATGGCTGTGAGGGAGGCACAGACTCGTACTGAGACAGCAGTGCGTGCACCGAGACGAATCCGTTACAAATGCGTGCCGATACCTTTTTTTTTTTTTTTTTTTTTTGTATTGTCTCGTAGCGTGAGTTCCGGGAACTTTTGCTACTTAACCGGTCAATGGCGAGACCTAGGCCTCCAACCAGGCACTTAAGTATTAAGCAACACAGCTAAGGGCACCCCCTGTGGGGTCGGACCTCGGCTTAGGGCGTTGCTGGTTCGCGAGCAAGGGAGCTGGGCTGGTCTGGTATTTTATTATTATTTAGTTATTTGGGGAGGGGATTTGCGCTACTGGCTCGGCTCGGGCCGGCACTTGCGAGAGTCTGGGGGGAACGTTACGGCTTATTCGCGTCGAGCCTCGCCGGCGAGGACGGAACAATGGTCGGTTTTGTGTAGTGTCGTTTGTGTGTCGTCGTCGGGCGTCCTGGAGGACCGTTATGTCGTCATCCGGTTCGATGACGGCATGTTTTGGGCGCCTTATCTTAGATATAAGGGAGGGTGTGTATCGGGCGGCCGATACGACGAGAGGGTTGGGATGATTTTCAGCAGAATCGAAATGGCGTTTCGACAGTTTTTTCATAAACTGTTTGATCGTGGGGACTTTTAGGTCAACATAAAGTTGACTGTTTCTCATGTACCACGGGGCACCTGTGGCTCCGGAGGAACCGGCTTTGGAGCACTTGAAGGGGGTGGAGTACTGACTTTTTGGATTGTGCGAACACAACACACGCATAAGTCATGATCGGTGCGTGCCGATACCAAGGAGCGGCCCTTTTTATACTCTCCTAGCGTAGTGGGAGGTAGGTGGGGGTGATAACGTCCGGTGCACGTGCTGCTAGCGCATAGTATCGCTCTCTCTTTCTTGCGTTAACTGTCAGCCCCGTCATATATATATACACATATATATATATATATATATATATATATATATGTATATATATATATACACATATATATATATATATCTTCTGTGCGTGTGATGTCGCTGAACTCCTCTTACACGGCTGGACGGATTTTAATTAAAATTTCTGTGTCTTCAGGTGGATACGACAATGGTTTAGATTCACAATTGACCCCGATAGTTAGCGCTGCGATTGTGTTTTAGATCGTGATTCGTGTTTCTAGCAAAGCTGGGTTGGACAACTAGTATTTGTATAATATATTTGAAGAAGTATCCACTGTGGTATGTGCCGTGTGCAGGACGAGCGAGGTGTGCGCCTCCCCCCCGCCCGCGCCCGCGCGCCGCCCCTCCGCCGATGCGCGCTGGCGGGCCTCACCCGCGGTGAGTGCACACACACACACACACACACGCACGCACACGCACACACACGCACGCACGCACACACACACACGCACGCACGCACACGCACACACACACACACGCACGCACACACACACACACACACACGCACACACACACACGCACACACACACACACGCACACACAAGTCTATGTGTAAAGATATGTTACATCTTCGGAGGGATAAGATTCCGCCGGAGATATATTAGGTGCCAACGTGACTGATGGCGTGACACCTATAAAGCAACATTTATAACTCCAGGACAACAGTAGAGTACAGGAATTGTTTCTTTAGCTTTAAGTATTAAATGTTTGTAATACATCTTCGAACGAGCTTCAAATATCCCATCAAACCAACTCCATCGTTGTATGATAGATACCATACGTAATTATTTAGTTGTCGATCGCTCGATCAATTTGATCTAAGAGTTGTATTGACGTGTGCATGCTGACTTGTTTGAACTTTGTGCAGAGTTCTGGCAACACCAGTCCCATAGTGCTGCAGCGGTTTTACCATCAAAACCAGCAGCGGAGGTCTAGGGTCGATCTGCACGCGACGCCCAGGCATAGAAGGTATGGAATAGGGTAGGCAGAAGTCGTCCATCATTGGAAAGAGTCTGGCCTTAATATTGTGTTCGTTTCCAGTTTAAGTAGAGAGCACAGTACGGGGCGCTCGCCCGAGCCTCCGCCGAGGACGTGTCGGCAGCATCTCATGTTAGGACACGAAGGTACTAACTACAATATTGCAAGCACAAAAATGGCAACTATTTTTAAGTAACAAATTGCTAACTACACTATTGCAGCGGATTTAAAAGGCAATTTTTTTTCAAACCACGAAAATTACTTTTATCTTTTAAGTATGGCCCATGCCAATTACACTATGAAATATTGTAAACAATTTAAAACATTATATATTTTATAGCGAGTAATATTGAAGCCCATCAGATGGGAAACGGGTACCGTTGTCTATGGGAACTCGGCGAAAATATCTTTACGCACTGTTTGTAAATCGTTATCAAATTCTGTACTAGATGTGTCCCAAGATTTACCGCTTTTGGTAGGGTCGCATCGATCTCATAGTCTTCCGAGCTATCTTCGGGATTACCGAGGATTACTCGCAAAAAAAACTAGCTGCCCTTATAATATTTGAATAAATACTTCAATCAGATATAATTACTTTTCTAAGAAAAATGCGCCGAGTCCCTAACGGGGTAGGCAGAGAGTATAGAGCGCCAGCTTTCTCTAGATAAATATATTCTTTCCTATTCTATTTCCATTGAGTTATTAACAAGTCAGAGGTAATGTTCGGTTGCAGCCAACGGCAGTGCAGAGTTGGAGCCGCCGGCGCTGCACGAGAGGCTCCATCCGCCATCACCTTTGTTACTTAATGATAGGTATGTCAGCCTCTTAAACTAATTACGGCAGATAATAGGTCGCACAGTTTGCCTTCCTTTGCTTTTACATGTCATAATTTTTCAAAAATTTTACCATACACCGTGGTCTTATTACCGTCTTAAAATACTTGGTAACAGACAAGAGAATGAAATAGAGAATGATCAAGAAGAGTTGGTAAATTATGCGGCGAAGGTTGTTATCACCCGCGCTATATTTTCTTTTGGTAAATGATTATAATAATATATCCCCACCCCCACGCCTTCCCTCAAGGGAAGGGGTAGTCAGAAGTGTATAGGTAATAGCCACACTCCGCGAGAGATATTTTTAGGTCATTCGCTATCCGCCATGCTGGCGAATGCCATCGCGCTCAAGCAAGACTATACGTACGCCATTGAATTTCTTCTCAAACGTGTGCAGGTTTCCTCTCGATTTTTTATTCACCGTACTTAATGATAAATTCACCAAACTTAAGTACAGTGACTAATCACTGTACTTAAGTTCAGAAAAACTCATTGGTACTTTACATTGGTAATGTATTATGACAATGAACACAATAGGTAAGAAGATAGGTGACACTTGTAATTGAAAGTGAAAGTAAACCATAAAACATATTTCATATAGGCTATCAGAAGGGCGCAGTCAGAGCCTGACGCGAGCGGAGCTGAGAAATGGGTGCCGCACAGACCTCGCCCACCCACTCCCGACACCCAACCACCATCACGAAGACCAAGGTAACACACGCGCGTCCGGGTTTTGGGTTTACCATTCGTATTTAATAATTAACGATATAATATTTCAGAAATATAAAGTTATTATTTAAAACATACAATGATATAGTGATGTTTTTAAACAGAACAAGTATGTAGATGTCACCGTTAAATTGTAAACACCGTTAGATTATAATCTATCTGGTGAGATTGCAAACTGTCGACAGTTTGTGAACCGTAAGACTGCTTACAATTTAACGCATTATATTTCGGTAGATTATAATCTATCGAAATTTAAACTGTTAGATTACAATCTGTCGCGCGTCCCTGATTGGTCAGGATCTTACAATGTACCATTCTGTGTCCATAGCGTTAGGAATTAAACATCCAATATGTAATATAATACATATGTTTGGTCTAGATTACACGAGGGCGTGCGCGTCCGTAAGTTGCGTGCATGTATACGTCGAAAGTATTTTTTTTTTTGCCATGTAACAATTTCAGGTTATGTGTAATAGATGTGATCCATGAGTTATTCAATGGTTATATTATAATTATAGTTTAAATGTTTTCTTTTTACTCAAGGTTCAAACACACGCGTGACGATATAAAGTTATGAACGTTAGTTTTCTATGTGTTTATGTTATCAATATGTTTGTGTGAAGGAGGGCAGCCAGCCTATGACAGCCAACAATGTTATATTATCAATACATATATGCTGCGCTTGCTCTCAACTCACATTGTACGCTAATGCGTCTACGTCGCGTGCTGCGACATGATTGTGTTACCACAGAGTAAGAAATTGTCTATCTATAGCTTTGTTGGAATTCTTGGATTGTTCAACTTTATGATGATCTATGGCATCGTGGAAATCAATAGTTTAACCGGCTTTCTTAAGCATGATCTAAGTTTCAAACGTAATGTAACGTGAAAGTAATTGACAACGTTTAATACTTAGATGCGTCGTAACATTGGACAAGTAAAAAAAAATATTTATGAAACCTTTTTTTATATATTTTTTATATTCAATCCAATTAATATATATAATTCTCCGAGATGATCCGTGGATGGATGATCACACCTAGATCCCAAATAACTATAGAAAATGGATTTTACAATCATTTCGCAGTGCGCTCTTCACCGTCATAATGACCCCCTCATTGTGTACATATGTTACAATGACAATAAATAAGTACGTATAGTACTCCGGGTTAAACGCTTCAGACGCCAGTTATATGTGCTTTGCTATTTGCGCTTGCGACACATGGCGTCAACACATACTATGTATATTAAAAAAAAATCACTTTGTTGGTGCGAGTTTCTTTTGTCATTTTGGTTATTTGCCATTCATTCACCATCTATCATTTGACGAAAAAATAATAGACTATTTTTTTATTTAAGAAAAAATTAAATAATTATAATCAATATAAATTAGAGGAGGTTTGGACACATAGAAAGGATGAGTGGAGAAAGTTTGGCGAAACAGATATACAAAGCAAAAGTGTGTGCAAGAAGAGGCAGAGGAAGGCCACGTTCCAACTACCTGGATCAAATCGATCGGACGCTCAAGGACGGGAACGTTAAAAGTACTCGAAACCGACGAGCATGTATGAAGAGACTGATGAATGTGGACGAAGCGAAAGAGTTATGTAAGTCTAGAGAGAACTGGCGCTCTATACTCTCTGCCTACCTGTATGTAAATTAGAGGAAACGAAATTATTGTAATTGCTAAAGACTTCGTTTCCACTAACCTAAATATCTATTTCGGACGTTTATTGCTTAGCGTATTGTTAATGTATGCAATGCATACATTAACAATACGCTAAGCAATAAACGAAATGATAAAGCTTATATTCCTATGCATACTATGCATAGGAATATAAGCTTTATCATATTGCGACTAATGTAATGTACCAATAGTGTACGGAAACTCGTGCCAACATTTGATATTTGATAAACATATAATTCATTAAACTAACCCAACTATTTATTGTCGCTTCCATATTCTTTTCACAATCTTGTTTCTGTACGTCCAAATATTGATGTAAATATGTACTCTGTTGTGTGTTGGTGGAGTATATTTGAGCCAACGTTTGACTAATGTATGTACATATACAGTTTGTTAATAGCAGACTGAAGGCAATATAATATGCCAACAATGAATGGATGTGAAGTTCAATGTTGGTCTCATTTTCTCTATGGAAATTTGAAGTCAGACTATACATTAAATAAATAATAATAAGAATGAATATACATTATATAACAGAAGTAAAACAGTTTCGTATGTCCTAATTTGGTCAAATGTTTGCCAAACATACGTAACAATATTCCGCCAACATATCTGTGCTTTGCCGCTGTCCTCACGCGCCCCACACATCGCTGCCCATTTGTTGCTCTGGCACATGCCTCGCTACACTAAACACGACCTTAACACCTAGCTAATAAGGGCTATTATTATGGTTACCGCTTTGGGTAAAATGTTCACAAAGAATAAGTTGTTGTAGCTTATTATTATTAATGTACAGACAACCACAAAAATTACGTATTTTAAATTAGTACCAGTAGTGGGTACTACCATTACACCTGCCTACCCCATCGGGGACCCTTGTAGGAAGGTGTGAGGATATATAATATATTCCTTATACAATGTGAAATAGATTTTCATATAGTTTTCATACATTAAATAGCTGTATATATTTTTTAATAAAATTAATTTAAAAAATAAAGCATTGGAATGTGTCCCAATTGTCTAAGTCAGTTCCATGATTGGAACAAAACTGTTTAAACGATAACTGACTTCCTAATCCCTGCGTGGTTGACTGTACACATTTCTACTGAATCAAGTTTGTTATCGTCTGGACTCTAATAGTCGAGCTTAAGGACTAAACTGGCTTGAAACGAAGCTTTTAGTAGCAAGGTGTGCGTTCACCATCACTCCTATCATTTCGGAGCTTCGCTGGTAACCAGGCATCACGGTGTAAGGAAGCTCTTTGGTTCAAATATTAAACAGAACAAATGATACCAACAGAACTATTATGGTTTAATATGACTGCTTAAGTGAAATACATACTTACGTGCTTCAAACTTCCGTGATAAGTAAATTTCAACTTTAATGGCTATGGGATAGAGACGATATCAAAGTTAAGAATTTTGGCAGATTGCAAAAGTTTTATGTCTAAAAATCAATTTTGTAACACGATATCAGTTCCATAACGAAAGTAATTGAGTTAATAGTAAGAAGTTTCCCAAACGTAAGATTTCGTAGATCAATATTGAACGATTCTGAAGTTCTGAATTTAAATCCTGCGATAGTCCATCGATAGACAACAGGATAGTAGCAACCAAAGAGGTTCCGTTAGATTGGGCAGAGCGCAGTAGTAAGTCGTGGGGCGTGGGGCGGAGGGTGCGGGAGGGCTTGTGGTGAGTGCGCGGTGCCGCAGGCTGGCTGCACTCGCTCGCGGGGCTGGTGAAGCGCCGGCTCAGCGGGTACGTGAAGTGGCATCACCTTGCAGCGCGCCGCGACCCGCGCCACCACCACCTGCAGCACAGGTGAGCTCACACTCCCTATACTTACCCTATAAGTCCGAGTATGACCACCATAGAGGTCACATACCTGATATCCACGTCCTCCTAATTCTCGTAACCGTTCGTTTTGTCGACTCGTTTACTCGTCAAGAGTAGAGCCCATAAAACTAGGGGATTTTTCTTGGTTTTGCTGTTTTCTGATCGTAAGCGAAGCCTATGGACACTTGCATCTATGGCTACGAATATGTCGTAGGGAATTTTCTTTACTGGAATTCGTTCTATGACGTGATCATAATTTTCCATCAAGAATGATGCAGTCACGCCTAGTCCATAGGGCGAACTTGCTTAGCTTGGCGTGCGCCGAAATTGTGTTATCACTCGAACCCAAGTCTGGCCTCGGCCGGCACTGGACGCTAGTGCCGTTGGGTACTATGTGCTAGGCCCCGGTGGTCCCCGGCTGCGTGATGTGTAGAGGCCGATGTGTCAGATGGGGCACGAGCGAGAGTTGGAGCGTGCCCGCGTCGCCGCTGCCGCCGCGTGCGCCGCCGCCGCGGCCTGCCGACTAGCCCGCCACCTCCGAGGCACATACCCTGACGCCTGCTGTACTGGAAATACTCCACAACACTTGCAGTTACTCTTCATTGTTCATTTTCCAATACGACTATATTAAGAGTAATCACAATTACTAGTAATTACTCCTACAGTCGCGTGCACTTCAATTTGGACGTTGTAAACTGTGTCCAAATGGATTTATGATGGACGTGAAGTGGGACTTGTTTTATAATAATAATAATGCAAGCTTTTTATTTATTTCAGTGCATGTAAATTTACTTTGAAACAATTTAAACCTCCAATTTAATCCTCTCAATTTAATCCTCTCAATTTAATCCTTATTAAGATAACATAAAGTTAATGTTACACTTATAATATAGAGCGTGTATATATATATATTTACTTCGCTAGCTGCAAAACGTTCGTACGATAAGATATATAGGACAGGACGATTGCTTCCATGTAAATATGACACCGTGCAGTATTACGACCAGTTGTACTGGGTTTTTGTACATTTAAAGTTACATATAGCATCGGTAATGATTATGTTACATATATATATCGCATAGCATATATATAGGAGCACTGTATTTATCACAATGGGATCATGAAGTTTTCTACTCTGTAACTATTACTGACTTGGTATATTGTATATCTTCACGCCTTCCCACAAGGGTCCCCGAAGGGGTAAGCAGACGTATAGGTAGTACCGACACATGAATTTTCCGCCAAAGTTATCTTTTAGGTTTGAACGTGACAGATGGAGAGTCCATCGCCGTTACACGACTACACAACTTTAAATTTTTTTCAAACATATGCACTGTTCCTCTGTTTCGATGATTTCCTTCGCCTTGAAGCTCGTGGTGTGACTTATCACTGTACTTAGGTTTAGAAATACTCATTAGTACAGTCGAGATTCGTATTTGCAATATTTGTGTTGCAGACAGAGGAAGACCACGTTCCAACTACTTAGATCAAATCAATCGGAAACTCAAGGATGGGAACGTAAAGAGTTCTCGAACCTTGCGAGCATGTATGAAGAGATTGATGAATGTAGATAAAGCGAAAGAGGTCTGTAAGTCCAAAGAGAATTGGAACTCTACTCTCTCTGCCTACTTCGGGAAAAAGGCGTGATGATATGTATGTCAGTACAAAGATGTAAACTGGATGGGTCTTGCGGTTCACACTCGTTGATCATCCGTTTTCTTGGGGTGGCTAACCTAAAGTAGGAGTTGGGAATGAAACCCATCGCCTCCTCCGCCAAAGGAAATTTTCAAATCGGCTTAGTAGCTCCTGTCATCGCAAACAAATTGTAACTTTATAGTGTTACACGTAAGGTATACATTGGTTGTTGTTTTATCAGGGTGAAACGTCTTGAGATAATATACCGTAGCTGCCTTACATACATAAAGATACACAGTAAGGGCTCAATTAATGTTAACACTACATATATATATATTGTTTATCGAAGTAGTTTTGTCGGTTAGTATTCACAAATTAGTATCTATAGTGTAAACAGTAAGGTATAGTTTACTTTGTATCCTATATGCGTTTTACGCTTATAAAACAACACCTTATAGTGCAGCGTTAGAGCTTAAAATCGATCGTACATTTGAGGTTGTTCGATCAAGTGTTTTTTACGATGAAGAGTGAAGAAATTATTTCATTAGAATTATTGACTGCTTATTCTGTTGTTCTTTGTTAAAAAAATTACTTGTGGCTGAAGGAATCATACTAATTAGACGTTATGCTTGAATTTGCTCTGTTGGCTGTAAAGACATAAGCTGTGGAATAAAGTGAAGATATAATGTCTAGAAATGTTGTAAAACGAACTTAACGTCGCTATACAAAGAGCTTAAATTCCTGTAAGGGGGCGTCCATAAATTACGTGAGGTGTATTTTTTTTATTTTCTGTCCCTCCCTCCCCCCTGGTGAGATATCGTGAGATTTTATTCAACCCCCTCCCCCATCCCCCAACCTCACGTGAGATTTTTCAAAATGTGGGCTTCTTGCGTAAACGCGTTAGATTTTTATTGTAAAAAGAAAAAAAAATTGTGCTTTTATTTACAACTAGTTAAGACTAGTAATCAATATTGCTGAGAGTTTAATTATAAGATTAAATCTTACGCGTGTTCAATCTGGATTAAATAGACCAAAATAGTATATATTTTTTTGTTTATTCAGAAAAAGAATTGCGTGATGTTTGCCGAGACCCCACTCTCTCCAACGTAAGATTAGATGAGATTTGATTCGACCCCCTCCCCCCCTTAAACATCTCACGTAATTTATGGACGCCCCCTAAGTGATAACTGATGATGACTTTACAAAAAAAACCTAGGTGTATTGCAAAATGGACTTTACGTTACTTTGCAAGGAGCTTACATTTCCGTAAGTGGTAGTATAATTGACAATATACAAATAATAATTTGTAAATCGGTTTACGGATATTTTGACGATTTATTGCTATGAAGGAATGGCTTAAGTATATAATTGTTGTAATTTATCAATCGGCTGGTCGTTTGCGTTGGTTGCATTATTCTGACAACAATAACATTTGAGTAAACATATATCTAAGAAAGATCATACAAAAGTATATGTCCTCACGCCTTCCGACAAGGATCCCCGAAGGGGTAGGCAGAGGTGTATATGTAGTACACCCACTTTCCGTCAGATATATTTCAGTTGCCAACGTGCTATCATTATTACATAACATACAAAAGTAATGTTATTTGATAATGATTTTAAATCTATCTGTCTATATATCAATATAAATATAACAAAGACGGGCTATTCACATAATTTATAACTCAAGAACGGGTGGACCGATTCTGATGATTTGCAAATGTCTTCTTAAACCGATCTACCACGAGATTTCTAACAGTTTAAGACGTCTAGAGAGAACTGACGTTCTACTCTCTGCCTACCTTGTGAGGGACTCGGCGTTAAATGCCTTCGACGTAAGGGTGAAGGGGTGAGCAGAGGTGTAACACAAACCCTTTTTCTCGACTGATATATGTTTACGTGACATATGGCGAGTCTATCGCCGTTTCTCAAGCACAAGTATTATATTCTGACAACGTCAAGCGACCGCCGTTGTATTTCTATATACAATAAGCAAATAATGTGTAGTTCAAGCGTGTACATATTGTGTATATTGATATATATATATATATAGTGATGATGCTGTCGGTACGTACGTATCGGTCACGTGTGCAAACTAGTACATTGTAGATTTATGCGTTTTAATGTAGCCATACACCAGTGATTTAATTGCAATTCGATTTTGATGATGAGATGAGACGCAATAAGGTTTTCTCTCGCTGCAGTACTTTGAAATGCGATGACGATGGTGTATCCAGGGGATCGTTAAGTTTCATTCGAATGTAAGCTTTGTTTCGTTGTGTCAGGTCTCAGTTTTCAATGTGTTACTTCTCGCTCTGACTCTCTGTTTGTGTCTTGTCCTTTCATACACTCTTTAGGCGAATACAGATACACATAATATGTAAGATTTTACTAAACATAAGTTTACTACACACTTGTCTCATTTTTCTTCTCTTGTCAATACAAATATAAAAAAAGTGTATATTACGAATATAAAGCATTCGTAGTGAGAATTCCTCCTTTTTATGAAGTCGGTTAGGTATAGCTAAACCTAGCTTCCTCTCTTGTATTCATGTTTTTAATTATGTATGTATAAAATCAATAATTATTGATTTGAAGTACGAATTTGAATGGATCTTGACGATGTCCGCGACACAGTTTTTATATATAGGATGTAATTGTAAATATTTATATTTTTAATTTGTTCGACCAAATGCATAGTTATATTATCATAATCGCATTGTAATCGCTTTGGAAATACATGTCTTGTGTCTATGACTGTTAAGTGCATTTTAACTTGAGCTGTACTTGTTAATCTAATATGTATCCACTGTATCAGTCTGATTTTTGATTGTATTTATTTTTATGTCTGGCACAAGGCATGTAATGTAATATGCAAGCTTAGTTATTTGTAATATTGGCCTCGTAGTCGGATGAGAATCAACATTATTATTATTATTAAGAGGGCACGTGATAGTTTTTGAACAAATCAATTTCGAACAATGACATTCGAAAATTATCTGATCGCAAGCCGTACAAATGACTAGTGTTTGTGGTTCGAAGCACGCGTGCCTCAGGGTGACGTCAGGGATCGACTGTCAAAAGGCACTCAGGCTAATTACTACCCACACGGGATCATGATAAAGTGCAATTTGGATCGTACGGTTATTACACCATATTGGATTGCCCATGAGTAAATCTTTTAATACAATTACATTGAAACGGCAAGGGATTTGATCCTACTGTAACATTATTTCGGGATAAAAACTGTCCCTGATATGGCTGCAACTTTTAATGAGACTCAGTTCAAAAATTATAATTGTGTAAGAAATGTGTCATTTATAATATTAGTCAGGATTTCCTTATTTATATGCCTTGTCGTTTTACTATATCTTCAGAAAAGCGTCTCTTGTTTCAATCCTACTTATATTATAAATGCGAAAGTTTGCGAGTATGTAATGGCTGAACGGATTTTAATGAAATTTGACACAGAGATAGATTATTACTTGGGTCAATACATAGTATATGTTTTGTTCCGAAAATAAATCAAGACAAAATTAAACTAATGAAATCGATTTTTACGCGGGTGAAAAAGCGGGGCACAGCTAAAAAATACAAGTTTGTTGGATATATAATTCACCTATGTTTTATAAAAAATATTAATGAAAATTGTTGTAAAGTTAAATGCATTCACTGGCCAGTGTCATAAAGCACAATTTCCAACGACAGTCGGTCCCCGTATATGTATCGCCCCCTAGTCCGCACGCCTCCGCACGTGCAAACGCATTAGATTAAGTGGATACTACATATATTTAAACAAAAATAATTTAATTAATAATTTTTTTAATTAAAAAAAAAATTAGTCATATTTAATAAACAACGATTAACTTGTTTTTATTTTATTATTTTTGTAATAATTATTATTTTAATGTGTATCGAAATAAATTCGGATCGATTTCTTTTGGTTTTTATTTCATACCAACACCTTTCAGTGCTGTAAATATTTGACTGAATTAAATTGTTTTTAGCATTTCACAAGCTATACATACGTCTTTGCATTTCTCAAACGTATGTAGGTTTCCTCTCAATGTTTTTATGACTAATACCAGAGTTAACAATTTATCGAATCTATATAAATTGTAGCCCTCTGTGGTTAATCGGCGTGTTGCCCACTGCCTATTTAGTATATTTTAAAATAAAAATGTGCATCTTCCATAGATTGTTTTGAAAAAAATAACAGATAAATCAAAATAGGTTTTAATATTCAATAAAAAACAATATTATTGTACAATTAAGTTAATATAATTAAGTGAGAGACGACTAAATAATAACAAATAAATAATATACAAAGTCCGGAGCCCACTCTTAACTGAGTTAGGGACAAAATAGTTCTACACTTACGATAAATACTTTCACAATTCATTTCTTGACACTGACAACAAATTTATTGCTATTTTACCGATAGTAGGTGTAGTTTTGTCAAAGTTTCTTCTTATTTTTGGATATGGCAACTGAATCCACTCCAGTCTTAGGCACCTATTAAATACTTTTAAATCATCAAATTACAGTTTTATTGTTGCCTGCTACATTACTTTATCTTATCGATATTTTAAATTACCTCTTGTTGTTCATCTTTATATTATCAAAATATGTATTCTTTGGTAATCTCTGTGCAAAAACTGTTTATAGGGAAAGATGGCATCTTAAAATAATGATAATATTTTAGGCACTGAATGACAATGTGACGCTTCATAGGAATAATCTGAGGCATTTTTTTACATAATCGTCATATCGAGTACAGCTAAACTTAAAACAATCGCAATAGAACTACATATATGTTTGTTCAACAATATAAATGGCAAGTCTATTTTCGGAGTTGTTAAACCAAGAGTATTATTCTTCACACTTTTGCAATACTTCGTTTCTCTATTTAGAAAGATGTGGCACTCGATAGCAATCAAAATGGCATGTTTCTATGATTTTGACTCGTTCGTTCGTCATAATCATAGAAACTTATGCCACGATCTATGGACCGTGTTTCCACTACAAACTTGTCAGATTGACAGACTAGTTTTGGCGGGAAACAAGTATAAAAGTTTGTGTCTTAAATGATGAAGTTGGATACTTATATTTTGTGCATTAAGTTTCAGTCAGTATTGGAATCATAGGAGAATATAAATTATATCGGTAATAGGTTGTGAGGACATCGATAGTTTTTCTTTAGAACCGTGCCATTTTTAGATTGGATTCTGACAATAATAATAAGGAAATACAGAATATGATTCTTTTTACATTACGTATAGACTAAAAACTATCTAAAAAAAATACTTCAAAACGAAGGGAAACAATTAATTAGCCTTTGTGTGATCCGATATTAGAATGTATCACGACAGTTGAAAAAAATCTGGGTAGACCTTTCTATGTTGAATCATCCTTTTCTAACAAGCGGTCATGTTCGTATATGTTAAACTAACATTACGAACAGGAATTTACGCAAAAAAATAACAATTGTTAAATAACCTTGTCATGTTGACAGTGCTCCATATACGATAGATATAGTGTGACGTAGATTTTTTTTTATATACGACTGAGGAGCCAAACAAGCACGCGGCCCTCCTTGTTAAGCCTCGGTTAAGTGTTTATCGCCGCATATGGAAGCTTGCAACACGTGAAATATCACTCGGCCCATTCTCGGACCTAAGATTGACAATTGTATCTTTTCCGATTTCTTTATTTGTAGCTCTGAGCTTTATTGAGACACGCCTGTAATAGGACCTTTCTTGGCGATTTGGTATCGCGATATGGTAATTTTGATTGAAAATAAAGCCATCCTTTAAGGAGGTTAGTTTATTTTATTTTTTTACATCTAATCTTAATTTCACGAATCTCTTCATCGTGTATTGATGTACAACAATCCAACGCCAACAGAGCTATGCCCACTACGTGGACCGTTACTTGACAATTCAACCAATTAAGTACCGGGGACGTCCGATATATAATAAATACCTAATAATTTTTGGTAATACAAATCACAAACAGACCTCAAGCCACGGCGTCAAGCCGAGCCTTATAAAATAGAATATAAAACAACAATTCGCTCGGGCTGGCTGAAAAGCGAGATGGGAGGTATTCCACTTTAAGGTCTGCTTCTAGTGACGGATCCCGTCGCCACGGCGCGTAAAGGTAAAGCATTGTACCTTATCAAAGTTAATGGCACTAGGAATCGTATTTCACTTGAAGTGGTATCTTAGATCGATATATATTTGGCTAAATGACCTCAGAAAGGAACAAGAAAGCTGCGCTTTTCAGTCAGACCTTGCTCTAACAAAAAATAGCAAATTTCAACAGCCTCTATTCAAATATTTAAATTGACTATCTAGATTCGCCACAAAATAAGAAACTCGTTTAGTCACTTGTGTTCAATCAAGCCTTCCCACAAGGATCCCCGAAGGGATATTCAGAGGTGTGTCCGTTAGTACCTACCTACAAACCGACTTTCCGCCAGAGATTCCGGTATCTCCGGTGTGACAACGTGAATGGTTGGCAAGTCCATTGCAGTTCCTCAAGCACGTCTATACACACATCTTTGAATTTCTTTTCAAACGTATGCATGTTAACTTTCGATATTTTCCTTCACCGTAAAGCTCGTGGTGTGACCGTACGTCCCGTCGATTTCGTACGAGTGTGTAAATTGCACTATTTGCCCTTTAAGCTAACATGTGCGGGATAGATTTTTCGACGTGGTATCTCGGAGGATCTGAGTGGACATAAATATCTCGCTGCGATGTTGGCACTTCTGGTAGGTGTGTGGAAAGCTGGAAAAAGTTGACTTCTTATTTTGTGACGACCATAATTGGTACATTACGACGAATTAAGTAGGGTGATAAAGTGCTCAATCGTCTCTTATTTATATAAATGTGAATTATTTGAACGAACTTGTTCTTTAATGATATACTAAATAATTTCCAAAAAATAAGTAGTTACGCCAATGAGCGTTCTAATTAATTCCGAATGACTAGCTACTGATTCTATAATCCATAAACACTTACAAGATATGTGCAATATTGTGAGAGTTTAAAAAGTATGTTTAAATAAATGTGCTGTTACTTACCTATACAGGTTATAACAGGTAGGCTCACAATACCAAGCTAGATGGTCCACCGTTACAAATGCCATAGATAATTATATGACATCATGACGGAAGTCACGTGATATATGACGCAATCTAGGTACGCACCCCTCGGATGTATCGCACTCAAACATTTTTCTAACGCGTCTCGCAGTTTTATTCACAACCACAAATTTGATATCAACGTTTCATTTTACACAAAAATATGACCCGTTGTAATCTGTATAAATAACTATATACATATATATTAATAACAGTGTGGCAGTAAGTAATTAGGCGGTTTAAATAGACAAACTTCACTATGTAACTTTATAAATTACAAAAATACTACCTCATCTAGGTTATCTAAGCTTTATAAGACCGCATAAATTCTACTGAACTTCTACAATACTACATCCGATCTTGGCGACGCCTCCGCCACGCTACGCCGTTGTGTTCGTCCATCTGTGAAATGATCTGCGTTACTGTTTCGTTCTTTGATCCATTTGTTTTCATCAGCTGTTGATTATCCTAAAACAAAAACTATTTATTTGTATAATACACACACAATCATAGATCAGATCGATCGGACGCTCACCGACGGGAACGTCAAGAGTACTCGAAACCTACGAGCATGTTTGAAGTGAGTGATGAATGTGGACGAAGCGAAAGAGGTATGTAAGTATAGAGAGAACTGGCGCTCTATAGGTACTGTCTGCCTACCCCGTTAGGGACTCGGCGTGATGGTATGTATGTATGTACACACATAATCATCACCATGTCTAGTCCCCCACGGGGTAGGCAGACAGACTATAGCGCCAGTTCTCTTTATACTGACATACCTCTACTATGACAATGGGAACCGTGTTTTTCGGTAGGTATATAAATATAAAGCCTATGGAAAAAGCATGCCGCCGCCAGTAAAACGGCTTCTTTAAACATTAGATGGACCCTCTTAAAGTCACAACGTAAATATAGCAGGGGCTCATAAACTACCATACCGAGCATTTTCTTTTTTTACCACATATGAACAAAGACTTTTTGTTACTTTAACAGAAGACCTCTTTAGCCAGGCATTTCGAACGCTAAGCGCTACAGTTAAAAGCAAGAAATGCGGCGTCGGGTTCTCGACTTTGGGCGCTGCTGAATCTGAAGCTGGTCTGATCTAATAATTCAAAAGAAGCAATCAACAGCATGGAGCTTCAAGGAGGGTGTGAAAAAAATCCTGCAGGGTCGGCAACGCGCAAGTGATACCCTTGGTGTTGCAAGCGTCCATAGGCGGCGGTAACCGCTTATCATCAGGCGGACCGCATGCTTACACGGATGGATATGCTTACATGCTTCCGCATGGATACACCCATGCGGTATATATAAAAAAACCTACTATTAATATGATTTAATGCGGTCGCCCGCTCTTGCCGCCTCGCTGCGGACTGCCGGGCACAGAAGTGGAGAGACTGCTGTATTCGCGCGAGGCCTGGGCCTTGTCGCTGACTCGTCTCTTCAGGTACTCAGAAATGTGCTGCACGATTAGGTCAATGGCCACTGCAATAACAATATGTGGGTTAAAGTTATTTCTATGACAGGCTATATCACTTTCTTTCGAGGTGTGTTTTAATTTTCGTTGCGTCATCTCTTTCCCTCTCTCATGCGTTCCATGCGATATAATGGCGACTATAGATTTTTCAATGTTTAAGACTGACTTACGCCTCGATAGGCGTAAGTAACGTAAGTGTTAGGTTATCATTATTTTTATAATAATAATATCGTATATATACTATCGCGTACATTTATCATTCTCTTCATTCGTTTATAATCCAATTTAATTTATTATATATATATATATATAATATAATATCCTCACGCCTTCCCACAAGGGTCCCCGAAGGGGTAGGCAGAGGTGTATAGGTAGTACCCACACACCCACTTTCCGCCAGAGGTATATTAGGTGCCAACGTGACAGATGGCGAGTCCATCGCCGTTACTCAAGCACGACTATACATACGCCTTTGAATGTCTTCTCAGACGTATGCAGGTTTCCTCTCGATGTTTTCCTTCACCGTAAAGCTCGTGGTGTGACTAATCACTGTACTTAAGTTCAGAAAAACTCATTGGTACAGTCGGGATTCGAACTTGCGACCTTTGCGTCGCAGGCAACTGCTCGAACCACTCGGTCACCACGGCTCTATGTATTTATTTATATTATTATAATTTATTATAATTATAGGTAATAACAACGCGGTTTTTATTTATTTCTTTCATTGGGAGATGATTCATTCAAGCGAAAGTGTGTATAAGAAGAGGCAGAGGAAGGCCACATTCTAACTACCTAGATCAAATCGACCTCTGTGCCAATTGTCATACAATTCCGTACAGTAGTTTTTACGTGAAAGAAGGAACCAACATCCTCACACCTTCGCATATATAATACTAGCTAATGCCCGCGTGGAGTTCCAAAAAGTAGCTTATGCATTTTCCTGCTAGGATCGGTTCAGCCGCTATGCCGTGAAAGAGCATCAATTTTGAATTTTCAGGATAAAAAAAAAGAAGAAAAAAAGCCTATGTCCTATTCCTAGGTATCAGCCATCATGATTTCAACTTTCAGCCAAATCGGGTCAGCCGTTTGGCCGTGAAAGAACCGCAAACATCCAAACTTTCAGGGTATAATAATAAAATATTGCATGCTCACAAAAACTTTATTCAGTTAAAATATAATACGGATACAAATGGCCACACCACGACAGCATCTTACACCGAGTGGTATATAAAAATGGGTCAGAAAATCGAACAGTTGTTCATATCTGTATTAGGGCACAATGAAAAAAGTAGGGCGCACTTATTTTAACATAAAAAATCAACTATAACGATACCTATACATATTGCCATCCACAAAACGCGCCCCACCAATTTCTAGTCAAGGGGGTGGCGGGATGCGGCGAATATGACTATTAATTGTAGTGTGCGTGTGAACTCATCGGTAATCAGTGTGTAAAGATAACACTCAAACATTAGTGGAAGGTTGCATACTTACACTATTTAACCATAGGGAATAATAGTGGGGCCCGTCTTCGTGGATGGCACTATCTATAAAGTACGTTTTTAAAGTCAATAATAGTTTCTGAAAAAGTCCATAAAACTATGTTTCGGAGTGAATTTAATAATGTTTTAATTTTAAGATTTTTGGTGATATTAGTTTTATTTCTTCATCTTGAGAATATAATCACTAGACGCGACCACTTCTAGCAGACAACTTTTCTATCTTTAAGACACCATTTATAGGAATGGTACAAACATATTTTGTCACGATACTTAAGAACATATTTGTGCTACAACAAGAATACAGTTTAGTCTACAGTGGTAGGGTAAACTCCATCTGCTACATACATATTGCTTATGCTAAATTACGCGTTCCAATGCTTTCAAGATCTTGCATGCAAAACAAGTTGTATTCAACACACTATGGTCATCGACAGATGCTAATCGATAACCGTCACAATAGTCTGTGGACGCTTACAATAACTGCATAGACGAAACCTTTCTCTGTCATTATTTGTATCGCAATGACATTCTGAAAGGACTGTCTTGAGCTGCAATGCAATTACATGAGCTTTTCTGAACTTATATTCGCACTTGTTTTCACACCTTCCTATGAGGGACCGCTAAAGGATAGGTAGAAGTGTGTAGTACCAACACACCCACTTTTCGTCGGAGATAAATTTTAGATTGCAACGTGACAGATGGCGAGTCCATCGCCATTTATCAAGCACATGTCATTGAATTTCTTCTCAAACATATGCAGGTTATCTCTCGATTTTTTCTTCACCGTAAAGCTCGTGGTGTGAATAATCTTAAGTTCAGAAAAACTCACCGGTACAGTCGGGATGCGAAAATCTTTGTCATCACTTCACTGTCGTATACGTGCAAATACGTAAAATTATAACTTTTGAGCTAAATGCTTATGCATGTAAATTGTGAAACTAAATATAGATGGAGCTCATACTGCTAGAGGACTACAAAATAAGTCAGCAAAGTAAATAATACGTGTTTAATATATAATTTACTTTAAACATAAATGCTACTTGAAATGCAAACGAACATACGTAAATACATATAAAAGGTTGTGCTGCATACAAACCGTTCCAATACTATATGTAATTCGAGTTAATTAGTAGGATATACCGTAAGTATTATTTAATAATAGCAATACCTAGATGCGTTACGATTGTTTGTAAAGCCGAATGCGTCTAGTAGATCTATAATTATGTAAAAATATGTATGATATTTTTTAAACGTAATTTTTATTTTTTTAACATTTTCGTATCCGCTTTTCATATTCTTGTCGATTTTTTTATCACATTTATCATTGGAATTCTTGACCAAATCTGTTTCTATGATATTCCATCGCACATACACGAATACATGTCTATACAAGAATCTGCTATCAGGAGTTGTAATAATAATTATTACCTATATATCTCCCCCAATCAGGTAAGCCAGACTTACCTGAAGCCTGCATCATGAATAATATACCCACTCAAACAAGCTGTTATAAAATCGACCCTACCTAATGATCTACGACATAGATACTTTGTGTGTGTACTGGTGTGTCTATTTTTATGCTTGTTTGTCATGTCAGTATAACAGAATTTTTCTTTAAAAAAAAGAATTTAAAAAAGATAGACATGGTCTCAAAAACTATCTATGTCGTGGACAACCATAATAACACATTCGCTGCGACAAATTAGTCGGCTAGTTCTCTCATTCAAAACGGTTAATATAAGCTGACATAACTTTTTCGGGCCCAACAAATGTCATCTCGACAGCTGTCATAGTTGGCGAACAGCACAGGTAATCGTAGGGTACTCGTAAACGTATCCACCCCAAATATCTTGTCGTTTTCGGTCAACATGAAGAACGTTATAATACTTTATGCTGGCATATTTCTAAATTTAAATACCAAGAAACAGATATCGTCCATGTTTTTATACATTTAACAAATTCATATCATGCCTAAATATTAGCTAAATTGATTTTAATACATATTTACAGTCATTGTATACCGCCGAGTCGGATGTAAATTATCAACTCTATTTAACCACACCGAAGGTCTGCTTTACAATGTCCAAATAATGTTGCTCATTACATATTTTAAATGGCAAACGATGAGCATGGCATTATTAATTCATCTACATTTATGTAGGTACATAAATACTATGAAGAGGAAAATTTGTTTTTGACTGGTTGAAAATTATTGTTTGTATGTTTGTATATTATATATATATATGACAAAGGTGTATAGGTAGTACCCACACACCCACTTTCCGCCAGAGATATATTTTAGGTGCCCACGTGACAGATGGCGAGTCCATCGCTCAGGCACGACTATACATACGACTTTGATTTTTTCCCAAAGGTTTCCTCTCGATGTTTTCCTTCACCGTGGTGTGACTAATCACAGTACTTAAGGTTAGAAAATCTTGGAACAGTCAGGATTCGAACTTTTCGAACCTGCAACCTTTGGTTTGCAGGCAACTACTTGAATTGAATCCAGACTTTAACATTCACAGTCGATGAGAATTTATATACATACATATTTTTTATAGATCATCTAGCAACTTTAATTGCACATTATAAAACAGACCGACACAGAAATAATCGTTTGGGGCACTTCAGTCAGCAGATTATTATAAGTAAAATGTATACAAATATATATGAGAATTAATTGTGTATTCGCATTAATTGTGCAATAGACTTGGGGCAATACTATATGTAACTAGACCCTGTTAATTGGGTCGAAATTCGTTTGGCAAGTGTAGATCAGAGAAACGTTGAGCATTAAGAACAAAAGTGATAATTTAAATTCGGAATAATCATTAAATTATGCTGGCAAGCCCCTGATCTATGGATGTCAACATTTCTTATAAAGTACATGTTGAAGTTCACGTCATATTAACAAAAATATATATTATCCATTGCTATACTTAAAATATTAGGATTTCTCTGATCTGTGTGTGCTAATGGTAATATTCCACTGAGTGTGAAAAACAAACATGCTTCACAATTTATAGTAGGGCCAAGTAAATAGATCACATTTGAGATTTCATCTTAATTTAACGTCACCTTATAGTGTTGCACACTATATATAGTGCCATCCACGAAGACGCGTCCCACCAATTTCTAGTCGCAAGGGTCGCGGGATGCGGGGCGTATGACCCTAGTCTATTAATTGTAGTGTACGTGTGCACTCATAAGTAATCAGTGCGTACCGTCAATACTCAAACATGGACAGTGGAAGGTTGCACACTTACACTATAAGATATGAGGAAGAATAGTGGGGCGCGTCTTCGTGGATGGAACTATCTATATATTATTAATTATTAAAGCTTTAGAACTGTACAATTGCCCAACTTTCTTCGTTTGTTGGCTACTATTTCATACGTACTATTTTTTAAACGTAATCAATTTACATAAACAATAAGTGTTCTAGAACACTGAGGATCGTTATAAGGCAAATTAAGGTAATTCAATTGAATCGATGTTTCTGAAGTCACCTCAATAAGAAACTGAGACTGACAGATGTATAAAAATGGCCCAACTATAACATGTTACATTGAAACCGAAATGTGTACATACATATCATCACGCCGAGACCCTAACGGGGTAGGCAGAGAGAGTAGAGCGCTAGTTCTCCCTAGACTTGTAAAAATATGTAATTAAATACAAGTAAAGCTGGTACTATAGGAACTGTACACATACAATATACATTTTTTTTAATATAACAAGAGTGGCAACAAGCATACGGCCCACCTGATGGGAAACGGTGACCGCAGCCTATTTACGCTCACGATACCGAAGTATCACTTGCGCGTTGCCAATGTATTCGGAGAGTTATAGAATGTTTCAGCATAATAAGACTAATCCCTCTTTTTTTTTTATACAACAAGAGTGGCAAACAAGCATACGGCCCACCTGATGGGAAACGGTTACCGTAGCCTATTTACGCTCACGATACCAAAGTATCACTTGCGCGTTGCCACTCTGTGTTCAGAGAGTTATACCGTGTTGGCAACATAATAGGTCTAATCCCTGGGTTGCCAACACAATATAACAATCCTCCCCCCTCCCCAAGGAGCTCATAATTGGATACATGGTGGAATATTACCGTGATTTAACATATATAATATTTCAGTTAACACTTAAACTATATGCTTTGTCAAGCATCAGCCTTATGATAAGTTTGTTTTGTATAACTTAACTAAAGGTTAAAAAATACCTACAGTGGTACATTAATATTGGAGGCAAAAGCACTTCGGGCTTCTATGACATCGTTCTGATAGGTTTGAAGGTTCATCATTCGTGATTCTTTTAATATATTCTACACGCTTTCCCACAAGCGTCCCCCAAGGTGTAGGCAGAGGTGTGTAGATAGTAACGACACACCCACATTTGGCGGGAGATAGATTTGCGGTGCCTACGTGACGGATGGCGAGTCCATCGCCGTTAATGAAGCACGAATTTACATACGTCTTTAAACAACATTAAACCGAAAATTTACTGATAAAAGCATTTTTTACTGATGGTTTCAGACAAATGTACCTACTATTGTAAAACAACAAGATAACCAATTATTTCGGTCAAAAGTATCATTGTCAAAAGCGAAAAATATTTCCAGTCAATAGTATGTACTTTTAAGAATATACATACATACATACATATAATCACGCCTCTTTCCCGTAGTGGTAGGCAGAGACCACTTCTTTCCACTTGAAATATAAATATATATATATATACGAGAAGGTTGTCACAAGCTTTTTGTAAATAATAAAAAATACAACATTATTCATGTTATCTATGCAATAACATCTGCAAATATTGGTATAACTTTTTCAGCAACCTATGTCATTGCCATACATATTAGGGGCCGTCCATTAATCACGCGAGGCTTTAAAGGGGGGGTTGACAAATATCGCGGAAATATCACAAGGGGGTGTAGTAAGATATCACATAATTTTTTTTTGTATAACGCGCGATGTCTAAACAGAAAAGCGGCGTGTAGTGTGACTGTGACTTGCCGTTGCCAGGCAAAGAACGAAGGCAAACATGATAAAAAAAGATCACGTGATTAATGGACGGCCCCTTATACATCAGATAGCGGTGCGAACTAAAAGGGATTTTGCCTAGGGAGGCTATACTGTGGGTATCAGCGACTGTCAAACATACTGATATAAATGTAAATATATACTATGTTATAGTTACTATGCTTTACAAACAAATGTTTCCGACACGGAAGGCAAGACCATTCTGCCATACAGCCGGTTTTAAAGACATACTATCGAACTATCGACTGAGGGTGTCCTCCGAACTTCCCGACAGCCTCCTGCCATTAGCTTCGTCCACTTCGTGGTGCGTACCGTTAATGCCATTCACTGTCACTGGGGTCGATGCTCGCTTCTTATACATTATGTCCCAAATATGATGCACGATCAGGTCAATAGCCACTGCAACAACGAAAACGGACTTTACAACGACCACTTTAAGGTTGAAGGTCGGTTAGCAGCTACATAAGAGCATAGCCGCTGCAAGAAGTTCGAGGGGAGTTAATGCGACACGGTTGCATGAGTCTACATCTTGTTGCAGTGGCTATGACTTTGTGCAACTTACCTTGAACGGGTTTTAAAACGGCGATTTAAGCACTAAATTTCACGGATCAGATTGAAGAGTTCGAGTATAAGTATTGCTGTAATTTATCGAATAAAGAAAACATCCTTAGGAATCTATGCTTATAAAGAGGCAGAGTAAGATCTTAGAAACACGCAAATATCAGGAACTTCTTATCTCAGCCCGTCTATTGAGGCTCAAGGTTATGTACAAGGGAGCGGAGCAGTTTAGATAGTGCCATCCGCGAAGACTCGCCCCACTATTCTTCCTCATAGTTTATCGTGTAAGTGTGCGACCTTCCACTATTACACGATAAACGTCCCATCCCACGCCCGACCCCATAGACTAGAAATTGGTGGGGCGAGTTTTTGTGAATGGCACTATCTATAATCATATATTGGAACTAGCTGAGGCCCCCGGATTCACGCGCAAAATTATAGTTTATTAGTAGATTTATTTGATATTAAATATATATAACCTTACCGACACACAATCTTACGCAATGATGGGCTCTCAAGTAAAAAGGCTATTCTGATTCAAAGGCAGTTACTAGTCTATAAATACATGTTACGATTCAAAAACATAACAGGAAAGGCAACCTTATACGGCGAGACAGCTTCTTTAAAAATTTCTTAAAAAGAAACGTGAATCATGAGTCAGATAAAAGAAAAAGTGTCTTTCTTGACGTACGGATTAAAAGAGGTCAAAGAGACACTGGACAGAAGTAATTTTTTTTTATACAACAGGAGTGCCAAATAAGCATACGGCCCACCTGATGGGCAATGGTTACCGCGCATATTTACGCTTACAATACTGAAGTGTCACTTGCGCGTTGCTACTCTGTGTTCGGAGAGCTATACTGTGTTGGCAGCATATAATATATAAATGGACGGAATTGGATCAAAGACGCCGACAAGAGCCCAGTTCTTAAATTTATAATGATGATGAAAAACGTGTTAACAATACGGACACACGAGATTTTTTCGCCTTGAGCAGGAATTGAACTCTGCAATTCCTATGCCATAACTAAAGTAGACAATTTACTTATTTAATTCAAGCGTAATGGTTTACAAACTTACCTAGATTGTCAGCGCCTCTAGGTATAATAACATCCGCGAACTTTTTGGTCTGCAAATAAATAGTCCTAGTTGTAGTTACTATATAATAATAATATATCCTAACGCCTTCCCACAAGGGTCCCCGAAGGGGTAGGCAGAGGTGTATTGGCAGAACCCACACACCCACTTTCCGCCAAAGATATATTTTAGGTGCCAACGTGACAGATGGCGAGTCCATCGCCGTTACTCAAGCACGACTATACATACGCCTTTGAATTTGTTCTCAAATGTATCCTATCCATGTTTTCCTCCACCGTAAAGCTCGTGGTGGGACTTATCACTGTACTTTAGTTCAGAAATACTTATTGGTACAGTTCCATTAGTAAGATGCAAAAAAAGAGGTAAGACAATTCATTTTGGTATTGTCTGCTAAATGTTTTCTACAAAGTGTGTTACTCACCGGCAAGCAAAACTCCTCAAAGGCTGGCTTCACGAAGTTCATGTACTGGTTGAGCACTTGTTCCAAGTCCCTGCCGCGTTCCATTATATCTCTGGGCACTGCAAAATTATATTTCTATTCATTAAACGTAAAGGGAACAAATGTTAAAAAAGAAAACCGGGGAGTTTGTTTCACCGTATCTTCTCCTCACAGGTTTTTTATTTCTAGGAAACGATTTAGTATGTAACGTTCAATAAGTGTTCCCTGTATCCCTTACGTTAAATAAAAGATTTTGATTTTGATTCTTGATTATGACATAAATTAATTATTTCTTGTATTGACAGCTTGTGCTATGACTACATAATCTTTTATAATAACTTATTTAGTTACTTTTCGATTTTACATAAAGTACAATACGAATGTGTTTGCAAGAAGAGTTAGAAGTAGATCACATTCCAACTACCTAGAACAAAACGATCGGACACTCAAGGACGGGAACGTCAAGAGTACTCAAACTGGCCAGCAGGTATGAAGAGACTGATGAATGAGACCGAAGCGAAAGAGGTATGCATATCTAGAGAGGACTGGCGGTCTACTTTCTCTGCATACCTCGTTAGGGCGTATTTATATGTGTGTATGTTCAATGAAAAGAGTAACCATGGAGTTTCTTCCCGGTTCTTCTCCATGGAAACGACCAACCCGAACCGTGCACCTTTTTCGACGTTTTATAAGTGCCCATCTTGGCCTATTTGAAATAAACATATTTTGATTTTAGATTTTAAACCTACCTCGTCTAGCCAGCCTGGTGTCTGAGTCTGTGTCAACGAACAGCTTCATGTGGAACAGCTCCCGCACCTCGGGGAAGTAGAACACGAGGATGCCTTCAATGAGGACCACGTCAGCTGGGTAGATTGTGTGCGAGCGGTGGGGGCTGGTGTCAAGGTAGGTACATTTATTTTGAATATTTGCTGATAAATCCTACATAATATGAAAAATGCGAAAGTCTGTCAGGATGAGCTGGCGCTCTAATCTCTCTGCCTACCCCGTTAAGAACGTGTTTGTGCCTCTTTCACGCCAATATGACTGGATTAACATGTGCATATTTTATATAAAAAAAATCACAAATGAATAAAATTTAAGCGGGCATAGAAAGTTTTGTCTGAAAAATATTGGTACCGGAATTCCAACTTGCAAACTCTGCATTGCAAGCAACTACTCGGACCACTCTATCACCGCGGCTTTAGTAGCAGTATAGTTTAATAATGTGTATAAGCATGTATGTATCACCCAATTAGACATCATCAATTGAACATGATGCAAATAATTGAGGTTACCAATCATAGCACTTGAATAATAGATACAAAAACATGGATTGATTACTTAATAGAAAATTCCAGTGACCTGTCTAATAAGCTAAAGGTCATAGGTTCAATCCACATGAATATCTTTGTTTGATGAACGCAAGTATTTGTAGCTTAAACATGAATATTTTATGCATTATGCATGTATTTATAAATAAACAATGTATTTTCTGTTCTTAAACATATCTTCAATTAGTCACACCACAAGCCAGATGGTCGGACGACATTAAAAAGACGGCAGGGCCGACCTGGAGTAGGATCGCCGCTTCAAGATCAGCTTGGAAATCCATGCAAGAGGCATATGTCCAGCAGTGGATGCATATATGCTGAGAAGAAGAAGTCACACCACAAGTTTTATGGTAGAGGACATCGAGAAGACACCTGCATATGTTTGAGAAGAAATACATATGTATATATGTATGCACATGACCAGCACAGCTCTGTCAACACTTATTCTGTTAGACCCACTAATGATGTTTCAGTTAGATCTAATGTTTACCCTCCCTAATATAATGTATATCAAAGCTTCAGATAAATGGTTGGTTTTAATTTTTTTTTGTACTGGATTAAATAAATTAAATATCCTCACGCCTTCCCACAAGGGTCCCCGAAGGGGTAGGCAGAGGTGTATAGGTACTACCCACACACCCACTTTCCGCCAGAGATATATATTAGGTGCCAACGTGACAGATGGCGAGTCCGTCGCCGTTACTCAAGCACGACTATACATAGGCCTTTGAATTGCTTATCAGACATATGTAGGTTTCCTCTCGATGTTTTCCTTCACCGTAAAGCTTGTGGTGTGACTAGATGCGGGAAGTAAAAAGTTGACTAGTTCCCATTGTACAAGCTGACGTTGTATAATGGAAACTAGACAATGGGTGTAGGCAGGTTTTCCGTAAAGCTTGTGGTGTGACTAATCACCATACTTAAGGTCAGTACAAGTCATTGTTACAGTCTGAATTTGAAATTGTGATCTTTGTGTCACAGGCTACTTGAACCACTTCAACACCACTTGGCTTTCTAATTGTCCTAAGATATATCTCTAGCGGAAAGTCTGTGACTACTACCTAGTATACACCTCTGCCTACTGTGTAGTAGTGTAATTTAGTATTTCTGAGACAATATACTTACTTAATGGAGTTTGTGATGTAATCATACTCTGGAACCTCTACTTTCTTTCCTGTAAGTATGTCCTTCAGTATGGCCAACAGCTTCTTGTCATCAAAAGCATCTGGGTGATCAAAGTTGAACTGTCCACGCTCAGCCCGGAGCCTCTCAGGGGGTGTTAGGGTGCGGTAGAAGGAGTCTTGGCTTATACATACAACCCGCCTCTCAGTCTGTTCTTTGTGCTGCTGGCCTAGCTTTTCCATAATACGCTTGCATACTGTTGACTGAGAATATAATTTTTTTTATTGTAATACCCAGCATTTTTAGACATCAAAATTATTTTCAGTATTACAATATTAAACTACACATATATTTTAATGTATGTGACATTCAATAAGTGTTCCCTGTGTCCCATATGCTAAATACAGAATTCTGATTTGGACTCTTTCCTGTTTAAATACTCTTATCAATACTGAAAATAACATAAAAATCAATTTTGTAGTTTTTGAGTTTATCACAGGCAAATAGACAAACATGTGGGACCTTAATGTGATCTGAAGAAGAAAGAAAGAAGGCAGGTAAGAATTTCCATTTGATGTTTGTAAATGATTCTCCATATTTCTGCCAATATCTATGTAGATAGTGTAATTTGTTGTCTAACAGTCTTGTTTCTTAGAACTTTGCTAGTTAATCAAAGATTAATAAGACCAACAGCCTCCTACTTCTTAGGTGTTAAGGAAACACAGTTAAGCCCCTTTTGTTGAGTTCAGACCTTGGCTTGGAGATAGTTGAAGCATGTGTGGAGATGTGAAAAAGACTGCCCTGGCTAGTAGCTAGTATCATGGCAAGTATGGACCTAAATATTTTTTCAGTTAAATATGGATATTATTATGACTCTGTATACTGCAAACAGTACAGGAAGTGTAAAGAACCAAGATAAAAGTTGGCAAAAACTAAATGATACTTTTTTGTTATTGGCCTTGAGGAGAGAAAATACCTTATACACTATAACTACTATAATTAACACTAAAATAAAAAAAAAATATATAATATATATAATATAAAATATATAATAAATAATATAAAATATAAAATATATAAAATATATATAATATAAAAATAGAGGCTACATATAAACATTGTGGATTTATTACGGCACTAACAGTAATCAGTTTGTCTTAAGAGCCGGAAGTTTATTTTTGTTCGACGACGTAGAATACAATGGCATGAGTTGAGGTTATATTCGCCGTTTTATAATCGTTACAATTTGCCACAAATGTATATAAGGGAACCCTAAAACACATTTTTTTTATAAAGTCAACCCCCTCACTACTCCAGTTACGCAATATCAAAGAGAAAATCAATAACATGATCTGAGCACAAATCAAAACATGAGGTTATATTACCTTCCCGCTGGCCGTGCCGCCTGCCACTCCGATCAAAAACGGAGTTTTACTCTCAAATCCGTTCGTTGCGGAGTAATCTGCTGCTTTTTCAGTCATTTTCTGTGTATAAATAAATCTAAGCTTTGCTCTTAAATCTAAAAATCCACTGCGCGAAACTGCACGGTGTCGTAAAATTGCTGACATTGACATTTAAGAGTGATGTTGCCAGCTTTTTGAGGTTGTTATTAGTTAATTCGTTGCTATGTACAAAAACTATAATGAAGGAATTCTTTAATCTATATCGAATTTTAAATATATAAGGTGCAATTGCAATGCCTCTTGAAATAAAATCCTATCATGTAGTTATGTAGGTAACTATCTACATAGATAATTATTCACTACCGATATTATTTCCGTGAGCTATTTCGTATCATCATGCCAAGTCCCTCATGGGATAAATAAATATTCTGGGTTCAAAGGAAAGACTGTGTATGTATACAAAACTTAACCTTTATTCGTGGAATGCTCATTGGCTCATTGGTATATATGAGAAAAAATCCAATAGAAAACATTTGTATAGGTTACAAAAATACGTATCTGGGGCCATAAAAGAGACATTATTTTTTTATGCATTTCTTAGTTTCTTGTCAGCCTGTCTGAGTGAGGTGGCCATGTCGAGTTGTTTAACTCTAAGACGGGCCCAGACGAGGTAGTCCTGAAGACCGATAATTTGTGCAGCCATCAGTGCAGCGCTGTCCGGGTAGATAACCGTCGCGCACCCAAGACCAGAAGGCACGGAGAGCGATGACCAGATATCCTACAACATGGGAGAATAACAACCGTCAGGCTAGACTATGGTTTCACGTTAGAGTCAACTTCGGTTATGGGGATTTCAAAGATTAAAAAGACAGTGTATAGAAATTAACAATATATTTTAAGGAGCGATAATATATTGACATCCAACCTTTTCATTTTAAGCCTCGCAAGATTTTTTTTTATAATTTTCGCGGGCTTTTAATATAGACTCGGCTCACCCACTCACATTCGTAAATACAGAGGAAAATTAATAGTCACCTTCTAGGTTATTTGGGTAAGAAATAAGAAAATTATTACTTACAAATGCTGTTATTAAATATGTCGGTACCTGAACAAGTTTGTCCGAAGGCGGCGGGCAGTTGATGACTGGATACGAGGTATTGCCTGAGAGCACTGGGCCCAGTCCGTTGGATCGGCCGGCGACTGCGATGAAGACCAGAGCTCCGTGCGTGTCTTCGTACTGTTGCATGATGTGGAGTGTCTCGGCGGTCGCCTTGTGTGCGGACGTAACGCGGAGGTCTACGTCCAGACCAAGATCGCAGGCGGCTTTAAATAAAAAACAGTCATGCTTAATTAATGTATGTCTATATATGGATCTTCAAACACCCCAATTAGGCGTGAGGATAAAATGTACTCAGCAAATATCTAAATCTGCTAGTTCATTGAATTGCGTCTTTTCAAGATGGTATAAGAGTCGTATTGCTTTGCATAACAACAAATATGCTACAAACACGCAATAATTAGGATAAAGACAAGGTTACTAGCTTAGTGCCAGACCCCCTTCTAAGCCCAACATGTCTATTTATGCTGGCAACATTGCATAATCCAAAGTCACAAAGATAAATTAATCAAAGAGCACGACTCCTCCTATCATTCTTCTTCCGAAAATAGTTTCTTCAAACCATCTTGTGAATTTAATACGTACCTTTAGCGATCTTCTGGCAGTGTTCCTGGTCTGTAGGCGAGCCCATGAAGACGACTACCTTGTGATGCACGGTCGGCTTCAGGTGGTCGAGCTGATCCTTCACCCAGGCGAAGTTGCGCTTCACTGTATCCAGGTCAGCTGCCGTGACTGTCGTCAGGTTCCTGTACACCTGTAACGACAGAAATAATTATTTCTAAGTGGAAATCTACTTCAGGCCTGTATATCTTTCTGGAAACGGACCTGGATATTTTCCATGATCACCCTTGTAATTTTTAAATAGTACATAAGTTTATTGGTTGGTTAATTTTATTTTTCTTCGAGTATAATTATATAATAAGTATCTGTAAATGTAAATATTTAAAATGTAAGCGTTTTGGCTCAGGGCTGTTAACTTATGTTTTTGTTGAAATAAATAAAAACAATATTGGAACAGTGTCTTTTAGAACGAGTTTTGTACCCTCGCTACTATGTCCTCCTTTTGATTATTTGCTCTTTAATTTAGACCAGATACATACCTGTTTGTCGACCATCAATCTCTTGTCTCCGGAAGGCCACAGTCTCCAGGAGTCCGAGTCGATGACGTCAGCGAGTAGAATGTTGCCTGGAACATGAACCCTCTAAATAGCTACACATACATATTTTGACTGCTGTTTATACATTTTCATCCATCCATTATAAATAACGGACATTCATTTCGAGTAATATGAAATTTTCTAAGGATTTCTGTTCCTCTTTCACGTAACATCTCCTGAACGGAATTGGAGGATTTGCCACCGAGACTATGACCAAGGTTATTCGAGTAAAAAAACAAATAAAATATACATAAGAAATCAATTTTTACGCGGGCAAAACCTCTGAGTAGAGCTAGTGAGTAAATAAATAGTCAATTTACCGTCAGTATCGACACCAAATTCGATTTTCATATCAATGAGGGCGCAGTCACGGAGAGCCCAAGCTTTCTCCAAGATTTCGAATACCAAGATAGTAGTTTGTCTCATGTAATCCACTTCATCTTGACCTGTGTGATAATGCATAATAATTAGCCTAGCTATTCAAAGGGGGAACGCTGCCAGTATCTTCAGAACCCTAAAGGGACTCCTTTTAACAATATTTTTTAGTTATTATATTACTTTTTTTTTTAAGTAAGTAGTTACTAGTACCTATAAATTAATTATAATTATTACATTATTAGTATAATTTTTTTATTAAAATTTCTGTATGTAAATTGTGTGTAAATATGCACGTTATATGTAGGGCAGGGTAAGGATCTTTATATATATAATTCTTCTGTGAGTGTGTATGTCACTGAACTCCTCTCAAACGACTGGACCGATTTTGAAGAAATTTTTTGTGCGTGTTCAAGGGGATCTGGGAATGGTTTAGATTCACAATTGGACCCGATAGGTGGCGCCACCATCTTTTTTTTTCCACCCGAGCGAAGCTGGGCGGGACAACTAGTATAAATATATAATATGATAAACTCATAATACTCCTTCAAAAGTTCTTTGGTTCGCTTTATGGTCCTTCGAGCCGCATGTCGTAATTAAGAGAAAATAGTAAATAATAATAATAATAATAGCAAATTAAAAAGGGATTATTATTAAGATCTAGGAGTATATATGGTTTTTCTTACCAATAACGAGACCGTTAAAGTTAAACTTGGCTGAAACGATCTGCTCCTCGGACCACTGAGGGTCGTGGTTGGCGTCATCCTTGAAAAACGTTTCCTGCTTGGGTGGGGTGAATCTGAATCCTTCAGGCACACCAGGGTTCCTCTTTAGGAAAGAGCCAGTAGCCAGCCGACGGGTCACCCATTCTATGGGGATCATGTCACATTTCTTGGAAATTAATGACGTTGGTGACGCGATCTTAACATATGCGGTTTTGATTCCTAAAACACAAATCAAACAAAATTCAAAACCAAAATCAAAATATTTCGTTTCACATATCCCTAGATGGGCACTTATAAAACGTCGAAAAAGGTGCACGGTTCGGGTTGGTCGTTTCCATGGAGAAGAACCGGGAAGAAACTCCATCGTTACTCCTTTCAAATCACTAGGTATACAATAACAACATTATCATGTTACAGCATTAGTACTTAAGTATGGGGGAACAGCGTAGCAAATTAAAATACACGGACGCATTGCAACCCAAAACAAGCAAGACAGAAAAGCGTAGTTCTACAACAGTTTGTAAGCCTCAGTTATTGGGAACTGCTTTTTGTTTAAAAAAATATATATTATGTTCGATGATCCTTTGCTCACAAGCGGCTTGGAATCACTAAGTCTGAGGAGAGACTTTGCCTCCCTGTGTGTGTTCTACCACTTGTATAACGGGGAGTGTTCAGCAGAATTGTTCAACATGATGCCCACTTCCACCTTCTACCACCGCACCTCTCGCCATCGACGGCGAATTCATCCCCATACCTTGGAACCACAAAGGTCTCGCACTGTGCGCTTCCAAAGGAGTTTTCTTCCGCGAACGCTCAGGTTGTGGAATGAGCTCCCCGTTGAGGTTTTCCCTGGAGAGTACAGCATGGAGTTCTTCAAGAAGGGTGTGAAAAGATTCCTGCAGAGTCGGCAACGCGCGAGTGATACCCCTGGTGTTGCAAGCGTCCATAGGCGGCGGTAACCGCTTACCATCAGGCGGATCGCATGCTTGTTTGCCACCCAAGTGGAATAAAAAAAAAAAATGTTCTCAGCAAGCCGTGGTAGCAGTGGTTCGAGTTCGAATCCCGACTGTACCAATGTGTTTTCTGAACTTAAGTGCAGTAATTAGTCACACCACTAGCTTTAGAGTGAAGAAAAACATGGAGAGGAAATCTGCATACGTTCGAGAAGAAATTCAAATGCGTATGTATAGTCGTGGTTGAGTAACGGCGATGGACTCGCCATCTATCACGTTGGCACCTAAAACAATGTCTCAGGCGGAAAGTGGGTGTGTGGGTACTACCTATACAGCTTTGCCTACCTCTTCGTGGACCCTTGTGAGAAGGTTTGAGAATAAAATGTTCTCAGCAAACATCGAAATCTGGTATTACATCGAATCGCGTCTTATGTAGATGCAATAAGAGTCGTATTGCTTTGCATAACAAGTGGTTAATCTGGGGTAAATGTTGACAACTTATGTATATCAATGCAATAGCCCGCGACCTTACGTTATGATGATATTTTCATGATTATTACATACATAACGTTATCTGTTATTGTTTTGTGCTACAGGGTCAAGCGGGATCAACAAAATAACATTATGAAATAATTTGCTTAATGAAATTACATTGTGTAGGGTTATACAGTATTTAAAATTTATTACAGCTCCATTGAATGACATTAACCTTCACTCTAGTGCGGTAAGCATTAGAATGAATTTTAGTCTAATCTCTGGTAGAGAGTACTTTCCCCGGGGTAAAGAAGTGGGGTTCTTTTTTGTTTTGATAACTGTCTGTTAAAACGTATTTTTACACGCTTTATATTAGCTTGGGTTGTATCTATGTAAGTAACGGAATCTTTGAACTTAATTTTCACCAGTTTCCAGAAGTCTGATTAATTTGAAACTTTGCATACGTATTAAGGACCGATGACAATACACTAATAACTAAAAAGTAGAAAATAAATAACAGTTAAAAAAAACTAAAAAACACGCTTTTTATAGAAAACCGAACTAAAAAATAGAAAATAAATTTCGATAATATCTTAAAAAGCGTGAGGTGCTCTTTAAGATATTATCGAAATGATAATCACTCTACTCATATCTGTCAATAAAATATTTATAACTATTGACACCATGCACCCCACGCTTTTTAAGATATTATCGAAATTTATTTTCTATTTTTTAGTTCGGTTTTTTTTCATTTGGTACAACTACACTATATAATGTTTTCTTCACCAAAAACATTTTCTATTATAAGAAGTGCCATGTCGGTAATAATATGGCAAGTTATCTTTAGTCTTTGACGGTATATGTAAGAAAGATCATATGCTTAGTTCCGGTTACATCCGGTATTATTTATAGACATCCTTATAAGGTTAGACACCCACCTAATGGAAACGTTCGCCATTTTATAAGAGAAGCATTAGGCAGTCATAATGTTCCTTCCTACTAAACAGCAAATATGCGTACACCTACTATGATTCTTTTTGGCGTGAAACATGAATATCGGTTTAGACGTTTCAGATAGCCATGACCAAAAATAAAAGTTGGACCTTCTGTAGCGTTAAGACAATGAGAATGCAATTTATTATAAAAATAATAGGCTATCGATGACCTGTGATAAGAAAATACGAAGGCAAATTGTCTCTATTCTATAAAACGCCTAACAATATATTTGTGCGTATCTACGAAGTAATTTTTTTTATACAACTAGAGTGGCAAACAAGCATACGGCCCACCTGATAGAAAACGGTTACCGCAGCCTATTTACGCTTACAATACCGAAGTATCACTTGCGCGTTGCCACTCTGTGTTCGGCGAGTTATACTGTACTGGCATAATGGGACAAATCCCTCTGCTACCAACACAATATAACAATCCTCCCCTCTCCCCAAGGAGCTCATTACTGGAAACCTTATTCACCGCGTAGGAACACAACACAAAAAATTGTGTTATTTGGCTAGGGACTTCTATAAGGTGGAGGTCCTGCCCCAGTCGGGCAGCTCCAAATTAGAACGGGAAACCCGTTGTGCCCTACCTCTCTTATATATACAAATAAATATGTATAAGAGGGGCCTAACGTACCTCATCGTACTAATATATCTTAATATATATATTTCTTGTGTGCGTGTGTATGTGACTGAACTCCTCCTAAACGACTGGACCGATTTTGATGAAATTTTTTGTGTGTGTTCAAGGGGATCTGGGAATGGTTTAGATTCACAATTGGACCCGATAGGTGGCGCCACCATCTTTTTTTTTTCCACCCGAGCGAAGCTGGGCGGGACCACTAGTATGTATGTAAGTATGTACTTTATTCGATAGTGCGATAAGGACAGCTTTAATAGACGTCACATATATCTGTCCCTTTCGCACGTTTGAATCATGATGAAATTATAGCGTCTTTATACGGCTCTAGTGCGGTCCATAGCTTCGAGGATTAATAAACGTGATACCTATATTTATACGGTATTTGTTTTAGTTCGGTGAAGTGAAGTATCTAACTGAATTGAATTATTTATTATTATTCATTAATGATAAATACTTTTCTCTATTCTCAAAAGAAATATGGAAATTATTGTATAATTTTCAAATTTTTTTAAGAAATTTATTATAATAATAATATATAATATATCCACACGCCTTCCCACAAGGGCCCCCGAAGGGGTAGGCAGAGGTGTATAGGTAATACCCACACACACACACCCATTTTCCGCCAGAGGTATATTATTATTAGAAATAATTTAGATTTTGCAAATACATACGCAATTGCCTTGAACCCAAATATATAGGGTTTTTCTGTAAAGGGGAATTCGGCGCGTTATTTTTTTTCTCACTAAAAACCTGTTGCATTTCCAAATCACAATTCTCAGTACAGAGGAACTCATTGCTAAATGTATACCGGGTTTGAAACTAAGTACAACTTTGAGGGACTCAAACGTCATACTTACGTAAGTAGGTATCAACAATCCCAATATTTTCAATCAATTGAAGCTTACATTCTTTTTTTTTTTTGGGAAACTAGAAACGTATAAATGGCCACTTACCCGCAGCTTTCAAGATGTCAAACACCTTAGCATTGGTCTGGTTAGAAATGGCGGCTTTTCCCTCCAAGTCGTGTGCCTTAACGCCATCGCCAGCTGTGATCCTGTCCTTATTGAGGAGCAAACACTGTCCTGGATTTTGAGGAAGGTCATAGACCTGCTTGGTTTTACCCTCAATCAAGAGAGCGCCCAGTTTGTACCCGTTGACTGAAATCATAAGCAAAGATTATTGCTTCACTACATAAAGCATTCTATCTATTCTAGGTACTTAATTATCTACCCTCTGTCGAAATTAAGTTTTTTTTTTTTAATTTTTCCATTAAACATATTACTCTATCCTTCCAGTTTCAACGAATTATTTTTGTAAATGAAAACCGAAAGCTTAATAGTTGTTTAGCTTACGGAACCCTTAAAACCGTGCAAAACAAACTATACCTACCTAATATTGTCCGCAGATAGAACTTGGGTAAGACGTCTGATAAAGTCAGGTTTTTTCTACTTTTGTAGGAATATAATATATGCCTTGAATAATATTACTCAATAGAAGTTGGTAAAGGTATTTGACCAGTCAAGTGTATTATAATTATTACTAATAATTTTCGTAATATCGGCAGGGTTATCGTTAGGATCAAGGAATTTCATCAATACAGTTGGACGGTCACTGTTCTGGACATGTAGGCAAAGCAAAAAGTGTGGTTATATAATAATAAAGCCAATACGAACGTAAAAAAGATCAAACATATAATTTACAATCAAGGCCGAATGAGCTAACTCCGTGTTAAAAAATCAACTAAGTGTTTCACGTGAGAAAACAAAAGCACGTATTTCCACGTATCATGAATTGAAAGAATACTATTAGAATTTAGTAGGGTTATACAAGATGACAGTTGATCAAAAAGTAAATAAAAAGTTGTAGTTGTAGTTACCTTCTTTTGGATTGGACATTTTAAGATGTTTCGATTGTCAGCGTAATTATTTATCTCGAAGCAATTTTCTAGCAGAGTGGAGATCGCGCGATGTTTCTACAACACAGCGAGGGCCTTTTATAAAGTTTCGGCTTCGAAGCACCAGAGAAATATCTCCACGTGCTCTCCGACATAAGCACGCCGGGCGACTTTTGGTTTGATAACACTTCACTATAGCTCGAACGGTCTGCTTGATACTAGTTATTTGATTGATAAGGTTATTTGCTTACTTAAATCAATTAATAGCTTATTTTTAAACTCAAATCGAATGAAACATATAATAAGTCCTCATTCATTTTGTCACTTAATATACATTTGCTAGTGGTAGGCAGTTATTATCGACTCCTATAAATCAGCCTTGCAAGAAAATCAATGTCATCAAACGTGAATAGACGTTCATAAATAAGTTCTCATATCTTAGCTTCTGAAAAATAAAAAAATACATACAATTTTATATTGTTACAAATTTTGCAAACAATTTGTGAATTGTCTAAAGATCAAGACGGCTCAGTCGTAGTAACTATATTGTCATCTCTTTCATAGAGCGAGATATGCGATCGCACACTTAACTTAACGTCAATTCAAAATTTTAATACGGCTGGTTTGGTTTCAATTAATTTCTTGATACACAACTTGTCGCACGACATCGGCCCACACGAAAATACAATATATATTTTTAGTGATACATCACAATATTATTTGGTGTTATTCAGTTCAGCACAGGTGAGTTGTTTCATAATTGTCATATGTTAATCTAATTGCGACATGAACTAGAAAATAAAGTTCGTATTTGGTATTTGGTTACTTAAGTCTTGACATAGTAGTAACTAAATAATGGACCGCATGGTTTCTATTTACCATGCGTAAGTCACAGCCGCTTAAATAAATACAACCTCTTTCTGTCGATCTTTAAAAGTAGAAGGGTTATGTTTTTAAAGCCTTCCCTATGCATAATTCATGTGTTCACATTACGTACTACTTTTATGTAATTTTGTTTATAAACATCAATGGTTCCAACACTTACATAGGCTCCTGGTGGATTTTATTTTAAATTTTAATGAGCTTTAAATACATCATAAACTTAATATAAAAATAGATTTTGAGTTTTTGTTAAAATATTTTTGTAATATACATACCAATCTCAATGGAATCTCTTAACATTGTTGATGAACTCATAGCAAATATTTGAATTAAGAACAAACAATACATGATTCCAATTAGGGTAGTGTATACATAAAAAAAACTGTAAAGTTTTCTGTAAAGTCTTTATTTATGTAAAAGAGAACTTTGATCAACTAATGTCTGGTTGGGAATAATTGCATTCATAGTGAAATAGTAATTGTATTTTGCAACCTGAAGAACAAGATAGAAATAGGGGCCATCAAACAAAGACTTGGCATTGCCGTCTTCCATTGCTTATCAACCAATTTATATGAAGTCTATAAATGTGGAGTCATATAAGGGACTAGGTCTCCCGATGGTTAGCAATTGGTATAGGCAAATTGTGCTGATAAACAACAAATTGTGGACGTATTCACTTGAAAGGAATATGCTAGTCATTGATATTTATGCTTCTTCAAAGGTACAATTGTGGAAAATGTAATGAGTATCATACAGTAAAAATAGTATGTTAAAATTGTAAGAAAAAAAAGCTGCTCACTTTTATTCAGAATGAATTATAACATTTTTTTTTAAATACTATGTAGTTTGTGACTTTTTTGGCTGACTTAATAAAAAGAGGAGGTTTCTTAATTTTAATTTAAGAAACCTTATTGATGAGACGACTCACAACTGATGAGCTTATTCATCAGTTGTGAGTCACAAGTTGATTCTTCTTTATTGCTTGGTAACTTGTAGGTATTTCAGTCTGACCCTGTAAGTATACCCAAATAGGTATATATTTAATTTATTTAGTCAAGTTAGATTACAATCACATTAGAACTATAACAAACAAAACAGAGCAATACAGTTTGGGTAAAATAATTACGATCATTGTTTTCTTGGCTGTAGCTAGGTGTATTGGTAGGTGTACTATAACACTTGTCCAGGCCCCAAAGGGGTATACAGTTAATATCAATCTCATGTTTCCACAGACATTTATTAGTATACTAAGAACCTTGTAATGTGTTAATTGCTAGATTTTGATGAAGTGATGCTAGCTTCTTTTATGGTATACTTAAGCCCATCAAAATCAAAATATTTTATTCAACGTAAGGGACACAGGGAACACTTATTGAACGACACGTTTAATATATACTAAAGTTACCACCGTTTACAAGAAAAAATACCTGCCAGGAGAAGAAACGGCGAAACAAACTCCCTGGTTTGCTTTTTTTAACATTTGTTCCCTTTTACGTAGGGGTAGGAAAGATTAAAGTTACATATATAAACTCTGTACAAGAGGAGCAATTCATTGCCATGCATGGCCATCATTAAAATATAGTAGTATAGTGAATAAATAGTAGTAGAAACCTTCAGAAAATACTAATTGACTAGCTGTACCAATGCCATACTGTGGCAAATTGTGCTTGTATGAAAGAGAATAAAAACTTTTACTGACACTCAAAATAGCTAAAAACAATCCTTAAAGGGGAATGTTTGTTGTGTCAATATTGAGGCTCAATTGGTGCTTCCAACAAGTTTTTAAAGCATATAGAAACTACTTGACACATATATAAGACTAGCTGTGTCCCGTGGCTTAAAATTGATTTCATTATTATAATTTTAGTTAGATTTATTGTTAATTCAACTGATGATCTATCTCTGTGCAAAATTGCATCCAATTCCGTTCAGCCGTTCTGGCGTAATTGAGTAACAAACATCCATACGTATTCACAATCTTACGCATTATAGGTAATATAAGTTTTAAATGCTACGTTGCAGAAATTAAATGTTACTACCTAAGTATATATTTTTATTTTCTCTAAACAAAGATCAATAAGGTTAAATAGTGTTCACTCTTATTCCTGCTATTGTTCCTGCTTTGTTTTCCATTAAAGATTTTGACACGCTAAGTACTGTAAGTAAGCTCTCCTCTCTCTAGGAGGCTATTAGTGGTCTGAGACGGAAAGAGAGTCGATCCAACTTGCTTTTTATACAACGGATTGACAGCATCGAGCCTGATAGCATTTGGCGAGCCACTTATTCAGTTGTGTCCTACACATCGTTTTGGTTTTCAATGGCGACGGCCCGTAAAATATTCCGATAGCTACTTAGCTGTCCCGCCAATGTCGTGTGGTAATTGAGAACATGATGTTGATTGATCGATAGATTGATTTAAGGCTCTTGACCCGTGTTGATAACAATTACATTGAGCAAAGACAAATTTCAGCATGGCGAACTTCCGTATAGAATATTTGAAAATAATAATTGAAAAGCCGTGTGATTATACTTAGCAGTCGCCTGCAACGCAAAGGTTGCAAGGTGGTCTTTACCAATGAGTATTTTATGAACGCAAATTTTGTGATTTATCACACCACGACATTTACGGTGAAGGAAAACATCGAGACGAACTGCATACGTTTGAGAAGACATTGAAAAAACATGCAAGGGTTGGAAAGTCGCTCATTATCTGGCACTTGGCACCAAAACAAAATCATATTATGAGTCTCACTGTGTGGAATATTTGGGACTTAGCTGAGTACGAGAATCTAGTTTGTTTTCCTTACCTACCGCATGAGCCTAATATTGTGGTAGGTAAAGTATCAAATTATAGTAAAGTGCACGATCACTATACTAATTTGATACTTTAACAAGGCGATCGTCAGTTTCAACGTCGTCATTAAGATCACAAAATAACAGCATGATGAAACATGTCCTAGTAAGTTGCAACAATTCAATTGCGCAGACGCAATCCAACAATAGACGTTTTTGCTACATTGCAAATTCATTTGACGTCCAGCGGTATTGAAATAAATAAAAACAAGCCTATTATTGGTACAATATTTCCTGTCTATTTTATTGATTAACGTCGCATCGAGTAATTTGTGACCTGAATTGGTTTATATTTTTATGTATAAGAGCCGTAGTGGCCAAGTGTACGTGTCCTACAACACAAAGATGGCAAGTTCGAATCGCGACTGTACAAATAAGTTTTTCTCAACTCAAGTACCAACGGTGATTAGTCACACCACGAACTTTGCGGTGAAGGAAAAAACTGAGAGAAAACCTGGATACGTTTGAGAAGAAATTCAAAGGCATATGTATAGTCGTGCTTGAGTAACGGCGATGGACTCTCCATCTGACACGTTGGTACCTAAAATAAATCTCCGGCGGAAAGTAGGCCTTCGTGTAAGGGTTCTCGAAGGATTGGAGCTGTCGGAAGAGGTGTGAAGGTACCCACACGCCCACTTTTCGCCGGAGCAAATGATTGGTTTGTAGGATTTTTCTAATGCAATTTTACCTCTAAGCCGCATTAAAATTTAACACTTGATTACGTCCCTACTTTTATTTGTGTGCATTCTGCAACTGTTTGTCAATATGGAATTCCGTGATTAATTTTATTTCTAGAACTAAAATCTGACAATTACTACTTATCTGAAACTTTACCAATATTCGCTTCTCAAGAGACGATTGCGGTTATCTCCAATAATTAACAATGGCTAATGAGAGGAATGTTGTTGACCCATTTATCCGTATCGCCTGTCATAAGGTCCACAATACAGATGTATAGTGACTGTGTATTATTATAATCTGACTAACGGGACTGGCCCATTAATATATCTCTATGACAGAAGTGTAAAATTATGCAAAATCAAAAACCCATACAAAATTGTGACAGAACTGTGTCACAATCGGCAACAGCAAAGGGTTTTTATAATAATAATAATTTGCTCGTAAAAAAATCCTCCCGCCTTCCCACAAGGGTTAATTTTCTTACAAACACATACATACATTGGAGTATTAAATATAGAAGTCACTGTAATCCTAACTTGCGTCGGATATTAATTAGATCTTAACTTATGTTTATGTTTTTTTAATGCATATGATCGCTTTTTGTACGGTAGTATATCGACAAAACACAATTTATTAATACACTGTCTCCCTGTTTATATCCTCTAAACGTCTGGACCAATTTTGATATAAAACTTTCACTGGCACATAGCTAATGTTATTAGAATTGAACGCGCGAACACGTTAGTTAAATATGTGGTTATAGCTATCGCTAGTAAACGTTACGCTCACAAACAAGTCATTTGCACAATATCAATTAATATTCCTTAGTGTTAATTGCTTCTATATATCTTTATCAGAGAACGTCAGTTCGAAGGCACTTTCCATTCATATTTATAGGGCTTTGTGGACTGTAGGCAGAAGTACTTACGAAATATCAGTTACACAATACTTCGGCTTAGAGATCGTAGAAAGGTAATGCCCGAACGTAACTGATCCTATTGATTGCGTCAAGATTAACTTACAACAGCTGATGTTGAGATAAAGAGATGAAACGTGCTCAATTACTTCAATTTTAAGGCCTCTTTGTAAATATGAATCACATGTAATACAAATACACAGGTATAGTCAATTATGAGATCGCAGCACATTAAAGACCTTGGTGTTACATTCGACCGAAAGCTTAACTTCCACGAGCACATCGATTTGATAGCAAAAGACTGTTTCAAGCGCCTAGGATTTATTCTCCGAAACACGCGGGACTTTAACAGTATTCAGGCTCTGGGATTGATTTTCAGTCCGCAGCAAACTAGAATCGAGTGCTTGCGTGTGGAATCCACACGAAAGCAAGTACTCGATTCTACTGGAAAATGTACAGAAGGCCTTTCTCAGATACCTGTATAAAAGGTGTTACGGCTACTACCCGTACATGTACCCTACGAGGTTCCTGCTGGGCAGTCTGGGGTACAATTCCTTGGAGGTCAGGAGAAAGCGCGACCAGTTGGTAATCGCGCTGAAAACAATTCATGGTCACATTGATGCTCCCGCCCTCCACGATCAACTGTGTCGGTTCCATGTGCCCGACAACTACTCGCGCTTTAGGAAGCACAAGCTGTTTGCCGTACCCGCGGAGCCGAACAGTCGCGCGAGCGCGCTCCCCTGTTCCGCGCACCCTCTCCGCACTCAACGCTCTTCTGGAGGAATATCCTTGCTTGTGATTGTGATTTGTTTGCGGATGACTGGAAGGATATCTTGTTAGTATGTCTGGAGTACTGTGAGAAGACAGTATGAAAGCGTGTAACTATTAGTGTAAGTGGCATTGGCCGTTCTAATATGGAAAATAAAAAAAAATAAAAAAAATAGTTTATTTACAATAACAACAGTCAACAATATTTACAATAAACAGTTGTAACTATTGTATGTAGAGACTGATGAATGTGGACGAAGCGAAAGAGGTATGTAAGTCTAGAGAGTACTGGCGCTCTATACTCTCTGTCTACCCCTTTAGGGACTCGGCGTGATGATATGATGGTGAACTAACTACTTACAGATACAATATTTGACCCAAATTTGTATCTCGAGGCAACGTGTCAAGAGTAGCAGCATTGCCACCCTGGATAGCAATGCTGATTATCTAAGCGTTATATATTATATTAAGATTTGAGAGCTTATATTGAGATCTAAGAAGAGTTTATTATATGGGGCCTTAAAGTTTCCCGTAGGGACTCCGTTTAATCAAACAGTTATTTTTGTACTGTTTGACCTCTACAAAATAATGTAATATGTAAAAAGAAAACTAAATCGTGAAAACTTACAATTCATTAAGTTCCGTTTCTTTTTGCCAATGTATGTCATATTAATCTGGGTGTAGATGAGACTTTGGAAACCATTTTTTGCAGTAAGATATTTTTGTAAGTCCTAGAGCGGCGCTATAGGACTCTTATAATAAATTCAAAGACGTATGTATAGTCGTGCCTGAGTAAAGTCGACGGAGTCACCATCGACTTTACTCAGGCACGACGAAATTCATCTCCGGCGGAAAGTAGGTTCTACCTACACACTTCTGTATTCCCCTTTGCGGACCCTTGCGGAAAGGTGTGACGGGACAATATGTTTAGGAACCAATGAAAGATAACGACTTAATAGGTGGATAGCTCACAAATATTTCTGAATAGAAACTCAAGTTTACAAACCTTTCGTGCCGACTATAAATGTCTTAGAATATCATAGTTACATATAGAATGAATTATCGTCCATTTGCATTATCTTGTTTGCTTCGACCCCCTGTGGAAATGTACTCAAATGTCACAAGATAAGTGGTCCCCCGCGGCCTGGGGCTGCTGGTGACGAAACCACGCGACACGATTGCTCTATCCTCGTGTTTATATTTTCACTATCACAGTGCCAATAATATTTTTGTTTGCTCATCTTTCCTTACGTCATTTCATAGTCGTAGTTATTTGGCCTAAATTAATGTTTATCAGACCCCCAATAGGGTCACGTTGATACTACGTATAAATAATACCGCGAGTCACTTGCGTCAGTTGTTTTGTGTTAAGGGAGATTGTTTTTTTTTTGCTGTCATTCCAATTGCAAGCTTTGTGTGTGACGTCCATGGATGTACATATATATTTAAAGTGACTACTGTTTATTTATTGAATATAGCGTGACGATACGCCTTCTGGTTTTGTGATATTGTGTATTACTTGGAACGCTAAAAGAGTCTGACACTATCTAAGGGCTAGGGTAAGCGAATAGAGTACGTAGCACATGAGTTATAGTTGTATGCTTACAGTTACATACATAATATAATAATAATATATAATAATAAAATAATATAGACCACTTCTTTCCACTTGCTACGATCCATACTTCTATCGCTTCGTCCACTTTCATTATTCTCTTCATACATGCTCTATGGTTTAGGGTACTATTGACCTGGCCTTTTTGTTGACAGTTATGTCCAAATAATTACTAATCTAATAATGGTGAATTTTGAATATTATCAAGCAGTGAACTGAAGCTTTATCAAGCTTCATAAACTTCGTCGAAGAGGCTTGGGTCATATTTATAAAAAAAAAATATAATATCCAAATATTGGCGTAAATTTTATATAAATTTTTCAATGTTTGTCTTTTCAGAGGACTGCTGTATAATAGCTGCTGTGTAATAGTTGAAAGTTTTTTTTTTTAACAAAAAGGTCGGGTTACGAAATTTGACATGTGGCTGTATCTTTTCGATTGTCAGTGGAACTTCTGATTCTCTTTTCGTATACTTCACACCTAATAGGATCAACGTGAAAGTTAAAAGCGTAATCTATGCATGTTTGTTACTCGGGCACGCGCTATCGACTGAACAGATTCGAATTAAATTAATAAAGGTGTTAGCGTATACCTCTACATATATTTGTATATCCCAATATGTTCTTTAAGTTAATTTTAATATACCACACATTTAATAACTAAGTACATATTAAATAATATTGTGTACAAGTGCTCCTGACGTCATTTGTAGTTAATTGATAATTAAATGAAGAAGATAAGCTCTTTACGCATTTACGTGTATATGTATTTATAAAACTTGCGACACAAAGATCGCAAGTTTGAATCCTGACTGAACCAATGAGTTTTTATGAACTTCACGTAGTGATTAATCACACCACAAGCTTTACGGTGAAGGAAAATATCGAGGGAAAACCTACACATGTTTGAGAAGAAACTCGCCACCTGTCACGCTGCCACCTAAATGTATATCCGGCGAAAAAAGGGTGTAACATTTCTGCCTAAATAAGTTATTACTGTTTTGGCCTTAAGTGGAAGGATGCCGTGAGCTTCCAAATGCAACGTTAATTATGCCAGAATTATACGAGACAACTTTATCTAAATTAAGATAGGTGTTTAATTGAGACGGGTTCATCAAAGTCATCTCTAGCGTCATTATATAATATCATTATCGTTACAATATTCTTGGACGTTGTTAAGATACGTATTTTTTGTGGCTGCTTTATTATATCCTACAGTCTGGCACTAGCATCGTGACATGTTGTTAGCGCGCTCTGTGCACTGGGGTCCAATCTCCGCTGGAAATTAACAGTTGATTTTCCATATCAGTAAGTGTTTGATTGAACAGACGTCGAAGGCAAAAGTAACCTTTACAAGTATTATTTATAACAAGCTGTGCCCGCGACTTCGTCCGCATGGAGTTTTACATAAAAGTTATTGTTTAATTTCTTACAATGAAAGTAGCCTAAGCTACTCCTTATTACATCAGCTATCTGCCAGTGAAAGTCCCGTCAAAATCGGTCCGGCCGTTTCAGAGATTACTCGCAACAAACAGATAGACAGACAGGCAAAAAAAATTATAAATGTGATTTTGCTACATGTACCGTGTATCCATATGCATTTAGCAAAAGCTTTTAAGAGGTTATTTTAATATTACAAACAGACACTCCGATTTTTTTTATTTGTATTTACAGATTGAGAATTACTACTACCACGAGCTTTACGGTGAAGGAAGATGGAGGCATATTGTAATCTAAGCTAAACTTATCTATAATTATGCTTGATACGTCAAATAAATATGTCCGGCGGAATCCCTATACCCCTTCGGGGACTTGTGGGTAGGCGTGAGACCCCTTAGGGGACCTTTGTGGATAGGCGTGAGGATATATTAAGCAAATATTATAAAGAGGCAAAGTTTGTATGTTTGCATGCGTTAATCTGAGGAATATATCGTTGCAGTACGGCATGGAGTGTCCCCAAGGACCTTCATATGCCGGACCGGGACTGGCAGCGGGCATGGAGCGGCTCACAGGGGACTGTAGGTGTGATAAGACGAGCGAAGTCAAAGTACGAGGCAAGCGATACGGACGAGGCGCAGTGGAATCTGGTGAGAATACGATTTCCACTACAATTGCAGTGGCCGAGTGGTTCGAGCAGTTGCCTGCAACACAAGGATTGCACGTTCCAATCCCGACTGTACCAATGAGTTTTCTGTGCTTAAGCTTAACCTGCATACGTTTGAGAATATGTTTAAAGACTAGCTGTGCCCGCGACTTCGTCCGCGCGGAAAAGTGATATTAAGCAGCATTTTTTTTACCCCCTTAAGGGTAACATTTTTACAAACTTTGAATGTAATATTAATTTATATGTAATCAAGAGCCTAAAAAATAAGTTTCAAGCTTCTAGCTTCAAAAATGACGAAACTTCCATACAAACTTTAATCCCCTATTTCAACCCCTTACAACCCTTTTTCGCATTAAAAAGTAGCCTATGTCCTTCCTCAAGCTCTAGGCTATCTCTGTACCAATTTCATTTAAATCGGTTCAGTAGTTTAGGCGTGAAAAGGTAACAGACAGACAGAGTTTCCTTCGCATTTATAATATTAGTAGGGATGTATGTATAGCCGTGCTTCAGTAATGGCGATGTCGAATCTGTCACGTTGGCAGGTAAAATATGTCGCCCGCGAAAAGTGGATGTGTGAGTATTACTACCCAGTAGGAAGTGGGTAGTAATTAGGTACACACTTCTGCCTATTCCATCATGGACCCTTGTATATATGAATGTTACATTAGTCACGTAGGGATGCCAACGAACACACCGAGTTAATGCAAAAATATTTTTCAGATCACAGTTAAGTATACCCAAAAAAAAAATTTTTGTTCACTATTTCCCACCTCTCTATCAGCCGCCATCTTCCTTAGACACCACATATAGAAAGCCTAACGCCGTGTCAGCCTTGCACAAATCCACTCCAACTAATCCCTTGTCAACGTACTGTATTGACAGATACCGACATAAAGCAAATTACAAGTATAACACCAACAATATACACGACCTTCAAAATCCCGATAGCGGTATCGCGAGATACCACTGGTCTGGTTAAATTTATCTCCGTTCAGAGATTATCACGTATGATGAAACAGCAGCTATAGGTCAGCGTGTATGGCAACAGACTCTGGGATACGATCACGTGACATATATATATAGCAAGTGTCAAGCATACCTTCAGTTGAGCGCTTTTTCAAAACTACTCTAGAATTTTCTGAACTTAACAGTGATTAGTCTCACCGTGACCTTTACGGCGGCGAAGGAAAACATCGATAGGTAACCTGCATACGTCTGAGAAGCAATTCAAAGGCGTATGTATAGTCGTGCTTGAGTAACGGCGATGGACTCGCCATCTGTCACGTAAATACCCGGCGAAAGGGGTGTTGTTTCCCGCTCTGGTTTGTAGGTAGGCATAAAGATAACGATAAAATTATATACATGCATATCATCACGCCGAGTCGCACACGTGGTAGGCAGAGTAGAGCGCCAGTTCTCTCTAGACTTCTTTAGAGACTTCTTTTGCTACAACCCCATCCATCAAACGTGTTTAGAAGATTTGCTTTGAAGTTTGAAGAAGTTTGAGACTAGATTAATATGTTTGGAACCGTCCCAATGTATTAATATAACATTATTATTGCAGGCTTGACACACGAATGCGGAGTATTCGGCGCGATCGGCACAGGAGAGTGGCCGACACAGGTGGACGTGTCGCAGGTCATATGCCTCGGGCTTGTCGCGTTACAACACAGGTACCCATCATTTGTGCACCCATCACTAACTGTGCCTCGCGGTTTTCGCCCGCGTAAAAATTACATACATACATATCATCACGCCAAGTCCCTAACGGGGTAGGCAGAGAGTATAGAGCGCCAGTTCTCTCTAGACTTACATAACTCTTTCGCTTCGTCCACATTCATCAGTCTCTTCATACATGCTCGTCGGTTTCGACTACTCTTAACGTAAGCGTAAAAATTTATTAAAAATATCCTGCAACGTAAAGTTATACATGTGGAATCTAGCTACTTTCTGAAAATCCCATAAAACCATAGTTCGAAGTAAGTATACACTTTAATAATGCCGACATTTTGTAATTTTTGGAGTTATTTGTTTTTTGCATCGTCATTAGGATACACATATTGTATAACTTATAGAAGACAACTGTTCTATTTTTGTTTTCTATTTTAAAATAGAACAGTTGTCTTTACTTGGATAAGTATATAATAATATAATATATCCTCACGCCTTCCCATAAGGGTAAATAAGTATAAGGTAGATAAGTATAACCATAGAGCTAAAAATACTCTCAGGACACAAATGGCATTTTTTTTTGTGTCCTTCGAGATCACATCTGTTTAAATAGTACGATTCAGTTCGCCGCTGAAGATACAATTTAGAACTGAGACCGTAGCGTTAAAGTTGGTACTTTTAATTGTACATTTAAACTCGATAATTGTTGACGTCGCGTTCAGAAATACATATATTAAAAAGTTGCGGTAATGTCCCGCCATGATATTGATAAGCGTTTCAGAGAAATGCAAATTAATGTTATGGTTTATAGCATACTTCCTACACACATGAACTGAAGCCTTGTTTCAAACAGTAAAGCTTTGTTTTAATGCAGGTCGTTTGAATAGTCCATGAAGGCAGGGATTCCCAATCTTGTTTATGGAATATATATGTATGTTAAAATATTGCGATAATGCCGCCAAAATAACCTTCATTTGGCATCATGTGAAACATCTATAGCCGCACGTAAAACCGATTTCTGGCGTGGCGACGCATGCCGTGGCGACGCGTCGCCATACTTCAGTTACCATCGACCAATTGTCACAGTAATACCGTCCTCAGAGGAAACATCGAATATAACTATTACCGAAGTCGACGACGTTACGAATTAAGTAGTAACGATTTGAAATAAATTCGTAAATATTTTGTATTTAATGAAAATAAATGTTTATTCAATAAATAGTCATCTAGAAAAAAAGACGTCATATTTTATTTTATCATTATGACATATTTAGTTCCTATCACAATCTGTTCTTTTCTGCATATTACTTTTACAAAATAATGTCGATGTTTCACATCTGTCAGGCGTCCCGTGACGGCTCACATTTTTTTCCCACTAGCTATGACTATAAATATAATATATCCTCACGTTCCCGAAGGAGTAGGCAGAGTTGTGCAGGTAGAACCCCACTTACTGCCAGATATAAATTTCAGTCCATCGCCGTTACTCAATAGCAATCTATACATACTTCTCAAACTTTTGCGGGTTTCCTCTCAATGTTCTCCTTCACCGTAAAGCTAGTGGTGTGACTAATAAACGTACATACATAAGTTCAGAAAAAAGTTATTGGTACAGTTGGGATTCGAACTTGTAATCTTTGTTCCTCAACTCGAACCATTTGGCCACCACGGCTCTAGTAACAATGTTGTCTTTAGAAATAAAACCTTGTACGTTAAACCCCATCACTGTATTTATTTCAGTTGTATAGGTAATTTTGGGTTAATAAGATCTCGTGAGCTAAGTGAAGCTTACTACAATATATAAGTGAAAACCACATCATTATCGGGTAAGCCGTTTCAGAGATTAGCGTGCACAAACGTACAGATAAACAGACAAAAATTCTAACAATCATTGTTTTGGGTGCTTTATGAGTTGATAAAGGTGCCAATAATTATTTTTTCATATATATCTTACACTAGCTGTCCCGCCCAGCTTTGCTCGGGTGAAAAAGTTAAATTGCCCGTAACACGATCGCAGCGCCACCTATCGGGTCCAATTGTAAATCTAAACCATTCTCGAATCCACCTCAAGACACAAAGAAAGGGATAGCTTGGCACGGGTGAAAAAGTTAAAATTCCTAAAACTCGATCGCAGCGCCACCTATCGGGTCCAATTTAATATAGCCTATGTTACTCGGGGATAATGTAGCTTTCCAAAGGTGAAAGAATTTTTGAAATCGGTCCAGTAGTTTCGGAGCCTATTCATTACAAACAAACAAACAAACAAACAAACAAACAAACAAACAAACAAACAAACAAACAAATCTTTCCTCTTTATAATATTAGTATAGATGTACAGACGGCGATCCGTAACATTTTTATTATATGTATCAAATGGATATCAATTTATCACTATATTATTTGGTCTAGATAATTAAGATTATTTTCAACAAACATCAATCAAGGTCACTCAGTATCAGTGCAAACTAGGGCCTTATTCACTGCTGTTTATTTGTCAACCAGGGGTCAGGAGTCTGCGGGCATAGTGACGTCAGAGGGCAAGAGCGCGCGCACATTTAACGCCCACAAGGGCATGGGGCTCATCAACAACATATTCAATGACGAGGCGATGAAGAAACTCAAAGGAAACCTCGGTATTGGCCACACCAGGTAAGGACATTGGAAATGTGACCTTATGATTCAATAATAGAATATAAATTGTATGTTACATCTTCATATCTCCACGCCTTTCCACTAGAATCCCCGATGGTTTAGGCTTGTAGTACAGTAGTACCTACACACACTTTTCACTGCAGATTTATTTAAGGTGCCGACGTGACAGATGGCGTGTTGATCACACTTTCGATACGTCTTTGAATTTCCTCCCAAACGTATGTAGGTTTCTTCTCGATGTTTTCCTGCATCGTAAAGCACGTTATATGTCTGATCACTGTACTAAAGTTCAGAAAAATCACAGGTACAGTCGGGATTTGAACTTGTAATCTTTGTGTTGCATGCAACTACTCGGAGGCAATAAGGCACCGAGGCCTTTTCTGTAATAAAACAATAATAAAATGAACATTTTGTTATGAAAGATCTTCTATAACAGGTATTTTTATATTTACAAGCAGGCCTCAATAACGATTGTTACTTTTTCTTCACAATAGGATTTATAATTATTGCCAAATTCTTGTTCTTTACTAATCGTAAAATTCTCGCCCTTAGTTTTTTAATTTATAATGCTCAAAACCCAGCTAGCAATCATAATTCTCAATTATTGAAATTGTACGCATCTGAGAAGTATCGAACATGCGACCTTTGCGTTGCAGTTCGAAAACCATGGAGTTTCTTGCCGGTTCTTCTCCATGGGAGCGACCAACCCGAACCGTGCTTCTTCTTTTTCGTCGTTTTATAAGTGCCCACCTGGGCCTATGTGAAATATAAAGATTTTGTTGATTTGATTTGCAGTTACTATAACCGCTCGGCCACCACGGCAATTCACCAACGAATCGGTTTCATCAGCATAGGTTGATAGACCTATCGAACACGCTACTTTTTCCAGTTCTGTAGTAATAATTCACCAACGAATCGGTGTCATCAGCATAGGTTGATAGGCATAGGCCTATCGAACACGCCACTTGTTCCAGTCCTGTAGTAATTGCTCCTAGGAAAACTAGTTTAACAAATGCCTTTGGTAAGGTATTCGACGTCGGCGGCCAGTGAGGAGGTGAACTGCCAGCCCTTCGTGGTACATACCGCGCACGGGGCGCTGGCCGTGGCCCACAACGGGGAGCTGGTCAACTGTAGCAGTCTCCGCAAGATGGTGAGACACAAGGACTACGTAAAAAAAGGGAAACAATATTAAAAAGAAAACAGGGTCTGTTCCTCCGTTTCTTCTCCTTTTTCTTTTCTTGGAAACAGTGGAAACAGACCAAACCCGCTAAACTATAAGCTTTTCTATTAGCGTTCAAGTTATCCATAATCAGTGTCGAATTAAGCGCGGGACCAAGTTCTGCAACATGGGTTTGTATGAAAAACTGGTGTTTTAGGTGTTGGGGCGCGGAGTAGGTCTGTCCACGCACTCGGACTCCGAGCTCATCACGCAGGCTCTGTGCCTCAACCCCCCCGAGGGGGAGACCAACGGCCCCGACTGGCCGGCCAGGATCAACCACCTTATGAGGTAACCTTGTCATCTACATGCTCTCCCACAGGGACCGTATATAACATAATTTAATTGCTGCCTACTTGACGGCCGTCTAGTCTAGTGGTTAGAGCTCCTGACTGCAAAACTTGAGGTCGCAGGTTCGATTCCCGCTGAGGGCAGTTATTTGTGTGATGGACACGACTATTTGTACCTTAGTCTTAGATGTCCTATGAATCTATGTTTATAACACAAGTTTTGCAAATTTGGGGCAATGTCAATGTATGTGTCAAATTAAGAAAATTAAATCAATTGTTTTATAATCTTAAGTTAGATTTGGTTTTACGCTAACGTATACGTATACACGTATCATGCCTTCCTCGATAAACGGACAAGTGCAAAAAAAAAGTGATTAGATTTACGCGTTGAAACGAACAAACAAACTCGTTATAATGTTGGCGGTTTTGTTAGGTATATTAGATGATAGATATTATATAAATGATAGATAAGATATTTTAGATGCCAACGTGACCAATAGTGAGTCCAAGTCGTTATTCAAGCACACAAGCATATGCAGGTTTCCTTTCGATGTTATATTTCGCCGTGTAGCTCGTGGTGTGACTAATTACTGTACCTAAGTTAAGAAAAACTCGAGCTTGGAACTTGCGATATTTCAGGCAACTACTCGGACCACTCGGCCCTACGTTATTACATTATATATTTATAATATTGTATTTGGCTTATTCAGGTTGGCTCCGCTGAGTTACTCCCTGGTCATAATGCTGAAAGACAAAATATACGCCGTGCGGGATCCTTACGGGAACAGGCCGCTGTGTCTGGGGAAGATACTACCTCTCGGCTCATCTTGTAAGTCTTTTCAAATACTTGCCTTAAAATTTAGAAGTTAGTTATTTAAGTTAGTTATAAGCGGGACAATCACATTTTACATTAAAGGGTTACTAACAACATATCTGCTAACGTTAGCGGTAATCGTTAGCGCCCGCAATAGTTTTGGTTGACATTCCGATTTTCATATATGAATATACTTGTATGAACCAGAAGAGCTCTGTCTAAAAAGGACTTATGCTCTTTGCTCTCTCTGTATGAGGACGTCCATAAGCGGATAACCGCTTACTATCAACGGATCGCATGCTTGTACCTCCCTTAGTGGTACATATAAATTATTTGTATGCAGGGTTTACCAGTAAGGGAGGTACTATGATTGATATACAGGTTGTCTCAGAATATCACAGGTGCATTGTAGAACTTGTCGCGTATTGGGAATATATCCTCAAAATGAAGGAATAAAACGAATTGCAAAAAATAACAATGTGACGACATTGTTAAAGGGGGAGATATTTACTCCGAAACACGGTTTAAAGGGATTTTTAGACACTATTAATGACATAAAAAAATACAAAAAAGAAGCTAGACTCTACCTAAGTATATAAATTTATCGTTAGTGAAAATATTTATGCGGTTTTTTTTTTAGCAACTGTCATATTATATGAGACATCCTGTATATGTCGACTTAATGGTAAGTACAGATAGTGCCATCCACGAAGACGCGCCCCACCAATTTTTAAGCCGAGGGGGTCGCGGGATGCGGAGAGTATGACCCGAGTCTATTAATTCTAGTGTGCGTGTGCACTCATAGGTAATCAGTGTGTACCGATAATACTCAAACATTAGTGGAAGGTTGCACACTTGCACTATAAACTATGAAGAATAATAGTGGGGCGCGTCTTCGTGGATGCACTATCTATAATGCATGTTATGTATGTTATTGATTGTCACAAATTCATTTCTTATACATAAAAGTTAATCAATGAATTATGATTTCGAATGCATATAAAATGTGTTGTCTCTTGTCTGTTTCGCCTGCCGTGTAAAGGACGCATGTAAGTAGGTACACTTATTACCTATGTGCAATTATATTGGCACATTCATATAAGTATTTATATCCACTTGCATTCCCACAAGGGTCCCCGAAGGGGTGGGCAGAGGTGTGTAGTACCCACATAAACACATTCCGCCGTAGATATGTATATCTTAGGTGCCAATGTGACAGATGGCGAGTCCATCGCCGTTACTACCTGTTTCTCAAACGTACATAAGTTTATAAAAGCTCATTTGTACAGCCAGGATTCGAACTTGCAATCTTTGTGTTGCGGAATACGGAACACAGTTGCTATTCAATTCACAAGACCGATTCTTTAAGACAGAGTTTTGTATAATGCATGTTTATTAAATGTATACTCGAGAGCATTGCTTTGGCAAATGCGACGACGCGACGCGCACGCGATTATAACCCATATATACTCTCTTTCAGATGTCTACAAAAAGTCGTCAGCACAGCATGCCGCCGGTAACGCATGATTCTCACTACATTCTCTACCTCCCATTCCTCGCATTTTACTAACCTTATATACAATATTTATCATGACATGGTATTCCACAGCTTTGATCTTGAATTCATATAAATTCTATCCAGACGGCCTTCGGGTCTAATGATTAGAGCTCCTGACTGCGAACTGACTAAACTTAGGTCGCGGGTTCGATTCCCGCTGAGGTCGATATTTGTGTGATGAAAACATTTGGACCTTAGTCTTGGATGTCCTATGTATCTATGTATATACACACCTCTGCCTACCCTTGTGGGAAGGCGTGAGGATATATTATTTATTCTATAATGTATGTACCTATACCATTGTCTAGTTACCATAACACAAGCTTTGGGGCTATGTCAATTTGTGTGGTATCTATTTTTTTATTTAATTTTGGGATAAAACTCTTTAGAATTGTATCGAGCCATTGTGGGAGAATAGTTTGAGTATAACGCAATGTTTTATTTAATTTTGGGATAAAACTCTTCAGAATTGTATCGAGCCATTGTGGGAGAATAGTTTGAGTATAACGCAATGTTCGAACTCTCAATTAATAAAATTTGATTCTGTTGTAATGTTTGTTGTATGCATGTAGTAAAAAGCGTTTATTTCAATATTACAAACAGACACGCCAATTTTATTTATATGTATGTATAGAAGTACAGCTATGTATATATATAGATCGCTACTCTTCTCCCTCTCATCATGTTTGATATCGTCTGTTGCCTAATGTAACCTGATTGCTCTCCAGTTCTGTTGAACGGCTGTGGTGCCCAGAACGGAATGGACGACAGGTGCGAGGGATGGGTCGTGTCCTCGGAGTCCTGCGGGTTCCTGTCTATAGGTGCGTTCAATAATATTATTTTATACAGGCTACCTTAGAAAATACTACATTTGTCTCTAAAAGTTGTAGAGAGCTGTGAATATATCCTCGCGACGACGCAATTAAACAAATAGATACAAAGCTAATTTAAATGAAACAACATTTCTTGCAACACAAATTTATCGTTCGCTTCACAATCGCCCAGCGGGGAAATGGTACAGATATAACACACAGACGACACTATCGTCTGTCAGTAGCGACATCTGCAACTGATTTAGAATAAGGCACAGGTCAAAGTTATACAGCCACAAATGTCAGCTTAAGAATATAATCACCTTTCACCTTGGCACTGGGCATTGTGCGAGGAGAGGAGAGGGAGGGGTGGGGAGTGGGTTGTGTGAGTCCTCTGCCTGTCAGGGGCCCGGTACGTGCGCGAAGTGCTGCCGGGAGAGATCGTGGAGATGTCCCGGCGCGGCGTTCGCACGGTGGCTGTGGTGGAGCGCCCGGCCCGCGACCCCCAGGCCTTCTGCATCTTCGAGTACGTGTACTTCGCGCGCGCAGACACCATGTTCGAAGGTATGCGCCACTCTTACCAATACCAAAGACTACTACACACTGCGCATTGTATTGCTCATTGCTCATAGGCCTACCCAAGACAGATCGTCATTTATAGTAAATGCCATCCGCGAAGACGCGCCCCACTATTCTTTCTCATAGTTTATTGTGTAAGTGTGCAACCTTCCACTAATGTTTGAGAATTGTCGGTACACACTGATTGTCTATCAGTGCACACGCACACTACAATGAATGGTCTCGGGTTATACTCCCCGCATCCCGCGACTCCCTCGGCAAAAAATTGGTAGAGCGCGTCTTCGTCGATGGCGCTATTTAAAACTCAAGTGCTAATTTTTAAAACCACGGCCAATCTAAACATTAAGAGGTTATGATGAGAGTATTATTGTAGGTCTGTGTATATTTATGTATGTATTGGTCCCGCCCAGCTTGCCGTTGGCGTAAAAAGGAACGCTACTGAAACACGACAACAGCGACATCTGCTGGGTCCATTTGTACATTCAAATCATCTAGGGACCAGTATATGCGTGTGCGCATGTACTCCTAAACTGTATGACCGATTTGATTTAACATGGTTTAGATTCACATTTGCACCGATAGGTGGCGCTGCGCTGTGTTTCAGGAACTTTTTTCACTGTTTTGTTTCAACATGTTTATAATTATGTTTTTAAATTTATTAATTGTCTTTAAAATATTAAAGCCGTGGTGGCCGAGTGGTTCGAGCAGTTGCCTGCGACGAAAGGGTCGCAAGTTCGAATCCCTACTGTACCAATGAGTTTTCCTGAACTTAAGTACAGTGATTAGTCACACCACGAGCTGAACAGTGAAGGAAAACATTGAGAGGAAACCTGCATACGTCTGAGAAGAAATTCAAAGGTGTATGTATAGTCGTGCGTGAGTAACGGCGATGGACTCGCCATCTGTCACGTTGGCACCTAATATACCTCTGGCGGAAAGTGGGTGTGTGGGTATTACCTATACACCTCTGCCTACCCCGGGCACCCTTGTGGGAAGGCGTGAGGATATATTATTAAAATATTAAATTGTAGTTAGTTAAGAGGTATCCATAATATATAAATACCTACCTACGGAAATATTCGCATGTCAATATTATGTGGCCGAACGCACGATTCAATCAGTATATACATTTGAACATCACATTTTGTATCTAACCGAGTTCTGGCGAATAAATTATTTCATTCCATTTCAATGTTTGCAGGTCAAATGGTGTACTCAGCGCGGATGCAGTGCGGACGTATGTTGGCGCGTGAGTCTCCAGTGGATGCAGACATCGTGTCCTCGGTACCCGAGTCGGGGACGGCCGCCGCGCACGGGTACGCGAGACAGGTACGGCATTAACCTATTTTTATTTATGAAACTTTGCTACAATGTTTCATTAATTTTATACTAACAGAATGCTCAACAACAGACGACTATTAAATTACTTGTTTAAATAATATTTTCTAACAAAGTATACACATTTTAAATTATCATAAGATAGTAAAAATTCGTAGTGACATAGTGGTTCGAGTAGTTACCTTCAGCACAAAGATTGCAAGTTCGAATTCCGACTGTGCCAATGAGTAATACGTATGTATAGATATCGTAACGACAAGTTCCTAACGGAGTTGTCAGATATAGTAGAGAGCTCTTTAGACAACATATTTCGCTTCATCTTTAATATTGTGTAAAAAAGTGTGTGCAAGAAGAGGCAGAGGAAGGCCACGTTCCAACAACTTGGATCAAATCGATCGGACGCTCAAGGACGGGAACGTTAAGAGTACTCGAAACCGACGAGCATTTATGAAGAGACTGATAAATGTGGACGAAGCGAAAGAGGTATGTAAGTCTAGAGAGAACTGGCGCTCTATACCCTCTGCCTACCCCGTTAGGGTCCCGGCGTGATGATGTGTATGTATGTATCTTTAATTTTTATATTAAAAAGGGCAGTATCGGCCTTTTAAAATTTTATTAGCACGGCTACAAGCCAGTAACATCTCCATTCGTCTTTCCATACGCATCAATACGTTAATGTAATTGTAAAACTCCTTGTTGGCAGTCGGGCATCCCGTTCATGGAGGTGTTGTGCAAGAACCGCTACGTGGGGCGCACCTTCATCCAGCCCTCGACGCGGCTGCGGCAGCTGGGCGTGGCCAAGAAGTTCGGCGCACTGTCAGAGAACGTGCGCGGGAAGAGGATTGTGCTCATTGATGACTCCATCGTGCGAGGGAACACCATCGGCCCCATCATCAAGCTGCTCCGGGACGCCGGCGCCGCCGAGGTGAGCAGCAGTTCCCGGAACTCTTGATACTAAACTCCACAATGGAGAGACATCTCGGAAACCTCCGACTCAATCGTTCTACGGCATTGCTAACAACTGACACTCTCTTCATCTTATCTTCTTCTTTCTTAATTATAAATTACGCGTCACGTTGCTTGTCCGCGATGGACTCCTAAACTACTTAACCGATTTTAGTAAAATTTTAATGAAAAATGCACACCGTGTGCAGTTTGATCCAACTTGAAGCACGGTTATGCATATATACACTATAATTTAATAAATAAATACCTCGGGACAATTCCACACAAATTGACCTAGCCCCAAATTAGGCAAAGCTTGTGTTATGGTAACTAGACAACGATATTTACTTAAATAGATAGATATATACATAAATACATAGCACATCCAAGACTTAAGGTACAAAGACTCATCATCATTCAAATGTCTGCCCTCAGCGGGATACGAACCCGCACCTCAAGTTGGCAGTCAGGAGCCCTTACCACTAGACCAGACGGCCGTCAATATGGACCCGTGACTTACTAGCTACTAGTTACTAGTTATCCCGCCCAGGTCGCTCGGGTGAAAAAATATAATTGCCCGTAACTCGAGCGCAGCGCCACCTATCGGGTCCAATAGTAAATCTAAACCATTCTCGAAACCTTAAGACACACAGAAATGGACAGTTTCGCCCGGGTGATAAAGTTAAAATTCCTGAAAATCGATCGCAGCGCCACCTATCGGGTCCATTTTTTTTATCATAGCCTATGTTCACCGGAGATAGTGTAGTTTCCCAACAGTGAAAGAATTGTTCAAATCGGTCAAGTAGTTTCGGAGCTTATTCAATGCAAACAAACAAACAAAAAAACAATCAAATCTTTCCTCTCTATAATAATAGTATAGACAAGGCCTGTTGTAATGTGTATCGGTCCTGTCCAGGTGCACATAAGGATAGCGTCCCCGCCGCTCAAGTACCCGTGCTACATGGGCATCAACATCCCCACCAGGGAGGAGCTCATCGCCAACAAGATGGACTCCCACAAGCTGGCCGCGCATGTCGGTCAGTACACACACCTCGCACAACCCTCTGCGGGAAGAAGTTTGATTCAAATTCAAAAGTCCAAGTTAGAATAGTGAATTGTACTAAGATTTACTTGTTAAACATACTTTTATATAGAAATGAAAATAATACCTCACATTATTCAGTATTAAACGACATTTGACATATATTCCTAAATATACACACTTTTATGATAATCCTTACAAAACATAAGCTTGCAAAGTGTTACTCTGATGACAAGCGTATAATTATCTTCAAAATAAATACTCGTATATACTTATATATACGTTGGCATCTAAAATATATAAATATCTCCGGAGGAAAGTAGGTGAGTAGGCATTACCTACAAAAACTCTGCCTACCCCTACACGGACCCTTGTGGAAAGACCTGAGTGCAAGAGAATCATGTCAAGTAGAGTCGAGCTTTATTTGTCTCTAGCCGTATAGACCTCTTAACCGTACAGACCTCTTAGCCTTTGACTTCTTACCCGTACAGACCTCTTAAGCTCATTTAGGATGTGTTTCCAGGCGCCGACAGCCTTGAGTACTTGAGCGTAGAAGGGCTCGTGTCAGCCGTGCACTACAACATGAAGTCCACGCCCAGCGATGGCGTGGGCGGGCACTGCACCGCCTGCCTCACGGGCGAGTACCCGGGCGGGCTGCCCGAGGACGTGGACTGGTGATGGCGGCCGGGCACCACAAGGGCGGGGCCATAGCGCGCGGTAGCGGGGGTCATACGACTATTGGTACTTATACTATGCTTCAGAACACAAGTCTGACGTTGTTTGAGGAGTGCTTATCGGATAGCCGGTTAGTTGTTCTTCATGGCATTACACAATGGGAGATGCGAAGTTTCATATATGAATATAGCGCGGATGAAATCGCAAGGCAAAGCTAGTTATAAAAAAACCGATAGATAAATTTATATGAAGCTATCTCGAGGTTTCACCTGATTAAAGGTCGATTTAATTGTTGCGTTTCTTCTGAAATCATTTGTGGTAGTCCAGCTAATAATCTATCTATGTGCCAAATTTCATCCAACTCGGTACAGCGGCTCTGGCGTGTTTGAGCAACAAACAACCTCACAATCTTTCGCATTTATAATATTACTAGAACTGTCACTGACACCCGTTAGCATACTGAAATATAGACCACTTTGGAACATACATAAAGATAAAGCTGCTGCACAATTTGACGACGACCGTCTGGTCTAGTGGTTAGAGCTCCTGACTGCGAAACTTGAAGTCGCGGGTTCGAATCCCGCTGAGGGCAGATATTTGTGTGATGAACACGAATATTTGTACCTTAGTCTTGGATGTCCTATGTATTTAAGTATATATCTATCTATATAAGTAAATATATCGTTGTCTAGTTACCATAACACAAGCTTTGCTTACTTTGGGACTAGGTTAATTTGTGTGGCATTGTCCCAGGTAATAATAATAATAAATTTGAAAAGCTATAATAATACCAGGACTATGACCCCCCATTGTTCTAATATGCATTTTCTACGACTAATAATGAACTCAATTGTTAATAGTTAAGGTATAATTTGTAATGACACAGGGTAGGAAGAGGTGTACCCAATCAATGTATATGAATAACTTAGGTACACATTAAGGTTTGTGCGTCTTTTATATAAATTGTTCTCACAATCTAGCTTCCCAAAGCAAGACAAATTATTCCTTCAGACTTCCTGGCTGGTAACCGCTTAACGCAGCCATTATTCCTGGCACATTCCTCTCCAATTTATAAATAGTTAAGTTGTAAGTTAGAACTAAGTGTGAGAGAGTAGCGAATTTCAGGAGGATATTTTTTAAATAAATAAAATATATAATGAAAATAACAAAAATAAGTTAACAAATAGCTATTATATTTGTGGTGTTTCGTCGTGCTGGCTACGACCTTTATAATAACAAAAAAAGGCGTTTCTATTCAGAACATAGCGGGTAAAAATACTCACAAGCATGTCGATCAAATCACTTTAAAAACACAGTCGAATTGAAAACATCCTCCTTTTTTTTAAGTCGGTTAAATATGCTTGAATTATGATTGCAATGTCCTGTAATGGTTACTTTCGAAACAAAAATCTCTAAACGAAGACATTATTGATAGCTAACACTAGTTCCTAAATTCCTATGTCAAATATAATATTCTTAAGAATTATTTACACTACCCGAACGATATCTTTTTATATAATAATATATCCTCACGCCTTCCCACAAGGGTCCCCGAAGGGGTAGGCAGAAGTGTATTAGACCCACTATACACACCCACTTTCCGCCAGAGGTATATTAGGTGCCAACGTGACAGATGGCGAGATATCTTTTTCATATTCCTTTTAGCTTAGTTTATAGCTAATTATGAGTTTATTTCTAATATTATGTGTTTTGTGATTCACCAGTGTTATAATTTGACAACCGTATATAGTGGCGATTGAAATAATGCTTTTACAAAGCAACTCTTTTCCATACTATATAGTTTTTATAAATTTTAATGTTATGTCAAGATCATACATATTTTTATGGTTGTAATTTAAATATAGAACAAATATTCACTAATATAGTAAATATGTCTGTCGGCTTAATGATGGACATGTCATTAAAATATATAGATAATAAACAATATTTATATGCGCCTTTAAGACGCCAATGTCTGAAATACAAAATCTACAGACCATGACAATCAGCTTTTACTGTTACAATCAACTGCATGTGCAACTTGCAGTGTTCCTATTCTTAATGTAATCAGGCGTCATATTTATGTGTATCAAAATCTATAGCCATATGGACTTTTCTAGAAGACTCTGTATAAGATTATGGGTCGATATTAATTTAAATATTCCTCGAATTTATGATCTGAGTTGTAAGCAACCTTCTGCTTATTAAATAATTAGCGCAGAACTATATTATGTTTTATTTAATTAAATTCCTTGAGCAGAGTTCCCTATTTCTTTCTTCTTGCCTTCCCAAGATCCCACAAGGGTCTCCGAAGGAATAGACAGAAGTATGGTGATAGTACTTACACAACCACTTTTCGCCAGACGTATATCTTAGATAACGTGACAGATGGCGAGTCCATTGTCGTTACTCATGCACTACTGACTAATACGTCTTTGAATTTCTGCTCTGACGTATGCAGGTCTCATCTCGATGTTTTCTTCGCCGTAAAGCTCGACTGAACTTAAGTTTAGAAAAACTTGTGGTACAGAAAAAAACTCATTGCTACAGTCGGGTTTCGAACTTGAAATCCTTGCGTTGCAGGCGACTACTTGAACGCTGCCACCATGCATCTATAAATAGGCAAAGCAATAAAACACACAGACTTCATTCAAACGATTCATTGATCACGTTATTTACATTCTTATAATACACAAAGGAACTAACAAACCGAATCGCATATATATGGTTTAAAATGACATAATATATTGTCTTATTGTGCTTAGGACAGAACAATACAAAAAATAATACTTCTTCACAAAACGTGAACAAAATAAATTCCATACATTCTTTCTTTAGTAAAATTTTCTATTAAAAATATGTATATTGTCAAAATAGTACCAGTCGTTAAATATATTGCGCTGTGTATTGACTATGATTGTATATTTTGTGGAAACATGTTAATTGTGGCAAAATTTTTATAAATTGTGACAGTTCCACACAAATTTACATAGTCCCAAACAAAGCAAAGCTTGTAGGTATGTACTACAGGTACTAGACAACGATATACATATGTATAAAGTTAAACATATAGTTTAATAAACATGTCATCCGCACCCAGCGGGATCGAACCCACGACTCATTATTTTTGTCTCTGAAGATTAATAATATGATTACCTATAACATATTTTCCTGCTATAACATATTTTAACGATTTTCATTCTATTTAGGACAACCTGTCCCTTTTCTAAACCAACTTCGTTCAGTCAAAAAAACCTTACGATCGCGGCGCCATCTATCGAGTTCAATTGTGAATCTAAACCATTAAGGAGCCCACACAAAATCTGTTTCGGTCATTCTCGAGCTGTTGCGAGACAAACGCACAGAAATTGATATTTATATATATAGATGCATACATACAATAACATAGCACAACAAAATACAAACCGGCTTAGATTTCCACGATATACTTAGACACAACTAGGGAGTTTATACTCTATCAGGGGGGCATAGGGGCGCAAATCAATCGCCGGCGGTGTGTTTGCCGACCACTGCCTCGATGTCGTCGACCTCCTTGACGCACGAGTGCGTGAGGACCTCGGGCTCGCCGTCCGTGACGAGGACGTCGTCTTCTATGCGGATACCGACGCCGCGGAACTCGGCGGGCACGGTCAGGTCGTCCGGCCGGATGTATATGCCTGCCACAAATATATATATTAGGGGGGCCATTCAAGTATTACGTAAGCAGTTTTTTTACAATTATTCACCCCCCCCCCCCCTTCCTCCTGTCAGCAAAAGTAAGCAAACCTCTTCTCCCCCCCTCCTATGCTGTGTGTCATGTCAACAAAAACAAGCAATACAAGCCCCCCCTCCGCCCGCTTAGTTTTTTTTTGTTTAATTAATTTCACCTTTTTACAATACATACAGTACACTGAAGCATACTAAAAATCACTGAAGTTTGCCCCATTGCGATTATGTAGATCTATTACAGTATAAAATCTCTATTGTAGCTGCCTATCCGTTAGGGACCCCTATATAATCAATGTGTGTATGTATGTATGTATGGTGGCCTGACCTGGCTCGACGGTGACCACCATCCCAGTCCTGACAGGCCCGCTGCGGCGCACGAGCGGCGCGTCGTGCACGTCCAGGCCCAGGTAGTGGGACACGTGGTGCGGACACAGCCGGTACGCTAGCTGCGACAAACAACTCACCTCCACAATACGCCGAGGACCAATAATAACGCTGAGTGTCCAATAATACGCCCAGGGACTAATAATATGCGATAATAAGCAAAAGGAACAATAATACGCTGAGGGACCAATAATACGCGGAGGGACCAATAATAAGCAAAAGGAACAATAATACGCTGAGGGACCAATAATACGCGAAAGGAACAATAATACGCGGAGGGACCAATAATACGCGATAATAAGCAAAAGGAACAATAATACGCTGAGGGATTAATAATGCGCGGAAGGAACAAGAGGAGATTTCCTCTAGAGGTTTTCCTTCAAACTGAGAACTCTCCGCTTACATTACATCCGACAGCATTGTGTTCAAGAAGGTAACCGCTTACCATCAGGCGGACAGCATGCACGCCTTCATTGTATGGAAAAGTGATGGTTAAGAGTGATGTCACTCACCGACACCAGCTGGTGCGTGTCGATGTCCCGGGGTAGGATGCCCTCCTGCTGCAGGTGGGTGCCCAGGAGGCGGCACATGGTGTCGAACAGCTGGTCCAGCGGCGGCCTGTGCTCGCCCAGCAGCTGGATCAGGCGCTTCTGGAATGTTATACGTGAAATAATACCCCCATGTACCTCCCATGAGCGAGCGGTTTTTCTAACTAACTACTCGAACCCCACGGCAACCAGGTGCCTCGTGGTGGCTGTGTGGTGATGTCCACAGTATAGATATAGGTGTATAATTTCACACATTTCATTTCATATTTGTACATAATTCCATTCATAATTGTACATGCCCAACTGAGACTGGGTACTGTTCCTGCAGGGCATACAAAAGCGAGGCCACTCTTATACGATACAACGGATCTATGTGTTTTTTTTTAATTGTTATTATGATATACCTGAACAGCGAGAACAAGCTCGTACAATATCCTGTGGTGCTTGGAGAACTTGCCGGAGACGGGCCACGTGCGCGATATGTCCGAGTTGTACAGCCACCGCTGGCAGCCTGCGCACACGCATCCAATGTACCACTGTCACTGACGCGGCAGTACAGAGACAATACCTAGCTCATAGAGAGAACTGGCGCTCTGTGCTCTCTGCTTACCCCGTTAGGGACTCGGCGTGATGATATGTGTGTATATACCTAGCTCATAATATATAAGAGGCAAACCGAGGTAGCAGCAACGTTGTCTTGTTGTACTTTTGTATATATATAGTAGAGTATGTATGTGTGCGTTCAATAAGTGTTCCCTAGATCATTTTGATTGATTTGTGTGAAAATAAATGAAATAATTTACTCGCCAGAACACGGTTAGTTATATAATGTGATGTTTAAATGTACATAGTGATTGAATCGCGTGTTCGGCCACATAATATTGGCATACGAATTATCGTAGGTAGGTATTTATATATAAATATACCACCAACTATCTGCAACTACAATATAATATTTTACAAACACTTAAATGCAATGCAATATTTTTGGTAAAATATACAATTTAAAAATCATTTTGTAATCAAAAGTTATGTATGCAGATGTATTAAGTATTTACCTGTACAACACACCTTTCTTCATTTTCTTTTATTTATAATAGCATCTATGTTTATTTTATTTTGTTTTAAAATTGTCCTTTTGTATACACGAACAGCACATACATATATATTTACACATATATATTTACACATATATATTTACACATATATATTTACACATATATATTTACACATATATATTTACACATATATATTTACACATATATATTTACACATATATATTTACGCACGCTTATGTACTGCGTAATTGCGCGTGCGTGTGCGTGCCCATACGTGCTCATGTGTGCGTGTACGTGCGTGTGATAGTCGTACCAGCGTCGACGAGCAGCATCTCGCCGTGGCGCAGCAGCTGGTCGTTGCAGATGTAGTGTATGTGCGTGGCCCGCGCGCCGCCCGCCACGACGGGCGGGAAGGCCAGGTGCTGCGCCCCGCCCGTGCGGCTGCTGAACTCCAGCACGGCGCTGATCGTGTGCTCCGACACTCCTGCACAGCCCCACCAGCAAAACCATCAGGCACGCAATGCTTCCACAGGGAACTCATTATGCTGTGTTCAGTATGGATATTTAATATATGTATATCCTCTACCCTAAACCGAAGAGCATGTATGAAGAGAATAATTAAAGTGGACGAAGCGAAAGAAGTATCTAAGGACAGTAGCAAGTGGAAGGAAGTGGTTGTATTGGGAGGCGTGATTGTATGTATGGCAGCGTTCCCACTACGCCGGACCGGCAGATCTGCCGGAAACTGGACACCGGACAGAGTGTTCACATTACATCGGATCCCGGAAGAAATTCAGACAGTCGAAAATCGAAGTTTGGTTTCAGTATTAAACATACTTCACGCCATGCTGCTAACTTTAAGTTTTTGTCTTTATAGACGTCTTCGGTCTTATCCCACAGAACAGGTCTCTCTTGGACAAGCGTAATTAAAGTTTCTGCTTGAATATCCATGCTAAACGTCTACTTTTACCAGAAAATGCGAGCCGAATGACGTGAGTGGAACACGGGCGGGGCGAGGGGAGCACGAGCGGGGGACAGATACCGGCACAAACTCGTTCACATTACTCCGGGCCCAGTCGTTCTACCGGCAATTCGTAGTGACAAAACGCTCGGTAAAAATGCCGGGCTCGGCAAAAATGCCGGACCCGGGATAATGTGAATAGCTTCATATAAATTGTACAGCCACTAGCCCTTCCGGCAGATTTACCGGCGCGGCAGATCTGCCGGTCCGGCGTAGTGGGAACCTGGCCAAAAATGCCGGGCTCGGCAAAAATGCCGGACCCGGGATAATGTGAATAGCTTCATATAAATTGTACAGCCACTAGCCCTTCCGGCAGATTTACCGGCGCGGCAGATCTGCCGGTCCGGCGTAGTGGGAACCTGGCCAAAAATGCCGGGCTCGGCAAAAATGCCGGACCCGGGATAATGTGAATAGCTTCATATAAATTGTACAGCCACTAGCCCTTCCGGCAGATTTACCGGCGCGGCAGATCTGCCGGTCCGGCGTAGTGGGAACCTGGCCTATGTATGTAATGTATGTATATCCTCACGCCTCCCCACGAGGGACCCCGAAGGGGTAGGCGAAGAAGCTCCCGGTGTGACTAATCACTACTGAAGTTCGGAAAAACTAAGTTTATTGATACACTCGGGATAAAGTGTTGCAGGAAACTACTCGAACCACTTAGTCACCACGGCTTTTTAATTTTTAAATTTTAAATCGATTGATCATCACTGACATTGCTTAGTCAAGAAAAAAATTCCTAAATTCTTCGTCGTGGTCTTACCAGGTTTAGTACAGGCGATGGCCATATTGACGGCCTGCGAGCCAATGTGGCAGGCATCCCTCATGAGCTGCACCTCCGCTGGGGACTTGACCACGCGCATGTGGTGGAGGGTCCGCTGGGGGTCGTCGAGCGCGATGCCATCTCCTAGAGCAGAGCGCACGGTGGAGTGCAGGTCAGGGTTCGCCGGCGCGGCGTCGTGGTACCAAAGGATCGACGGCTTGGATGAATACGCTGTCCTGGAGATTATTCACTTTAAGTTTAATGTGTTAAAGTTCAAATTGGTCTGGCTAGTGCAACATCAAGCATAGGGTTGTATGGTAAAGATACCATTTACTTATACAGGCTGTGTCCCGCAGTTGCACCAGTCTTATTTCATCGATATATCTGAGATAATGGGTGTTTATTCACTAACGAATCAACCTTGTCTTTTTCATCCAATTTCTTTCAGCCGTTATTGAGTAAGTAGAATCCTTACCAACATATATAATATTTTTAGGATTGTCTTGTGGGACAATTCCACATGAATTGACCTTTCACGGTTTCCAATGAGGGTCTTTCAAGGGGTATTTATAGATATAGCAACACCCTCTATGAATGTTCAATAAAATATTTTTCACGTGATTTGTATTACTTCTGTAGAAAAGTGCTAAAGTTCTCAATGGGCCGCGCCTCGTCGACTGCGAAGAGTACAGCGGCTGCAGAGCATCCGGTGCGAGGACCCTCCCACATCTCGGCGTGGCTATCCTTCTCATGCACGAACAAATAGCTCTAGAAAGAAAGAGACGGATATATTTGACATCCCATGGATAGAACAGATAGCTCTAGAAGGAAAGAGATGGCTATATTTGTCATCCTATAGATAGGTATCTAAACTGCCATAATTACCATACAAAAAGTGCATGAATACTTATATTATACATATATTCGAGCACATTCCCATATTTGAGTATCCGATTCAACTATGTAGTTGGAACATGGTCTTCCCTGCCTTTTCTTCCACACACATTCACATTGTATATCTGTTTAGTTAAGCTATATAATCATATATATCCTCACGCCTTCCCACGAGGGTCGCCGAAGGGGTAGGCAGAGGTGTATAGGTAATACCCACACACCCACTTTCCGCCAGAGGTATATTAGGTGCCAACGTGACAGATGGCGAGTCCATCGCCGTTACTCAAGCACGACTATACGTACGCCTTTGAATTTCTTCTCAGACGTATGCAGGTTTCCTCTCGATGTTTTCCTTCACCGTAAAGCTCGTGGTGTGACTAATCACTGTACTTAAGTTCAGAAAAACTCATTGGTACAGTTGGGATTCGAACTTGCGATCTTTGTGTCGCAGGCAACTGCTCGAACCACTCGGCCACCACAGCTATATAATCAAACAGTAATATACACAAGAATGTTGTCTTTACATTACTAGAATAATGAAAAGGCACCTTGTAAGCTTCAGTCTGTATGGGCTTCACCAACACTAGTACTGCTGAAGGCTCCAGACATCCCGTCAGGTAGAAGAAGTCTGAATTCTGCCTAAATACATATGGTATTTTGTCTGACATATATTGCTTGCAGGCTGCTGGGATCACTATCTGAAACAACAAGAGTGTTACAAGAATGTTAAGAGAATGCCTGAACAAATAGAAAATTGGCTTATTTCAGAAAATATACTTTATAGAATTATTTATAAGCAAAAGAGGTATGTAGAACTGGTGTCTACTCTCTCTGCCTACCCCATGAGGGATTTGGCGTGATGATATGTATGCATATATTTTTATGTTCTGCTAAGAAACGAGCATGCGGTTACCATTCCCCATGTTTGCTAGCGTTGCACTAGGGGTATTAGTTGTGCATTGCCAACCCTCCAGGATAACTTTTGCACACCCTACTTGAAGAGACAAAAATTTACAAGGTACAGATCTACAGGCTATGGTAATCTTCTGAGAATTAACTTTAATACTCTAAATTTAAATGATTTCTTTTTAAATGAAGATCAAATGTCAATGAAATTTAATTCAATACAATAAAGTACATACAATATGATTCTTGTATAAATTCCCCTCCACTTCGGCTACAAGCTTGTTAACGAGCACTTCTCTACGCTCTTTGTACTCCATTTGTGTGATGCCGTAGGTGAGGTGGCCTTGTTGCACAAGGTGTGGGTGGGTGTGGCATGTTGGCTGGCCCAATATGCCTGCAAATAATGATAAAAACATTTTTTTATGAGCATGTACAAAGAGACTGGTGAATGTGGCCAAGGCAAAAGAGGTCTACAGAGAACCGGAACTTTCTCTGCCTACTCTGTGAGGGACTCGGTGTCATTATTATTAAGGCCTAACATAGACTACAAATTTTAATCCTGACAGATTCAGGGACCTATGAAGGAAGGCGTTTTTTCTTATAAACTTTATATACAAAAAATTGGAACCAATAATATCACCAGTGGAAGTGAAATGAGGGTGTTGTTGCACCCCTGCCCACCATATAGTGGACCATTATGGGACGGCTTTGAATAGCTTCTAAAACATAATGCAGGTTTCTAAATTTTTTTAACTTGAACATTTACGTAAAAATTCTTGGCTTTGACTGCAGGGATACGAAAATATGCAATCTTTATTTTGCAGGTTACCTAAGCCACTCATCCACCACAGTTTGATACAATATTTATAAAGATCTGTCAAAGATTCTAATATTTACCTTGAGGTATAGTAAGTTCTGTGCTTGTTTTCATACTGGGTGGGTTTTCCACTGTACACATACATCTTCCTAATTTCTGTAGCGAACGATGCCTCAAGACATTCCTAAATCCTTTAGAAGCTGAAACATAATACATTTATTATTGTAATACAATAATTTTTTAAAGGGTAACAAACGAAGATGTGCTCAAAAAAATCAAAGTATCAAGAATTCTGCTGGAGACAGTCGAGAATAGAAGAGGAACGATGATAGGCCACCTTCTATGACATGATAGCTTCTTTAGAAACATCTTAGTAGGAAAGGTAGATGGGATGAGAGGAAGAGGAAGACCAACTTATATAGGTCAGATCAAAGAAAAAGTGTCTCTCATGACGTATAGGGAGGTCAAGGAGGTTGCGCTGGTCAGAAGCGAATGGAAGGGACTGCATTAGAGAAGCCGACAAGAGCCCAGCTCTTAAATTTGTGATGATGATAATTTTATTGTAATACATTTCTGTATTCGGTAATAGTTAGAGTAAGTAAAGTAAGACGAATCGAAAGAGGTATGAAAGTCTAGAGAGAGCTCCCGCGCTACGCTGCCTACCCTGTTAGGAACTCGGCGTGATGATAAATATGTGTGAATGCTTAAAATTACATTGGTAAAGTAACTTTACTTTTCTTGAACTTATGAGCCGACTACGAAACATAACCTCTAACTTACCGCAGCTAGATGCCCATTTTCTTATATGATTCATGGTAATGAAATGAACATGTATATTTAAAGGTAATCAATTGAATTGTCTTAAAAATTTAATGCGAGCTAATATTGAGTAGATAGGTCAACACAAAACAGACAAATTTTGGTTAAGCATTTCCTGACAGCAGTTTGACAATTTGGTATATTTATTTATGTGGATTGTAGGCTTATATTTTGGTTTGGTCACAGATTAATGAGATAATGTTATGTCGTCAGGTGACGTAAGCTTGGCACATTTCAGAGGCTGCCCCGAAGGCTTAAAATATGAGGCACTACAATGTTTATTGATTAATTTATATATATTATATGATGATAATTATATCAATTATATATAAATATGCAGTTCATACAAAAAAAAAAAATATTTAAATGCATGTCACCGAAAAATCATTCATGGACAACTCTGTCATGACGATTTTTGAAGGATTAAATTTAAAACTCATTTAAGTAATAAAATCTCAATGTCCTCTATTTAGAATACAATAATGAAACTAAATATAATAAAATTTATATATATTATATTAATGAAACTATTATAATAAGGTAAATTGATTCAGTTGCTTAAATCAGCCTCTTTTCTGTTCGAATCCCGAAAATGAAGACAGTCTTAAGGAATAATATTTTTGCTATAATAAAATTATTTTATTATATGAGAGTTCTTCTCTGCAACTAGTCAATCGAATTTAAAATGTGTTAGCAATAAATTGCTCACCATTTAATACATAATCTGTAACATATAACATTATATCTTCATGCCCTAACATACCTAGAAAAAACATAAGTCGTTCCATGTCGGACTACTACATACATACTACGTACATACTTACTAATAATGTAAAGCAATAATATGAAAAATATATATTCCTGGCTTACCACCTTAGCTCTCTTTATCACTTTTCTCTAGCCGGTAGGTAATCTTAGGTTGTATCTTAGCCGATATAGCCTTGTAGCACATATAAGATAATTGTTAAATATTGTGTAATCAATAGTTTAATTACCATTGCCATTATCTTAGAAGCATGTCTTCTGTCATCTTTACATTATAATATGAAGCTCGGTTCTCTCCCACAACAATCCAAAATGTGCTTCAAAATTTGGTCCTTCGAGCCGAAAATTAATTGCAAAATTAGGATCACCGTGAACTATTCACAAGGTATGCCTTTTTGGACATGTCTCAAAATGGAAAAGAGGTTCTATCGCTAGGCTAGTGGGCAGGAAGGTCACACGACGTTCACCGCGCTAAGCAGTCTGCAGTAGTCCGCGCGGAACGGCCGACGCAAGCGCACGTCGCCGCGACATCGGCGCTTACGCACGTGAAATCTCAGTTTGTGTCGTAAACATACTTACGTGCAGTGTTTCATAACAGTTCAGTGTGTATATTTTTAATTTGACTTGGACGTTCCGTTACCAGCCAACGACTCTCCAAAGAGGTTTGTTTACTTAACTTTTTAATATCGATACGCGTTTTCTAGCCGATAGTCGATAAATAGTAAGACCTTTACTATTAGAATGTTTGCAGGTTTATCTGTCATTCAATAACTGTACGCTATGGTCCAAGAATTACCAAACTGAACTCTATTCTAAATTTAAAATCTCCAATAAACAATCATTTTTAAGTTAAGTTCAAATTTAGACGTGGTTAGATTTCGTAAACTTTACTTATAGTGTAGTAGTGTAGGGTCGCATTACATTATACTTCTCTTTTGCTCAGTTACTTTGACACGGTCCCTTGAATTCGCACTTGTTTCGTCTCCGATTGTGAGTTAAATGCCAGGAAATTGATGAACGATGAGCGAGCAAGATCTTGCTCCAGTGTTTAGGCGCTTTGTTACGTACTCTACAAGAAAACGTGTGAAAAGGAAGGAAAATTGTTTTAGTTATGTTATTAATCGCGGATTCGAATCTCACTATTAACGAGCCTTTATAATCCGTGGCAGTTTTACAAGTTTGAATATAAATAAAACAAATTAATGGTAAAGATAAAATAATGCCACTAAAAACTAAAGTAAGTTTTAGCTATGAAGCCTAATCGAAAGACAATGAATTGCGAATTGGAAGCATTCTTGAAAGGTTCCAGCAATAATGCGAACAATTACGTGTATATTAAATACATACATGCCTTTCATTAGCTGAGAGACGCCGTGGCCGAGTGGTTCGAGTAGTCGCCTGTAACACAAAGAGCAAGTTCGAATCCCGACTGTACCGATGAGTTTTTCTGAACTTAAGTACAGTGATTAGTTATACCACAAGCTTTACCTGCATTCGTTTGAGAAGAAATTCAATAGCGCATGTATAGGTGAACTCTCATCATCTTATCATCACGTTGGCACCTTATACACCTCTGCCTACCCCTTAAGGAAGGCGTAGGGAAATACATTCCTGATGCTTGTGTGCGTACCAAAGAGGTTTTAGCAGTAAAGTACCTGTTCTGAATGCAGCAACAATGTTTTATCAGCACAATGGGTTGGAGTGCAAATAAAATGTGCTCAGAGAATGATGGAACATAACTTACCTTTGTTAATGTTGGGCGCCGTAGCCAATATAGAGGCACACACAATACCCGTACGAAGAAAGTCTGCCACATAATGAGCCCTTCCTCTACCTACCCCGAAATAGACTTTAAAGCAATGCGCCCTAAGCTAGTAATTGCAATGTGGGTACCAAATACATTTGAGTATACGTCACATAGCCACAGACTATTAAAAAAAAATAGCGGGGTCGACTGATGAATGTGAACGAATTGAACGAGGTCTGTAAAACTATAGAGAACTAGAGGTCCCGCCCAGCTTCGCTTGGGTGAAAAAAGTAAATGCCCTAAAACACGATCACAGCGCCACCTATCGGGTCCAATTGTGAATCTAAACCATTCTCGAATCTCCACGAACACACACAAAAAATTTCATCAAAATCGGTCCAGTCGTTTAGGAGGAGTTCAGTCACATACACACGCACACAAGAAATATATATATTAAGACTACTTAAGTACGGGGGAACAGCGTAGGCCCGACAATAGATCGTGGCTTACTATACAAACCATACATAAAATGTGGTAAGTATAACAAAGTTAGCAAGATCTGGGAAGCCTAACAAAACAAAGCCTACAATGTTCACACATACACATTAGTAATCTAATTATATATATATATATATATATATATAGGTGTGAGGATATATATATATATATATATATATATATATATATATATATATATATATCCTCACACCTTCCCACAAGGGTCCACACGATATATACCCACAAGACATACAATTTGGAAGAGGATTACCATTAAAATGTCTCTAAATAACATTTTAAAGTCAAAGCGGATGTGGACTTTGACATACATGTGTATGAATAGAACAAAAAAAGCAGCTTGAATTATGAAACTGATTACTTATTCGTGGCAAGAAAACTAGATAGAGTTACCTCATTTAAATCCGTGTGTTTTCAACAATACTCCTTGCTTCCACTATACCTACATTGATGTGTATTTGTTTTCACACTTTTCATACGATACTGGCAGTATGGACCATAGATCACTAGAATAATGGGGCATTCCATGTAAAAAAAAAACATTAGAAACGCAGTCCAGGCATAAATTTAAGATAAATAAAAATAAACAAGGCATCTATTATTATCCAATACTTACAGATTTACCTGACTTTTGGGGTAACTTTAATTCGTTCTTATTTTCGTGTATGTAGTCCAGACTTATATAAATTAAAATGAAACAATGCATACATACTCTTTGGTTTAGTAACCATCAAACTACAAAGTACTGGTAAATTAAAAGCAGAATTAAATTATAACAATTAGACTCGAAACATAACTACAGAAAGTAATAGCCTGTGTAACAAACGGAGTTAGGTAATAAAAAAAGTTATACGAAAGTTTTACATGGTCTAGGAGAATTATCTCTATGGTGCATTGATAGACAATTGATTGTAATGCCATTAGTAAGACGCGGCATCGTGTGTAATGTACAAAATGGAAGGCATTATGGCGAACATTACTACAGTAGATGCGCTAATGGCTTCCCTAGTCATTCAGATATTCTAAGTAGGTACACGAGAAGCATTCACGGCGGCCAACGGAATGCGCTTATTACTTGAGTTCCGCCTTTCGGATGCGCCCGCGCCGGCGTCAGTACCTACATGGCTGGAATCATGGCGATTGGTGTAAGTGATGGGAGCTCGCGCATAAAGAATAATTCCGTTAATAGTACTTAGTTATATGCAAGAAAGGCTTAATTCTAATACAATCCTTCTAAATATCTTTAATATTATGTACAAAGAGCAGTTGAAACTAACTACTTACAGATAAAATATTTGTCCCAAATCGGTATCCCGAGGCAACGTGCCAAGAAGACTAGCAGCATTGCCACGCTGGATAGCAATGCTGATTCTCTGAGCGAGATATGTTCCAGCCCGCCTGTCACGAGAGGTCTCGACTAGACGGCGCGAGACTTAATTCTTGGAGTGACTTAATTACTACATACATAGATAAAATCGTTACGTTTAGTTTTTTCATAATGTAAGTTAAACCACAGCAAACTAAACTAACTAAACGTGCCCACAACTCTTCCGCCTTAGTGTCATGGTGGAACTCTTTCTATCCTGACCCACCCCAGAGCGTACAAGTTGTCGTCCTTATTATTAAGCGACGGTAAGTAGTGCTTCAGGGTTGGCAGAGCTTACATACATTCGCCTGATTCAAAATCATCATCATCATCATCATATCATCACGCCGAGTCCCTAACGGGGTAGGCAGAGAGAGTAGAGCGCCAGCTCTCTCTGGACTCAAATGATTCAAAATCCCCTTCAAAATAAAATTCCTCAACATTTTATATTAATGTTCAACACACGCACCTCGTATTCGTGACTCGTCAATATTTTTATGTGCTATTCTGAAAGTTTCAAGGTATGTATTTATCTACAAATATGTATACTTACATACATATCATTACGCCGAGTTCCTCACGGACAGGCAGAGTTGAGCGCCAGTTACATAAATCCTTTTACAAAATATATATAAATTAAGTTTACTACATACATATCTCGCTCAGAGAATCAATATTGCTATCCAGCGTGACTATGCTAGAATTCTTGACACGTTGCCTCGGGATACCGATTTGGGACAAATATTTTATCTGTAAGTAGGTAGTTAGTTTCAACTGTTCTTTGTAACAAAATATAAAATAATATCCTCACGCCTTCCCACAAGGATCCCCGAAGGGGTAGGCAGAGGTGTATAGGTAATACCCACACACCCACTTTCCGCCAGAGGTATATTAGGTGCCAACGTGACAGATGGCGAGTCCATCGCCGTTACTCCAGCACGACTATACATACGCCTTTGAATTTCTTCTCAGACGTATGCAGGTTTCCTCTCGATGTTTTCCTTCACCGTTAAGCTCGTGGTGTGACTAATCACCGTACTTAAGTTCAGAAAAACTCATTGTACAGTCGGGATTCAAACTTGCGACCTTTGCGTCGCAGGCAACTGCTCGAACCACTCGGCCACCACGGCCCCTGTTCTTTGTAAATATTGTTAATATTTGTTATTTCAATTATAGATATAGATAATTATACAGCTAACTACACTGTATACGTATATCAATTATTCAATGTTGAATCGTTATATTAATTAAATATTCTCTATAATAAGTTTAACCGCGATAAGCGCGTATCTTGACGTCGCATCTTAAAAAACCATAAAATCTTTACTCTACCAAACTAATTCCGAAGGAGTGAGCCGTTAACGCAGCGGCGTAATGAGATTTTCGGTCCTCTTTTTACTTAAGTGTCGTGCACACCGACGATGTACAAAATATAATGACAGATAAATAAAATTGGAGTGTCTTTAATATTAAAAAATATTTTTTTTACTGAATTCATATGGATTGCTTATGGATTTGCGGCGTTTGCAATTAAACTCTGGGACCTTGGGGTCTTGAGGCTCACCATCTTTTTAAAGAGGTTTCGCGCCGTTTAATCGAGACCTCTCGTGACAGACGGGCTGAAACAAATCTCTCTCAGAAAGTAAGCATTGTTATCCAGCGTGGCAATGCTGCATGTCTTTTTGGCACGTTACCTCGGGATACCAATTTGAGACGAATATTTTATCTACAAAATTTATATTAGCCCCAAACTATGCAAGCTGGCGTTATGGAAGCTTTAACAATAATTCGTATACAGTTTTTATTATTTATTACCAAGACAAAGGTTTTTTTTATACAACAAGAGTGGCAAACAAGCATACGGTCCACCCGATGGAAAACGGTTACCGCAGCCTATTTACGCTTACAATACCGAAGTATCACTTATATCACAAGGTAATATTCTTGAATTGAAATTTTTGAACCAATAAGTCGCATTGTGTATTGTACGCGGTGTAAAGACGGCCTTACAAAAACGCACAACAGAAGCTCACCTTATTTATGACTACCATAGACACAGCTCAGTTTTCTCTACAATTCTCAATTCGAAGCTTATTTTTTAAATCTGATCAATCTTTTGCTTTTTCATTGCGTACCACTAAATAGTAAATACGAACTTTTACTGCTTTTAACTCTTAACAAGTAACATTGTAAGTAAGTAATTTTTTTTACTATTAGCAGAGAATGACTCAGATTGTCACACATACAAACTGGTTTTCCAACATTACTTACATACACATACATATCATCACGCCAAGTTCCTAACGGGGTAGGCAAAGAGTATAGAGCGCCAGTTCTCTCTAGACTTACATACCTCTTTCGCTTCGTCCATATTCATCAGTCTCTTAATACATGCTCGTCGGTTTCGAGTACTCTTAACGTTCCCGTCCTTGAGCGCCCGATCGATTTGATCCAGGTAGTTGGAACGTGGTCTTCCTCTGCCTCTTCTTGCACACACTTTTGCTTTGTATATCTGTTTCGTCAATCTTTCTTCACTCATCCTTTCTATGTGTCCAAACCAACGTAACATGCCTTTCTTCATCTTTACAATCACGCCCTCATTCACGCCAACATTACTTGGGTTAGGATAAAGAAATACTGAAGTTACCTAATTCGTAAATAAAGAACGAAAAAAATACGAGTAACAAGAACCTAAACCGCGATCGTTGCGAGACACGAACGTACCCATAGTGTGAACGCAAAATCGATGTTGACTACGATGACGAACTATGAAAAAAATTTAAATCACGAACGTCACTTAATGTCTCCACTAATAGTAGCAGTGGCTTAGGACGATTGTCATGTTTTACAATACACATTTGTCTAGGTTTTCGCTATGACCTTGTATCGTAAACTTAACTACTAGCTGCATCCTGCGGTGTTACCTAAGTATATCAAGATTATTTCTTCGTAAAAACTTTTCATCCCCAAAATGGTGTATTTTGAAGCGTGATGTTATTTCCTTAAGCTCAAGCTATCTTAGGAACGGGAAGGATACAACGGTCGCGTTTATAATTGACTTGTGTATCTGGGGCAGAACTCAACCTTCGTTCTCTAAGTTCAAGCTTTCTAAGTATAGGGCACAATCTAATGGATTTTCAGTTCAGAATTGACGTATTTGATATATTGTTTCATTCCTGTGTTAAGTGGTCTCTAGAACTATATGTTTTGGCTGTGCTAACAAAAAGGGTCCATCGGTCCTGAAAGCTACACGTTCACCAAAATCCCTCCTACGTTTCGACGTCTTACAACAAACAAAAAGACAAACATTCACATTTATAATATGGAATAAGGATAGATGGGATTACGGCTGAGATGATCGAGTACGGTGGACCAGCGGTCTGGGACGTCATCTATTTGCTATGTAATCTTTGCTGGGAAAAGGGTGATGTTCCGGCGACTGGAGGCGAGCAGTCATCGTGCCTTTCTATAAAGGAAAGGGATCACGATTGGACTGCTCAAACTACAGAGCCATCAGCTTGGTCAGCTTAGCTAGTAAAGTGTACACGAAGATCCTGACGATAAGAATGCAAGAGCGATCCGAAAGGTTTCTCTGGGAATCCCAAGGTGGATTTAGACCAGGAAGAGGATGTATGGATCAAACCTTCTCGCTTCGCGGAATCGCGGAAAAGTTTTTGGATATTAACCAAAAGGTTTTCTGCGCTTTCGTCGACTTGGAGAAGGCATTTGATAGAGTCGTACGAAAGGAACTCTGGGACGTGTTGCCTGGATATGGAGTGAGCAGTTCCCTACTGCATGCCGTGAAATCACTCTATAGTGATAGCGAGGCGTGCGTTAGGGTTAACGGTGAGATGTCACCCTGGTTTGATGTGAAGTTGGGGGTCAAACAAGGGTGTATCATGTCTGCCTGGCTGTTCATTATATATCTAGATAACTGTCTGAGAGCACTAAGAACGAACGGATGTGGAGTGAAAATGGGAAACTTAGTGGTCAACTGCCTACTATACGCCGATGACGCGGTTTTACTGGCGTCATCAGAGGGCGAACTGCAGTCACTAGTTACCATAATGAAAGAGGAATGTGAAAAGAAGGGGTTGCGCCTAAACGCTGGCAAGACTAAGGATCTGGTATTCGAAAGAGATGAACAAGTGACCGAGTGTGCAATATCGGTAAATGGGCAAATTCTAGAGCAAGTGAATGAATTTGTATATCTTGGAAGCATGTTCACACGAGATGGAAAGTATGAAAAAGATATTGAAAGAAGGATAACTGCCGGAAATAAGGTGAATGAAGCCATGTCGGCGTTGATGGGCAGTAAAAGTCTGAGCAAGAATGCTCGAGTTGCTGTCCACAACGCGATATTGGTACCTACCTTATTGTATGGCAGTGAATCCTGGGTATGTCAGAGGAAGTATGAAAATAGCTTGAATGCAGTTGAGATGCGATCGCTTCGAAAAATGTGCGCAGTAACGATTTTAGATCGAATCCGCAATGAAGAGATTCGCAAATCAACTGGCGTGAATGATTGTAAAGATGAAGAAAGGCATGTTACGTTGGTTTGGACACATAGAAAGGATGAGTGAAGAAAGATTGACGAAACAGATATACAAAGCAAAAGTGTGTGCAAGGCAGAGGAAGGCCACGTTCCAACTACCTGGATCAAATCGATCGGACTCTCAAGGACGGGAACGTTAAGAGTACTCGAAACCGACGAGCATGTATGAAAAGACTGATGAATGTGGACGAAGCGAAAGAGGTATGTAAGTCTAGTGAGAACTGGCGCTCTATACTCTCTGCCTACCCCGCTAGGGACTTGGCGTGATCATATGTGTGTGTGAATAAGGATAACGATATTTTGGCAACACGCTTCAGTGCGCACCCTATCGACGTAAAAAGTAACTGACTGTTATTTGTATTATTTGATGAGGGGCCAAACTTAAAAAATGGAGGGAATAATAGTGTTGTGCCTTACTTATAAAGCTACAGTTGTAACTGACAATCCCTGACGATACCAACAGTAGTATTCTTTATAACAGAATTTTATCTGGTCAGGTTTCGTACATCGTACGTCGTTTGTGGCCGGAATTTAACGCAATAAGACCACAAATAATGGAGTGTAAATTTAATTATAGTTCAATATTAGGCCCTGGAGCAAAAATAAACTTTGGCCCCAACTAAACTATTTACAATCGTTTGTTCCGTATTCGTCGTTTTCCGAAATCCACGTAGGTACTCCAGATTTGTTGTAATCCAGATTCGTCCGATCCCCGGGGCCCCCAAGCTCAGGGGGCCCCGGTGCCCTGCCCTGTCTAGCCCTCCGGTAGCTGCGACACTGCAAGCGCATTTCTAAAAGGTTTGAAAGGCTTAAAAAGGCTTTGACGCACGAAATTAGCTATCAAGCGCTTGAAGCTCTGGATTAGTTTACTTGTACTTTGGTTGGTGTAAGCGCCGTGGTAGCCGAGTGGTTCGAGCAGATTCGAGCCTGCGACGCAAAGGTCGCAAGTTCGAATCCCGACTGTACCAATGAGTTTTTCTGAACTTAAGTACAGTGATTAGTCACACAACGAGCTCTAAGGTGAAGGAAAACATCGAGAGGTTACCTGCATACGTCTGAGAAGAAATTCAAAGGCGTTTGTATAGTCGTGCTTGAGTAACGGCGATGGACTCGCCATTTGTCACGTTGGCACCTAATATACCTCTGGCGGAAAGTGAGTGTATGGGTATTACCTATACACCTCTGCCTACCCCTTCGGGGACCCTTGTGGGAAGGCGTGAGGATATATTATATTATTATTATTACTTTGGTTGGTCAATAAATCTGCGAAAAGGGTTGGGCTTTACAAATAAGTCACGTTCGACATCCTGCGCTGCGACGCCGCCATAAAAAGCAGCGCGCCTAATCGCCGGTCATCGCTCTCTAGTCGTTTGGTGAAATTATATTATTTTATTATTACGGTCGCCAGACCTTACCGTAAAGACGAGTTCCAACGTTTCGCTATACATATAGGTATTGTGTTGTTTACACAAGTGGCGCACACATAAAACGGATATTGCCTAATTTGGTACACGCCTTGCGACTCTGTATTTTTCATTCGCGTTCTAAAAAACACGGTTAAATAATGCTTGGGCCAAAATAGGTAGCTATTGGGATCTGTTTTAATTCTCGGCTTAAGCTAACAATTATACTCCCTGAAAGTGTATTATAATGATGACCTGACAGGAACCCAGTTTTTTTTTATTTATGACTATAATTTAGTATGTTTTCTTCCTTAGTATTAATGACACGAAGAATTGCCATTGCAAGTTTTTGTGTCTTTAAGTTAAAAACAAAACATACAAATATTAAAATAAAATAATAAGAATCATAAGTTAACGAAAAAAAAACAATACCACTACTCTCGCTAAAAACACCTAACATGGTTAAGTAATGAATGAAAAAACTTGTTATTAAAATGCTTATTATATAAATTTAAGTGTTAAAATTTTCGAAGTCATATAATTATGCAAAATAACCTGCGGTTAAAAAAATCAAAACCTTATACTTAAAAACATGAACTTAACCGAACTATATAGGAACCTCTAAAGTACGTACAGTACGGGTTGCTATTACAAATACGAACAGTTCAAGTACATGCTTATTTAATTACAATGTAATGACGCTTATGTTACGTTGAATTAACTAACACTATTACCACAACGTAGCAATATTATACAAATTGTAATTTTACTTTCAATTTTCAAGGTAAATTAAACGTCCAAATAATACAGCTATTCGCAGTAAGTATTCAAATTTGTGCAATGATAGCTAGCATTATTTGCAATTACTTAAATTGAAATATTTTTCTTATGTAATTTGTTGGTGTACGTTCGTACCGGCACTCAAGAACTATAAAACATAGATGGGGTAGCCATAGATAATAGAGTACCATTCCACTCTAATCTACACTGACTATTAAAATCTAAGTTTGCATTCTGTAATTGTTTACTGCTAATTGTTTACGACATTGCCTTGCTAAAAACATGATCATATCTGGGTATTTACGTCTGTAGTAGGTATATTTGACATTGACCAGTCTACACCATTGTTGCATAGTTATATAATATTATATTGTCTGTGCAAAACTCTATGTAGTTGATATATTATGATCTTTTAAGATACAAACTTTTACTAGACATACAGGGATTTTACTGCTATTGATAAACTGCAGTCATCGCGTCCTTAAATTATTAACTATCTGTAGGTACGTACAATATTATCTATACTCGGATAAATTAAATCATATTGAAATAACAACATATGTCAATTTACTGTTTTAACCTAAATTGCCACTCAAACGATATTGATTGACATTTTGTGATTGTCAAATAAAAAACAAGCGAAAATCAGATTAAAATTTTAATTTTTTCCAAGTTTTTAAAAGTGTTTGATTCAAAACCTAAAAGTAATACCTAAACTTAAACGCAAACGCTTCCAAGAGGAAAGTTCAAATGCCTATGTATGCACGTCTATTACCTCGTACGGTGCTATTTGCTTAAGTGGTCTGAAAGGTAGATAATAATTTAGAATGAACAGCCTAGGGTTACGACCGCCTAGTCTGCACCGCCATGACACCTTCAGACGAAACAGCAAGCTCTTTGGCAAAAATATCACGCAATATCCTGTCTCAGATTTTAATATGATTTCTTGTGTTTACTAGTAGGTACTTATTATAGTAATTGATGCATATAAGTTTATTGTATAAATGATTTATTGCCGAGAAAATTGCAAGTTCAGATACAGACTACCTGTAAGTTTTTCTGAAACTTAGGAACACAACCTTCTTGGCACCCTTCCGCGGGGCACAGATTTGGGTAATTTATTTTATTTATAAATAAGTACCTACATACAGTGTAGTTAGTTTATTTAAAGTATATATACATATATATATTGTTTAAATTTAAATTACATGTACATAATTAAATATATTTCAAAATGGTACCCATAAGAGAAATTAATTACTCCACGAGGTTTACGATGAATGAAAACGTATTGAGGAACTTTTGAGAAGAAATTCAAAGACAATTTATATTCAGTTGTGCTTGATAACGGCTTTGGACTCACCATGGGTTACGCACATACATATATCTCTTCAAATTTATGAAGATATGGTTATATTTCTTTGTATCAAGTTAAAATAGACAGAAAGCCATTATTAGTCAGAACAAAATATATTTAAACGAAATGACTGCACAAAACGATCACTTATCACTAGACAAGGTTTTCGCGCGCAGTCGGTGCACCCACACAGTGCAGCCAACCTTCGCCAACAAATTTATTCCAATATTGGCGGGAATTGATATTATACACCTCAGTAAGATTCCGCTGCGAGAAATTATCGTCCCGTTCCGTTTTACGGTCGATGTAAGCAGTAACATTGAGGTTTTATTGTATTTTACACCATGGAATGGAGTTGTCGTTCGCGCTCGTAAAGCTCAAACGCTGTTCGGTTTATAAAATAAAACATATTTGTTGAGTTCTATTTATTACTGCGGCTTCGGTTTCCATTGACTTGTAATTTTATTGCACTACACTGTTTGTGGTTTAAAGACTAACGTCGGTACTATCGAAAGTTATGTTCCGGACTTTTAGGAGCATCTGTCAACAATAAGCATTTTTATCTACAACAAAACTTACATCTATCATTACAGTTTTAATGACCAATAAATACCATAGAGATGGACAATACCTAACATTAAAATACTTGAAGAGACTGATGAATGTGGACGAAGCGAAAGAGGTATGTAAGTCTAGAGAGAACTGGCGCTCTATACTCTGCCTGCCCCTTTAGGGATTCGGCGTGATGATATGTTTGAAAAATGCTCTTAACATTATACGTGTCAAAAGCTGGACTCAGCGGTATTTAATAATATTCCCTGTCACAATACACTTGAATAAATACAATAGAATATTGATTGGGACGACTCATTCGATAAACTATTTAAATAACAATTCACCAATCTTCAAAATGTCTATCTTATACCAACAAACAACCTTGTAGAAACACAAAATAATAACATATTCACGTTGGTATAAGCCAGTTCGTTAGCGAGTCTCAAGTTTTATTAACTTCGCGTCCAACTTGGTTAGTTGTCGCAAGGCCTTGCCTAGCCGGTTGGCAATTGCTCGCTGACGTCATTGTGACTCAAGATATTCTGAGATGCTTGCCACTATTATGTGTCATTCTGTCAATGAAAAGCGATGAAATAATAATAAATACTAGCCGAATGGTAAACTTTGGAAAATGTTATACGTGCTTGAGACAACAGACTGCTACAGATATTCAGATAGGCAGTAGTAATGGCTTCCATCATAAAATTATGAAGAAAGATATAGTATTGTTTCAAAATAGCCACATATGTATGGTGGTGCTTGAGAAAAGGCGATTGACTCGCGAATAAGTTACGTTGGCACTTAAATTATATCTCTTAAAAAAAAAGGCTGTTGCTATAACTTTGCCTATCCGAGCAAGCTGGAAGATTAAATATGTACATCACCATCAAGCAATTATTTAATGAAAGGAATTATATAAGGAGCGCTCGATGCCCTTAAAAGATAACTAGGAAGCAATATGCTAGTCGTTGATTCACTGCCTACGTTTGTTGCTTTTCCTAATGAATGGCCGTAAGGAGCTAAAGTACGGGTAATTAAATATGCATTTGACGGTGCCATAGAAATTCGCTTTTGTTAAACGTCATACACATGTCACCAACTTAAGAAAAATAATCGAACAATAGACTCAAGCACTTCCCGTCTAACCTTCATTCACATACCTTAAGCCGTGGCCCAGAAAGCAAGTCATTCAGCCAGAAAAAAGAATAATAAGAATATTATCTGTGATCAATTTATAATTACTACTTCGGAATCAGATAAGTGAATTTTATATAGAGAGATGATCGTGCAAGTTCTTTTCATCATACAAAGCTTATTCTGAATCGTAAGATTGTTAAATGTGATAAATAATGGTAGCACCGGGAGTAGTACCTACTGAGTACTTATCCAAAGATTTTTTTGATGTGAAAAAACATACCACTGGGGTGGCAAAGAAGCACACGAGCCGCCTGTGGAGTTCATTCCACAGCCTTCGCGTTGGCGGGAAGAAACTCCTTTGAAACTGGGCAGTGCGAGACCTTTTTGGTTCCAAGGTATGGGGATGAATTCCCCGTCGATGGCGAGAGGTGCGGTGGAAGGTAGACGTAGGGGTTAATAGTTATAATTTAAGAGCTCGATCAATATAAAAAAAAGGTAAACTAATTAACACTAAAAAATTTAATAAAATTATAAAAAGTATGCATTATTTTGAAGTGTTAGATAATGGTAAAATTGTAATATGGCTGCAACGCAACTGCAACTTATCGCTTATATGAAAATGAAATCTTTAGCATAGACGTCGTGTGCGTTAGGGTCACTACAGATGCAGTATAAACAACTACCTAGTTTCCAGAGTCAGATTCATTTAAAACTCAAATCTTATCAGAACAACGAATAAATACTACATACATATTCAAAATTCGAATCTTATGCGACCACCGAATAATACTTTGTACATGCATATTCAAAATTCGAATCTTATCAGACTACCGAAAAAAACTACACACGACACGACACGTGTTCAAAGCTTTGCTGAAAGTAAAAGAATATGCCGCCGGCTTAGCAGTGAAATTCAAATCATTTTCTGTCAAAAGAGGGTAACTACGTAGGGACTGACGATAAATAAGTAAAATTTAATAGGATCACTCCACCCGTGTTTGCACAGCCTTAAGGACCCGTTTCACGCTCTGTTAGCTATCAATTCGCTATTTATATTTATTAAAGGCGCATGCTTTATAACTGCTCTCATTCACGGGTCGTATAAATTAGCTGAGCGGTAATAAAGTGCAAATGGTCTTGAGTGTTTATTATTACTATTACACTTCTAGCTGTTTGCTTAACGTTTGTCTCTGGTCCTAATTATTGCGTTTTTAAATATATTACATAGAACTCTTAGAGCTATTTTATTACTGACTAGCGGTGTTTCCTGGCTTCGCACAAGTGGACATAAGATTTTTTTTTATAAATGAAAATATAGCCTATGTCACTCAGGGTAAATGTAGCTGGAGGCCTAGGTCTCGCCATTGACCGGTTAAGTAGCAAAAGTTCCCGGAACTCACGCTACGAGAGACAATACAAAAAAAAAAAAGGTAAATGTAGCATTCCAATGGTGAAAGAATTTTTCAAATCGGTCTAGTAGTTTCGGAACCTATTCAATATTAACATACTTACATATTTCCTCTTTATAAAGGAGTTATAAAGAATGACTTATTGTCAACTTCCGCATATTGATAAAAAACAAGGATAATTGTTTTTTGATGACTCAAAATCTGTAAAGAAGACCATAGATTGTGTTGGTTAATCGTTCACAGTTTGAAAAAAAAAAGCATACCATGGATATGTCGTACAGCCACATATAGAAGAAAAAAATAGACGTGATAAAGAAAAATAATAAATATGTCCTTTATATTACTAAATTACAAAGAAAACTGAAAATCTCGAAAACTTTTGTAAAGCTCTTCATAAATGCAACTTTTTTTAATCCTTATTAACTACATTTCTTATAAATCAATCTAAATATAACTAATACTTTAATCATTTTAGTTTTGGCAGAATGTGTAGAACGTACCTAACGAATAAAATAAGATGTCGCTGCTGCGTATTAGGCTAACGAATTTTAAAATTTGACAGTTTACGTTGGCGACGACTGACCGTTTAAATGTTATACTTTATCACGGTGTCCAAATACTTAATATCAATTGTATCACTTGCGTCAAATATCTTTGAATATTTATTCAACTGTGCCCAAGAGCGAAGACGATAACAATCTCAAAAAAGCTCAAAACGTCAGTGACAATGCAAAAGGAAACAAAATGGCGGAGCGTAGGGCGGTCACTATTGTAGTAATGCGATAAAACATTACCAAAACAAAATAAAAGTCTTCAGTATGGAGCGCAACCTATGCAGTATTTCAACTGCAGGCTGGACAAGCTGTATTAAAAAATGCGAGCGAGAAATGGGATTTATTTTACACTAGCTATGCCCTACGTGTTCACCCGTGTAAATTGACATATCAGTGGAATCAGTATCAGTATATATTTTTCTAACATGCTACATATAATCTTATATGGGTTAATCTAGATTATTATCCAATTCCACTAAGGAGTTTTTGCGTGATAGATAAATGTGTATTTATTCTCGCAAACTTTCCTATTATTATATAATTTTATTAGAATTTATGGTATATTTTTTTTCCAATACGGATCAGTAAAATTATGGACATATATATCATCACGCCGAGTCCCTAACGGGGTAGGCAGAGGGAATAGAGCGTCAGTTCTCTCTAGACTTGCATACCTCTTTCGCTTCGTCCACCTTCATCATCCTCTTCATACATACTTACCGAGTTCTGCTTCGTGTGTTCAAGTACTCTTGACGTTTGTGCCTACCCCGTGAGGGACTCAGGGTGATGATATGAAAATATACTGGGGGAACAGGCAGTACCTATATTTATACTAATACTAGCTGTCCCGCCAGCTTCGCCCGGGTGGAAAAGTTAAACTTTCTGAAACACGATCGCAGCGCCACCTATCGGGTCCAATGGTGATGTATCTTTTAAGTTGCATCAAACTGCACACGATGTGCAAATTTATTTAAAATCGGTTAAAAAGTTTAGGTGTCCATCGCGGACAAACAACGTGACGCGTAATTTATATATATTAAGATAAAAGCTAACGGTCCCTAATCCAACGCCCCCAAATAATATTTAAATAAAACCAGTCCAGCCCAGCTCCCTTGCTCGCGATCCAGCAACGCCCTAAGCCGAGGTTCGTACCCCACAGGGGGTGCCCTTAGCTGTGTTGCTTAAAAATAAAGTGCCTGGCTGGAAGCCCAGGTCTCGCCATTGACCGGTTAAGTAGCAAAAGTTCCTGGAACTCACGACTACGAGAGAGACTAGAGACACTACGAGAGACAATACAAAAAAAAAAAAGGTCCCTAATCCAACCGTGTTTTAATTTTACGATTTATATTGAAGATTTCCGACAGACACCAGGGTCAAAATACTTGAGCTATCAGAGCCAAGTACCACACACATTAAATTATCGTGGAAAAGCTATTGTTTGAACGTGCGGGCGCGCGCATTCTTCGACCATTCCCCTGTGCTGTCACCAGTGGCGCTAGCTGACATGCCAAGGTAGTATTTTGCGCACCAATAATTTAGTTCATACTCTCGCCGCGCGCAGAATTAATTTTGTCGTAAGTATTTAATGCTCGAGAGAAATAGCCTTTGTTACGGTGAAAGCAGGAAGTTATTATGCAAGTATTATTGCCGTTGTAATTATGTATATGAATAAGGTTTTGTCTTACGACCATAACGCGCCTTTTTGAGGTTATGTTGGGTGGTTGTAATTAAATTTAATGAACTTTTTTTAACTGTTACAGATTTTATAGTCTGCATGATAAGTTATATAACTTTATCCTTACAGCATCATGCATCAGTATTAATATTTTTTTATCTATTACAAATTTCCAAAAAAAATAACGTATTTTTAGCAACATAAAATCGTGTTTCTGAGTAAGTTTTACTCCCATTAATAATGTTGTCATTTTGATATATTTTGGAGTTGTTTGTTCAATTTATTTTATTTTTTATTATCATATCATATCATACAGAACTCGTATGATATAATGATAAGTAATTCCATTAGCCCAAAAGCACGCTTTTTAATCACGATTGAAACACAACTAAATTTATCATCGCTTTGGCCATACATAAGCGCTATTTCCTACGTACCTATTGTGAACTTTGAACATTTAAGTTATGCCTAATGAGTAAGCACATAACTTATGTTTGTATGTTTAAAGTTGCACTGTGAAAACTAGATAAATAATTCAAGCAAGAAACCTTTTTTTATAACCAACGCAAGCTTGTCTGCTTTAATAAACGACTTACGTGTTCGTAACAATAAGTAAGAACATATTCCTGGCGAATTATTTGTTTCTTTTTGAACGTGTATGGTTATATTATTCTTACGCTGCTATTGAAGCTCATAATTAGGTCCCTCTTTGGGCCCGATTATAATAATTGGGCCCAACAGACAGGAAAACAAATGAACATCCTCTAGGAACGCTATTCATTATTTTCATAATATCTACAAGATTATTGCACGCATTCATAACGCAAAACCACGATCGATCATCTCACTATCTTGATCACGCTTGCATTTGTATCTTGTTTCTTTTTTTCTACTTACGAGAGATGAAGATATAAACTAGTTCAGACTTTCGTCTTACGAAGATAGAATATAGTATAGATAGAATATATTATGGATTTACGATGTATTCGGCAATGCACAAGGAAGTGTGATTCTGTATACAATATGTTGCTAATCATACGTATTTAATATCTTGTCTTATCTAATATATGCCTCTACACGGGCCTCGTTCATAGTCTTAATGCAAATAAAATTACTCATTTCATATAGCGCATCCTCCTTAATGTGTTAATTGTAAAGTTATTTTAATTTTGCGTAATATGAATCGCAAGGTCGTACAGCTCTACTCTATTCAACCCACTTTAAAACTTATGGATACTTTATGTTATGTAGGCGTAATGAGTAGGAAGTGGGTTTTTTTAATTTGAAATTTTAAACGTCTATGTTAGTAAGAGGCGTTATAGGAGAATCGAAAACTTTGCGAAACGAAACGTAGCAATATGGCGTTACGTCAAAGCGTTAGCTGCGTACAGCATAAACAGCTGAGCCGGTACGTCAAATACTGCTACGGCGAGTCGGAGGCAAACACGTCAGTGGTTCTATACGTATAAAAACAAAATTTTAAAATTTAAAGTAAGTATTCCTTAGATACAGCCATTTAGTTACACTATTTTGGCAAGAAATTGTGAATAAATTTAGTTTTAATTCATTCGCTGGCTAGATTTGTGACCTTGTTCGAGAATAGTCATAGATCGATAGTTTAACATTCATCGATCGGTATGTTATTTTAGTTTAATTGTTCAAAGTTATATGTTCAAACTTAGAATTGCCATATTTGACGCTGGAAACGTCAAGTAACGCTTATTCAGTAATAAGAGATGTGAAATTTCAGGTGTGACACAAAATGGCAAATAAAAAAAAAGTTTTGTTTAATATTCTCTTCGTGCTCAGTGTCCTACCTGCCAGTAGGTGCACTGTCCCACCTGTTGTGAACCCAACAGTCTTTACTCAGTCAAAAACAATTGGGGACTGTCAGGCCTGTAACAAATTTATCGAATCATTCAATAAAGGCTTGGAGCGCACTGCTAGAGGCAAATACGAGGGCGGAGACGCTGCCTGGGAAGAGGAGAAATTAAAAAAATCTTACAAACGTAGTGAGCTTCGACTAGTTGATATCCAAGATGGCTTATGCAAAGAAGACAGTAAATACTCAGTGCAATGTCATCATATGGCTGAAAGAGCTGAGGAATTCATTGAAGAATGGTGGTCCCAAGACCCTGATGAATCCACAGACCTTCACACTGACATATGTATTGAGAAACTTAAGGTATGCTGTCCTCCACATCACTATGGTAAGGACTGCTTGCCTTGCCCTGGTGACCATGCTAACCTGTGCAATGGTAATGGCAAATGTAGGGGAGATGGGACAAGAAAAGGCAATGGCACATGTTTGTGTGATACCGGTTATTCTGGTGACAACTGTGACCTATGTGATTTGGGATATTATCTATCTTATCAGGATGATAATAAGATCCTTTGTTCCCCATGCCATAAGTCCTGTACAGGTGGTTGCCGAGAGGGAACACGCAAGGACTGTGTGGCCTGCAAACCCGGCTATATTTTTGACTCGGATAAAGGCTGCTTGGACATCAACGAATGCAATGATGATAAAATATGTACTAAAGATGAGTTTTGCCTGAACTCTTTGGGATCATATGAGTGCATGGCTTGTGATAAATCATGTAATGGTTGCATAGGAGATGGGCCCGATTTGTGCAATGAATGTGCCAAAGATTACACAAAGAAAGAAGACTTCTGCATTTCTAATAGGCAAGATAATGATCCATCTGATGTACTTACTACCACAAGGTAAATTTTATAATTTTTATCATTATAAATTTGCATTTTATCATTTAAAATTTTAATAAGGCTTAAACTAAACTTCAATACCAGTGAATTTTTTTATTCTATTATGTGTTACAAGGTATATTGTAGACCTTAGGCCCACGCACAGTATGAAGACTCAATATGATCTTGAAGGTTAAAATTTATTCAATATATTATTGGTAGTTAGAATAAATGGTCTCAAAAAAATTATAGCTTCCCTTTGCAAGCAATTACTTCTAAGGGAACTAAGGAATCATTCTCTTGACAGGCTCACTTCTTGAATACAGTGTTGTACTTTATAGACACATATTTAGGTGTTTAGTTCTTACATGATTGAGCTAGATTTTTATTTGACTGTTCTATTTCCTTGCAGAAATGAAGAGTTATAGGAATCAATAAGGGCATTGAGTTATTTTGGTAATTTTTAATTTTTTTTATTTGGTGATGGGTACCTGCTTCTGCACTATGACTTATTATCACAATAAATTATATTATAAATATATATTTATAAAATGTATGTTATTAATTTTTGCATTTTTATATATTTATTAAGGTAAAGCTATATATTGTCAATATAAATATATAAATGTACTATGCACACCAATACAAATATTTTTTTATTATGCTTTTGGGTATAAATTTTTACTTATTGGATATGCTTACTAACAAGAATTTTTTTTTAAGGTACATAACATATATTGGTCTTCTCATTGCTACGGGCATACTGATCCCCAAGTCTAATTACTTGGGAAGTATTGTGGGGGGTCTGGTGTTTGCGTACATCATGTGTGCTGAATATTATTGTATGATCAACGGGCATGCAGGCTTTGTTAACTTGAAGAACTTTGATTTGATGCAATTATTCCACGTTGTGGAGGAGTAAGTGTGTTAATAAAGGTTGAATTGAACGAGTACCATATCCCCTGATAGACCACAAAGTATATACCTTAGTAAAAAATCTGTCGCTTTGTAGGCAATCAAGGATTTTGAATGATGTAGGATTCTGAATGATTAGATTTTTTTGATATATATTTTTTACAGATAGGTAATTATTAATTTATTTCAGTGTACAAAAAATCTTTATATTTTCTCGCCTTCCCATATGGGGTAGGCAGAGGTGTGGGGTGCTACCCATACACCCTCTTTCTACCAGAGATATATTTTTGCTGCCAATGTGACAGATGGCGAGTCCTGGATGGCATTTTATTTTATTATTGTAATATATAGTATACATTTTTTCATTTTGTATGTAGGTTTCCTCTCGATGGTTTCCTTCACAGTAAAGCTAAACTCTGGTATGGTCGGGATTCGAACTTGCAATCTTTGTGTATAAACCTGTATATATGTAGTTAGAATAACATTTCTGTTTTCATGACCTACAAATGATTTAATTTATTGATCATTTTGTTTCCTTTCAATATAAGTTGAATATAAAATAACTACTTATTCAATCTCACTATTTATTAAGATAACGGTGAATTGAATCATGTATCCATTATATTGTATAAATTTGAGGTATACTTTTACAAGATAATATTGTATACCCATATGTTGTATATATATATATTATATTATATATTATTATTATTATAGATAATATGATATCTATTAGAAAAATTACCTACCAGGACTAACCACTGAAAAAAACCGTTGAAACATTCTGTCAAGTCAAATATATGCAGGTCACAGATAAAAAAAGATTGTAACGCAATTTCGCAGATTTCTTGATTCTGTCTGAGACTTAAATTTAAATATTAGGTTATCTTAATCTTAAATTCTTATGAATATTTTTGCCATAAATATAGCAATTTGATATGACAGGATAAAAATAACATAGATACAGGATGTTCCATAGAGAAGTGTTAAAAATCATGGTAATACATTACATTACGTTATTTATCACGCGGTCTTTCTTTAAATTAGGTAAGTTTTTAAATCCCGTCAACATCGCCTCAAAATGTCCGAGCGAAAGTGAAAAGGTCGTTCAACATTCATACAACACAATTTTGAGTCGACATTGATGAATGGCGGGTAATATGTTTAATTGTGTGCCAAAGTAAGGTGATAGCGTATATAGACATTTCTCTATTGCGTAACAGACGGTCGAAGGTTCTATGACCTTTCGAAGTACAGTTGGCTTCGAATACGGAGTTAGCTTAAATACTTTTATGTAAATATCTTCCTTTCGTCGTATAGCTCTAATATACTGCTTTCCATTTAATTTTTTTTTCATCGTGTTCCAGCCTGTCCGCGATAGGTTTGTATAAGATGTGGCTACCGAAAAGGGTAGTCTTGCATTTTGTTCGTTCTTTTCGATCCGCAGTTCGTATGTGCGTCTCATTAAGCGAAACAACTGACATCGCACTTGGCGCCATTTCTTTTTAGATTTTGACTTGAATTTATATACTTTATTTTTTGCAACTTAAGCTTTAATCTATGGCGTGCTGGCACGTAAACATTATTCCGAATTGATGACGTCATGCGCGACTAAAATCCACTTTCTGGTTCTTCACTAATATGCTTCAATTTTAAGTAAATAAATAAGAGAAACACTTTAATTAGTACTTCATTAAGTAGCTGAAGCGAATTTTGTTCGGCGCTGTGATACTGTCATAATAGACCGGCATTAGCGTAAAGGTGTGGCTGTCAATACACGATTATGTGTCGGCCGTGACACGGTTACATGTACTCGGTTATTGTTTTGACCGGTGTTATGTTACAAGGGGGAGCGTGTATATCGGATTTTAGGTGATACCTGTTTATGTTAGCCTGGTACATCTCTCTTCTGGGCAAACCCTGTTATCGTTTTTTCTAGTAATTTTTTTATATGGTTTTTTTATATATATATTTTTTTGATGATGGTAAGCGGTACTACCGCCGATGAACGCTTGCAACACCAGGGGTGATGCTCGCGTGCTGCCGACCGTGCAGGTTTCTTTACACATTTGTGTCTCCATTAATTGTTATCCAATATATGTTGAAACGGATTGCCATTTACAATGCACAGTAGATAAATGTAATTTAAGAAGACAAACATCGCAAAAAAAGTTATCGACAGCTATACTGATCTGTCAAGTATTTTGGGCGCCATGTCAAGCATTGACGTGTGCCCTTCTCTGAATAATATTGTTTATTGACGCTCTCGCCTCTGCTTTGTTCCACCCTAGCCAATCGTCAACCCACATGGGTGACGCAATAAGTTTAGGATTCGGATGGAAAGTGGAACTAATAAAGTCGTTTGACACTTGCTATTAGCGTTGTGTAACTGCTTTGTCTTAGCTTACATTCACCTGTCGACTGAGAATAGACAAATAGTAAGGTAATATTTTGACAGGGACGCCAATTATTATTATATCTATTATATAGTATATTATTATAGTATATATAGTCCCTGAATAAGTGAGAAGAGGTGGAACCAGTTCTAGGCGGTGCCAACACCATAATATTTATTCACCTATTATGCTGCATTGATCCAGCGCTCAAGTTTTAGAAAAAAATCTTAGGTAGGGTTATCTAGGTTTTTTAATGGTGTGAGATGTTGACAGGGTCGCCAATGATTGGCGATATATATCCATCAACGCTTAAAATGATGATATGCATTCGGCCTGGTAGTAGACGCTGCCAGCACCGCAGGTATAGATCGCGCGTTGCCTGTCAAAAGCGATCCTTAAAGACCCCTGATATCTCGTGGATACCTCTAGAGTTTATTCTACAGCTTGAGCGCTGGATCAATGTTGGGTGTTACGTAGTTTTGTGTGTTGGTGTGTTTTCAATCAAACATATATGTATATTATATATGCATGCATCATCGCGCCGAGTCTCTAACGGGGCAGGCAGAGAGAATAGAGCGGTTCTCTTTACTCTAATCTCAGTTAAATTTTATGCATATATAAATTATGAATTTGGTATCCCTTGGAACCGGCTTCATCTCTTCTCTCCTTATTCAGGGGTTAGCTGAGAGGTGTGATGATGTACGGTGGCTTGCATTTATTTGAATTGTTTAAGTTATTTGCATTTGGTAGAAAATAAAGAGGTTGGTAGCTCATTATAGTGTAATCTTGCTAGGATGTGTCGTTTCAGTTCAGACACGTTGTAGACCATATAATATGTATGTCTGTACTCTCTAGCTTCTAAGTGTACGTAGTAGATGAGTAAGTTTTTAACAGTAAGATAAATGTCTTCCCGCGTATCAATAGTGCAATCCACGAAGACGCGCCCCACTATTCTTCCTCATAGTTTATAGTGTAAGTGTGCACACTTCCACTGATGCTTGAGTATTGTCCGTAGTCCGTACACACTGATTACCTATGAGTGCAGACGCACACTATAATTAATAGACTGGTCACACTCCCCGCATCCCGCTACCCCACGGCTAGAAATTGGTGGGGCGCGTCTTCGTGGATGGCACTATCTATGTATGTATGTATATAGTTAACACACTGTCGACAGGTTTCATTATTAGGAAGAAATTATCTCTTATGCACGTGTAACTTAAGTGATTATTCACGAAGAGATTTAGGATTAGAGACGACTGTCTCGCCTGGTGACACCTGGCTGCAAAGCTCGAGGTCGCGGGTTCGATTCCCGCTGGGAGTGGATATTTGTGGTTTAATCTTGTATATTGTATAATAATATAGTAGCGAAAACTTGACCCAGTAGTTTGGTATTGCGTTGTCTGTTTGTCAGTCAGTCCGTTGTTTTGTAGGTATACTTAAATTGATTGTGATTTTTTTACATTCTTTTTTATTAAACTTAATGTGAAATTAATCCAAGTAGTACATAGTACCTACTGTCATATTAGTACCAAATTGGCTTATATAATATTGTGATAGATAATGGAATTCAAAATAAATCATTGAATAAAAAATTTTTTAAATTAATTTCACAAAAAAAATGTTTTTAAACCTTCATTTTGGGTGTGTGGGTACTACCTACACTATACACCTCTGCCTACCCCTTCGGGATATATATTTTCACGATAACCATCACGACGAGCCCCTCACGGGGTAGGCAGAGAGAGTGCAACACTAGTAGTACACCAGTTCTCTCTAGACTTACATACTCATTTTCATTCAAGTCTATATGATCACTGATTTTGACGGCGCTTGTATTATCAAACAACACTATTAAATCATATTTGGTTTTCCCAAAGTAATGTTTACTAACATATTTTCTCCTTTCACCGAAGGCCGTACAAGACCGTAGGCAAAGGTGTAACAACACGTGCCTACGTGACAGATGGCGAGTCCATTGCTGTTCTAATGCACTATATACATATACGCCTTTGAATTTCTTCTCAAACGTATGCAAGTTTTCTCGATGTTTTCCCTCGCCGTGAAGCTCGTGGTGTGACTACCCATTGTGCTTAAGTCCAGAAAAACTCACAGCTATTCAAAAGAATTTGCTATGGAGAGTGCCATCCACGGATACGCGCCCCACAAATTTCTAATCGAGGGGGTTGCGGGATGCAGGGTGTATGACCCGCGTCTACTTGACCTGACCGACTCATAGGTAATCAGTGTGTACCGATAATATTCACACTACCTACCGATTATTATTGGAAGTTTGCACACTTACATAAGGAAGAATAGTGGGGTGCGTCTTCTTGGATGGCACTATCTATACCTATCTCAAACGACTGTCACCATGGCTCTCTTTACTAAAGGCATTCCAATGAACAGGCGTGTGATAACATGTTACCGACAATGGCGACAGTCAGTGCGTGTGCGCAGTGCCTCGCGTCGCGTGCCTCACGCTTGCTATTTGTCGTCTAGCGGATTTACTGGTTGTATTTCCGATGGTCGGTGATTAAAGAGACTTATATGAGACTAGATTTCCGTTCGCGGCTTATCCGGTGAAATAAGACTCTTACATTAACTACTTGGCCCCCGCAGCTTCGTAGGGGCCATACACACATACATATAAAGATTCCTGCAGGGTCGGCAACGCGCGAATGATACCTCTGGTGTTGCAGGCGCCCATAGGCGGTAACCGCTTACCATCAGGCGGATCGCATGCCTGTTGGCCACCCATGTGGTATAAAAAAATACATATAGGTAGTCACGCCCAAAAGGGGTACAGGCGTGGACTCTCCATCTGTCACGTTGGCACTTAGAATATATCTCTGGCGGAAAGTGGGTGTGTGAACACAACTTACCCCCTCGGGAACTTTTGTATACAATACTAACAACGCAACGTGACTTCTATTTTACCTACCTCAAAGAACAATTCTGACAGTAAGCTTTTAACAGAAAATACCAGAGGTATAACTCGCCCGTTGCAGATTAGGTACATGGAAAACGGGAATAGTAATTTTAATTACCCTGATCTAGGGTAAGTATCAACTCTAGCAGTGTACAACTGCAGACACATGTTTCATACACAAGGATGAACAGACACACAATCCTTATCTATACTAATATTATAAAGAGGAAAGATTTGTTTGTTTGTTTGTTTGTTTGTAATGAATAGGCTCCGAAACTACTGGACCGATTTCAAAAATTCTTTCACCTTTGGAAGGCTACATTATCCCCGAGTAACATAGGCTATATTAAATTGGACCCGATAGGTGGCGCTGCGATCGAGTTTTAGGAATTTTAACTTTTTCACCCGTGCGAAGCTATTCCTTTCTGTGTGTCTTAAGGTGGATTCGAGAATGGTTTAGATTTACAATTGGACCCGATAGGTGGCGCTGCGATCGTGTTACGGGCAATTTAACTTTTTCACCCGAGCGAAGCTGGGCGGGACAGCTAGTTAATATTATAAATGTGAATGTAAGTTTGTTTGTTACGCTTTCACGTAAAAACTACTTTACCGATCATCATAAAACTTTATACACATATTCTTAGGGGTATTAGAAGTAACATAGGATACTTCTTACTGAAATTTTTTTTTTACGAAAGTTAAAAAAGCCGTCCAGGCCGACAAAGTCGTGGGCACAGCTAGTTACATATAAATTATGAACGAACGTAACATGTATCATTTGCTACGTAGGTACAAGTAGTTGTATAATCAATAGTTATGTATGCAGATGTATAGGCAACTTTGTATTTACCTGTTGAACATATTTTTCTTCATCTTTATACTAGAAGCGAGAGGAAAATCCAGCTTGTTTGAACTTTCCTGATCTTCCTGTCCGTCGAATAAATTGCTAAAGTGAATTCACGTATTGATAATCACTTCTCGGAATCGTCTGCGTATTTTCGTCCACCTTCGTGCATCAACGAATTGTTATAATATGTAATATGCTATAATAATATCTTTGAATAAATTGTGGGATTACAATCGCGCATACGTGCGACTCCTTTGTATCACGGTGTAGGAAAATATTATTAACGAAACTAAGCGAACATTCGTCAAATGGAGGAGAGTGTTCGTTTTTAAATACATAGATATTAATTTAATTAGCAAGTTAAAAATAATGGAGGTATATACGCAAAGGTCGCAAGTTCGAATCCCGACTGAACCAATGTTTTGCTGAACTCAAGTACAGTGATTAGGCACACCACGAGCTTTACGGTGAAGGAAAACATCGAGAGGAAACCTGCATACGTCTGAGAAGAAATTCAAAAGGCGTATGTAATAGTCGTGCTTGAGTAACGGCGATGGACTCGCCATCTGTCACGTTGGCACCTAATATACCTCTGGTGGAAAATGGGTGTGTGGGTATTACCTATACACCTCTGCATACCCCTTCGGGGACCCTTGTGGGAAGGCGTGAGGATATATTATTATATTAAGTTTAGGGACAACAGGCGTTCTATACTCGCTGCCTACCCTTTAGGGACTCGGCGTGATGATATGTATGTATCTAAAAAGTAATAATATTTTAAGAATTTGTAAACTGCGTACATCCAACATCACAAGCCTCTACGCCAAGTTTAGCCGTATGCGGTAAATATACATTATAAAATTGTACTTATAATACCCGCTCTAACATTCATGTCTTTTGTTCATTCACTAAGTACTTTTTACTATGGCAAATACATTATTACTATATATCAAAAAACTACTATATATCAGGTCAAGAGTACCCTAAACCCAAGAGCATGTATGAAGAGAATAATGAAAGTGGACGAAGCGAAAGAAGTATGTTAGAATCGTAGCAAGTGGAAAGAAGTGGTCTCTGTCTACCCCAACGGGAAAGAGGCGTGATTATATGTATGTATGTATCAAAAAACTGTTCATCAAAGAAATATTTATTTCAGAATCAAAATATTTCATTCAATGGGACACAGGGGACACTTATTGAACGTCACATGCTTAATAAAAACAAAACTACCACCGTGTATGTTTCGCCTCTTTGTGTAGCCGTGTCTCTACGAGCAGTATACAAATAGTATTCTTTGTCATAGAGCATGTCGCCGTCTCCCACCAAAAATACTTCCTCACTAGGTATATCTTTGATTTTCATCTCATACGTACCAAGTTTCCTAAAAAATACGCTTGTAGTGTGACGAGCTGCACTTAACTACAGAAAATATTTTTTGTTTCGAACTTGTAATCTGAATTTTGTGACGACCAACACTGAAGCACCGTTCGTCCAAGTATCTTGCGATCGTAATTAATGTTTACTATCAATCATTGCTCAGATAACGTACCCATTAAACATACCTATCATAAATGCGCTATATAAATTCCTTCCGCCTGTTATCGCTTCGCTAGTGTACGACTAGTTAGCTACTGGAATAACAAGTTAAACTAGGTTTGCTTCCGCGAACATCCCGAGGATCGCACTCGGCTACAACACATCGCTAACGTAACATCACTTAGTGATAAACGAGATACTCTTCTGGAGGAAAATGCCCTTTCCTCACATAAACCAATGAGAATGCTTCTCTGAATGAATTAAATCTTTAAGGGAATCGTTCGCTCGTTGCCGAGCAGACATATAGATTAGACCTATTTTTATGGAAACATTAATTTGTTATGTTTTAGATATATGGAAACATTGTTTTTTTATGTTTATTTTAATCTAAGTACTGTTGGTGTACTTATATAATAAATTAAGCCTTAGTCGCTGAGTTGTTATTATTATTTTATGTACTTTTAATAAAGAGAGCACATGAAATCTCAAAGATTATAAAAAATAGAAAGTCACCAGATATTTTCACGTTGCTCGCTTCAGTAGCGAAACAGACAACAATGCATTGAAATGTAGAAAGTAACCGTTGTGTGTTATGTTTCATGGGAAAATATTAAATACAATAACTTCGAACTTCGTAGTTTTTTTACATTCTTTTCAATGCAGTTACGTGCATTGCGTATCCATTTATGAGTCGATGTCGCAGCTGGTTACAGCGTTTACGACTATTATAGTCTTGCTCGATCGGTGCAGAACTTTTTGAGTTTTTGAAGCGTACACAAACCAACATAACATTTATATATATATATAATTCTTCTGTGAGTGTGTATGTGATTTTAATTTTAATGAAATTTTCTGTGTGTGTTCAAGGGGATCTGGGAATTGGTTATGTGGTGAATTGGGAAGTGGTGGAAATGGTTTAGATTCACAATTGGACCCGATAGGTGGCGCCACTGGGTCCGTGGCTTTAATTTTTTCTCCCAAGCGAAGCTGGCGGGACAACTAGTATATATATATATATTTCTTCTGTGCGTGTATTTGTCACTGAACTCCTAAACGCGTAAACGGCTGGACCGATTTGTTTCGTGTGTGTTCAAGTGTCGTAGAGAATGGTTTAGATTCACTATTGGAGGCGTTAGGTGGCGCTACGATCGTTTCGGGAAATTTATTTCCTTTTATCCAAGTGAAGCTGGGATACCTACAGTTGTTCTGTCTAAAAGATGTCGGGTATTGTGAATCTCTCAAGACAAACAAAGGAACAGGAACGAACATTAAAGGGTCCAAAGGTTTTTTTTTTTTTTGCAGAAACTATGACAAAAAAAAAACACATGTAGTTAAATTAAGTGTAACTGTATGTATGTCTGTCATCTATGTACTTCTACACTATCCGATTAAGGTGACTTGATGAGTTGTGCACACGCCAACGAAGGTTCCTGGCTAGTCGTGCTTGAAAACACCGAAACGGACGTGCTATCTGTCACGTTGGCACCTATATAGCGAAAATAGTATGTCGTTACGACTCTGCCTACCCCTTCAGGGACCCTTGTGGCAAGTCGTGGATCATTCTCATCAGAAAAATAGTATAATCGTAAAGTAATATGAGGTATTATTCACTATTAAACGACACTTGACATAAATTCCTGATCCTCACGCCTTATTCTGATAATCCTTACAAAATATGAACTTGCAGGATATTTAGATTTATCTCATAAGAAGTGTATTATAGGTACGTACCTACTCTCAAAGTGTATGTATGATCCTAACGCCACACTATTGCACCGCAAATAGGTATCAACACTATCCCATAGTGCGATTTACCGTTGGTCGCAGTTACCGCTAAACGGCGGTTACACAACACGACACGACTAAAAAATCGCAAGCAAACAGTCGCGCATAAATTACGTTTTCACATCGTCGCTATGAGAGGATTTCCTATTAGATGTATTGCGTGGGATATTGTGGGATAGTCTTGGCGATAATGATGAGGTGATCATTGTTAAGACCTTTGAGATAGGTAGGGCATAACGAGTTTCCCGTTCGAATTTGGAGCTGCCCGACTGGGGCAGGACCTCCACCTTATAGAAGTCCGTAGCCAAATAACACTATTTATTGTGTTGTGTTCCTACGCGGGGAATAAGGTTTCCAGTAATGAGCTCCTTGGGGAGCGGGGAGGATTGTTACATTGTGTTGGAAGCAGAGGGATTAAACCCATTATGCTGCCAACACACTATAACTCTCCGAACACAGAGTAGCAACACGCAAGTGATTCTTCGAGTGGTATCGCGAGCGTAAATAGGCTACGGTAATCGTTTCCCATCAGGTGGGCCGTATGCTTGGTTGCCACTCTTGTTGTATAAAAAAAAACAAAAAAAAATACCTCTGGTGGTAAGAGTATGAACTTCTTAACTTCACTGTTAAAGACTTACTTGGTACTTTTCTTTATCCAGAAATATGTCAAGGACACATTTATTTATCCAGATATGTCAAAATCAAAATCTTTATATTCCACATAGGCCCAGGTGGGCACTTATAAAACGACGAAAAAGAAGAAGCACGGTTCGGGTTGGTCGCTCCCATGGAGAAGAACCGGCAAGAAACTCCATGGTTACTCTTTTCAAATCATTAGGCATGTACAATAACAATATTTTTCGTTACAGCAATAGTTTTTAGCGTTACCCAAGTATGGGGGAACAGCGTAGGCCCGACAATTGGTCGTTGCTTACTATACAAAGCATATATATAAAACAAGATAATTATAACAATGTTAGCAACATCTAAGAATCTACAAAGCCTACAATGTTCTCACATTCACAAATTAGACAAATTAAACAAGTGACACAAATATTGTCATCAGTACTGTAACTAATTCTGGGCAAGATATGGAATAAATAAAAAGAAAGTAAAATATTAGATTATTATTGTAAAAAAACCCGAATTGAGAAAAGAAAAAGTTATATAAGATTCAGAATAGTAAACATATGTGTTAAGAACACGGGAGAAACAAATTGTACTTAGTAAAATAAAGCTTAGTAATGAAGTTTGTTCGGATGTTTCTTACTCAATCACGCTACAACGGCTACACTGAGTTGGATAAAATTGTATTAATGTTCCTTCATGATTATTAGCTGGATTAATACGTAGGATATGCCATAACATACATACATACATATCATCACGCCAAGGAGTCATCACACGGGGTAGGCAGAGAGAGTAGAGCGCCAGTTCTCTCGAGATTTACTCCTTCGCTTCGTCCACATTCATCAGTTTCTTCATACATGCTCGCAAATTTCGAATACTTAAGACGTATGCCATAACAGTAATTTGATGTTTTCTGTATATCATATTTTATTCATTCATACTTACGGCACAATGAAAGGAAAAGGAAGTAAAAAGGATATTATAAAAATACACCCTAAGTTGACAATAAAAAAGGTTTAAATGATAAAGTTAAATGTGTAGAATCTTACTATTCTTTATACTTACGGTTCTGCATAAACCCATAATACCATGTCTCGGAGTGAATATTACTCACTTTAATCATGACGTCATTTTGTTATCTTAGATACTATTTATGTTAAATCTTCATGAGAATATATTCTGAGCAGTAATATATAACGAGCAGTTGTCTGCGACACAAAGATCGCAACTTCGAATCCCGACTGCACCAATGAGTTTTTCTGAACTTAAGTACAGTGATTAGTTACACCACGAGCTTTACGGTGAAGGAAAACATCGAGAGGAAACCTGCGTACGTCTGAGAAGAAAATTCAAAGGCGTATGTATAGTCGTGCTTGAGTAACGGCGATGGACTCGCCATCTGTCACGTTGGCTCTTAATATACCTCTGGCGGAAAGTGGGTGTGTGGGTATTACCTATACACCTCTGCCTACCCCTTCGGGCACCCTTGTGGGAAGGCGTGAGGATATATATAATATATTAACAACACAACTTCTAGAAGACAACTGTTCAATTGTCCACTAATAAGAGGGTTTGCCTAATACAAGCCTAATGTCTATTGCCTTTAAGACAAAGCCACGTGGCCAACCTAAGATTTATCCTATATGCTTCATAATGATATGCCTCGTGATGATGTCACTTCTGGTATTCGCAGCTTAGAATGCATACATTTTAATATTCACGGCAATAGATGTGTAATATTATAATATATTCATAGGACTTCTCAGTCAACAAACCGGTAAGGCTATAAATATGGCTGATAGCAATGCTCTAAGGATCTATTCGTTATTATAAGCCGACGCTGAATGCAGTGGGTAGTTGGGGTATTATTTCAAAGTCTAACGATTACTCAATAGTTAAGTATATATATATATATATATATGTTACTTATGTAATGTAAAAAAGAGCTTTTGTTCAAATTATGAAACACAATTTAAAAATAAAAGTACTGAACGGATTTCGATGAAATTTGCCACGGAATTAAATTATCTGCTGGATACATATAGGAATCTTCCAGACCTTATTGTAGAAATATATTACATGCCAATTAAATTTCACTGTGGGGTGCTGCTCGTAAAATAATGTGTCGTAAAATTTTTTATCTGTCCGTCCCGGTTTATAACCTGTGCAATATACTTTTGACATAGGTATATTAATTTAAGTTAATTTATTAATGATTACAGTTGATTATAAATCTATCTTATATTTATATATAATATCTAAATATTATATATATATATATAATATCTAAATTAAACACTGAGTTTGACTAAAAACTATAAAATAAACATCCGATTGAATGACGTAGTGATTGTAGAGATGAAGAAAGGCATGTTCCGTTGGTTTCCACATATAGAAAGGATAAGTTAAGAAATGTTGACGAAACAGATATTACACTGAGTGAATCTGGAAGGAGATAGAGACGTTCCAAGTTCGCTGGTTAGGAGTACTTTTCTCACGTCAACAGTTAGAGTAAGAAGAGACTCATTAATGTGGGTATGGAAAATAGATCTCTAAGCCCAGGGATAATGTATGTAGTTAAATAAAATTAGCTTATACTTGTGAAAAACTTGAATGAAAACCAAAGGGCCAATACCTAGGTACGTTGATAAAAACAACGTTTAATTTTAATAACCAGTACGTATTTTGTTTATTGCGTAAACTATAAATGGTTTAACTTAATTGATTTGTACAAATAAGCGGAAAATCCGCTTTTACTCACGCAACTTACTCCAAATATAGTGTGGCTATTAGCTTTAGGAACGGTGTGGTGTGGGCGGAACTGAGTTGAGTATATTTGGAAAATTGCCATTAGGTTTTAGATTTATCAGAGATTTTATTGGAGTAGTTCATCTTATATATATATATATATATATATATATATATATATATATATCCTCACGCCTTCCCACAAGGGTCCCCGAAGGGGTAGGCAGAGATGTATAGGTAATACCCACACACCCACTTTCCGCCAGAGGTATATTAGGTGCCAACGTGATAGATGGCGAGTCCATCGCCGTTACTCAAGGACGACTATACATACGCCTTTGAATTTCTTCTCAGACGTATGCAGGTTTCCTCTCGATGTTTTCCTTCACCGTAAAGCTCGTGGTGTGACTAATCACTGTACTTAAGTTCAGAAAAACTCATTGGTACAGTCGGGATTCGAACTTGCGACCTTTGCGTCGCAGGCAACTGCTCGAACCACACGGCTAGTTCATCTTAATATATATAAATTACGTGTCACGTTGTTTGTCCACGATGGGCTCCAAAACAACTTAACCGATTTCAATCAAATTTGCACGAAGTGTGCCGTTTGGTCCAACTTAAAAGATAGGATCTGCGATCGTATTTCAGGAAATATTACTTTTTCACCCGGGCGAAGCTGGGCGGGACAGCTAGTTTATTTATATAATTAAAGTGATTGACATATCCTTATTGCTACAGAGATGGAAGTTATATTATTACGTAGGTAGAATAGTACCCGCAATACTGGAAATGTGATTTGACAGCCGTCTGGTCTAGTGGTTAGACTCCTGACTATGAAAACATGAGGTCGCGGGTTCGAATCCAGCTGAGGGCAGGTCTATGGTCCTTACGTGCGTCTCAAACGTTTGCAGGATTCCTTACAGTAGTTCCCTTCAACATACAACGCATGGTAGTAATATTCAATTTAATATCACCGAAGTTTCAACCTGCAAACTTTACTGACTACATTAGCCAATAGGCCGCTGCGTCTTGTCGGCAACATGTTCGAAGCGCTCGACCAAAATATATTCAATACACAATCCATACACGGTAATGTCAATAAAAAAACAAAGCCTCCAACTCAAGGCTACAGCATACTTTCCATTTTAAAGGTGGTGAATTTGCATAGCTTTTCATAATCTTGTGACTTATTGCTTGGGTATTAAAGTCGAATATCCCTTAATTGTAGGCTTGTTTGTTCGCCGGCTGGAAGAACCGGCTGCGTGTCAAAGGAGTCACATTGTGTAGTCCTTGGTTTGACTCCCAGCCGGGGTTAATGTTACCATGTTTGAAAATTACGACGGAATTTCGTTTTCAAAAGTGAGAGTGTGTTTAAGTGTGTTTTTTATTGCAATGATATGCTTTTGAGTTTAGTTCACCGCAAAACAGATTAAAACAATAAAAATAAGAGGATACTTAGATTTAGAAAGGATTTGCGATTCAACATTGATAAATAAACTTTACATAGTGAATGTCTATGAACAAAAGAGGCAGATTCCATTCCAACTACCTAGATAAACATTATCGAGCAATCAATATGATGTTGGAAGTGGCTGATGAATGAGGCTGAAGCGAAAGAGTTCTGTGTCCTTTGCCTATACAGTAAAGTCGCAGGAGAACTGGCTCCCAACTCTCTCTGCCTGCATCTACCGTGTAGTTATTAAATTCAGCTTTTATTTATTAGAGCCGTGGTGGCTGAGTTGATCGTGGTGTTGTCTGCAACACAAAGATTGCAAGTTCGAATCCATGGAGTTTATAACTTTACGGCGAAGGAAAACATCGAAAGGACACGTTTGAAAAGAAGTTGAAAGGCGTATGTATAGTCGTGCTTGAGTAACGTCAGTAGACTCGCTATCTGTCACGTTGGTACTTCAAATATGTACATACATGGCGGAAAGTGGGTGTTTGGGTACTACGTATACACCTCTGCCTACCTCTTCGGGAACCCCTGTGGGAGGCGCGAGGATGTATTATTAAAAATCAACACTTTCTGCTTGATTTTTGTCATGAACTGATATTTAAATTTCTGTTTATTTTGTTTATTTTCACTTAGCAACAGTTTCATTATGCCTTTTCGTTATTTCAGATAACGAATAACACGTCTTTGATGCCGCCTTCGTAAAGGACTTTTGCAGAGAAGACGCTTAATAATCGAGGTAATTAATTATCTACGTACATAATCAGCACGCCAAGCCTCCCACGGTGTAGGCAAAATGAATAGGGCGCTAGTTCTCTCTACGCGCAGAGCTTTTACGCTTCATCCACATACGTTAGTTTTCTCATCCATGCTTGCCGGGTTCGAGTAGTCTTAACATTCTCATCTAATTCATCCACCTTTATCAGTCTCCTCATACATGCTCGCCGGTTTCGAGTACTCTTGACATTCCCATCCGAGTAAATAAGTTATTACAATTAAATTTGTCCAAATTGACATCTCGAGGATTGTTAGTAGAGAAAAAGGACATTAAATCTCCTCTTTGATGTTTATTACTAGACAAAACGGTTATTTGGCTCAGATTTGTAAATAAATAAATAAATAAAATAAATTTCAATCGAAGATAGGCTATGGAGGGGTGTATTGGAGTAATGAAAAATAAGCGTTTATATTGATAGTGTACTTGGGTAAATTACCGTTTCTGTTCAAGCAACATTATGTGTTTTGCATATTGCGTTAAACTCCATTGCCAATAAAACGGCGGGAGATCGGCTGTTCATAGTCAAATGGTTTTTTTCATTAAACAAATAATTATATACTTTAAACTGCTTATTGTGGGTTGTCTAGTAGTCACCTCCTGACTGCGAAGGTTGAGGTTGCGGGTTCGAGTCCTACTGAGGGCATATATTTGTGTGATGCTCATTTGTTCTGTGTCATTGATGTCGTTATCGTTGTTTTGTTACTATAACACAAGCTTTGCTTAATTTGACATTGTGTATGTCAGTTCGTGTGGAATTGTCCCAAGTATTTATTTATTTTATCTAGAGCATTAATATTCGAAAATTTACTTTTTCTTTTTAAATTCGATTAGATACGTAATAATATCGAGGAGGTACTTTACGAATAAAGTACTCGATATTACTGCGTTTTGATTTCTTATCATAAAAAACTACAAGAAATGATTGTCATCATTTTTATTTGTAATACTTCAAATAATAAATATGTTTAAATAGAGGGAGTAACTAATTTGTTTTAGGCAGTACAGGAAATATAACATAAAAAAAAAATGATATTTTCCTTAAAGCGGCTGATTCTATACTGTCCCAAAAAATATATCTTAAAAAAACGTAATATTGGTTACTCTTTGTTGAACGAATTTATATGATATAGGTTAAAGACAACCATATATAGCAGGCGGCCATGTTGCCTGTCTATGGTTCGAGATTTATGGCGCGAGAACACCTGTAATTTTGCCTAGTTTTTTATTTTTCTCTCGTTTGCTATTTTTGTTTGGGCCTCGTTAGTAACTTCATAGGTTTTTATATAAAGCCGTAGACATCTTGTTTTAAGGGATCTATTCTTAGTTACCGCATAACTTGTCTTGTGCGAGCAATGCAACGTTGTTAAAATTAAAAATAACTGGTTTTATCCTCAATACATAATAATAAAAATGTTACGGATCGCTGTCTGTAGAAAGATATATAAGAAAAAATATTATTGGGACCTTTCAACGCAAAAAGCATCCAAAATAATGTTTTTTGAGTATTTGTCTGTTTATCTGTTTGTCTGTGCGATTGTGTACGCTAATCTCAGAAACAGCTTATTCGATTCAGTTGTGGTTTTCATTAATATATTGAGCTTCACTTAACATATCCAAAATAAACAAAAATATATATCCAAAAAATGATGGGGACGTGGCCTTCCTCTGCCTCTTCTTGCACACACTTTCGCTTTGTATATCTGTTTCGTCAATATTTCTTCACTCATCCTTTCTATATGTCCAAACCAACGTAGCATGCCTTTCTTCATCTTTACTATCATCGATCGTTCACATCAGTTTTGAGAATCTGTTCAATGCAGTTACTATAATATGCAGTCACTAAAATCATGGCTGAGCATAATTTAAACAGTAAAGATTTTTCCTCTTTATAACATTAGAGCCGACAAGGAAAACATTACCTTGTTACTGAATATTAGCAAAAAGATATTTTTTTACGTCGTAACAAAAATATTCACTTAAAAATGCAGGGTTGAAAATTATAAAGCCTTTTTGTGCGCGCGCGTCACTTTTTGTGATGGGTAAAATTGACGACCGCGAGCGCTCGCCGGCGGAGCATGTTGCCACTTATGAAAATTATACAAATAGCTCATCTATCTTTTTAAAAGCAATATTTACGTATATTAAAAAATATTTCTTTCTCAGCCTCACGCCGCCGAGGCGCAAGCAACGGCGCGATAAAAACATTATAATGTAATAGTAGACCCGGCCACGCGTTGGTGTGGCTATGGTTTTTGTTATATTACATTGTAAATAAATAAATAAATACTTACTCAATCCAGTCATCAGATATCGCCATTGCCAGAATCGTTTGGAGCTGAAGATAATTGTGACTGAGAATTAATAGACAAATAATTTGCAATAAAATAATATTGCGGCTATAAATTGAGATGTAAGCTATCCTTTCTTTCAAGTTGGATCACATTGCACACAGTGCGCAAATTTGATTAAAATCGGTTAAGTAGTTTAGGAGTAACAACAACAAACAACGTGACGCGTAATTTATATATCTTAAGATTATGCTACCAACTTCAGAGAGGAATTAAAGAGGGCGCTGCAACCAATTTAGGCCTGTAGACCTACTGTTACTTCGTTAGTTCCCACTTTAGCCGATGGAGTGTGTTTCTTGGCTGGGTTATAATTTTGCTATAAGCTACCGTAGTACAAGTTTTTATGAATGCCTGTTTTTACCGCGTCTGAGACGACATAATGTGGTTATTTTTAAATGAACACTGGTGCTTGTATTTCATTAAATAATACATTTAGGACTTGTTTATTACTCTATACGTTTAATTTGAACCCAATGATATTCAGTCATAATTACATTTCAACATCATCACCATGCAATGGTGGCCGAGTGGACAAGACGCCGCCTGCAAAACAACGGTATTAAGTTCGAACCCGGACTGTAATAATGATTTCTTCTACACCAAAGTACATACATACATATCATCACGCCATGTCCCTAACGGGGTAGGCAGAGAGTATAGAGCGCCAGTTCTCTCTAGATTTACATACCTCTTTCGCTTCGTCCACATTCATCAGTCTTCATACATGCTCGTCGGTTTCGAGTACTCATAACGTTCCCGTCCTTGAGAGTCCGATCTATTTGATCCAGGTAGTTGGAACGTGGCCTTCCTCTGCCTCTTCTTGCACACACTTTTGCTTTGTATATCTGTTTCGTTCTTTCTTCACTCATCCTTTCTATGTGTCCAAACCAACGTAACATGCCTTTCTTCATCTTTACAATCACGCTCTCATTCACGCCAGTTGATTTGCGAATCTCTTCATTGCGGATTCGATCTAAAATCGTTACTCCGCACATTTTTCGAAGCGATCGCATCTCAACTGCATTCAAGCTATTTTCATACTTCCTCTGACATACCCAGGATTCGCTGCCATACAATAAGGTAGGTACCAATATCGCGTTGTGGACAGCAACTCGAGCATTCTTGCTCAGACTTTTACTGCCCATCAACGCCGACATGGCTCCATTCACCTTATTTCCGGCAGTTATCCTTCTTTCAATATCTTTTTCATACTTTCCATCTCGTGTGAACATGCTTCCTAGATATACAAATTCATTCACTTGCTCTAGAACTTGCCCATTTACCGATATAGCACACTCGGTCACTTGTTCATCTCTTTCGAATACCAGAACCTTCGTCTTGCCAGCGCTTAGGCGCAGCCCCTTCTTTTCACATTCTTCTTTCATTATGGTAACTAGTGACTGCAGTTCGCCCTCTGATGACGCCAATAAAACCGCGTCATCGGCGTATAGTAGGCAGTTGACCACTAAGTTTCCCATTTTCACTCCACATCCGTGCGTTCTTAGTGCTCTCAGACAGTTATCTAGATCAAAATCAAAATCAAAATCAAAATATTTTATTCAATGTAAGGGACACAGGGAACACTTATTGTACGTCACATATTTAATATAAACTAAAGTTACCACCGTTTCCAAGAAAAAAAAAAGTACCTGCCAGGAGAAGAAACGGCGAAACAAACTCCCCGGTTTTTTTTTTTTAACATTTGTTCCCTTTTACGTGGGGGGAGAAAAGATTACATATTTAAGATTAATAAGATATATTTATAATGAACAGCCAGGCAGACATGATACACCCTTGTTTGACCCCCGACTTCACCTCAAACCAGGGTGACATCTCACCGTTAACCCTAACGCACGCCTCGCTATCACTATAGAGTGATTTCACGGCATGCAGTAGGGAACTGTTCACTCCATATCCAGGCAACACGTTCCAGAGTTCCTTTCGTACGATTCTATCAAGTAGCAGTGTAGTGGTAGTGCACACCAAAGTAGGCGAAGGGAAATATAGAGAGGAAATCCAAATACGTTAGAGAAGAAGTTTTTATATATAGCCGTACTTGCAATACAATGCGTGCGGCCTACAATCATATAATGTCTTTTTCAAGTAATATAATATTATAATGAAGGGTTTATTTTTTTGTATGTTTGTTACGATTTAACTCAAAAATTCCATAACCGACTTTAAAGGTTCTTTCACTTTTAGAAAGCTACATCTTTATTAAGTAATATAAGCTATATTGTAGGAAATGTTTGTATTTGTTATTGAAAAAAACTATCAATAAAATACGCAGGTGAAATCGCGGGAACAGCTGGTACTCTTATATTAATGTATCACATAACTGCATCGCGTGTACACAATTCGTGTTCATGTCAGGGCAAGTTCGACAATTTGACATAAGCAGTGACGTACAAGTGTAATATTGAAATAATAATGCATTAAAATAATAATACATAATAATAACGAGGTGTGGTGTAACCCAGGCGGTGTGTGAAATACGAAAGCTTTTGACAGCGACCGAAGAAATGTATCATTTGTTAAGATTGCTCGTGCTTCAATTAGGGTTGTCAGTCATGAGTAAAAACTGGATTATTATTTATAGCTTTTGTTTCACAAGACACTTCAATTGCGTGCGATTTCAAGCCGACTTCAGGCCGTGGTGGCTGAGTGGTTCGAGCCTGCAACATAAACATTGCAATTTTGAATCCTGACTGTACCAATGAGTTTTTCTGAACTTAAGTACAGTCATTAGTCACACCACGAGCTTTACGGTGAAGGAAAACATCAAGATGAAACCGCATACGTTTGAGAAGGAATTCAAATGCGTATGCATAATTGCGCGTGAGTTACAGCAATGGACTCCCATCAGTCATGTTGGCACCTAAAATATATCTCTTGCTGAAAGTGGGTTTTTGGGTACTATCTACATACCTATGTCGGTGGGAAGGCGTGAACTTATATATGTATAGATATGAGTTTGTGAGGATATATAAAAGCAAACACGATTCTAGTTTTTCGATGACAACCCTAGAGGTAACAATCACGACTTGATGCCGATTAAAGTCATTTGGAATGAAACAAATTCAATGATTCCCACACTTGTTCATTCATTTGACTCAAAATGCACTTCAAGTTCTATTATAAGTAAGTACGCTCGTAGAAAAAATACAAAATGTACCTTGAATGCTACAAACCGTTTTGATTGTAAAATATTATTGACCATAATTAGGAAGAAAAGAAAAGTTCATACACTTTTCTGACAGAACTTCAAACATAGACCAAATATCCATACAAGGGTCCGCAAACAAATCCCATTCAGAGTGCAGGGAAGTTTTGAGTGCGAATCGAGTTCGAGAAAAAAATGTTCTTTACCGTAAAGTTCGTCCTCCAATCACTGAACTTAAGGTCAAACTCTTACTTCGGCACGGACCGCTGTGGTTTGTATCTGCATCGTGACCCACTGAGCACAGTCGCCTAGGCGTGCCAAAGCTATGGTAGTTTTAAGTTGCCAAGTGAGGCAAGGTGACTATTGCGTCATGGCCAAGCTTTTCGTTATCTAAGTGGCTAGGTGTAATTAAATACAATTGTATTGAATTACATACTCCATAGAGATACGTATGGGAGATATGATTTCGACATATTTTTTTTATAGACTTGTTGCGGTCAAGTGGTTTCTGTAATCGCCTGCGAAATTATGATCTTTGGTTCAAATCTCGGCTCGAATAAACGAGCTTTTTCTTACTAATGAGTTCCGTAGAGCAAAAATACTTTTTAAATAATTATGGTCTGGCATCTCCACCCGTCACGCTAACTTCCTTTATCTCCGATGGTTACAGCTAAGCATAGTTAAAGTCTAAGTTAAATCTATAATCCACTAAAATCAATTTATCAAATTATCAACAAAGCATGTAAGTCTAGATAGAACTGGCGCTCTATACTCTCTGCCTACCCCGCTAGGGACTTGGCGTGATGATATGTATGTATGTATGTATCAACAAAGCAAAAGTGTGTGCAAGAAGAGGCAGAGGAAGGCCACGTTCCAACTACCTGGACCAAATCGATCGGACTCTTAAGGACGGGAACGTTAAGAGTACTCGAAACCGACGAGCATGTATGAAGAGACTGATGAATGTGGACGAAGCGAAAGAGGTATGTAAGTCTAGAGAGAACTGGCGCTCTATAATCTCTGCCTACCCCGTTAGGGACTTGGCGTGATGATATGTATGTATGTATGTATCAACAACATAATAAAAAAAACAAATCCATGACACGCGCAAAATTTAAATCAAATCTTTTATTCAACGTAAGGGACACGAGGAACACTTATTGAAGAGCGCCAAGAAGGCTGGCGGCATTGCCACGTTGCATGTGATTTTCACTGAAATCTATTTATTGATTGAAAAAAAAAATAAGAAAAAAAAACGACTACAACACTGTAAATGTACCTCTCATCAGAAAAATCTAAATACCAAAAAGAATATGAGATATTATTCCCTATTAAACGACATTTGACATATATTCCTAAACAAGCTTATGCCCGCAGCTTCGCCCGCGTGTAGTTCAAACTTACTAAATTTCGCCTTTATAATATGAATAATGATAAGTGGCCTAATCCTATGTCCTATGCCTAGGTATAAGCTATCACCATTTCTAATTTCAGCCAAATCGGTTCAGCCCTTTTGCCGTGAAAGAGCCGCAAACATACAAACTTACAAACTTTCGCATTTATAATATTAGTAAGATATTTTGACACATTTTTCTGATAATCCTTACAAAACATAAACATGCCAGATGTTTCGAGAAGTGTATTAAAATAGAAGAAATCCGTGACTGCATGTGATTTTTCTGTAAACCTAATCACTATACAAAGCCATCGGTTCTGAATTCCACTATATGGGCTAAAGTCAATAGTGGACTTGGCTGCACTATTGGCATGACTAGGGTTCAGTGCACTCTGATATTCGAATATTTCTTCATCGACTCGGTAACGGAATTTCACACTTACTTTAATTAAAGCAGTGAAAGGTCGACCCGATTGAGATCGAACATACTGGATTCATCTAATTACATACATTACGCCGAGTCCCTCACTGGGTAGGCAGTGAGTAGTACGCCAGTTCTCACTAGATTTACAAGCTTCTTTCGTTTCATCCATTTCGAATTCATCTATAATGCTCGCCGGTTTCGAGTATTCTTGACGATCCTATCGACAAGTGTCCGATCGATTTGATCTAGATAGTCGGAACGTGGAATTCCTCTGTCGCTTCTTGCACACACTTTCGCATTGTATATCTGTTTTGTCAGTACTTCACTCATCCTTTCTATATGACCTAACCTTTATTTATGGTTTTCAGCATTGAATACATTTCATAAATCAACGCTTTTTAGAACGTAAATAGATGCTTCAACAGAAAGACATAGTATGTACACGAACTTCTTGTAACTGTAATTACAAACAAAACGTCTCGCTTGATCGTTTAAAATACGTACAACATTAAAACGAATACGGAACACTCTCTTATAATGCCACTCGATCTTGGCCGTTTGAGACGATGTCAAATTCAATATTTACTAATCTATATAACTTAGATACCGACAAGACAGGATTATCAACGTTTGGCGTTATGTTGTTAATGCCTTGCGTATACTTTAAGTATTTTTTTGTATTGTCTCTCGTAGCGTGAGTTCCGGGAACTTTTGCTACTTAACCGGTCAATGGCGACACCTAGGCCTCCAGCCAGGCACTTTACCTGTGGAGTACGGACCTCGGCTAAGGGCGTTGCTGTATCGCAAGCAAGGGAGCAGGGCTGGACTGGTAAATACTTAAGAACCCGTTGATGTCTTTTATATGGAACGCAAGATGGGATTGGTAATGGAAGTGAAGCCATCATTGCAAGTTTACGACTGTTTGTTGCACACAACGTCATAAGTGGTGATACTATTGACGTTTGGTCTTGTGGTTAGAGCTGCTGACTGCGAAACCTGAGGTCGTGGTGTCGACTCCCGCTGGGAGCATATCGTGTGGATTTGTCCTTAGGTATTTATAATTATTATTACTATAATATAATGTAAATACAATTTTTTTGTTATTATATATTTCGATCAAATCTATTATTAAAATTAGCTCTATTATATATATATATATATATATATATATATATATATGTATATATATATATAATATTAGATATAAGATATATTAGAATATATATCTTATCAATATCATATCTTAGATCGTCTTAGTAAATACAATCACATATGCCAGGTTTAAAACTAGTTATGAATTAACAAAGCAACGCGCTTGACCCGAAGGTTAAGCAAAACGAAGGCCGTCGCATTGTGCGCACCCAGGCTTGACTTGTGCATTATGCCTTCATTAACCATATTGTCGGCTTTGTTGTTGTTATATATATGCACATAACGTCACTATAGAACATTTGTATGCCATACATTCATACATACATACATACACACATATATACAATATCACGCCGAGTCCTCGGGGTAGGCAGAGAGTTTAGAAAGGCAGTTCTCTCTACATGCGTACCTTTTGCTTCGTCCACATTCATCAGACTCTTCAATCATGCTCGTCGGTTTCGAGTACTCTGGTATTTGTATGGCATTATTTTAATGACTATCTCTGCATACCCCTTGTGGGAAAGCGTGAGGATATATACAATTAGGGATAAAACTATTTACAGCCTATATATACATATATATATAGCGGTATCTAGTTTCCACAGTTCAAGTTTTGCTTAGTATTAGATTTAGTTTAAGAACCCTGATAGCATTGTAATAGTATGCGTCCTTTCTCGTCCTTGAGTATCCGATCGATTTGATCTCTCTCTTCTCTCTCTTCTCAGCATATATGCGTCCACTGCTGGACATATGCCTCTTGCATGGATTTCCAAGCTGATCTTGATGCGGCGTTCCTTCTCCAGGTATTGATAATATACGTAATTAATTCGTATATATACGCTTTGATCTAGGTAGTTGGAATTAATTTGATGCTTTAACAATTCTTCATTACGTGAGCCACAAACTTCGTTTCCAAGAACAATATGAATTAAGATGTCTCGTGTTTTTCTCAACAATATGGCGTCATCGAAGTGAGTCAGTTTCCGGTGGCGGATGTGTATTGTGGATACGGACCTGTAACCTTGGAGGTAAAATAAAATTTCCATATTTCGAACGGATTACATACCAAATTTTAAGGCTTTATTGCAAGTATTAAGGATACAATTAATTAAATGAAGTTCTTAATATATTACTGTGTTCAACAAGAATATATACTATTATTATTATTATTATTATTATAATATATACTCTTTTTTGTTTCTTTCACGCAAACACTACTGAATGGAATCGGATGAAAATTTGCACAAATATTACTTTATACTACTAAAACTGCGGGAAGCTTTTATTTATATCAAATACTGTATCCTCACGCACTTCCACAAGGGTCCCCGAAGGAGTAGGCAGAGGTGTATTGGTACTTTTCCGCCAGACATATATTATAGGTGCCACCGTGACAGATGGCGAGTCCATCGCCGTTACTCAAGCAAAACTATGCATACGCCTTTGAATTTCTTCTCAGACGTAGTGTAGGTTTCCTCTCGATGTTTTTCTTCACCGTAAAGCTCGTGGTGTGACTAATCACTGGACTTAAGTTCAGAAAAACTCATTAATACAGTCGGGATTCAAACACGCAACCCTTGTCTCGCAAGCAAATTCACGAACTACTCGTCCACCACGGATATGCTAGTATTCATAATACCAGTAAATAATTTTTTTCAATATTATTTACTGGTATTATGAATACTAGCCGTATATTTATATATATATATATATATATATTTATATATACTTATACTTGCACTATACTATTTATATATATATATATATATATATATATATATATAAGTGTTATAAGCGAAAGAAGTATGTAAGAATCGTAGCAAGTGGAAAGAAGTGGTCTCTGCCTACCCCAACGGGAAAGAGGCGTGATTATATGTATGTATGTATGTATATAAGTGTAAAAATTGTTGTCTAATTTATAATGGGAACAAGCTTTGTTCAGTTTGGGACTAGCATTGCAGCATGTAGTAATTATTTACCACCAAAGAGGGCGCTGCAAACTGAATATTATTAATTTAACCATAATTACTGCACATAAACCTCTTACAGTCAAACGTAGCACAATTGTACAGGAGTAATCTATGCCCGCAATTTGCGGTCTATCGTCCATTCGCTGACTAATAGTGGTTAATAGAGCGTAATAGTTATGCCATTACGCATTCTGCGGTAATGACCATGTTTTAAATAAATAAATTAACAATAAATATAGGTATATGCAGCGCCATCTAGGGAGTTTTTATTTCCTTTTTGACTAGGAACGTGCGTTTGCACGAAAGAGATTTATGTGTTATTGTAATCGTATTAATACCTTAGAAGTGCAGGACAAATATAGTTTTACAATATATATATATCCTCACGCCTTCCCACAAGGGTCCCCGAAGGGGTAGGCAGAGGTGTATAGGTAATACCCACACACCCACTTTCCGCCAGAGGTATATTAGGTGATAACGTGACAGATGGCGAGTCCATCGCCGTTACTCAAGCACGACTATACATACGTCTTTGAATTGCTTCTCAGACGTATGCAGGTTTCCTCTCGATGTTTTCCTTCACCGTAAAGCTCGTGGTGTGACTAACGTTATCACCTAATATACCTCTGGCGGAATGTGGGTGTGTGGGTATTACTTATACACCTCTGCCTACCCCTTCGGGGACCCTTATGGGAAGGCGTGAGGATATATTATTATTATTATTATATATAAGATTCCGCACCCAAAGGGTTAAACGGGACGGGAATACTAAGACTGTCTGTCCGTCTGTCACCTCATCTCATGAACCGTGTAGTAAGGCTGAATTTTTCACAGATAATGTATTTCCCATGGGGGCTCCCATACAAAAGACATGTTTTAGTGCCGTTTTTTATTGATATTTTATATCGTTTTTAGCTGTATACATAGAACATCTACACCCTTCACTGTGGCTCAATCCGTGTAGAACTTTTCGAGTGTTAAAACTTACACAAGGCAACTTTTCATGTACATTTCGAATCATCCTTAGTACGTCCTCAAACGTAGACTTAAATGCAAGCACTTGACGTTGTTTACTCACTTGGCAAGTTGTTTGCCAACGTCGGCATATGAGTGGCATGCCAATTGGCTGAATTACCGGCATACATGAATGCTGACTTAGTCCTACGTGACCCTGCGCTAATGTCTATGACTACATATTATAAAACAAGGCGTCTGTCTGTCCGCTGTGTATCCGCGATAATCTCAAAATTTATGGAGCGGATTTTCATTCATGTGTTTTTTTCAATAGACAGACTGATTCATTTATTTATTTACTATCTGTCCCCCGCAGGTTCGGCCGCTTGAAAAATAGATTTCATTACTGTAATTTTATCTAGATTTATTTTCGGAACAAAACAGTTGATAATCTATATCTGTGCCAAATTACATGCAATTTCGTTTAGCCGTTCTGGCGTGATTGAGTATCAAACATCCATACTCAAAAATTTTTGCATTTTTCTTTATCGTAAAGCTCGTGTTGTGATGAATCACAGTATTTAAGTGGAGAAAAACTCATTCGTACAATTGGGATGCCCTTTGTGTTGCGATTGCACTCGAACTACACGCCTAACACGGCTCACGCTGTTATTCCAACGTGAGCCGTGTTGGCCAAAGTGTTGACCACATAAGCCCCATAAGGTATATTGTAAGTGTGGCCATCGCCGCATGTCTTCACGTGCACTGACAACCACTCGGGCAGTTCCACGAACACACTGACCGAAACATGGACAAATTGACTTCAGAATAGGTATATCGCCACTTTACATGTTTGGCATTTGTACTAAATAGTGTGTCTAATTTGAATGAATTCTAAATTCGAAAGAAGATGTGATTACGTTACAATTCACGCACGTTATTGTTATGTTATACCTAGTTCTAGTTACTATGTTAAACCTACCTTAATTATTAACCTAAGTATATCAAACCACTATCTTTTCCTGTAATTAATTAATTAAGTTCTTTCATAGTCGATAGCTATAAATATATCTGTCATTCTATTACTATTCATACTCACTAGCTCTTAAGACATCTGTTGTCACTTAACAAGCATTAGTTAAGATTCGCTAGGGGCACACTCTTAGCTAGGCTCTTAAGACATCTGTTGTCACTTAACAAGCATTAGTTAAGATTAGCTAGGGGCACACTCTTAAGATAAGTTAAGTGCACACTATGTTCCTTTAGATATAAGTACCACACCCTCCGTTCCTTCGACACTTCCATTCCTGACTCCATCGTGTTCACACTACTAGTTCCCTAAATTTGTAATAAGTCTCTAATAAATCGATCTTAAACAAGTCGTGATTCTCACTGCGTAACATTATGAAAGGAGTTCGAAATTTAATAAAGTAAATACAAAAGTACTTACAAGTATTTACAGAGCATACTTTAAATAGGATGAACGGAACGAAACAGCTGTCATTTTTATCAGTGCCTGAGCTGGTACCGGGCCACAATATCTTCACGATTTCCCACAATGGTCCCTAAAAGGATAGGCTGAGGTGTTTAGGTAGTAGCCACACACCCGCAAAGAAAAGAACCATGCGGCCCATATGATGTTAATTGGTAATTCAGCTTCACGTTTGCAATATACATACACACTTATCATTACGCCGAGCCGAGTAGGCAGAGTTAATAGAGCGCCAGTTCCCTCTAGACTTGCATACCTCTTTTGCTTCATCCACATTCATCAGTCTCTTCATACATGCTCGTCGGTTTCGAGAACTCTTGACGTTCCCGTCCTTTAGTGTCCGTTCGATTTGATCTAGGTAGTTGGAACGTGGTCTTTTTCTGCCTCGTCTTGCACACACTTTTGCTTTGTATATCTGTTTCGTCAATCTTTCTTCACTCATCCTTTCTATATGTCCAAACCAACGTAACATGCCTTTCTTCAACGTATAATTACACCCTCGTTCATGCCAGTTGCTTTGCGAATTCGATCTATGCAATATACGGGCTTATATTAAATAGCTGGGAGATATTTTTCCTACCAACTACACGGTGACATGAGTAACGTGTGAGACATATGCTTATAATTATTCATATCACGTCCGGTAGAATTCGTCATGTCTTGCCGCGGAGTCTCACGTATCGGAGTTCTCACTAAACAAGTGTTCTTTTAAATAGTAGTTAAAAAAAACCGCGGTTGCCGAGTGGTTCAAGTCACAGAACAAAGAAAACATAGAATCCTAAAGTAGGCGTGGCACGCATGCCAACGATAAGCACTGCAGTGCTCAACCGCGCTCAGTACGCCGCCACCGCTTGTGTGTGACAGTTGTACAATCCGCTTTCAATAGGTTTGAAAAACAAGTGCAAATATGCCGTATTGCTCCATTCTTGAGTGCAGGAATGCTAGCCGGACAAAAATCTAGCTAATAGTGGCATTTCCTATCATCGGGAAGTGTTATTTAAATAATTTTATTTTATTACGTTAATTTTGTTTTATGTCCAAATTTTTTTTAATTGTACAATACAAAAATCAATCTTATGTAAGGGCAATAAGATCGAATTTTATCTGTAATAATAGTTAAAGAACTTTCTAGAAAATTGCATCAGTTTCGCGCTACTCAACCAGTGCGAGGGTGTAGTCAATAAAGTATCGATATCGATATCGATAATCCGATTTTTACGATAGTTTTACTACTTACGATTTACTTTACGATAGTTTTACTGTAAACTTTATATATATTAAGTTTTTTTTTCCATGATATTTGCTACCTCTATTATTTAGAGTACGTTCCCTTCCATTAAAAATGTTCATCCTTTATAGCTTACCTTACTTCTTACTTACACAAAGCATTGTCCACATGCAGCCAGGCCAGTTTTATCGATATCGATGTTATAAAAAATCATTGCATATCCCTAAATACTTCTTAGTTTGGCCAATCAGCGCTACATGGCGTTAAATAATTTGTCTTGTAATTAGTTTCTCTATTCGACGCCAAGTGACGTAGGTCTCCCAGTCACGTGATAATAATCGAAACCAATAAGTCGTAAGTCCTAAATCTAATGCTCGAATTCGGATATTATCCCATAGACATAAGGTTTTAATTATGTTTCCAACTCAAACTTTTTTACTTCGTTTTGCACAAAATACGTTGACCAATCAGCTTTAATATTTATCTGTGTGCGTTTTGTGAGAGTGTGCGTTTTGGCGACATCGGTTCTCTTACTAAACGAGTCATAAGCCGCTTCCATTGTTTTTATTATTCCGTGGGTTCAAGTAGTCCGTAGAGAGTACTGATGAGTTTTTTTTACTTATGTACAGTGGTTTGCCACACCAGAGAACGGTGAAGGAAACATCGAGAGGCAACCTATAATTGCTGTGCCCTCAAACAGGGTGTAATTTTATCATTAGTTATATATGTGCCGCTAGCCGTGGTGGCCGAGTGGTTCGAGCAGTTGCCTGCGACACAAAGATCGCAAGTTCGAATCCCGACTGTACCAATGAGTTTTTCTGAACTTAAGTACAGTGATTAGTCACACCACGAGCTTTACGGTGAAGGAAAACATCTAGAGGAAACCTGCATACGTCTGAGAAGAAATTCAAAGGCGTATGTATAGTTGTGCTGGAGTAACGGAGATGGACTCGCCATCTGTCACGTTGGCACTTAATATACCTCCGGCGAAAAATGGGTGTGTGGGTATTACTGATACACCTCTGCCTACCCCTTCGGGGACCCTTGTGGGAAGGCGTGGGGATATATTATAATTGTTATATATGTCGTGTAAATGATATCTGTACTTACGTAATTTTACATACAATAAATTTATATGATTTGATTTGCATACGTTTGAGAAGAAATTCTAAGTAGTATGTAGAAGCCATGAATTCACCTATCACGTTAGCACCTAAAATATCACCGGTTAGTCCGGAATGTTGGTGTATAGGTACTAATACGACTCGGACGACTGATTTTGCTAGTCAACAGTACTTGTGACGGGTTAAAAGCTTTGCCTGCAACATCATACATACACGATTGGAGGATGTTGCAGCGATAGGCATTTGATACCTAACCATTGTCTATGGAATCACAATGACCAGTAGAGCTTTGACTCACCTATTGATTTGTCACCTGACAATACTGTTGAAGATATGTAGGAAGAATTTTTTGCCAATTTTTTTTTCTTTTTTAATTTCAAGCCATGGTGGCCGAATGGTTCCAAGTTCGAATCCCGACTGTACCAATGAGTTTTTCTGAACTTAAGTACAGTGATTAGTCACACCACGAGCTTTACGGTGAAGGAAAACATCGAGAGGAAACCTGCATACGTCTGAGAAGACATTCAAAGGCGTATGTATAGTCGTGCTTGAGTAACGGCGATGGACTCGCCATCTGTCACGTTGGCACCTCAAAAAATAATTCACTGGCGGAAAGTGGGTGTATGGGTATTACCTATACACCTCTGCCTACTCCTTTGGGAACCCTTGTGGGAAGGCGTGAGGCAAGCAATTTAAAGGCGTACATACGCCTTTAAATTGCTTCTCAAACGTATGCAGGTTTCCTCTCGATGTTTTCCTTCACCGTAAAGCTCGTGTTGTGAATAATCACTGTACTTAAGTTCAGAAAAACTCATTGATACAGTCGGGATTCGAACTTGCGATCTTTGTGTCGCAGGCAACTGCTCGTAACACTCGGCCACCACGGCTCTTTTCTTAAATAAATAACAGTTATAATTAATCCTTTGTATGCATTTGTGCTGACAGTGTAACAATGTATCTTGTTCAGCGGTAACGCCTACTGGTCTTTTGAAAAACAGAACTGGAGTATTAAAAAAAATAACCATTGGGCTTTTTGCAACAAAATTTCAGTTACAAATGACATGTGTCAAGTTTAGATACATATCTAACTATGAATTGAATGATTGAAGCAGTAAAAAATGCGGATACGTGAATATTAGTTCACGTGAGTCATTATTTAAACAACAAGCTTTTATCGGTTGCGGTAAACGCTTACTGCATAGGCCGTATGCTTGTTAGCCAGAGCAGACAGACGGGGAGATGTTTATCACAAACAGTTTACATTTTAACGGATACCAAAGTAAATATACCGGAGAAAATACGACGAAATGTTCTATATTTCGTATTTCTCTAAAGCAAGGATTCTCAAACTTGTTGTCTCAAGCTCAAATAAATCCGAACGAATTTTTTTTTGTCGCAGAATGTCCCTTTCTTTTTATCTTAACTTGGAAGAATTCAACACAAATTTACCTTGTCAAGTATTATGGGAACCAGACAACGAACACATATATGGGACATCCAAGACTAAGGTAGTTACTCTCGTGCTAATCACACAAATATCTACCCTCATCGGGAATCGAACCCATGAATTGAAGCTTCAATTCATACCATTTATATATTGAACTAGCAATGGCGGCAACTTTTTTCTAAAAATAAGTAGCCTATGTTACTCCTTTTTACATCAGCTATCTGAAAATTAAAGTCCCGTCATAATCGGTCCAGCCGCTTCAGAGATTACCCGGACCAAACAGACAGACGGACAGCCAAAAATTGTAAAAAAAATATTTTAGTATTTAAACCGTGTATGCATCCATATGCATTTAGTAAAAAAAAAATATTTTAATATTACAGACACTCCAATTCTATTTATTTGTAAAGAAGATTATTATTGTTAAACTAAACTAACAAACTACTTTTCACAAATTTTATCAATAGTAGGAATGTGCCAGAAGAATGTGTAATTAGTCTGTCTATGCGCAGATGACTGTTTTTTTTTAAGTTATACCCCTACGACTCCTTTTTCCCCTAGGGTAGTAAACGGGGAGCTACAGATTGAGAAGCCCTGCTCTAAAGTATTTGTATTTGTTGCAGTAACGAGCCGACAATGTGACGACGTAGCTGTCACACCGAGACTAGACCGTGCGCCATCTTGATTGTATCATAGACAAGTTTACCATGTAAGTAGTTTTTAACGGTTCATTTATGGGCTTCGGTGGGAATCATGTTTGTGCACATTTTAAGGCGAGTTTTGGTTTGACTCTTTTTGACTGAAAAAGTCGTTAAATAAAGAGAAAAAAACTACTGTTATTAATCACACCGTAGATTAGTTTACGGTGAAGGAAAACATGGAGAGGAATAATAAATAAATAATTTATTATCTCTTCACAAAGCTCTATACTTACTTACATTGGTGGACTTATGTAATAGTAAAATGCAAACTTTGTGAGAGAATTGTGCCTGAGGTAGGTCTACGCTGTAAGCCCGTGTTACAGGTCACCGTTGGCCCACTCGGTTGGTATCAATTATTACACAACTAGCTATAGTAGGTAAGCAATGCAGTCTTACAGATAAAGCATAACAACAATCTAAGACTAAAACAATTTCAATCTTATATTTGAATTGAGCGAATCCTGGGTATGTCGGAAGTATGAAAATAGCTTGAATGCAGTTGAGATGCGATCTCTTCGAAAAATGTGCGGAGTAACGATATTAGATCGAATCCGCAATGAAGAGATCCGCAAATCAACTGGCGTGAATGAGGGCGTGATTGTAAAGATGAAGAAAGGCATGTTACGTTGGTTTGGACACATAGAAAGGATGAGTGAAGAAAGATTGACGAAACAGATATACAAAGCAAAAGTGTGTGCAAGAAGAGGCAGAGGAAGGCCACGTTCCAACTACCTGGATCGAATAGATCGGAATCGGACAAGGACGGGAACGTTAAGAGTACTCGAAACCGGCGAGCATGAATGAAGAGACTGATGAATGTGGGCGAAGCGAAAGAGGTATTTAAGTCTAGAGAGAACTGGCGCTCTATACTCTCTGCCTGATGATAGTGATGATATGTATGTATGTATGTATGTATGTATGTATGTATGTATGTATATTTAACTAGCTGTCTGTGCCCGACTTCGTCCGCGTGGAATTTAACAAAAAATATATTGTTCCGTTTCTAAAATAGTTGAACGTTGGCAAGCAAGTAAAAAAACTGTCAGTTGGCAAAAAAAGGACGTCAGTAAGACGTAAGTTGGAAAATTGTAATATAAGCTGGTTAAAATTAAATGGTTTCCAGCACAAAAAAATAGTTTTGTCTCGCTACACATTTCAGTTCGTCTGCACAGTTAACAAAGTGGCACGTTGGCACCTAATATACCTCTGGCGGAAAGTGGGTGTGTGGGTATTACCTATACACCTCTGCCTACCCCTTCGGGGACCCTTGTGGGAAGGCGTGAGGATATATATATATATTCTAAAATAAAAGTAGCCTAAGTAACTCCTTTTTATATCAGCTATCTGCCAGTGAAAGTCCCGTAAACATTGTCCTGACTATGATAGCCAGCAGGATAGATTGCCATTACATCAGGCATTGCTGTGCCAGACATGTCGCAAAGGGTGTCGGCTGATGTGGTAGTCTGTTCTGTAATTATTTGTTTTATTGTGTGTATTTGTAATGTATTTGTACTAACCTAATTGATAAGCCTATGTTTACTAACAAGAAATGGATTTAGATATCTGATAATTATCCATCCGTTTCAGAGATTAGCCGGAACAAACAGACAGACAGACAGACAAAAAAAAAAAAAAAAAAAATTGTTATATGTACAGTGTATACATCCATATGCATTTAGTAAAAAGCGGTTATTTTAATATTACAAACAGACACTCCTATTTTATTTATTTGTATAGGTTTGTAATAAATGAAATAATAATAATATATATCCTCACGCCTTCCCACAAGGGTCCCCGGAGGGGTAGGCAGAGGTGTGTAGGTAATACCCACACACCCACTTTCCGCCAGAGGTATATCAGGTGCCAACGTGACAGATGGCGAGTCAGACATTCTGGTTTAACCTCAAATAAAATTACAAGAGAAAATATAATTATATAAAGTGGAAACTATCTTGTACTTATGAAGAGTTATCATCAGAGTTACACAAAGTTTTACTTATTACTTTCAATACTTTACTATTTACTTGTAATACAGCATCAGACACAAAATATATGAAGGATCATTGAGTTAATTATATGTACGACATTATATATATTGATGCAGGCGTAGTCACGTGACCTTTGACACAAGACAGGACCCGTCATAAGATCGTAAAATTAATTTAAACAGTCGCTTTATGCATGCTCAGGCGAGATGTTCAATAAATAAGTCTGAGATCAAGATGGCGCCTTTTTACCAAGCAAACGTCACTTGTCGCTTATTGGAATCTAGTTATTTTTAAATTGGAAAAATCGTAAACTTTGTTTTTTTACTCTACAAAGATAGCATTTAATCTGACTGTTATCCTACGAAGGAATCCAAGTCTATGGCTCTGAAGGCTGTGGTATTCTTTTATAGCATTAATATTATACTTAAACTATAAACTCTTATACTCAGGGGTATAATACCTGACTCTTAAGCTGGGCTGGCAGATTAAAGAATGGTTCCCCTGCCAGAGAAGTAAAGAATGAATGAATGAATGGAGTGAACGGAAGAGCCCCTCTGGACAAATTCCCGTTCTTTTAGCATTCACGCTTTCTATTATATGTCAAAGACAGTGTCTGCGGAAAGTTTAGGTATAAATAATAAAAATAAATAAATAAATACCTTGGGACAATTCCACAAAAATTTACATAGCCCCAAATTAAGCAAGGCTTGTGTTATGGTAACTAGACAACGATAACTTATATAGATATATATGCATAGATGCGTACGTACTACGTAGATGCATAGGACATCCAAAACTAAGGTAAAATTACTCGTGTTCATCACACAAATATTTGCCCTCATCGAACCCGCGATCTCGAGTTTCACAGTCAGCAGCTCTAGCCAACAGACCTGATTTGGAATCCCCAGGAAACCCCCTACGCCCTAAGGTCCCCGGAGATGCCCTTAGCAGCTGAGAAGTTCCCGACTGGAGACCTTTTGATTTCGGCATTGGAGGTTAAGGAGCAAAAGTTCGCCGAACTAACGCTACGAGAGCCAGTAAAAAATAAGATTTTCTTTGAATTGAAAACAGATGTTTTGAGGCTGTAAAATTGTGACTTTACGATGTTTTTATACCATCACGAACGTAACGTTAAAACAGAAAAGCTGAATTCATTTAATTACCAGTTTCTGGCAGAATAACATCGTTTCACATCGGCTGTTGTGTTTCCATAGTACTACTACCTAAAAGCATCTCACTATTCCGATAAAACATACATTATAGTTGAGGATAACGCTGCTAAAGCGTTTTGAACCCTATTTATAGGTCGTCAGATCGCAGATCTTAGGCAAAACCTAGTGCTTTAACGAGCTATAGTCCATTATGATCAACCCGTTTCGGACACTTCAATAGTGGGACTTGTTCGATTGGGTCAAGATAAACGAAACGTGTACGGACGGGAGGTGTATTAAACAGAGAAACATGAATAAACATAGAATCTATTACATTTTTCATGAAATGTGGTTGAAGCGAAAGAAAGAGGATAAGGTAACCACATATAAAATGTCAAAATGTCTGGATAAGGTAGGAAGACAACGTTCCAATTACCTAGATCAAATCGATCGACCACTCCAAGATGGGCGTGTATGAAGAGACTGATGAATGTGGCCGTGTGTGTAGAGTGTAGAGAGATCTGGCGCTCTACTCTCTCTGTGTACTCTGTTAAGGAGTCGACGTGATGATATGTTTGTATGTATATATATAGATTTGGCTTACCGCTACCTTCAAACAGATGAACTCTGGAATGAAATACATCAAATTATAATAATAATATCCTCACGCTTTCCAGGGGTAGGCAGATATGTATAGTATAGGTACCTACACACCCACTTTCCGCTAGAGATTTTTATAGGTGCAAACGTTACTGATGGCGAGTCCATCGCCGTTACTCAAGTACGACTATACATACGCCTTTGAATTTCTTCCCAAAGTATTCGGGTTACCTCTCGATGTTTTCCTTCACCGTAAAGCTCGTGGTGTGACTAATCACTGTGCTTAAATTCAGAAAAACTCATTGGGACAGTCGCGATTCGAACCTGCAATATTCATGTTGCAGGCTACTACTCGGACCACTCGGCCACCATGGCTCTTCCAATATCTAATTAGTAGAATGAGGAGTCATTAATGGATGAAAACACTGGACGCTTTGATTCTTCAAATTGGCTCTAGTATAATTGTAAATATAAACAAAAACTAGACATAAAAAGTTCCTTGACCAAAGTAAGAACTATAGTCTAGTTTTTGCAGTAATTAAAATGTTAATGCAACGAAGAAACCAGTTTAGAACAACCAGTATATCGATTCAATGTACTCGGTGAAGATAATAAGGTGGCAACATCTTGTACTCGGATTCCCAAACCATTTTCGGTACAATCTGGCAAAAACATGGACAAAATTGCAATGCATATTCATATTGCGCCGAGTCTCTCACGGAGTGGGCAGAAATTGAAGAGCGCAGTAGTCTTTAGCCTAGCATACTTCTTTGGCTTTATCCACATTTAATAGTCTCATCCTACATCCTCCTCGTCGAGTTCTCATGAAGCTCAATCGATACTATCTAGATAGTTGGAAGGTGTTCTTCCTCTAGCCTTTAGCTTTCTTGAGCTATCCTTGCTATGTCATTCTTGCTGTCAGATGACCAAACCAACGTAACATGCCTTTCTTCATGCTTATCTTCGTTTACTCCAGTAGCTTTGCGAATCCCTTCATTGCGGATTCGATGAAATATCGTGACGTCACACATTGTCAAAGAAACTGCGTTTATGTACTTACCCAGGCTTGCCTACCATATAATGCCATATGGAACCGTTCAATAGTTTTACACACATACATCTTTTTTCAGTTGTTTATTGCCTATCAACGCAGATAAATGACAATGTCTCGGAACCACATAGGTCTCGCACCGCACCTCATTGGAGTTTCTTTACGCAAACGTAAGCTGCTGGCTGAAGAATGAACTCCCCGTTGAGGTTTTCCCTTGAAAGTACAGCAGTTCTTCAAGAAAGGTGTCAAAACATTCCTGCAGTATTCCTGTATGCAAAAATAGTATGTGTATGTACGGAGAGCTCGTTACCATTACAGCATTATCTTAATTGCATAAATATTCAAATGAAGTTAAAAGGGAATAAAAATATGGATGCAGGATTTTAAAGTAATAAATTTACGAGCCTCAGAAATTGATTACGTCCTATTTAATTTTGCTCGATATTAAGGTGAGACGAGGTTTTTTTTTTTTATACGACATGAGTGGCAAACAAGCATACGGCTCATCTGATGGGAAACGGTTACCGCAGCCTATTTACGCTCACGATACTGAAGTATCACTTGCGCGTTGCCACTCTGTGTTCGGAGAGTTATACTGTGTTGGCCGCACAATGGGACTAATCCCTCTGCTGCCAACACAATATAACAATCCTCCCCCCTCCCAAGGAGCTCATTACTGGAAACCTTATAGGTATATACAACGGGTAATTTAAATACAGTGATTAGTCACACCACGGGCTTTACAGTGAATGAAAATATCGGATCGAACTCGGCGTGATGATATGTATAAATAAACCATTTTTTTCCCAAGCACAATTACTAATACGTAGTTATAAGGCTGATAAATATAATGATAGTTATGTTTAGTGTAAAATGATCATGGCCGAGACAGGTTGTCCGCCGGTGTAGTTATCTTACGATCTAGAAAACTATAATTTGTAGTGTTGCAATGATGGCCGGCCTTCGTAACATCTTTATTATGTAGCTAATTACATAAATGTAGCACATATGTGGTCATGTTTGTTTAATGTAATTTATTCATCACTCGTTCAAATTTTATTATCTACGTCATACCATTTTTTTTTGCTGTATATAATCAATGTTTGGCAAAGACTTTGATTATAGTACAGTTGCCTCTCTTATACGATTTTACAGTGACACTTAATACTGGTGTGTGGGTATTACCTATACACCTCTGCCCCTTGTGGGAAGGCGTGAGGATATATATATATAGGACCCTTAATACTACATAGTTTTAAATGAGTATAATGACTATATATTTGACTGACCTTGACCTGACTTCCTGGGAAACTTGAGGTCGCGGATTCGATTCCTCCTGAAGCAGATATTAAATATACCGTTGTCTAGTTACCATACCACAAGCTTTGCGTAATTTGGGGCTATGTCAATTTGTGTGCTATTATGCCAAGGTATTTATTTATTGTGGAAATTCTTAAATAGTGTGCAAATAACACGCTCAGCAGTTGACGTTCTTGATCTTACCACTATACTTGGCTATAGTTGGTAGTAGCGATTTCTGTCAATACAGGGTTTGCCTTGTGACAGTCAAGTGCTTTGCTTGCCTTTAAAAAGCCTAACTCTGCAAGGGTAAGGATACGTACCTGCGAGATGTACAGATTGACTAGCTAAGAGATTGATAGCTTAACATGGTTATTTTGCCAGGCGAGATCTGCAAGTCTAAAACAGACTCTAATCTTCCCGACCACCATGCGAGGGATTTGTGTAACAATACATCCGACGCACACATGCATACACACACACACACACATAGTGTGTCTCACCGTGACTCATGCACAATTTATACTATGTAATAAGTACAGATTGAAGATTGAATCTGCATGTGTACTCATACGTGCCACCATTTTGAGTATGTAGTTCACTTAAAATACCGTATTTACACAAGTGCACTTCTAATGTAAACTGTAAGCATTCCGCACTCTTTCGTTATAACTGTACACAAGCAATTTAAATTGTATGGCCACAAAATGGCTGCTAAGAGCTGCCTGAGCGAGTGTCCTTGCATATGCCCTACATTTGCAATGGCCGAATATCCGCCACTTGCCTTTGTGCCTTATATAATTGTAATATATAGCCGTGGTGGCCGAGTGGTTCGAGTAGTTGCCTGCGACACAAAGATCGCAAGTTCGAATCCTGACTGTACCAATGAGTTTTTCTAAAAAGTACAGTGATTTGTCACACCACGAGCTTTCTGGTGAAGGAAAACATCAAGAGGAAACCTGCAAACGTCTGAGAAGCAATTCAAAGGCGTATGTATAGTCGTGCTTGAGTAACGGCGATGGACTTGCCATCGTGCACTTTTTTTTTTCTTTTTTTTTTTGTATTGTCTCTCGTAGCGTGAGTTCCGGGAACTTTTGCTACTTAACCGGTCAATGGCGAGACCTAGGCCTCCAGCCAGGCACTTTATTTCTAAGCAACACAGCTAAGGGCACCCCCTGTGGGGTACGAACCTCGGCTTAGGGCGTTGCTGGATCGCGAGCAAGGGAGCTGGGCTGGACTGGTAATTTTATTTAAATATTATTTGGGGGCGGGATTTGCGCGTCAGGCTCGGCGCGGGCCGGCGTTTGCGGCGGGGGTCGGGGGGGAACATTACGGCTTATTCGCGTCGCCATCGTGCACATTTCGCTTAAAATATATCACTGGTGGAAAGTGGGTAGGGTAGGTACTACTTATACGCTTCTGCCTATCCCTTCGGGGGAACAATTTGGGAAGGCGTGAGGCGTCATTATTATATTATTATTATTATTAGTTATAAGAAGTCTACGTTCCTGAAAAATTGGATAGTATTACCTATCCAATTTTAATCAGCGGTCAAGAATGGAATGACACGTGCATCCGAAATATGAGTGTCGATTGTTTCACCACCAATTAGAATATCGTCCATTTGGAATAATGATCAAATAATTATGCGCACGTAGTAGGTATATTATGCGAACAGAGCAAGAATAAAAACTGACACGCCACAGTGGCTTGTACAAAGATCTCAATACATCGATATGTTACTTACACTTGCAAAAAGTGAAAGCCGTTTTAACCAAATAAGAATGGATGAGGTCGCCCAGAATTACATCATGAGTTCCTTCGAGTATTTGGTTTGCAGTTAACTTGAACTTTAACTCCAATAGATAAGGGTGAGTTTAGTTTGCCCAGTCAGTCGTGAGCTTAATGAATTACAGTCAGAATGTATTTTGTAACTTGTAGAATTTATGTCAGTATAATGTCTATGGTATGAGTAGTCATGTCACCAGCTACCGCCTTTTCCTCTATGGTTGTCGGTGTCTGGGGTTTCTGGTAGGAATGAAGTAGAATGGTTCGGATTATTTTGGGTGGGTCGTAACTTGTGCATTGTGGTCTTCAGCGTGTAATTTTTGTGTCAAATTGTGAAGTTATATTCAATTCATTGACCGACTTATATACATTGAAATAATCCTTAATAAGGTTTTTATATATCCGCACGCTCACCTCCTCCTTCCCACAAGGGTCCCCGAAGGGGTAGGCAGAGGTGTATAGTATTACCTATACCCACACACCCACTTTCCGCCAGAGGTATATTAGGTGCCAACGTGACAGATGGCGAGTCCATCGCCGTTACTCAAGCACGACTATACATACGCCTTTGAATTTCTTCTCAGACGTATGCAGGTTTCCTCTCGATGTTTTCCTTCGCCGTAAAGCTCGTGGTGTGACTAATCACTGTACTTAAGTTCAGAAAAACTCATTGGTACAGTCGGGATTCGAACTTGCGACCTTTGCGTCGCAGGCAACTGCTCGAACCACTCGGCCACCACGGCACGGTTTTTATGTAACAATATTTTCACGCTCTCCCGCAAGGGTCTCGGAAGGGGTAGTTAGAGATGTATAGTACCTACGAACCCACATTCTATTTATACATATTCGGTAGGTGCCAACGTGATAGGTGGCGAGTCCATAACTCAAGCACGACATACCATACGCATCAGAATTCTCAAACGTTTGAAGGTTTCCTCACGATGCTTACCTACACCGATGTTTTTAAAAACTCGTTGGTACAGACGAGATTCGAACTTGCAATGTTACAATCAACTACTCGAACCACTCGGCCACCGCAGCTCTTGATAATAAGTAGCATTTTTTACCAGACAAAGCAATTTGGCTGAAAGTGTCTGAGAAGTGAAGAGGTACTGCTTCAGGCAATCAGTTCTATTTTAAAACGGAGGACTGGGATACTAAATAACGTCTATAACATAGAAGATCAAGCCTTCGGCAGAAGCGAACAACGACCCAAATCTAACACATGAGGCTAATAAATTATGTAGAATCTACTGGCGTAGATTTAATAATTCTACAGCTTAATGAACAAGGTCTTTGACACTTAACAAAGTCAGAACATAACTGAAATAATTAAAATTAAAACATTCATGTTCAATTAAAAAGGAAGAAAATCTATTAACGCTTTCAACATGTATAACTTGAGGTATAATTTCAACCATAAATCAGGCAGTGACATCTAATATTAAAACCTGACTATCGGGTTGTTTATGGTCGAGAAAGATTACGTCAGAGGTATTATTAAATAGTTGGGTGAACAAACAAAAATGGTCTTTATAATTTGAGTTTTAGAGTGTAAATTAAAGCTACAGTTTAAGACGATGAGGTAAGCGGCATTCTTATGCTAAAGTTGGAAACGCTAAGCTTTCTTGAGCACCTCTATATTTCTTGGTTGGATAAAAAAAATAACCTGTTTTACCCAAAACAGACGATCTGTTTTTGGCGAAATTATGTTTCGTAAGTGGACATTAACAAACGATGGTTTTATTTTTTAAATTAGGAAACCTGCTTCGCCCGGTTTGGAGGGCCTTAAGTGCGGCCCCACTGCATCTTCCAACTTCGCGTGTACAAATGTATCATTTTAATACTGAATTCGAATAACCCAGTACAATTGCTATGAAACCCTGTCACAGCAAAGTCGAACGTTGGTACATAACTTTTCATATCTATTGCTTAGTCTGCCTACTGTAAAGCCGTGGTAGCTCGAGAAGTCGCCTGCAGCACAAATATTGCTAGTTCGAATCTCGCTTGTACCAATGAGTTTTCCTGAACTTAAGTGCAGTTATTAGTCACATCAAGAGGTTTACGGTGAAGGAAATCATTGAGTGGAAACCAGTATAAACTGTGCTTGATAGTCATGTTGGCACGTGAAATATGTGTCTCCGACGAAAAGTGGGTGTGAGGGTAATATCTACACACCTCTGCTGTCTTCGACTCTAGTCTTCGAGGACCCTTGTGGGAAGGCTTCCAAGGCTTTAAGGTTTCCAGTAATGAGCTCCTTGGGGAGGGGGGAGGATTGTTACATTGTGTTGGAAGCAGAGGGAATTAACCTTATGCTGCCAACACACAATAACTCTCCGAACACAGAGTGGCAACGCGCAAGTGATACTTCTGTATCTTGAGCGTAAATAGGCTACGGTAACCGTTTCCCATCAGGTGGGCCGTATGCTTGTTTGCCACTAAGGCGTTGTTTAAATATCATATGTAAAAAAATTAGGTTAAATATATACAAATAAAACATATTTTATTCAACGTAAGGGACGCAGGGAACACTGAACATCACATACTAAATATAAAACTAAATTTACAACTGTTTCTACGATCACCTGCTGGGAGAAGAAACGGCCAAACAAACCGATTTCCTTACATACATACATATGTACGTATCATTACGCCGAGTCCCTCACAGAGAGTGTAGAGCGCCGTTCTCTCTAGACTTACATACCTGACGACCGTCTGGTCTAGTGGTTAGAGCTCCTGACTGCGAAACTACAGGTCGCGGGTTCGAATCCCGCTGAGGGCAGATATTTCTGTGTCGAACACGAGTATTTGTACCTTAGTCTTGGATGTCCTATGTATTTATGTATATATCTATCTATATAAGTAAATATATCGTTGTCTAGTTACCATAACACAAGCTTTGCTTAATTTGGGACTAGGTTAATTTGTGTGGAATTGTCCCAGGTATTTATTATTATTCTTTATTTCAAATACATCTTATAAATAATTTTTTATTATTATTATTATTATTATATTATTTTTACATAAGTTCCCTTTTACTATGTAGGGTAGCGAATCAAGGACATTTTGTCCTTGTTTGTCCCTGGCCTAATTTAAAATGGTACTTCTCCCAAATGTGAATCAGTAGAGCGCCGGCAGCAAAGTCAAATTATAATGCAAATCCAGTACTTTGCATAACTGTAGTGCAATGTTGAAGGCAAACAGTTTAATAAAGTGGTCCTAAATGAATATTTATCATTCACTAGTCTGAGAACAATGTGCGTAGGAGCTACGCCGGCCCACTAGTACCAAAGTGGTTGGTTAATTGTGATTGTAGGTACAGTCAAATGCAAAAATGGCTTCTTGTTTCATTAATCTCGTTTCATATAGCTTGTGTGAGATTTTTTTTTGCAATAGCGCCGATGAGAAAATGAGATGAATGAATGATGAAGAGAAATGAGAAGATGACTTAAATCACGCTAATATGGAATTTTATACGATATCTTTCTCGCCGGAGATGAAAACACATGATCGTATATATGAAAACAGTTTCATCAATTTCTTATCTTTAAGGACTTAATTGGATTTATAAACTTATTATTTATTTTAACATTATTCATCCTCACGCCTTCCCACAAGGGTCCCCGAAGGGGTAGGCATAGGAGAGGTGCCAACGTGATGGATGACCAGTCCATCGCCGTTACTCAAGCACGAATATACGTATAACGTATATTCTCCTCGAGCATATGCAGGTTTCCTCTCGATGTTGTCCTTCACCGTAAAGTGGACGTCGTGGCGTGACGTCACTGTACTAAGCTGAAAAACCGTACAGTCGGGATTTGAACTTGCAATTTGTTTGTGTTGTCCGGAAACTACTCGAACCACTCGGCCACCACGGCTATAATATGTATAAAAATACTTTTCAAAACAAAAAACCAGTTTCCCATTCCACGCAACAAATATATGGTGCATTTTATTTTCATGCATATATTTTGTATGTTTAATGCAGTTTGTAAATGTTTCTTCGTGAGGTGTATGACTTTTGGGTAAGGAGTTATTAGCAAGAGCGGAGCGATTAGCGGTAAATCCTAAAATAATACAAAGAGGACAGCTTTATTTTTGTTTGTTTGTTACACTTTAACTCAAAAACTTGTCGATTGATTTAACAAATACTTCTATCATTAGAAAGCTACATCTTTAACAAGTAATAAAGGTTGGTATTATAGGAGAGATGGTTTTTTTTGTTTGCTTGTTTCTTAAAAAAACGATAAATGAAAAAAAAATTATGCCGGTTAAACTCGGACCACATGTTAGTACATAATAATAATAGCACATGATTAATATTTTTTCATTTTCATTATTTCATTTTATTTTCATTAAAAATAATCTTAAAATAATTATGTACTTAGTTGGCAGAATCATTATCGTATAAAAGCAATTCAAATGTATATATTTCTCCTTCGCTTCATCCAAATTCATCAAGGTCATCGTCGATTCCTAATGATAGCGTATACACTTATACTCAAGCTTGATGAAAATGGAATAATATTTAATAAAATCCGATTCAGGACACAGATTCAGCACGGGGGCGTTGCTGCGATATATGGCTACATTTAATGGGCCCACGCCATAAAGGCGGCATTACACAACGATATTTTGACTGCTACATAAAAAATGATTATTCGAATCCCCGCTTTACGGAGCTTTACGGTGAAGGAAAACGTCGAGACTTGCATACGTTTGAGAAAAAAAAAACAATGCCGCGATGGACTCGCCGTCTCTCAAAATGTCACCTAAAATATATCTCCAGCGGAAAGTGGGTGTATGGGTATACACCTCTGCATACCCCTCCGGAGGCCCTTGTGGGAAGGCGTGAAGATATAACACTAATTTAGATGGATTTAATATTGTGGAGTCATTTGTACGTGCCGCAAAAGAATTTAAGCTGTCTAATTTATTTCGTACCTAATTTTCTATTCGTTTTTTCTTGGTTAATTCACCCTTTTTAATTTATTACAATAATATATATATGTACACTTATAGTTAGAACTTATACTAAAAGCATATAAACATATGCATTGAGGCTTTTTTCGGCGTCTCTGATGCAATTCCTTCCATTTGCTTCCGTCCGTAGCAATCTCCTTGACCTCTCGATACGTTATGACCTTGGGCACGAGGCCCAAGGTCATAACTTATCTTTCCTTCGAAGATGTTAAAAGAAGCTTCCATGACGTAAAAAGGGGTTTATCACCTCTCCTCTTCTATTCTCAACTGTCTTAAGCAGAAACTAATTTGCTAGCTATGGATTTATGGCATACGCACTTAAAGCAACACAAATACTCTACAATAATATAATAATGTAATATATCCTCACGCCTTCCCACAAGGGTCCCCGAAGGGGTAGGCAGAGGTGTATAGGTAGTACCGACACACCCACTTTCCGCCAGAGATATATTTTAGGTAAACTCTACAATATTAACTTAAGTTATCTCCACGCGTGTACGGCCATCTTATTGTACTGACCACCTGACGGAATATCAATGCTCTTTATTGGTGCCATGAAAAATCTTAAGATATCATTAAAGATATCTTGATAATGTATGTTATAATTTTTTATCATTAATTACGTAACGCGTATGTATAATCATGCTTGAGTAACAGCGATGGACTCGCCATCTTTCACGGTGGTACTACTAGACTTACTACCTATATACCTCTGCCCTTCGGGGACCCTTGTGGGAAGGCGTGAGGAAATTATTACGTAACTGATAGCAAACGACTGGCGCTCCACTCTCTGGCTACCCCTCGAGAGAGTCGTGATGCTATGTATGTATGTAATAACAATGAGCCATGGCGCCCGAATGGTTTAGAAGTCGCCAGTGAAATCGAAATTGCAGGTTCGAAACCCAAGCTGAGCTATTGAGTTATTTTCTTGACATGATTTAACAGGAGCTTTACAGCAAAGAGAGGTAGGGCATAACGGGTGTCCCGTTCGAATTTGGAGCTGCCCGACTGGGGCAGGACCTCCACCTTATACAAGTCCGTAGCCAAATAACACAATTTATTGTGTTGTGTTCCTACGCGGTGAATAAGGTTTCCAGTCTTGAGCTCCTTGGTGTGGAGGGAGGATTGTTGTATTGTGTTGGCAGCAGAGGGATTAGTCTCATTATGCTGCGAACACAGTACAACTCTCCGAACACAGAGTGGCAACGCGCAAGTGATACTTCGGTATTGTAAGCGTAAATAGGCTGCGGTAACCGTTTTCCATCGGGTGGGCCGTATGCTTGTTTGCCACTCTAGTTGTATAAAAAGAAAAAAGCAAAAGAAAACTTACGTATTTCCCGTCAAAATCGGTTCGTTTCAGAGATTAGCCGGAACAAACAGACAGACAGACAGGGAAAAAAATCTAGAAAGACTCAAGCAATGAAATCACTTTTATTTGCGTAGGTTAAACCGTGGGGCACAGTTAGTCATAATACGCATACAACCATCCATATGTCTCGATCAGCACAAGAATGTTAGCAAGCAACCTTGCTCAGTGAAAGGTCGCTAGTAATGTAATCTTGTTATCCTTGGTTGTGACTTATCGGTTGGTATACGTACCTATATATTGTGTTACTAGCTGTCCCGCCCTGCTTCGCTCGGGTGAAAAAGTTAAATTGCCCGTAACACGATCGCAGCGCCACCTATTGGGTCCAATTGTAAATCTAAACCATTCTCGAATCTAGCTTAAGACACACAGAAACACACAGAAAGCTTCGCCCGGGTAAAAAGGTAAAATTCTTGTAACTCGATCGCAGCGCCACCTATCGGGTCCAATTTAATATAGCCTATGTTACTCGGGGATAATGTAGCTTTCCAAAGGTGAAAGAATTTTTGAAATCGGTCCAGTAGTTTCGGAGCCTACTCATTACAAACAAACAAACAAACAAACAAATCTTTCCTCTTTATAATATTAGTGTGTTATAATGCAATATATGAAAAGCTCTATATTTGTTTATAGTCAAGAGTGTCTTCTCGAAACCTACATGCCTAGCATGTTTGAAGCTTCGTAGAATGGTGGAGGAAAGGCCTGTAAGTCAGGAGAGGACTGGCTGAATTTATATACTTATCTGTTTCTTCAATCTGATCAATATAATGTGGCCATTTAAATAAATGGCATAAGTATGATAGGAACACTTACGTAACACGTAACACATTAAACCTCTACGCACGAGAAATCGAGGAAATACTTTCATTAAGGAACTTGAGAAGCTTTTCCCACTTGTAATCATTTTCTCTATGAGGCGTTAGAAAGTGATTTAGCAACAGAAGGCAGCTTATACACTCACTCACACTCACACATTCACATACACATACACACACACACACTCTCACACACACCCACGCACACACTCTGTTATTTTCTGTATATCCTGTATCTATAGGAACTGTGACCATCTCTATCCGGGGATGAGTGTTAATGTCTGCGACACAGTTTACAACTACTGCAGGCATTATCGCATAGAATTTTGTACGATATATATACTTTATACGCTATATATAGTTTGGGATAGTAATATTATCAATTCGAAAAATTTATATTATTTATAGAGCCGTGGTGGCCGAGTGGTTCGAGCAGTTGCCTGCGACACAAAGATCGCAAGTTCTAATCCCGACTGTACCAATGAGTTTTTCTGAATTTAAGTACAGTGATTAGTCACACCACGAGCTTTACGGTGAAGGAAAACATCGTGAGGAAACCTGCATACGTCTGGGAAGAAATTCAAAGGCGTATGTATAGTCGTGCTTGAGTAACGGCGATGGACTCGCCATCTGTCACGTTGGCACTTAATATACCTCTGGCGGAAAGTGGGTGTGTGGGTATTACCCATACACCTCTGCCTACCCCTTCGGGGACCCTTGTGGGAAGGCGTGAGGATATTATTTTATTATTATTATAAAAATTTATATTTGTTACTCAATCGCGCTATAACGTCTGAACCGAATATGATAAAATTTTATATATTAATTAAATGGATAATTAAAGGGAGTGGAGCAATATATATATATATCCTCACGCCTTCCCACAAGGGTCCCCGAAGGGGTAGGCAGAGGTGTATAGGTAATACCCACCCAGCCAAAATCAAATGAATAAAATTGGAGTGTCTGTTGGTAATATTCAAATAACCGCTTTTTACTAAACTATATATACACGGTACACATACCAAAATGTATATTTAATGAATTTTTTGTCGGTCTGTCTGTTTGTTCCGGATAATATCTGAAACGGATGGACTGATTTTGATGGGACTTCCATCGGCAGATAGCTGATGTAACAAGGAACTTTATTTATTTTTATTAATACAAATAAATAACTATTCCGCGCGGACAAAGTCGCAGGCACAGCTAGTCATTTATATATATGAATTAAAAGCGAGTTACAGCTAGACATGCGAATACATATACATATATATATATACTAGTGGTCCCGTCCAGCTTCGCTTGGGTGAAAAAAGTAAATGCCCTAAAACACGATCACAGCGCCACCTATCGGGTCCAATTGTGAATCTAAACCATTCTCAAATCCAACTGAAGACACACAGAAAATTTCATTAAAATCGGTCCAGTCGTTTAGGAGGAGTTCAGTCACATACACACGCACACAAGAAATATATATATTAAGATATATATATATATATATATATATATATATATATATACTAGTGGTCCCGCCCAGCTTCGCTTGGGTGAAAAAAGTAAATGCCCTAAAACACGATCACAGCGCCACCTATCGGGTCCAATTGTAAATCTAAACCATTCTCGAATCTCCACGAACACACACAAAAAATTTCATCAAAATCGGTCCAGTCGTTTAGGAGGAGTTCAGTCACATACACACGCACACAAGAAATATATATATTAAGATATATATATATATACTAGTTGTCCCGCCCAGCTTCGCTCGGGTGGAAAAAAAAAGATGGTGGCGCCACCTATCGGGTCCAATTGTAAATCTAAACCATTCTCGAATCTCCACGAACAAACACAAAAAATTTCATCAAAATCGGTCCAGTCGTTTAGGAGGAGTTCAGTCACATACACACGCACACAAGAAATATATATATTAAGATATATATATATATACTAGTTGTCCCGCCCAGCTTCGCTCGGGTGGAAAAAAAAAGATGGTGGCGCCACCTATCGGGTCCAATTGTTAATCTAAACCATTCTCGAATCTCCACGAACACACACAAAAAATTTCATCAAAATCGGTCCAGTCGTTTAGGACGAGTTCAGTCACATACACACGCACACAAGAAATATATATATTAAGATATGTGTATATATACAAAGCAAAAGTGTGTGCAAGAAGAGGCAGAGGAAGGCCACGTTCCAACTACCTGGATCAAATAGATCGGACTCTCAAGGACGGGAACGTTAAGAGTACTCGAAACCGACGAGCATGTATGAAGAGACTGATGAATGCGGACGAAGCGAAAGAGGTATGTAAGTCTAGAGAGAACTGGCGCTCTATACTCTCTGCCTACCCCGTTAGGGACTTGGCGTGATGATATGTATGTATGTATGTATATATATATATATATATATATATATATATATTTTTTTTAATGAATGTATGTATCGTCTTGTTCCAGAATCAAAATGTCTCTGATCTGGTGCGTGTTGGCGTGTGCGCTGGCAGCGGCGCGTGCGCAGTCCAACTACGACTCCCAGGCCAACAACATCGAGTACCAGGGCGAAGGGCTGCCCGAGCAGACTGTGCTTGATGGGAAGGTATGTACTTGCGGTTGTAGAGGAGTAATCACTCTCAGTCATGTCAACGTAAGACATGGCGAGTCGGTCGCCAGTCTGCACCATGGAGCTCGAGGTGGGAGGAAGTGTATAGGTGTAATGCTTGAGAGCGACCGTCACATGACAGATGGCAACAACCTCAAAACAAGAACGATTATTACATATTATTTTTATATCCTTCCCACAGACAAGGGTCCCCGATACAGTACCGATACACCCACTTTCAACCAGAGATTTAGTTTAGGTGCCAACGTGACAGATGGTGAGTCCATCGCCTTTACTCAATCAATTACATAATATTTCAATTCAAAGGCGTATGTATAGTCGTGCTTGAGTAACTGCGATGTACTCGCCATCTCACTCTTTGGCACCTAAACTAAATCTCTGGCGGAAAGTGGGTGTGTGGGTACTGCCTATACACCTCTGCCTACCCCTTCAGAGACCCTTGTGGGAAGGCGTGAGGATAAATTGTTATTTTTATTAAAATATCATTGCTTTTTTTTTTATACAACAAGAGTGGCAAACAAGCATACGGCCCACCTGATGGGAAACGGTAACCGTAGCCTATTTACGCTCTCGATACCGACGTATCACTTGCGTGTTGCCACTCTGTGTTCGGAGAGTCATAGTGTGTTGGCAGCATAATGGGTTTAATCCCTCTGCTACCAACACAATGTAACAATCCTCCACCTTCCCCAAGGAGCTCATTACTAGAAACCTTATTCACTGCGTAGGAACACAACACAATAAATTGTGTTATTTGGCTACGGACTTCTATAAGGTGGAGGTCCTGCCCCAGACGGGCAGCTCCGAATTCGAACGGGAAACCTGTTATGCCCTACCTCTCTTAAATGTATGGCCCCGTCTCGTGTGATAATAGAATGGAGCATTATTGTTTTCTTATTTTGTCATTAAGTCAGTATATAATTTTAGTAAATGTAGGTCTAACCACAATGACCCGTAAAGCAGACTTTATGCGCAACTTTTACTCAGTATAATTTGTATGCTTTTTTTAATAAAGAGAGCCGAGAGAGAGAGAGTTACGTAAATAATGCAAAGTCAAATCCCGACCGTAGCAATGTATTTTTTTTGTTGAACTTAAGAACTAACCTAACCTAACCACAATACAAGCTTTACGATGAAGGAAAACATCGAGAGGAAACCTAAATGCGTTTAAGACGAATTAACGTAATTGAGAAATGGCAATGGTCTCGCCATCTGCCACGTCAGCACTCAAATATATGTCCAGCAAAAAGGTGTTGCATTAAGGAGCCCTTACTATCTGTCACCGAACGCGCCTCACATAAGTTTCCTCGCAATTAAGAAAGAGCTCGCTTCCTCCTGTTGCGGGGTAATGATGCAGACGGATATGACAATCAAATACCTATTAGAGAATATAGTTTTTTAGTCGATACCGTGGTAGGGTTTTTATCATTGTACAGTAGCTCAACTGTTTTTATTCAACTACTACTGGAACAACTTTTTGACAGCCTTTATGTGAGAAAACTTTAAATCCCGATGCCATATCTGGAGTAACAAGGTTTCTAGCAGGCATCCTGGAGACTTAGCTTGGATATTTGGGATATCGGGACAGTGACCGACTCTGTATTCTTTGACGCAGCATACTATCTGTACCACCAACGTTTCCTCACTCATCCCTTTGCGATGTAACCAGCTTACAATGCTTTTGATCTTTACAATCGTTCGCTCTACAAACAGTGAATGTTCTATCGCGAGACCTCCCTCCGGGGCCAACAGGCACGGTTCTATATTTAGTTTAGTTGAATGCCAAACGTCGTCTTAAATCTATAAGGCTAATTACTGCCTGGAGCCCGGCTGTCTTGTGCGCGTTTCCAACGAACATACACACATTGTACATATCAGGATAGTGGGAATTCGAACTTGCTATCTCTGTGTTGCAGGCGACTACTCCAACCACTCGGCCACGTTTCAAGTTTAACCTCGAAAAAACATAACAATCATGGAAATCATCACACCAATTCCTAACGGGTTAGGTGGAGAGAGTAGAACGCCAGTTCTCTCTAGAGTTACATACCTCTTTCGCTTCGGCCACGTTCAACAGTCTCTTCATACATGCTCGTCGGTTTCGAGTACTCTTGACGTTCCCATCCTTTAGTGTCCGAGCGATTAGTCACGCCACGAGGTTACGATGAAAGAAAACATCAAGTTGTAACCTGAATATGTTTGGTAATAATCTCAAAGGGTTATTTAGGTATAGCCGTGCATGAGAAACGACGATGGACACGCCATCTGTCACGTTGACACCTAAAATACGTCTCCGATGAATGTGTGGGTACCAGGGATGTTGCGGATGCCGAATTTTTCACATCCGCGGATGCGGATGCGGATGCGAATATATGAAGGCTCACATCCGCGGATGCGGATGCGGATGCGGATGTTTAAGATCTGATATAAATCTATACAAATAAATACAATTTACTTAATACATATGGATGTAACACGGTACCAATACAAACATTTTTTTTTACTTATAGTCTGTTTGTCGGTCTGTCTGTTTTTCCGGCTAATCTCTGAATCGGCTGGACCGATTTTCATGGGACTTTCACTGGTAGCTGATGTAAAAAGGAGTAAACTTAGCCTAATTTTATTTCAGAAATCAAACAAAAAAAATTCTGTTAAATTCCACGCAGTCGAAGTAGCGGGCACATATAGTATTACATATGAATGAAGAATTAAAACAATGATAATTAAAATTGTAATTAAACAAAATAGTAATGTAAAGTGCTCCTATTTTTTTAACTTCACTTACTAAGTTACTACGCATTATACTAAATAAACTAAAAACTATAAAACAGGGTCCACTGTATACCCTGATATTATCGTGATATTATTGTAAGTGGAATAGCAATAAATAATTATGATTATGATTATGATAATTAAACAGTAATATTGCCGCCTTTTTTATTCAAGGCGGTTACATTACAATGGACGTGACAAAACGTAAAATTTTTAAGCGAAAAACGCGTTTTAAATTGAATTTAAAAAATGATTTCTTTTTAACTTTAATGTTGCTATTAATTAGCTCTTCAATAATAAAAAAAATATGTATAATCAGCCTTTTTGACTAAAACACCAATCACAGCACATGGCGTCATACCTACGAGCTGCTTACGTGCACTATTGAAAAAGTAATTAAAAAACGGCTTTAAAGTACGCTAAATCTTAATTTGTTACGGAAAATAGACTTTTTTTCGTAAATAGTAATGTGTATTATTACTTCATTATAGGTTCAAAATCTTTCGTCATGCCTATTCAATATATTACTTTGTGTCGGTGGTGACATTGTTAATAAACCTGTTAGATAACCAATAACGGGAAAGTCGCTGAAAAAATAAAGGATATTGTTATAAAACAATAAAGTTTACCTACAATATAACGTATTACCGGTGTAACATAATGGCATTTCCCTGGCGATTTTAAAGTAATAAGCTGAGCTAATGCTAATATAAAGATTTCCCAATAAACAATTATTTACACTCAATGATCACTGTATCACAATAACACTCAAAATATATGTCTATACGATAATTAATCAGCGTAAACAAACACGTAATGATTTATTTACTAGAAAAACGCGTTGGATCTCGTCAACCATTTTTAACGCTCCTATTGGTCATTTTCACATGCGAACGGCACGCGCCATTCCCGGCCCCGCCCAATTTCTTTATTGTCGCAACTTGTATAACATCCGCATCCGCATGAAAATCCGCATTGATTATTGCGGATGCGGATGCGGATGCGGATGTCAAAATTGATGCGGAAGCTCCGCATTTGCGGATGCGGATGCGAATATTCGCAACATCCCTAGTGGGTACTTACACACACCACATTTGGATAGAATTCGAGCTTATGCAATCTTTGTAGGCTGGACCACTTGGCTACCTCGGCCTTGAATAACGATTGCTATTGGCTAGGATCTTGGCATATTGACGTCAGAATGGATGTATGTAATTCTCGTGTCGAGTGCAACATTGGAAACACCCATAGCCCATCCACTGTAAGCTATCTATCGATAATAGTGTAGCCATCAAGCTGTCAGTTATTTTGCAAGCGCTCAGAGGAACCCCACTATACTTTAGATTTATCTTATGCATAAACTGTGGAACATATATTGAAATAGTAAATGCCCACGACTTTGTCCTCGTGGAATATATTTTGGACTAGCTGTCCCGCCCAGCTTCGCCCGGGTGAAAAAGTACAATTTCCTAAAACACGATCGCAGCGCCACCTATGGGGTCCAATTGTGATGTAAGCTATCCTATGTTTTAAATTGGATCAAACTGCACACGGTGTGCAAATTAGGTTGAAATCGGTTAAGTTGTTTAGGAGCCCATCGCGGACTTAATTGCCATAAAAAAGGTAATAGTGAGTCAATCTTAAAAGATAGACATATGCTGTCGCGGACTTTTTTTAGAACTTCTAAAGAGGAACAATTCTCTCATACATGATATTTTCGTAACTTAAACCGTTTACCCAGCGCACGCAACGGAAGCTCTCAAAAAGGAATAATTTTTCCCGTTCTTGCAACATTTTTCATTTATGCTTCGCTCCTTTTAGTCGTAGCGTGATGTTATATAGCCTAAAGCCTTCCTAGAGAAATGGACTATCCAACCATATCCAACACAAAAATAATTTTTCAATTCCAACAAGTAGTTCCTGAGATTAGCGCAAACAAACAAACAAACTTTTCAGCTTTATAATATTAGTATAGAACTAGGTATAGATAGAACCAGTCTGAGGCTGTTTGCCGAATTGTGGCCAAGAAACAGAAGACGACAGACGGGCAGAATGAGGTGGAGACTGGTTCAGGACCGAGAACACTGGCGTAGAACTGGGGAGGCGTATACCCAGCAGTGAGTGCGTGTTGGCTGAAAATGATGATGATAATGAGGGTTGCAGGGCAGCTCTCCTTTGTCTTACCCTATAGCTCAGTGATCTCAGTAAACTATATATTGTTCAATACAATAGCCCGATATATTTTCACTTAGCTAGGATCATCTCCGGCTGTTTCATTGTGCATCCGGGATTAACATTCGCCAAGTTAGAGAGAACTGGCGCTCTATTCTCTCTACCTACCCCGTTGGGGCCTCGGCGTGATGATTTGTATGTATGTATTTTATACTAGATATAAAATATAAATAATAAGAGAGGTAGGGCATAACGGGTTTCCCGTTCGAATTTGGAGCTGTCCGACTGGGGCAGGACCTCCACCTTATAGAAGTCCGTAGCCAAATAACACATTTTTTTGTGTTGTGTTCCTACGCGGTGAATAAGGTTTCCAGTAATGAGCTCCTTGGGGAGGGGGGAGGATTGTTACATTGTGTTGGAAGCGGAGGGATTAAACCCATTATGCTGCCAACACACTATAACTCTCCGAACACAGAGTCGCAACGCGCAAGTGATACTTAGGTATCGTGAGCGTAAATAGGCTACGGTAACCGTTTCCCATCAAGTGGGCCGTATGCTTGTTTGCCACTCTTGTTGTATAAAAAAAATATATATATATACTATATATATATAATATAAAATATACTATATAATATAAAATATACTTATTTTATATTATATAGCCTGCCCATATCTTTCTTTGCAGCACCCAAAAGTAAACTGGTAGAGAATGACTTCGGTATTAAGATCGCCTGTCTGATAATATTATCAGTATGTTTAAAATAATTACGACTAAAATTATGGGTAGAGTGGAATTTATTAAATAAATCCAGCTAAAGAAGAGAAACCTATAGAACTCTGTATCTCTGACTCATAATATGTGTTTGTTTCCAGGTGACCAAACTGGATGACTTAAGTCCAGTGATATTCCTGAATAGAACGAAAGCTGCTCTCAACTGCGCGGCTGGATCAATGCAGGTATGTTGTTGCAATGCATACTATACAATATATATCCACATAAGTACTATATAAAAAATCTAGCTTTTTTTTTATTAGGGTTCACCAAAAATTTGTTACATTAATTACATACAATAGTTACTCTGAGCTCGGTGAGTTATACATTATTTTAAACATTCAAACACACCACATATTATTTGTATTGTCATACAAAATCGTAACTCTAAACATGTAAATTTACCACTCAAGTATGTAAAATCTAATTATACAAAGTTTTATTTTATTACCCATTTTGATGAGATAAAAACAATTTTATTTATTTTGAAAATATTTTTTTCAAGTATTACTTCATATCGAGAGCGACGCCCTGTATTAATTAACTCTAATTATGACTGATAATATTCAAACGTTGAATGAGATTGACGATGTTGAAGTAGCACGCAGAATGCGAACTCTCGGTACTTCCCAAGTTCATTAACATAAAAAAAAATGATTTTACTATTATTTCTCAAAATATCAGGAGCATATACTGTAATTTTGATGACTTTGTTGTAATGCTGTCCACCTTCAAATTCGAAACGGATGTCATAGCTCTAACTGAATGTAGACTTTGTAAAAATAAACCAATACCCCAATTACATAATTACTCTTCGTATATGTCCACAAATTACGCAAACCAAAACGATGGGGTCGTTTTATATGTGAAAAATACACTCAAGCACAAAGTCACGGAAATTAAAATAGCCCAAGCCTCTTGCCTTCAATTGGATATCTTCGATAGCATAGTTTTATGCATTTATCGATCACCATCAATTGTTAACGCTGATAATTTTATCAACAGTTTAGATTCTCACCTGGAAACACTTAACTCTCAAAAGAGCATAATTCTAACGGGGGATATAAACATAAATATAAAACCAAAAATTTCGGAACCGTCCTATGAATATAAAAACAGGATTAATTATCTAAACATGCTATCTTCATATGCTATTCTACCCGGCCATGTACTTCCCACCAGAGATAAAAACTGCCTCGACCACTTTATGTTAAAACTAAATAAACTAAAAACATCAGCGACTATTGCCATTCTCCAAACCAGCATCACCGATCACTGAACATTATTCCTCTCCTTATCAAAACTTAAAAATAATGCTCCTCTAAAAAACCAAACTATAACTACTATCAACTATGAAAATGCATTAAAATATTTAATAGAAAATAAAATATCTGAACTACTTCTTTGTGACGACCCAGACGTATTAATAGACTCACTTATAACCAAACTAACTGAATCCATCGATGCAAATACATTCATCTCACGGATTCCCAACAGTAAACGCGTACTTAAACCATGGATTACCTCTGGCATTCTTCGATGTATCAGACACAGAAACAATTTACAAAAAAGTCTTCGTTCCGATCCTTACAATCAAACCTTAAAAATTATATATTATCGTTATAGGAACTTTTGCAATAACTTGATTAAAAAGTTAAAAAGAAAATATGAAAGAGAATTATTGGCTAAATCAGTACATGACAACAAATTACTATGGAAAAATATAAAAAATATAACATTTACTAATAAAAATAAACTACAAAATACAGAAATCTTAAATATAAAATCTTCTCCTTCACAGTCAGTTAATTATATCAATGATTATTTTACAAATGTTGGAAAATTGCTCGCCCTACAAATTCAACATAACGTATCAGCAAATTCGACTCCTGCTTCTACATCATATCCCCACGTTAGCTCGTTTGTTCTACTTGATGCGGACCTTGAAGAGGTTGATAATATTTTAATGAACCTAAAATCTGAAAGCGCACCGGGGTGGGATAATATATCAAATAAATATTTAAAATTTGCAAGGACTGAAATCGTTCCTATTATAACACACCTAGTTAATATCTGCCTGCAAAAGGGTACCTTTCCTGCACTTCTAAAAAAGTCAATTATAGTTCCGATTCACAAGGGTGGGGATGGAAGGGATCCTAGTAACTATCGACCTATCTCTATTTTACCATCTATATCTAAAATCTTGGAAAAGATACTGAACACTCGCCTCCTCAGTTATTTAAAATCATTTGCCATTCTATCCTCTGCCCAATATGGCTTTAGACAGGGAAAATCTACTGAAGATGCAGTGATTGCCCTTACTTCAGAGGTTGTGGAGCAGTTGGATAGAGGTAATAAGTGTATATCTGTTTTTCTGGACCTACAAAAAGCGTTTGACACAGTCTCTATCCCCATCCTTGTGAATAAAATGATAAATATTGGAATTAGAGGAACACCTTTGGCCCTTTTCAAAGATTACCTTTCTAATAGAACGCAAAGTGTTAGAGTAGGACAATTTAATAGTAACGATTCTGTTGTATCATATGGTGTTCCCCAAGGAAGCGTCCTGGGCCCGACACTTTTTTTAATATATATAAACGACCTTTGCAATTAAAAAATTCATAATGCCAAAATTTTCTCATATGCCGATGACACATCAATAGTTTTTTCTGGAAGTTCTTGGCAATCACTAAAAAACAGTGTTGAAGTTGGAATGGCCCAGATATCAAATTGGCTAAGATTTTACCTCCTCACACTTAACACCTCTAAAACAAACTATATGTGCTTTAGTATAAATAACCGTACTCAACCTCCTCTTCAATATAGTTTAAAAATTCATGCATGTCAAGACCTAAATCATACAATCTGTAATTGTCCTGTGATTGAGAGAGTGACACAAATTAAATACCTAGGAGTTATGATTGACAATAGCATGTCTTGGTACCCGCATCTGGAACTAGTGTGTAGCAGAATTAGGAAATTGATTTGGATATTCAGTGCCTTGAGACATGTTGTGCCAAGAAATAATTCTAAATGTACTAGAAATCTTCTCAATGAAGTTTACATAGCGTTGGCTCAATCCATATTAACTTACTGTATTCCTGTTTGGGGTGGAGCGGCTAAGTCCAAATTTATTAAGGTAGAGCGAGCTCAACGTTCGCTTATAAAAGTTATGTATTTCAAAAATAGAAGATACTGTACCGAAAGCCTATATAAAATAAGTAACTTATTATCAGTTAGAAAACTATATGTACTATATTTAATTCTTAAAAAACATAAAACATTACCTTATACCAGTAGTCATAAATTAAAAAGGAAGAAATATAACGTTGCATCGATACCCACTTGTAAAACAGAATTTGCCTCCAAGCAATATAGTACACGCTCTGCAAAAATGTATAATATCTTAAACAAACAACTAAATATATATGTAAAACAAAATTATGAAGTAAAAAAATGCATACTTAAGTGGATCCCAAACCTTAGCTTTGATAATACTGAAAACCTTTTGCAATAATAACAACATAACGCTAATGTTTAACTCAACCTTACTATTAGTTTGCCAACTCTCACACGTACACACTCACACCTACACACACACAAACACACACACACACACACACACACACAGACATTCACGCACAGTCTCTCACACACACACACCACACACATATAATGTTACTTGTAGTTATAAAAGAGCGGAGTCTCCTAACACAGGCATCCTTGCTTAAAAGGAGACTCTGGTCACTAGATTAAGTATAAGAAATGCTTTGTGAGTAAATAAAGATTATTATTATTATTATTATTATTATTATACTGTTATATCGCAGGAACACGACAAAACGTGAATTCCATCTGGTTGCGATCTTCAGTAGGATTCTCGCGCTTTACACACACTGCAAAGATCTCTCCTTCTCTGCCAGAGTTTAAACACTATGCTTCTTTCGCTTTCAGATTGAGCTGAAGTTTAACGAGAAGTTCTACGGGATTGCTTATGCGGACTTCGACAGGAATTCAGCTTGCCAAGTGAGAGGCAAGGGTGCACTCTCATACAAACTGGAATTACCCTTAAAGGGATGTGGGACCAAGCAGGTTTGTATTCTTTATTATCCGGTTTTGTCGCGTTGGCACCAAAAATATATCTCCGGCGAAGAGTGGGTGTGCAGGTACTACTTACACTCCTCTGCCTACCCCTTCGGGGACCCTCGCGGAAAAGTGTGAAATTATTTAAACTATTCATCATACGTTTATACGAGAAGGTTACTGTCCAAAAGAAAAGAAAAAAAAATACAAGGTTTTTTTTCAATATAAAAATATAAACCCTTCTAATGGCAGTGCCATTACCTAGGCCAGTGCCAGAACATCAACTTCTTTACCTTTCAGCGGATACCAATATTTGCGTAGTGTTGCAGATATTCTTGGATATGCAAAGGAATTCACATCAAAATGTCGTTTTCAGGATCCTCTCCGTGTGTTCACCAACAATATCGTGGTGAGATTCCATCCAGGGCTGGAGATGGACGGGGACGAGGTGATCACCATCGTCTGCCGGTACCCGCCGCCGGTTGTTCCCAAGCCAGTGTTCAATCCTCTCATATTTACGTAAGTATTTGAATTTTACACGCGACCACGTGACTTTTATCTACACACGCGGTAGTGTGTAAAGCCAAGTTCAAGCTAACAGAACTGGCGAGCAGAACCGTGTGTATTACACGAACCATTTGGAACTGGCTGGTGTATTACACGAACGAACCATTTAGAGCCACTTTTGAATAACTCATAACTCAAAAACTATTTCACATACACGTCAAATTTATGTGAAAATATAATTTTCGCTTATAACTTAGGATAATATACCGAAGCCTAGTCAGACTTTAGGCTTAAATATATTATCATAAGATATAAGAAGAAATTATATTTAAAGGTATTAATATAAATTTTATGTTGCTATAAATAAATACGTCCTGCATACGTCTGAGAAGAAATTCAAAGGCGTATGTATAGTCGTGCTTGAGTAACGGCGATGGACTCGCCATCTGTCACGTTGGCACCTAATATACCTCTGGCGGAAAGTGGGTGTGTGGGTATTACCTATACACCTCTGCCTACCCCTTCGGGGACCCTTGTGGGAAGGCGTGAGGATATATTATTATTATTATTATTATTATAAATACATTTCAGGACTTAACATTGAACTCGTCACCCATTTAGTTGACTTCAACGACAAAAGAAGTGAGATACACTTCTTTTGTCGTTGAAGTCAACAACCAATACATATATTGTATAATAAGTAATATTGAGCTTGGCTATCACTTCTCATTTATGTTTTGATGGGATTTAATTATACTGTGCCCGTGTTTCACATAGTTAAGTCTAAAAAAATTAGGGTTGCCCTCAATTTTAGATCAATACTCAAATATAATTTCTATTGCAGCCCAGAGGTGGCAGGGCCTCCCGCGGCGGCACCCCTCGCCGGCACGCAAATACTGATGATCATCTGCGCCATATTGTTCCTGACACTCCTCCTCTTAGGCCTGGGCGTGTCCTACCTCTGCTTGAGGAGGCGAGCCTTGCCTGTGCCTAGAAGGCTCATTGATGACTCTTCAGCCTCCATCGTCAGTAGGGAAAGCATTCAAGGTAAGGACAAGGGAAGAGCGAGTTCCTAAATGATGTAGGACTGTTTACTGGATCCCAGGTCTAGAAAGAGGTGCTTTCTTGCCTTCGTTTTCAAGTTGTAAACAGTACAATTAGTGTGCCAATGGACCGACTTGAATTTCCCTTAATCGACTGTGAACGTCTTAACTACACCGGCTTTCATTTGTTTCGTGTTATTCTTAATGATGTTTTCCTTCACCGTAAATCATGTGGTGCGCCACATCAATGTACTTAGAATACTCAGTGGTATCAACTGAACTCTATTGCTCTATGATTAGCGAATCCAAAAATTGACGCTTAAAATTTTGAGCTTTAACTGGAATAACTTATTACCACAGAAATATTAGTACGATACGGGATTTGTAATCACTCATAAAGAAAACCGGAGAGTTTGTTTTGCCGTTTCTTCTCCTGGCAGGTTTTTTTTCTTGGAAACGGTGGTAACTTCATTTTATATTAAATATGTGACGTTCAATAAGTGTTCCCTGTGTCCCTTACGTTGATTAAAATATTTAGTTTTTTTTTTACCGAAACATTTATCGATATTGAAAAGGGTGAATTTCAAATGGCATTTATTCCACAGAAGTGAAGATCCCCCGCGCCCATCCTGTATATCCGGTGGCCGCAGAGAGCGTGAGCGTCGCCTCCGACACCATCCCCTCGGACTACCCTTCGGAGACCCCCAGCGAAGGTGATCATGCGCATGCCAACCAGGCATTTATGATGGACGAGTCTTATCATAGCGAAGGTAAGCAAAAAGAATACTAGAGTTTACTGCTTACTGCAAATAGATTTAAGCCAACACTCAACCTTTAAAAATACTAGTCTACAGCACTGAATCTCCAAAAGTACATTCACTCTGGTAAAGATAATACATATAACTTCACGCCTTCCCACTAGGTTCCCAGATCTTCTTTTCAGAAAACAAAATCTTCTTTTTGCCAGTGATTTATTTACTTGTCGCGATAGATGGCGTGTCCATCGATGTATCAATATCTGTAGGAAAAAGGTCTTATCAGCATTTATTGCATCTCAACCTCTCCCATATCGTACATTTAGTTTTTGGATTCAACACAACACCTAAGTCCAACGAATTCGCAACTCAAGGTTCGCATCTACAATTTAATAATATTTCTTTGGCTTTCCAACTCAGCTATTCCAACATCATTTCAATGTACCAAAAAAAAATTATCATTAATCTTTGTAGGTAATTTAACTCTTGTAACATTAATATTCACAAATTTTGTTTTTGGTTTGTTGTTTGTTCCTCTGATTTATCAATTCGGAACACGGGTGTTGAGACTTTTTGTACACGGATAGTTTAGGAGCTAAAAGCTACTAGAATGTAATTAGTTCTCGAATAATAATAATTACGAACGTTCATGAGATTAGTTAGCAAAATTACCTATAAAATTACTTTAACTCGCCTTATTCCTGTCATGCTATTAATTAATAAAACCAATTCACATTCACCAATTGCTCAATTATTATTACACAATCACTATTATTAATCACAATTACTATTAATTGCGCAAAGACAGCATTGCGATAAAGCGTGGTAATGCTGCCAGCCTTCCTGGCACCCTCCCGCGGAACGAGTTTTTCATTCAATTTGGTAAAATAAAGAATTCGTTTATCTCCATTTTAATACTTTCATTAATAAATAAATAAAACCATTCATATTGATCACTATCTTCATTAAATATTTTAGCTCTTAATGAAACAATTAAAACCAGCTAAGTGACTAACAGAACCTAACTGAAATAACCAGGTTACGGCGAGACGCACGAAGCGAGTGCCGCTAACGGCCGTCTGATCGCAGGCGCTATGGTGGCTCCGCCGGCCTTCGACGTAAGAGTACGAGTTCAAAGACCGCCGGTACCTCCCTCGCCACCGTCAACGATCACTCTCACTGAGACAGACGGAGGGAGTATGAGGTAAACACATTATATTTATTACAAAATACGTATACGTATTGTATAGTCGTGCTTGAGTAACCGCGATGGGCTCGCCATCTGTCACGTTGGCACCTAATATATATCTCTGGCTGAAAATGGGTACCAGCTTAACTTACAAATTGTAGGATAAAGCACAGCCAGTGTATTTAAAAGCATATGGGAATGCGCTTAAGCAACTACTACCCGACCAGATTCAATAGGGGACTCAAGTTCTTACTTATAGGATAGAATTCACTATTTATTTAACCTTCACGTTTGACAGACACACATCCCTCATAGAAGAGCATGAGCGACAGGAATCAGTGCGGACGGTATCCCCGGTCGCGTTACCATTGCCCGCCAGAGCTGCTCTGCTGCCACCGCCTGAGAGACCGCCTAGACCCCCCGCGGTCTACTCTCAAGTATCTAGGGAGCGACAGGTAAGGAGTGATCACATCTACTGACATGTAGCGAGACAAAATCTTTTTCTGTCCACTTTCAAGCATTACACATTGTATGGCAATGATGTATAACTTTTCGATCAACCTCGCAGATTTTTTGATATGCATCACGATCCACAACTGTAATACCAGAAAGTTATCTTATCTTATCTTATCCTTACTAATATTATAAATGTGAATGTAAGTTTGTTTGTTACTCTTTCACGTAAAAACTACATAACCGATCATCATGAAACTTTGTACACATATTCTTGGATGTATTAGAAGTAACATATGATACTTTTTATTGAAAAAAAAAAACATTTTTACGATAGATAAAAAAGCCGTCCACGCCGACGAAGTCGCGGGCACAGCTAGTCTTACTAATATTATAAAGGTGAAAGTTTGTATGTTTGGATGTTTGCGGTTCTTTCACGGCCAAACGGCTGAACCGATTTGGCTGAAAGTTGAAATGGCGATAGCTTATACCTAGGAATAGGACATAGGCTACTTTTTTTTTTAATCCTGAGAAATTCTACGTTTTTATTTCCGTAGAACCGATTCTAGCAGGAAAATTTCCAAAGCTACTTTTTCGAACTCCACGCGGGCGAAGCCGCGGGCATAAGCTAGTTATAAATACATGTTGCTTTAACAATCTAGAATCCAGGCGAACGAAATTGTTTTCTGAAGTTCTTACTATGTTTTTCAAATTTAATATTTCTAACCGTTTCATTATTTTTTAACACCAATGTGTATTTGTTTGAAAATACTCTAATGTTAATTTACATTTAATATGTGACACTTTAGTGCATACAAATTATCATTATTAATAAACACACAATCATTGTAAAATGAATAAAATTACTAAGTAAATAAATAATCTATTAAGGATTGTCCAAGCTAAAATGATACGCCGGTCGTCTCATAATCCATGTAATACAAGAGATACAAAGTAGACTATGATTTTAATTAAATTACCTACACAAAGAGGTTTCACGTCGTTCGAGCCTCTTGTGAAAAGAAGGTTGGTACTTTTCTTGCGCAAGGAGTTAGCATTTCCAGGCATCGTGGCAACACTGCCAGCCATCCTGGCACTCTACCGCGGGCAACGTGTTGGGACAGTTTTATTTAGAATCTTGGTTTATTTATATTAAGCAATCTGTTTCATTGCGAGCATTCAGCATAGGGTTAAGTATTTGACAATAGTCTTTGAGAGCAATCGGTACATGAGCCCGTTATGTAATAGTTCCTTAAAATCGCTAGGAGACTTTCTTTTTAAACTTTTTAAATGTTGAATTACTATTTTATAATTGTACATACATACATATCATCACGCCAAGTCCCTAACGGAGTAGGCAGAGAGTATAGAGCGCCAGCTCTCTCTAGACTTACATACTTCTTTCGCTTCGTGCACATTCATCAGTCTCTTCATACATGCTCGTCGGTTTCGAGTACTCTTAACTTTCCCGTCCTTGAGCGTCCGTTTTATAATTGTATTACGGTTAATGCGTAGAATCGAGTCAGGGTTGGATCTCAGATAAAATGTCGTGTCGCGTCACTTTGGCTTGGACTATTTGTCTCCGGTGTGTCCTAATATTCATATTTCACCATCACTACTAACCAGGAGTGGTCACGCCGGCCGCGGTCCATCGTCTCCCTCAATACTGAGATGACAGACACTAACTCCGTCACGGAAATCACAGATAGATCGCACGCACGGATGTTCCATATCAAGGTAAGATTATTTAGCAATTTTTATAGCTCAGCTATTTATCATTATCGCGTGTTTTATCCTGAGTATTCAGAGGGATTCAGGGATACATAATATATGTATGTCGTATATATGCGTTGATTGGTATAGATAGTGCCATCCAGGAAGACTCGCCCCGCCAGTATCTAGTCGCGGGGTCGCTATAAACTGTAAGGAAGAATAGCGGGGCGCGTCTTCGTGGATGGCACTATCTACACCGCAGCTTTGATTCATGACTGAAACGCAAGTCATGATAAACCATCAACCAATAAAAATATATTAGACATTTTATTAGCAGATTCTCCGGTGAATAATTAAATACATTATTTAACCGAGATAGTTTCGTTGTTTATATATACAGAATCAGCATTGCAATTCAGCGTGGCAATGCTGCCAGTCTTCTTGGCACTCTCCCGTGGGAGGAGTTGGGACACGTGTTATATTTAATTTAATTGAGTAATCTAGTTTATTTATACAAAGTTTTATAGTTACAGTCTTATTTGGTATGCCGCATGTTTAGAAAATAACGGGACAACACGTGAGCGGGTGTCACGTGACCCCCGTGCAAACCAGCGGATAATACCTACCTCGCTCGACTAACCATAATCTTGATTTAATTGAAATATGATAGCATCATATGTATAAACTTTTATGGTTTTTTAATGCTATGTCCAATCAAATATTTTGCATGTTTACTAAATAATAAATTTATATAAACGCTTTATGTTGATCCTATGTACATGCCGTACAGGAGGTTCCTATTGATGGTAATTTTTTTTTATACAACTAGAGTGGCAAACAAGCACACGGCCCACCCGATGGGAAACGGTTACCGTAGCCTATTTACGCTCACGACACCGAAGTATCACTCGCGCGTTGCCACTCCGTGTTCGGAGAGCCACAGTGTGTTGGCAGCACAATGGGTTTAATCCCTCCACCTCCAACACAATGTAACAATCCTCCCCCCTCCCCAAGGAGCCCATTACTGGAATCCTTATTCACCGCGTAGGAACACAACACAAAAAATTGTGTCATTTGGCTACGGACTTCCATAAGGTGGAGGTCCCGCCCCAGTCGGGTAGCTCCGAACTCGAACGGGAAACCCGTTATGCCCTACCTCTCTTAGAGTGAGTGTCGTTTTATGCAGAAACCTCCTCCACCGCCACCGGTGATGCGCGAGCGGCTGCAGACCGAAGAGCAAGAGGTGTTGATGGAGAGCCTCGAGTCCCTGCCGGATTCCCCAATCATGCCCGCCAGGTATGTTTAACATCATCATAAATTTAAGAGCTGGGCTATTGTCGGCGTCTCTGATCCAGTCCCTTCCATTTGCCCAGAGCAACCTCTATGACCTCCCTATACGTCATGAGAGACACTTTTTCTTTGATCTGAATCATGAATCTCATCTTCCTCTCCGCTTTATAATCCATGGTAATTCCGACGCAAGTCGATGTGGTGAACGAAAAGCGAAGATGAACACAACAATATTACTGGTCTTGGTCATCTACGTAGGCCTAATGCCTATTCCAGCCTAACTGCCTATAGTAGAGACCTATAAATTTATTTAATACATTACTGAGACTCAATTAAGTACTAAGGCATCATAAATATTGTTTGTGTATTGATAGTTAGTAATACAACAATTAATATTGACATCAGTATCTCAACGCCTTCGGCAACAAAACCTAACAGGAAACCAGAGATGGCTAGTGTCTAACAGACCATATTACGGATTCCCAAAAGAAGGATGTTTCGTCACCATAATCAATTTTAAACTAAAGCTGTGGTAATAGAAAAGGCAGTTTGTTTCTATTGAGTGACCTGTATGTTTCTAAATCCACCTAATATACGCAGGAAACCCGAGATTACCTCTCACGTGGTAGACGACGTGTTCTTGCGCACAATCACAGAGAAGAAGACCATAGAGGACATAGAACGACACAAACGCCTCGTGACAGAGTACAAGCAGGTCCCACCACCGCCCCCGCAGTTTGACGTGACGATCAGGAACCACACGATGCCGGAAACACAATGGGAGAATTTCTCCGACATCAGTAGCGCATCTGGGATGACTTTGACGCCCAAAATGGAGAGGGTGCCTTTGTCATTGCCGCCCCAGAAGTATATTGGTAAGTTGATGCATAGAATGTAGAGTTAAGTATATATCCTCACGCCTTCCCACAAGGGTCCCCGAAGGGGTAGGCAGAGGTGTATAGGTAATACCCACACATCCACTTTCCGCCAGAGGTATATAAGGTGCCAACGTGACAGATGGCGAGTCCATCGCCGTTACTCAAGCACGACTATACATACGCCGTTGAATTTCTTCTCAGACGTATGCAGGTTTTCTCTCGATGTTTTCCTTCACTGTAAAGCTCGTGGTGTAAATAATCACTGTACTTAAGTTCAGAAAAACTCATTGGTACAGTCGGGATTCGAACTTGCGATCTTTGTGTCGCAGGCAACTGCTCGAACCACTCGGCCACCACGGTTTATAAGAGTTAAGATGTTCTAGAATGCCCATAATCTTCACGTCTTCGTGCAACGGTCCCGAAATAGTGTATCAACCTTCTCACTGGAGGTATGTTATCAAGATGGCAATGAAACGGATGACGTGCCCAATGTTGTTGGCATCTTCAGAAATAGGTTTTTGAATTTCTTCTCGAAGTTTCCTTTCGATGTCACCGTACCTATGTACTGTTACTCTTTATCAATATATTCCATCCAAAGTTTGTCTCGAAGAGATCGCCGAGTGAGATAGGACCGCCAATTGTCCAGAGCGAATTGGCACTGTAGCTCTCTCTCTAAGTCGTTGGGACGTAATGACATTTTTGTGTGTGACTAGGTAAAGGCGGTCCAGATCTGTTCTCTCCATCGCTGATCAAGCAAACGAGTCCCATGCCCATGTCTGGAGACCTGCCGCTGCTACCCGAGCTGCCACCAGCCCGCAACCCCCTCTACCGGGAGGAGGACGAGGAAGACATCCCTGAGCCGATACCGTCGCCTCCCGTACCCTCCAATTGGACTGTACTCACCAGGGTTCTGAAGACCGAAGCCATGGATGAGGTGAGAGAGCGAGATAGTCTGTTTACTATGTATATGGGAAATAAATACGTGGGCTGCCTTTTGTAAATCGTTAAGGGGCGCAAGTATTATTATTATTTATTAATTAATATTATGTCGGCCATCTTGTATAGTGGTTAGAGCTCCTGACTGCGAAACTTAAGGTCGCGGGTTCGAATCCCGCTGAGGGCAGACGTTTGTGTGATGAACACGTATATTTGTGGCTTAGTCCTGGATGTTCTATGTATTTATGTATATATCTATATCAATATAATTAAATATATGGTTGCCTAATTAACACAAGCTTTGCTTAATTTGCGTTTAGGTCAATTTGTGTGGAATTGTCCCGTTTTTAATACCAGAGATATTAATACGAATAATAAGTGTTTACCCCCATTCGCAGGTCCTGTCAGAAACGGAACGCGCCTACCGCCTCTCGCGCGAGGAGCGTCTTCGCTGGCGCGAGCTCATCACCCACGAAAGTACCCTCCGTAGGGAGCTTGCAAGATCTTCAACCCGCGAGGAGTTCTCCAGGGTGGCACATGATCATCGCTTTGCACCACTGTACGCGCCTCCTAAGTGGGAGGTCATTATACGCATTCTGGCCCCGCCTCCCGATAAGCCGAAGGTAATTAATTCTAAGGATCGTTCTTCGCCTATCTCCTGAGGTTTTATTGATTCTAGCGTCCATGCGAAACACATTCAAACATTGTCACGAAAGATACAGTTTCGTTTCCAGGACGAGCCAAAATCTATATATATATAAAACTGAATGTTTGTCTGTATGTCTTTAGAATAATCTATAGAACTATGCATTTGATCATGTGATGATGTTCAGTAAAGTGTTGTGCATGAGCCCACGAAGGTTTCTGAGTACGACCTATCTTCGACAGATGGCGCCACTATGATTCCAATGAATTTCATTATATTGCCGTGACAGTTAATTCTGATCGAATGAAATTTGGCACAGAATGGATTTTTACGCGCGTGAAACTGCGGGGCTCAGCTAGTGTTTTACATATGTACATGATAATTATTAACACGATTCGTGGTATGCAAATTCTTCGGGAAGACATGAAGTATATAATTATCGTTTTGATTGTAGAACCGTTACCGCAAGAAAACAGAGTGGGACTCCCGATCTCGTCGCAGCTCACTGCCGACTCTATACGAGTATGACAGCGATGCTACCTCCCTACGCGACCCCCAGCGCTCGCGCCGCTCTTCATACCGTAGTGACCACGTCGACATGAGGTAAGCCACAAGCCACAAGGCTCTCCGAAGAGATTAGTGTGTCTACTCGCTGGAGATATATTTAGGTGTCAAAGAGACAGATGGCGAGTCCATCGGCGTTTCTTAAGCGTGACTACTATGTCTCCCTTAGATTTTTTCCGTCACTTCAGTGTCCAACTTCACCAACATCAGACAGACCGCATAGTTACTTGCAACTTGCCTCCGTATTATAAAAACCAAATTTGACGGGTGTATCTGCGGAGGACTTAAAATAATTTTCAGATCGTTGTAATTATAATTTATTGTCCTTTTTCAGGTCTATGTCAGAGATGATGGTGGACTACGCCCGGGAGCAAGCGGACACCCAGTCGGAAGTGTCTGCTGGCACGCAGCTAGGCAGGTATTACGATGATGACAGCGACTCGGAACATCCCTTCCATCAGAACCAGTGAGTAACATTCAAACCGTGTTGTGTATATACATATACACAAGGTAAGCAGAGGTGTATAGGTAATACCACATACCCACTTTCCGCCAGAGATATATTGTAGGTGCCAATGTGACAGATGGCGAGTACATCGCCGTTACTCAAGCACGACTTGAATTGTGAATGAAATTAATGAAGGTTTTTAAACGTATGCAGTTTTCACCTCTATGTTTTCCTTCACCGTAAACCTCGTGGTGTGATTATCACTGTACTTAAAATCGGAATACGAACTTGCTGTCTTTGAGTCGCAGGCAACTACTCGAACAACGATCTCTGATCTCGATCTATCTAGATCGAGAGAGACAGACAAATTAGACACCTAAATCTTTCTCATGAATCACTCTGTCTATTGATGACAGCTGTATGAAAATCAGTTCTGTATCTTTTAAGTTTATCGCGAACAGATGCGGCATTTTTTTTATAATATAACGTTGGTTAACTATACCTTAACCTGGTTAACTATACCTAACTATACCTTGGTTAAATTTCACACATATTGACCTAGTCCCAAATTAAGCAAAGCTTGTGTTATGGTAACTAGACAACGATATATTTACTTATATACATAAATAAATAGGACATCCAAGACTATCCAAGGTACGGATACACTTGTTCATCACAAAAATATCTGCCCTCAGCGGCAATCGAACCCGCGACCTCATATTTCGCAGCCAGGAGCTCTAAACACTAGACCAGATTATATTTGTGTATGTTGATGGTGGGTATTACCTATACACCTCTGCCTACCCCTTCGGGGACCCTTGTGGGAAGGCGTGAGGATATTATGTTGATGGTGAGTATGTGTGCTTCAGGCCATGGTCTCGCCACTCCTTGCACCGGTCGGTGAGCCAGCCGTCGTTGGCTCGCTCGGCCACAGAGGTGGTGGAGCAATGGACGGCACCCGACGGTGACGTCACACCCACGCCCGGCCGTCGTGTCAGAGGTAATACGGGAAGAGTATCACTAAATACTATCTATAACTGTGCCCGCGACTCAGTCCGCGTGGAAGTAAACAAAAAATATTGTTCAGTTACTAAAACAAAAGTAGCCTAAGTTACCCCTTTTTACATCAGCTATCTGTCAGTGAAAGTCTCGTCAAAATCGGTCCAGCCGATTCAGAGATTAAGCCGGAACAAACAGACAGAGAAAATAAAATATTTTATGTTTGGTATATGTACCGTGTATACATTTATCCATATACATTTAGTAAAGTACGATTCTAATCAAGAGACTATTTGTATGGCAGATTTACTTGCGGCTAATGGTCATGAGTTTTGCCTTAAAATTGTTATTATTAACGACTTGCTTAAATAAAATTACTGCTGTAGTAGAATTAAGATGTAGATAAAGTAAGTCTAGATAAATCTAGACTTCTCTCTCTCTACAGATCTCTTTATCTACAGAGCTGGTTCTCTACTCCCGCTCTGCCTATCTTATGGGCGCCTTGCAGCGATGATATTGTACATAAATCTATCTAAAAATATTGACTTTTTGTTTGTTTGTGCTTCATAAAATGAATCCCACATACCATATTTTCTTGCCCACAGGACCCCAAGGTTTGACAACTTTCACAAGCTCTGAAGTGCGAACATTCCAAGCGAGCAGACAGTGGCGTGAATAGCAAGACCCGACGCCAGATGGCGCCACTATGATGGTTAGCGATTGTTTTTGAAATCATCGAATGATACAAAACAAGAGTACTTAAAACACAAATATGAAGAAAATAATTCCGTGCAGACAACAATCTACCGATTCTGTGAAAGTGAGACCTAATGGACTATGTATGTTTGTATTTCTGATAGCATTGTCAGTTGTTTTTGACATATTCGTCTGTCAATATATATGGTTATCTATGGTTGGACTGACAATAGCAACAAAAAAATGTTTTTTTTTCAATTTAGCAACTTTTCTAATTGTCTATTGTAAATCATGTCTATGTCAGTTTAAACCGCATCTTACCTTAAATGATTCGAAATATATACATGACACAAATATTTGATTCCCGCCAAAAAGACCATAAAGACAATGTAAATCGGTAGTGTTGCCAGTAAGAAATGTATATGTATGTATCCATCGCGTTATGCTCAAATAGAGTAATACTCTCCACTGCCTAAGTATAAACCATTATCATACATTCCAATACTTTAGATGATTTTTAATAAGTCTTCGTATTATTTAATTGTATTATCAGTTTCAATAGTCTTCACTTTATGGTAGCTAGGTTCTATTCCATAAAAATAAAATAAAAAAAAAATCAAAAAAATCCACCCGTCAACAATACTATTGATTGAGATAATAATGATCATTATATAAACATATAATTATCATCATCATCTCTGGTAGTTTACCTATTGATGGCAACTCTTAAATATATGTTTTTAATTACAATATCTATGTATTAAAAAATGGGCCTGCCAGTCTGGGTCGAAGACAAAGCTAATATAATAAATATAAATAAATAATTTTAAATGGTTTCACTCGCCAATAAATGAAAAATAAATTTTACATATATTTGTATTATTATAATATTTATATATTTTTGTCCTTTTACGGCTATGGCATCGCAATCTGTCACATTAGTACCAAAAATATATCTTTCACGAAAAGTGAATGTGTCAAAACTATCTACACATCAACTATACACTACAACTTCTAACAATAAAGACAAAGCATCTAGGCGTCATGAATTCTATTAGAAATGTATTTTTCTTCAAATTTTAAATTCAAATCGCATTCTAAAAAAAAACAATCATGATCTGCACCCTACCTTCAGATAATTTATAATTATAGATATAAAAGTTGCTATTGAAACCAGAGCTTTTAGTATTCGTAATTTGTTTTTTTTTCATGGAATCGAGACCGATTGAAACTGATATACAATTGATTTACGAAATATATGGAAGATATATTATATAACTAACATTACTTATTATAAATACATAAGTGACATATTAATTGATAAGGAATTATATATTTAGCGTGATATAAAGCTTTTACATAACATATTATTTGTAAAATAAGTAGTTATGTATTAAAAATGATACTTTACAATCTGTCTTCTGTTTTACGTAGTTTTTATTCAACATTATTGTGAAACACGATGTAATTATACAATAGTATTTGAAATATCAAGAGTTATATAATTAAAATGTGAATTTAGCAAAATTTATGACATTAATGAAATTTTAAAATAACGCCCCTACATATAAATAAAAAATATTTAACTATTTTTAATTTAGACATTTTAAAGCCCTTTTCCCTTAATACGCTTTTAAATATTTTTTAATATTAGTTTATTTTTTATTTGTATATACATACATGATTTTTAAGTCAAACGAATGTTTTCGATACCTAGCAGCTAAGGCAAGGAGGGCACGATTTGTTGCTAAAAAAAAAACAAAAACGCTTTGGTACCAAGCTAAACCTGGGCGGCATAGATTTTTTCTATTGGAAAAATTACTTTGGGACTAAGGTATTTGAGCCTGATGACATTATGAAGAATATGCAAGTGATTTTATATTTTCTATTGCAAAATCCATGAGCTTTTCTCTTGCCTTGGTTGCTATGTGAGTGTGGGATAAATAGGGCGGGTTTGTGCAAGTTGTGTGCAACATTGCGGTTGTACAAAAAGTTATTGGAAACGATTCATAATTTTGGAACACGATAATTACTCAGCGTAAAGAAAGTCTTGCTTGCACTATGACTTAAGGTTGATATTGGTTCATCTTTATCTGTACTTATGTCATTTTGACCTGATATATTATTTATTAAAATAATGTATCAATTATCAGTGCCTCTAGATTTTATGAAATTAAACTTATTCGGATTTGTTTCCAGTTAAATAGCAATCTCTTCAGATATTTACTAATGGTGCTAGAGACAATTAAAATTCGTATTTTAATACACAATATTAATGACGATGTATTTGATTACAATCAATATACGTAGCCTTAACAAACTTCTAGTGTTTTATTCCATTCCCCTGAGTTTGTTTTAATAAGAATAATTAAGTTGCAGACATTACATTATCTTAGTTCGATTTCGTTCGTATCGAAAACAAAATACTTCTTTTTTTAATTTCAAATTTAGAACAAACGTGTGAGCATTGGCATCCAATTATATATTTGACGTCAACCTCAATACTGCTTACTTGATAGCGTTCTAAATTTGAACTTAGTTTATTACTTTTTCAACTCTTCACACATTTTTTTGTAAGTATAGATAACAGTACAGCGGAACCCGACAGTTTTAGATTTTAGGATCTCTGATAAAATTAGCAAAACCTCTCTAATATCTGAAAACGTATTTTTTTAGTAAATTGTGAACTGCTAATATAAATTGAAAAAGGAACACATTTACTTTTATTTCAACTTTATTAATGATATTTTTTTTATTAAAAGAATAATCTAAAGCACTTAAAAGTATACATAATAGCAAGGTATAAAAGAAATATAAACTCTACGAATGAATAAAATTACATGAATGTTTTAAAATTCTTATTAAGCATGACGTTTTCCAAATTTTCGACAGAAATGCTTCCATGATGCTACAATTAGTCGTAGAATTTAACAAATTAACATAGTAGTTCAAACATTATCTATTTTTAGGAACATACATTGTATATAAGTAGAAGTGAGCAGAGACATAATAGAATCGATATATTCATAGTCTATGGCAGTTTTTTAATGAAAATAATCGTATTATTTAACAGTACCTTCAAAACTACAACACAATCATTCGTATGTGGCAACATTTAGGAGGTATGTACTAGTTTTAACGCGCCCGTTTTTAATAAACATTATCTAATATAATCTAGGATATTATGCGAGAATCGAGCCTTCACTCACAAGAAGATCCGACAAAATGCTTTCTATCTATCTATATTTAAAGTTCAATTTCTATCAAGCTCGAGTCAAAATAAATATATACAATTTACAATACATCTATGTTCAGTAACTACGATATGAAGTAAGTCAAAGAGGTCCCTTTCATTTTATTTGGCATTAACTCTGGCAACGTTTGGCAAACCAACTCTATGTCCATAAGAATAAAGTTTACAATGGGCCATCTATGTTCTTATTTTTAACGTGAACACTTGTAGACCTTAACTTACGTCCAAGAACTTAAATCTGGCTGATCGAGCCTAATGACTGCCGTCTCCTGCTCACCTGTTTCCAGAATCTTTTGTCCAGTGGTTTCTCCTGCAAGAGACATTGGTATTACTAGACTAAGCTTTGTGCTATTAGCATCTCTAAGTTTTCGTGTTAACTGTGTTTGGATAATGTAAAAATGTTGACGCCAAACAAAAATCGCAGCAAAATCAATTATCATTAAAGAAATGAACACTGTAGAAGACATTGCAGAGAGAACGGCGTCGGAAACGAAAACAAAGGACGCAAAAGGACTTATGCTAAGCAGGATGAAGAATGAAAAGCTCAATGGTGTATTTTTAAAAATATATTTTCGAGTACACTCGATAATCAAAATGGACAGATCAGTAACAAACAACCAACAAAATCAAGAATAGCATTCGTCGTAAGCTGGATTTAAATTTCTAAAATTGTTTTAAAATTGACAATTGGCCCGTAGTGCCAGACGATCACAATATAACAACATTTGTAATATACTAAAAGATTCTTATTCAATAAGCAAAGATATAATAATGTCGCTAAGATTTTTTTTAACCTAGCATTTGTAACAATTAGGGTACGAATAATTTTGAAAGGCATCCAACATTGGCCAATACGCTAACTTTCATATATTTCAACCCCACACACAATCAAATACATACCTATTTTACCAACAATCTACTTATTTCTTGGCGATTTTTAACTATTCATAATATATTTTCTAATAACATTGTTACATTTAGAATAAAAAATCGGACGCCTTTAAAACCGTTCTGAACAAGACAATTTTCATTTAAAATTTAAATTTCCTATTTTATTCGGAAGTGATAATAAGTGGTCTTTTCTGTTATACACCTTGATCCTACGGACTTTAGATTTTTGCGAGTTCGTTATCAATCATTGAAGAAGAATGTAAATGATGTTTGTACAGCCGTGTACCATTGTGTCATTACCGATTATTTATGTGTCATATATATTTCATCAGTTTTTCTAATTATTCGAGGAAGTTTCTTCAATTCATTTTAACTTTACTTCACAACCATCATGTAAAAAGTTATTAGGCGAGCAGTTTATTCGAAATTTTTTAGAAAAATCTCGGCCAAAAATCTCTACAATTCATAGATTGAAAGCAACTGTCGACCGTTCAGTATCAGTTCAAATACAGACACTGTGAATGCGTACCATGAAAAAACTTCCGTATTATATTTAAATCCAGCTGTGAGTGTATTGCGTGCATCACACATAACCATTGACAAAGCAAATCTTGTAATAGCCGTTGTTGCTCACGGTCGTGCGGCGAGGGGAGAACGGCCGAGAGTTCAGGAGGAGCGGCTCGCGGCGGGGGCTATCGGAAGACGCGCGCCGCCGGAGGAACCCCATTCTGAGAAAACATCTTGGGTAGAAGAAACTTGCAAACTTGCTTGGAGAAGAAATTCTAGTATATATAGCGTGCTTCTGTGGGAAAGAATGGTTCGAGTAGTTGTCTGCGACACGAATATCACGAGCTTGAATCCCGATTGTAGGAATGAAATTTTCTGAACTTAATTACAGAGATTAGTCACACCACGAGCTTTACGGTGAAGGAAAACATCGAGAGGAAACCTGCATACGTCTGAGAAGAAATTCAAACGCGTATGTATATCCTTTGGGGCCCTTATTGGAAGGCGAGAGGATATATTATTATATTATCAAATGGATCTTACATCTTCCCGTTCTGGCATAGAGAGCGCGTCCGCGAACGCATCGTCTGAACTTCCGCTCGTGCCAGTTGCTCCATCTCCATAAGCTTCGCTTCGTTTTCTGGAACTAAATGCGCATGCGCACCCAAGTGGTGTAAAAATAAAAATATTGAAGTAATTACATATGTAGCTGCATACATCTAGTGCCGACGCGCTTATATATTAAGTGTTTTATTACATTCTTATTTTACTATTTCACTCTAAACTTGTGTTATTGCTTTGTTACTGTTTTCGTTTTTGCCGAAAGTTGTTTGCCTGCACCGTGCGCACACGCACGCGCCGTACTGAGCCCTCAGCGCGCCCCATCGTAGCTATGAATGACATGCTCGCTCAGTACCCACAGTTGGACTTGTTTTCGACACTGTCGGCACAATACGTCGGCACATACATTTGTATCTCCGTACGTAGTCATATATTGATTAATTGTATAATTTGCCTAATTATTTGTATACAGCATATGTTTCTTTTTCACTTAAGTGTACATATATAAGTGCTTTGGCTATATAGCTGTTAGCTTATATATATAATTTTTGTAATAAATAAATAATAAATAAATTCGTTTTTAGCATATACTAATAAGTTTATAAAAAAATATTATATCAAAATAAATGTATGATATAATTTACGAATTATACACTCTCAAAAGTTCACAAGAGACAGCAGCGAGCTCGTACGTCAGCATCTTGGATCGCGGCGAAAAAGTCGTTCAGAAAACTTAGCGTGCGAGCAGTGGGTCTGCAATGGGTGACAGTGATGCTATTTTAAACTCTTGTGTATTTTACTTTGAATGGTAACTTATCCAGTAGTATAATAATGTGTGCGCACTCACCCTTCCAGGCATATACAGAATTGCGCGAAGTAGTATGCGGGGCGGTGCGGCGTGCCTGAGCGCGGCACAGGGTCACTGCGTCCGCACTCGCCACGCGACTGAGCAGCGAGCGCTGGCACGCCGCGCGAAACGACCAGGGGTCGGACCCGCCACCCTGTTCATATATACATGTTGGCATCGCATCCAGACCTTTCATAGCTTGGGACAATTACACAAACTAACATAGCCCCAAATTAAGCAAAGCTTTTGTTATGTAAGTCAAACCACTCGGCCACGACGCTCTTTTTATATTTGAAAGATTCCGAAATGGTGGCCCAAGAGAGAAGTTTTACATACATACGTATCATCACGCCGAGTCCTAGAGATTTTGTGTCCAATTTTAATAAATTATAGTATGTAATATAATGCCATAGACCTTCCAATTTTCTTCGCCGTAGTCGGGTAACAAAATCGTTTTCATTCGAAGACTCACCCAGGACGCCTCCTGGTCTGCCAACATGTCCTTGCCCTGGTCCAGCGCTAGCCTCATCTCCGCTCGAGGACTGAGTCGCTCCGGTGTCGGAGGTCTCGGTTCCTCCTGCAGTGTACATTCCTCCACTCGTGCTGGCTCGGAGGCTGTCAATGTTATGAAACATGATTAGTAAGAATTAGATTTCATCAGTGAAAGGAAACTGCCAAAATGAAACTGTTGGAAAACACAGCTTAAAAAAACTTTATACTTAAAAAAAAACATATCTTTTATGCTTGTGTTGTGAATTGGTTGATGAAACTAAGTATGTTTCATAAACAACGAATATACGCTTAAGCCATTGAAGATCGGGATATTTCTCAAATTTCTCCTTCTAAAGCGCCAAAAACTTAGCCAAAGAATTATCAACGCAGAAGAAAAAAATTCAAGAGTAAGATTTCTATGCATGGCTATAACATATTCTGATAATAATTCACGTTAGAAAAATTACATTTGATTTAAACTCTAAAAAAGGAAGTTCAATTATTTTCTGTCGGAAACCCTGACAAATGAGTTGTTAGCTCTGTATAGATAGGCCGGTATGTTACCTGGTGAGTGTGGTGGATTGTGGGTTGGGTTGTGTATAGTGGTACGCTCGAGTGTGGAGGGCGTGCTGGCCGAGCTGGCTGAGCCCCGACGACCGGCGCCAGCACCGGCACGCGCCTCCGCACACTCTTTTGAAACTGAACCAAAGATCCATGTGGGTTGTTAATCATAACACGAGCTTGTTATATGTCAATTATCGATAGGAAACCTGCATACGTTCGAGAAGAAATTCAAAGGCGGATGTATGGTCGTGCTTGAGTAACGGCTGTGGCCTCGCCATCTGTTATTCATCACTTAAAATATATCTCTGGCGGAAAGTGGGTGTGTGGGTAGTACCTGTACACCTCTGCCTACCCCTTCAAAAGCTCTTCTGGGGAGGGAGGTGAGCATGTATTTATTGCTACTTCTATTAAATTGTAAAATCAAAATATAATTAAATAAACATCCAACTAATTTGAAATGTCAATCTGATTGTGAGGATATTTTTCTCCTTTTGCAGGCAAAAACTACTGAACGGAATTGGATGAAATTTCGCACAGAGATAGATATATAATTTGCTTCATAGAATATGTTTGATTAAAGGAAGAAAGTCCATCTATGAAATGAAAAAATACCGCGTTTACAGCTAGTTCGGGTGAAAAAAGTATTACAGTCAGGTTTACCAGATTGTAAGAGCATCGATGGCGCTTCGTTGGTTGGTGTCCGGTCGGGGCTCAGATCGTACGTGGCGCCACCACCGGTTTCCTCGCAAGCAACTCGTGTGGCGGACGCACCCCCGTCCCCTGCCTCTGTGGAATTATCTACCTTCAGTACAATATCAATGAGTCCATTATTGTGATCAGTTAGTGATTGTTGTGTTTAAAACGTAAGTTTGATTTCTTCGTATTCAATAAACTTTGGTGTTGCCGTAATTTTGTTTGCAATAACTTCGTGGGGTGCAATATCTACTTATATTCGTGCGGGAGTATATCGATTATTTAAATAGGTATATTGTGGTAATAGTTCTAAACATCAATACTAATCCATATTCTACCTTAGTCGTGATAGAAAAAGGTATAATATGAAAAACAAATAACTTTTCGTGAAAGTTAAAATCTGTATAAAGTCAATAAATGTATGCAAGTCATGCATGTACCGTGCATTGAATATAACGTAATAATGATGTTGTATTTATGTATAAACTCGGGACGTGAAATTTTCGAACATCTCACCTTTCATATGTCAAGCAGCATATTTGTCTGTTAAAATGTAGCCATTGTTAGTATAAACCATGTTTTGAGCTGGATTGACATTGTTGTTCAGTGTATCAGTGTCATAATTAAATCTCGTTTAACTATACATTATGTTTTTTACTGAATAATAATTATGTCTGTGATAAATTGCGATTTTGTAGTGCGTTACACTTAGCAGTAAAAAAGTCGTTGAAGTGAGTAACTAAAATCCTTTTAGTATAAAAACAATGATCGTTTTTGTATGTACAATAGGCGATGTTAATTAAACAATAAAAGGTCTGGAATGCCAAAGAGAACTGACGCTTTACTCTCTGGCTACCCCACAAGAATTCGGCGTGCTAATAGAGATACGTAAAAGAAAATATATTTTGGAGTCGATGTCATAATGAATTCTTGAAGTTATAAAAACAAGTATTAAAAACTTTCCGCACCGTCATGTCGTCTAGATAAACTCACCGGATTCTGAAGCAGAGGGCGGCGGGGGCACGCCGCAACAGTCGTCAGCATCTGGGCCACGCGCGCTGCCCTGCGCCAACGGCCGCACCCGCGGACCAGTCACAATGTGAGATTATACCTAGCTACGGTCTACACAAGGACCTGCTTATAACCTGCCTCTGTATCGACTGTAGTAATTTTAAGGAAAAGGATCTATTGCGACTTTAGAAAAAACATTTTTTGTATCCCCGTTTATTATACATACTATCCAACATACTTATAAATCTTATAACATACTCATGCAACAAGCGTGCTTCGTCACGGTTAAGGTTTTTGGCATGCTGAGGTTACACATATATTTAGCTCGTAACTGTATCAATTTTTAAAACTACAGTACAATCACTACATTCTTTCTTTTAAACGTGTATAATATTGTATTTATTACATAAATACGCAAAATGTATTTAAATACATTTATACTTTAGTTTATATGTAAGATTGTTTTTTTATTACTAACAAACACGTCTGTGGTATTCACCTGGTCAACAGAATTGGTAGGAGTAGGTTTGTTATCTTCGCTGCCACTATCAGAACAGTCTTCTTCGAGGAGTGGTTCCAGTCTTCGCCTGAAAACATCCCTACGTTACAATTGATTTATTAGTAATATTGTCTGATTGAGGTTTGTTTTTGATGATCCAATATAATGTGAAGACATTGTTATTTATAATAAATTACTCTAACTCTTAACTCCGATAAGATATTGTATATGAATACCCTACATTATTATTTTATAAAATTTTGATAAACTATCAGAATAAAATTGCGAACACCAGTTAAGTCACCAAAACCACCAGGTTTTGGTGACTTAAGTTCTACCATGCATTATTGATTATAGCCAATTAATTTACAGTAATCCGTTATATTATATTTACCTGGGTAGTAGTGGCCTTAAGGTCGTAGGTCCGGTGATAGTGGGTGCCATTAAAAGTTCGTCCATCATCAATTCGGTATCATCATCACCAGCATACGATGATGACGACTTTGTTGGAGACTGAAATATTGAGAGAATTTCTATTCAAACGGGCAAATCATTTAGGTGTACACTTCTTTCTGATAAGCTAGCAAGCAACTGCGAATTATGAGAGGTCATTTTAGAGGAAACTTTTTTCCTCTGACGAACTAGCCAATCGTGGTTAGTTGAACTTCAAATCCAGTTTCGTTTTGTATCTATCTAAAGCGGATTCCCTTAGTGCAGTTTTTCTAGGTTTAACACTAGTTGTAAACTTATGATTTTGAAGAGTTTGAAAACCACACATTAATTGACATACTTTTTAACTAATGGTTTTAGATATTATACATGCATCATAATATATAGATAGGATTTTTCACAATATTGTACTCGTTTGTTCTTTTTTATTAAAGAAAACACTATTAAGAAAGATCACCGGGTTGCTGAGAAACAACTTGGAGTATAGGAAGTGCCCACACACCCACTTTCCACCAGAGATATATTGAGAGTGCCAACGTGACAGATGGTGAGTACATTACCGTTACTCATACTCTACTACTCTATACTCTACTCTACTCTATACTCTAAGTCTATAGATACGCCTTTGTCACTGTACTTAAGTTCAGAAAAACTCATTGGTATAGTCGGGATTCCAACTTGAGACCTCTGGTGAGTACATCACCGTTACTCGAGCAAGTCTATACCTACGCCTTTGTCACTGTACTTAAGTTCAGAAAAACTCATTGGTATAGTCGGGATTCCAACTTGAGACCTCTCTGTGGCAAGCAACTTGAAACACTCGGCCAATATAATAATATTTGATTTACTTACCAAAGAGCCGTGGTGGCCGAGTGGTTCGAGCAGTTGCCTGCGACGCAAAGGTCGCAAGTTCGAATCCCGACTGTACCAATGAGTTTTTCTGAACTTAAGTACAGTGATTAGTCACACCACGAGCTTTACGGTGAAGGAAAACATCGAGAGGAAACCTGCATACGTCTGAGAAGAAATTCAAAGGCGTATGTATAGTCGTGCTTGAGTAACGGCGATGGACTCGCCATCTGTCACGTTGGCACCTAATATACCTCTGGCGGAAAGTGGGTGTATGGGTATTACCTATAAACCTCTGCCTACCCCTTCGGGGACCCTTGTGGGACGGCGTGAGGATATATACTTACCGATAGTGTTCCATGATCTGAGTCGGGTAAGTTATCAGACAAGTCGCCTGAAGATGGTGTTCCCCATGCTTCTTCACCACTGGCACCGCTCCCTTCTCCTGTTTCTCCAGTTCCATCTTCAGTCCCAAGAGTTGTTTTCCAATCACTAACTCCAAGGCACCTATCATGACATAGAATTACTTGAAAAGTTTTGAATTAAACCAAATCATCGTCCAAAAAGAGAAAAAATTGTTCACTACATTAATTTTGCTAGCTGAGACTAAAAAAAGTACCTGTAATATTTTTATAATAATATAAATCTGGGAAACTATATTGTTCGACTATTTTTAATAAAATTAGCCTAACATTCTAATTGAAATTATCATAGAAATAATTAATTTCGATTAACTATAAATGTATATAAGTTTCAAACTGAATATATTCAAAATAGTTTTAGCGATACTAATGAAGTTACATATGTTTAATATCCACTAATTGTATTCTACTTAAGTACGATAATTATTATACTCACTCAGTTACTATCTAGACTAATGTTACAAATATTATTCCTTTTTCTGAAATACATATTTTGTTACATACTACTTTATCTATATATTCTGTAGAGTTGAAAACGCTAAGAGAAAATATACGTAATATCAAACACCCAAATGCTCTAACGCATGTGAAATCACACATACTCATCGTCTTGAAAGTCTCCGTCGTGATGGATTCCAGCTTGTAGTTAAAAGACGTAAATTATTACATAACATTATATATATATATATATATTACTTTAAAATTACGGTTTCATTGAAATTTTCGTATTGTTTATCTGTAATTGTGTCAATTTTGTTTTAAAAAATCGTCATAATTTGTCACGAAAATTAATATTAAAGTCAGAAGGTAAATTAAAGGAGCATTATGATTTGCAAATGGTACAAAAAAGAAAATGAATTGGTATCCAAGTATGGGATAACAACTTTTTTTTCCACACCATTGATCCGAAGTAGTCGGTCGGCATAAACGCTACACGGTTTTTAAGTCAGATTGAGTATTTAAGTTGACTAACCTTTCTAGAAATGACGGCTGTTTATGTGCAATAGACGTATTAGGCACACTTTCCGTATAGCTAAATATGTTCATCTTTTCTACTACAAAAGACCCTGCTCTTGCTGTCCACCCCATTATACCACCAGCTGCACCAGTAACTGTTAATATTAACATTTTATAAATTAAATAATATAAAAGTATGATACATTATATCACTACAGAAAATCTTTCCTACTGACCTGGGGCGTAAGCTTTAGACGTCTCTGAATCTTGCGTCAGTCTAACATTACCATCATCAGTCTCATCGGACGGTAGCCTTTCAAGGCTCGACATTGTACCGTATCTGGAAAGCATATTGAATTCACTTGGAATATTATATATATATATATATATTTTACAATAAAGGCTTGATGAATTTTCACTTAAAAAGTTTCTAGATGCTCTCGTTGACTGTATATATATATTAACCGGCATTTGTATTAAAAACGAACCTTTTAAGCGAAACGTAAGGCAGGTCTTCAGGAGCGTCTGGGGAATCAGGGGAATCATCTAATAGGTGATCCTGTAAAATTATAGAAAATTTATAAATCTGTCATTTAAGAGATGGACCAAGCGTGGTGCGCTACACAATACTTACAGTCTTATTAGTAGTATTATAATCTGGTGTCGGTGGAACAACAGCTATATTAGGAACAGGAGACTCAGATTGAGCCGGACCTAGAGTTACAGGTCTCAAACAAATGTTATTTGTATACGTAGTTGATGAACGCTTAAAAGGCTCTACCCTCATTAAATGAGCTGCTGGATTTATAGCTGATAATCCCATTAACATTAACGGCCCTAACTCTATGTCTTCATCCGATCCTAATTCGGCATTCATATTGGCGTTTAGATCCTCTGTTTTCTCAGTCTTCTTACTAATATCTCCATTCATTTTGCTCACGGCAGATATGCCCATTTTTGGAGATCGTCTTAGACCTCTTTCAATTTTGAAGTCATTATCATCTTCGTGGATTAGATCGTCCTCTAAAAATACTGAAGATGTTTTAAGACAAGTACCGATGTTTTCTCTCTTGGCAATAATATTCATGCCTAATACTTTCTTGAGTACGTGCTCGGCCTTTTGTCTTGTTATCTGTTCTTTCCTAGCTGTCGCTGGCGATGGATAGTTTGACAAACTTTTGTTTTGTCGCGATAATGTTATGCTTTCGGCACATTTAACTTCGTTTAAGTATTTCTCCTGAGCAATTACACATTGTACTTGATTGGCAATGTTTGAATTGGACATTCTAAGGTCATTGGAACTAGAGTTAAAAACCATAGAGCTACAGGTTGTGTGACTGGTCGATAGAGGACTGTTATTTCTACTACTGGACGACGGACTCGGTGATCGTATTGAATTATCTCTCCGCAGCTCTAATTGACTCTTCGTGTGACTTCTCGAATGAACGCTCCGGTTAAGAACAGGTGAATCTGTTTTCAGTTCATAGGATGTAGATTTTAGCAATCTCTGACTTTGCTCTATTGAGTCAATAACCTTCATTGCTGCTTTAGGTCCATCTTCAGGACGCAGTCTCATAGCACCTTTACGTTCTAAATGGCAGAATGTCTTAGACTTACGATTTCCGCAGTTAGCACTACATGTGCTATTTGAACTTTTGTTGGAATTCGAGTTTTGGGGCGACGCGTCGACTTTAGGTTTTGCTGGAATGATTGGCGTTTCTTTTTGGGACACTAGTGGACTGTTAGGCTTAGACAAACATTTTTTATGGCACTGTCGACAAACTGGTATAGTGTCGACTACTACGGGACTAGTCCTTACAGTAATCTGAAAACGCAAAATATTGTTATTTACAAAAATATTAAAATGGTAAGTTGTAATGATTTCTTTGTTAGTAAAGTATTATCTTACCTGACTACCAGAATTACTACTTTTGGATGGACTTCTATCATTTTCCTTCTTGTCACCAGCTGAGAATGTTTTGGCTTCAATGTTAGACACTAGATCGGCTACCTCTATTAAGTTTAATTCTCTTGATCGTTTTCTTAGTTCTTCTACACTCCACATCTATGACATTATAAAGAATAGAGTTCTCAACTTCATAAAAAAAAACAGTGACTGCTATGTACAAATATGGCAGTACCTCCATATCAGTTTCGTCTAGTGGATCCATTTCTTCAGTTTCAGGTAGCTGAGTCATCCACCTTTGCAGATGAAGAGTAGAGCCTCTGCTTTTTGTACTCCTAGCACCTTCAGTGGCACTGCCTCCGGCTCCCGTTTGAGTTTCAGCTGAACTTCGTCGAGTCTATATCATTATGATTTATTAGAATTTAGTTTCACATTAATGGAGTAGTGATTCGATATTATATTGACAGGCCATGTGGATATTTTGAATCACTCTGATTAATAAATAGTTACTTACCTTTTGAAATAATACATTATCTTGTACACAATGATTTCATGCTTTTGACTTCAATTGTTTTACATAGAAAAATGGTAGTAGTTATCTTGATACACGTTAGCGTCGCAAAATTTACCCCCACAAATAAAATAAAAATGTTTCGCCATGGATAAAATCACTTTATTTATGGATAATTAGAAATATACTGCTCAGGTCTAAACATAAACATCCAAATTCATATATTTAGTCTATTATTAATATGTTACAAAGAATTCGGAACTACTACGTAAATTTTTTTCTCAAAATTATCATATTTTTGTTGTTTGTCCTTGAACTATATTAAAATACTATAATATATTAAAATTTACACACAGCCAAAGACATCGAAAATTATTTTTCTAACTACAAAAATGTTTTGTAAAAAAGATATTCATACAAATACAGATACCCCGGGTAAGGTAAGGTGATGTGAACATTTTGCGATGCTAGCGGTACAATGTATACTATCGCTTCTTAAATATCATTTGGATCGTATCAACTACTGAATGATATTGAACTATGTGTTAATTATGACTAACTAATAAGTAAAGCTACTAAGAAATCATTACATCTTTTATCATCTCTACCATTTTTCATAGTAAATACATCAATTATGGCGATTAGTGTAAAAAAAGCATTAAATTAATCTATGCGCTAAGCATTCTATGTCGTCTACATGATTTTGAACGCGAAGCTGATCGCCAAATATCCACATTACCTGCACAATATAATTACGTACAGAATAACAATATTACCACTCTGAACAACTTTACATGTTCAAACACCGAACAAAGTAGCGGTGTTTCAAAATTTATTTGGGTTTTTATAAATGGCAATACTGAAGAAAGGGACAAAGTAAGAAGCTGGTTCATAAGAAAAGGACGGAAGACTTACAAAGCGAACATGTTACATCCAAAACTAATGTATTAATTGTACACGTATTCACTACTATTTGGTACCCCAAAGTAACATTTTTGACACTGAGAATATCTAATTGTATAATATTGGCATACACTGACGAATTATGCTAAGCATTTTTTTATTATAATACCCTATTGAGAGAATTCAGTCCTGTAATTCGGAAAGCTTTACCAGATTTTATATTGTTTTTGGAGATGTTCCTTCTTATGACCTTCTTATTTCGTCTATAATATATTAACAATGGGAGAATGTGCCTCCGTATAATATTTTCGTACTTGCCTGTCACCAAATTCTGTTATGCTTTTTATATAAAAAAATCCCAATAGTTAGAATTCAGTGCTGTATTCTGTATCGACCAATTTTTTGAAGGATTTTGGACTTATGTTTGTTTTGTTTGCATCTTTATTATATAAATGGTTATCAGACTTACCGGTACATTAAGAAATTTTATTCAGGTTTGATTAAAATATCGAGATCTTAAATACTGCTAATTTTCGAAAATATGTCTCTAAAAAGTTTTGTTACCACAACCTTAATCTCGACTATAAGCGAATTTTTTAACAAACCAACATATCGCTTGCACCGTACATCGGCCAGTCTACACGACGAAAGCTTTGTCATTACGACAATATGAAACAACTTCGCCTAAACATCCAGCTAACTAGAACACCATTGGGGCTTTATCGGGGCCTTTTTCTCTATCTCCAGCTATTTCGAGTCCGGGGGAAGCAAGAATTTCCCAATTCCGGATCTGACTCCGCGGATCAAAGTTCTAGATAAGCCGGTGGCGTTGGCCGCTCAGGTAACGCCATTTTTGGCAAAAGAGGATCGTCGGGTAGAAATATACGCTCTTCGACAGCGTGCTTGTAAGAAGGATCGACGTCCAAATCCGCCAGAGCTAAGTCTGCTTCAAAAGATTCCCACCTACAAGGAGACACTTCTGAATAATCTTCGCCACCCTCCGGCGTTAATTGGGCGCTGGGTGAAGTTGGTCGCTCGTCATTCCTTTCAATGCTAGAGGATGAAACAAAATGGGAGGAGAACGTTTGAGAATCCGCCGGGGAAAGATTAGCTGATGGGGTTTCTGGAGTAGGAGCGGTCCTCCAAACTGCGCTGAGAGGGCCCCTACATGGTTGAGGTGTGGGGGACTCAGAGCTAGGTCTGACATTGAAGCTGACTCGTACTTCCTTTTCAGTTCGTTCTTCCACGAGTATGTTGAGATGAGATCGGTAAGAGCTGGCGGGGAGGAGGGCCAGACTCGAGTGACGCTGGATGCTGGAGGCTGATACCTGGCGTTGTTGGGAGTCCAGCGTCGCGAGAGAGAATGTGAGCTGAGGGTCGGGAGAGTCGAGAGGTGATCCCAACGGAGTGCCAGACATTGTGTGGGCTCGGTATCTGCAAAGAGAATGATCGTTCATTTGATTATTCATAAATTCTTATTCAAATACGTCTTAGTGTTATCAGTTACTTTAAGTACGAAGTTATAGAAAACTCCACACACTCCGAGGTTTCGGACGCTTTATATTTGATTAACTGACATTTATGTCGGTTTTTTTAATTAAAATATATGTAGCTTATTTGGTTAAAGTAATTTTTGGATTTATCCCTTACAACCTTCAAATCTTTCCTGTTTGTAATCATAATGTGGAACAAAGCCGGTTTGTTACTAACATCTGCCTCTGTAGAAGACTCTGCCATACCGCCTTTAGGTCAATAGAAGGTGCCCGCAGCACAATAGTGCGCGTGCGGCCTGGTGTGCGTGGAGCGCAGGACACCAGGGGCGACTCACCGCCTACTCTGCCCAGAAGCAGCCGGAACTCTGTAGCTGTGAAGCCAACATACCCATCTATAGAACCAACGTACTAAAAAAGGATATCATAGAGTACTCGTCGTCAATGAAAGCATATTTGACGCGTGAATTAGATAGTAGACGCAAAAAATATTGCTATCTATTGATCGTGGGTATGCTTTCAGACTGCATCAGAGACGCCGACAAGAGCCCAGATCTTAAATTTGTGATGATGATGCTTTCAGCCTTAGAAGTTATATCTTGAGAATGTTAAGTATAAGACAATGGTAATAGAAAAATTCCCATACATAGAGCATGCACAGACCTGCTGCGAAAAGAGGTTGTTTTTACACACCTATGCCTAGCCCTTCGGGGAACCTTCTGAGAAGTGGCAAAAAGATACATATAAGATAGATATTCTCACGTCTTCCCACAAGGGTCCCCGAAGGGGTAGGCAGAGGTGTATAGGTAATACCCATACACCCAGTTTCCGCCAGATATATATTTTAGGTGCCAACGTGACAGACGGCAAGTCCATCGCCGTTACTCAAGTACGACTATACATACGCCTTTGAATTGCTTCTCAGACGTATGTAGGTTTCCTCTCGATGTTTTCCTTCACCGTAAAACTCGTGGTGTGACTAATAACATAAATTAATACAATAATAATAATAATAATATCCTCACGCCTTCCCACAAGGGTCTCCGAAGGGGTAGGCAGAGGTGTATAGGTACTACCCACAAATCCACTTTCCGCCAGAGGTATATTAGGTGCCAACGTGACAGATGGCGAGTCCATCGCCGTTACTCAAGCACGACTATACATACGCCTTTGAATTTCTTCTCAGACGTATGCAGGTTTCCTCTCGATGTTTTCCTTCACCGTAAAGCTCGTGGTGTGAACTTCGATTCGAACTTGCGACCTTTGAGTCGCAGGCAACTGCTCGAACCACTCGGCCACCACGGCTCTACAATACATATTAAGCGTGTTAATTATCATGGATATCAATTTCACCATTTTTATACCTTACCTTTCTTCCTAACATTGAACTGGGCTTCAGAGACGGTAACCAATGCGACTGGCTCTTCAGTAACGAACAGAACCCTGTCTCTAGACACAGTGGCGAACAACAGTAGATCGCTGAAGAGCAGCGCCCAGTAAGGCCTAACAGCTCTGCCTTCCACCCTTGATAGTTCCCCTCCAAAGATCCACTGGCGACCAGCTGTGCTTAAAACGAAGGGCTGAAACAAAAACACATAGGTAAGACGTGCCTGTAGGCTGCACATGTCTTTGATTCCATCCATGATTGAATTAAATTTAATCTTTTGATTCACTAGCAGCCATTTATTGCTACGGAGCGCGTGGAACGGACTGCGGCGCGCTTGCTCTCTCGGTGGTATATAAAGTACATATTTTATCAAACAACTCAATGTGTTCTAATTTTGAACTTTAGATTTATAAAAACTACACTGATTTGCTGTTTTAAATTAATGGAGGACCAGTTCATATATTTTCTACTGGATAATATAGTTACGCCATGATTTATAGGTGGCTTCATTAACTGGCCACACATTAGTCTGGCCACAAGAGGTCTCACATTCTTTGTAAAGCAATGTACTTATCATTGTAGTTTTGCGTTTCCTCACCTTACACCTAGTGAACACGAGTCGACTCTCAAGGTCAGCTACTGACAGCAACGGTTTCCCGTCACCAGCCAGACCCATCAAACCAGAGCCTGCGGTTACATCTTGGTATCCATTCTGAAATAAGCACAAATTTACATAAACCTGAACGGATAGTCCGTTTAGCTTTAATCAGGGACGAAATGATTGACCAACAGATGCAACCTACCTTTTATTTATATTACAATGGTGCAATGCGGTCCGCCTATGGAGGCCCGCGCGCTGTTGTCCCTGGAGGAATCTTTTCATACCCTTCTTGAAAAACACACTGTACTTTCCAGGGAAAACCTCAACGGGGAGTTCATTTTACAGCATGAGCGTCCGCAGAAGGAAACTTCTTTAGAACCGCGCAAGAGGTAAATCATTCGAATGATACCACTTATCACAAGACGTAACTAAGACTAAGAGCTAACTAAAGAGGTAAAAAAATAGTTGGGCAAATGCTTGAATTTATTGCGAAGAATCAAATGAATTAATGAGAACAGAATTATTTTCTATTTAATATTATTACCGACTGTAATAATATTAAATAGATAATAATTCTCATTGACTTATTTGAAACTACGTATTTTTATATCTGTTGCATCTTAATTGGGTTATACATTGCTTCTTTAGAAACATCTTAGAAGGAAAGGTGGAGGGGAAGAGAGGAAGAGGAAGACCAAGGTTAACATACATGGGTCAGATCAAAGAAAAAGTGTCTCTCATGACGTATAGGGAGGTCAAAGCGGTTGCGCTGGACAGAGGCGAATGTAAGGGACTACATCAGAGACGCCTACAAGAGCCCAGCTCTAAAATGTGTGATAATTATTTTATAAGGTTACCTGCAACTGCTCAACAATAACTTGCAACTGCTGCTTTTCAAGCTGGTCATTAGACCCGACTCCTTTAGCAGCTGCGGCTGCTCTCATCAGCCGAAGCAGTTCCCGGAACTGTTCTAGCGGCTTGTGGACTAAGGACGTGATGTCTGGTCTTCTTCGCGGAATCGGGGGACTCGTACAGAATCGGGAAAATGCCCCGCTTGGGTCTTTTGACTTTTTTACCTGACAAAGAAGATGGAAGTATTAGGACTAGCTAATGCACATACGTTTCAATAACATAAAGAGGAAGTATTAAAAGTATTAAATTGTTATTAAATGTTTGTTTGTTTGTTACGATTTAACCCAAAAACCACTGGACCGATTTTTACAACTCACAAAAAAAAATACCACGAGGAACTACGTGGTATATTGAAAAATCATGTATGCAAATAAGTAGGGTATAAATAATAGTATTAAAAATTTAAAATGTTGAGTCTTACCAACACGCAATCAGCTCGTTTCAATCCTAGGCAGTACTTCTTATAAAGGCTAAGGAACACAGAGGTCTTCTGGAGGTAGACTGCGACCACATTCGAGGTCTGGATCTCCCCATCATCTTGTACCACTTGGTCCAAGATATCTTCAGAGAGTCTAAAGATCTGAAAACATGTTCTTGGGTAACTACCTTTCTTATTGATTTACGCCATCTGTCAATTTGGAATTTCTGGCGGAAAATGGGTGTGTGGGTACTACCCATACACCTCTACCTACCCCTTCGGGGCCATTCTGGGAAGAAGTGAGGGAATTATTTATTATTGTTTTATTTAAATGGGCCTCACAATTTCAATCAAAATTTAACCACATTTATGATCAGCCGTATAAGAGCCTTGCCTGGCCTTGGCCATTGGCCTGCAACACAATTATTGCATAATTTAATCCCGACTGTACCAATGAGTTAGATGAGAGAAATTCAAATACGTTTTTATTGTCATGCTTGAGTAACGGCGATGGACTCGTCATTTGCCAGGCTGGCAACTAAAATTATCTCCAGCGAAAAGTGGGTGCAAGGGCTTCCTATATATCTCTACTAACCCCTTCAGGGACCCTTAAGGGAAGGGGTTGGTATATGTATATATATATGCACATGAATCTATAGTAATTGAATGAGTCGAATCGAGTGCTACTAAGAGTAGCCTCCTTCTCTAAAAAGAAATGAGTTATGATATGCTCGCTCATTGTTTATTGATTTATCTTGATTTGATATGTTCATCTAAAGATCCTCCAAGGGTCAGGCAGTAGTCCATTCCCTGATATTAATAATATTGCCTTGACTGATATTACTTTGTCCAGTAAGCTTAAGGAAAGGTAGGAAGCTAACCCAGTTCAAACAAGCATAACGGAATTTCCTTTTGAAATTTGGACCTGCCCAACTATACAATAGTAGTCTTTGGTTCTTCCTTCTTACAGAAGATCGCATCTAAATATCACTGCTTTCGGATAGTGTTCTATGCCTGCAGTGATAGGTTTTCAGAAATTAAATGGAATGACTGTACTGGCAGAAGCGGGATCAGGTCGTCCCTTATACTGCAACCAATAATTTATTTATTTATTTTACACGTATACATCTATCATTACAGGTTGGTCCGAATACAATAGTGCAGCACAATTAACACATCTTATAACACAATACAAATAATGTAGCCTTTGTGAATTGGCTCAAAGAACAGGAGAACAAATCTATATTCTGTGCAACTTGGTTCAGTGTATGCATGGTGCGCGTTAATGGCGTTTTTTCCAACAAGTTAGTGCGACCACGAGGCACAGCCAACAAGCGAGGTCTCTGCCGGCAGGGCACGTACTCGTTTGGTACGTTCAAGCCTAACCACTCTAATATAGCCGGATTCGATAGCGATCCTCTATTAACCCTCCATATATAGGATGCCAGTGCCAGGTCCCTCCGAGTTTCCAGTTTGTTGTATCCGACCATGCCCAGGACGAACAAAGTTGGATACATCATACGGAATGCTTGCGATTTTAGGCTATGGTAACCGTTTATCATCAGGGGTGTCGCATGTATGCTTTTACTTAAAAAAAGGTTCTTCTAGTTGTGAATATATTTATGTGTACGAGACGTGACCTGAATATAAAAGAGCAAACACTTTTACAACCCACCTCCTCAATATTTTGGAACAGAAGCTGATGGTCACTCGGTGCTATGAGGTCCGCTCTCTCCGCAAGGGGAGAGACGAATCTCACCAAGCCGAACTGAAGACAGGTGGCACAGTGCTGTTCTCTTGCCACTACTGCAAGGAGGGCGCGCCTTCTTCCATCATTTGTGAGCCCTGGGGTCTAGTGATGTTCTCACGGTAAGTATTCTTGTATTGATAAGCCATTAATTAATTATTATATTCATAGTTTTGAAAGGTTTTGAATAATGGTGAAAGTGTACATAAATTATTATTATTGATTATAATGGATGTTTTAACCGAAATTATAATAATAATATATTATTAGGTACAGAAACTTATAAAGACAGTTTCAGTTTAAATCATAACGGATGATAGTGCGGGATGAAAATATGAACACAGAAGGATAGAAAAGCAATAAATTTTATTTGCACTTATTTTAAATGAACGTAAATTAGAGACAAAATTAGAAAAAACAACAGGAACCAATATTTATCGATACAGTTCAAAGAAAATAAAAAAGATTAGAATTACAAACTAAAATGCTATTTAAAATTGATTGAAAACAAAATGTACAAAAACACTATAGTCTATGAAAAAATGCATCTAGTAACACTCAAAAAGAAAAGAAAAATTAAAAATAAATAAAGTTGAAAACATTAACAAAATAAATACTAACAAAACATTGTGCTTAAACGTAACGCTTCCCCTTTGTTCCTTATAACTACTATTCAGAAAAAACAGATCTATACAATCCTAGAGACTGAAAACTCTACAAACGCAGCTTACTTACTAGTGGAATGTATTATGAAATATGTACAAAATAATAAATAACAAAGTAAAAAACTTCTTATAATTGTACGCCTAACTACAATTACACACTCAGAGGCAAGAAAGTAATGAAAACGAAAGAGGAGTACCACAAGGTGTCTCTCTAGCACCACTTTTCTACAAAAAATACGTTGCCGTACACGAAATAGATCTAACTACATTTACAAATAATATTTTTTTATAGGATTATTTTCTAGATCGATCCATTTCGTAACAGAAATTTCTAAGACGAAAAAGAATCCAAAATTGCAGCCAATAATTACAATAAATTCGATTTTTTTCTACGGATGACTAGTACGTTTAAATTTTGAGTTTTTAATCAAACTATGATACCGTTACCGACCTCTTTGGAGAACGTAACTTGTGGTAGGTGTAGCTTGCGTCTGTCCAAGGACTGGCTTGTTGAGGAACAGGCAGTAGGAGGTCTTGCCACAGTCGCTGGTGATGCTAGAGTTGCTGCTCTGGGAGATCTCGGTGGTGGGGGAGGTGTAGACTCAGCAGTCGGGATGGTCACCTGCGCGAGCTTCGTCCGTATCCCTACACCGTTCTGAGGCACTCGTCTAAATGTTTCTAGGGTTAACATTTGGCCTGCAGATCTGAAATGAAAAGAATACCTTTTCATTGTTTTGTCTTTAAATCAGCACGATAATACATTAAATATTATGTGTTTTATAATCTATTAGGATTAAATTAAATATGTAATGCGAAACAGTATCGTCTCCTCTCAAAAGTCTCCGAAGGGGTGTAATGGTACCCTATTTTTGAGAGATATATATCTAAGTGCCAACGAGACAGATGGCGGGTCCATCGCCTTCTCACTTTTCTATTACAAACTATCAGTATTTTTTTTGTACAGTGTCTACTCACTTGACAAGATTCCTGACCTCTTCCTCAGAAGAAGTGACAACGTTTTTGTTTCCTACGAATACGATGTAATCCCCTGCCCTCAAGCCAATTTTCTCTGCTGATCCTCCAGCAGCAACCCTCTCAACCTTTGGAGGGCGTGTCCACACAACTGTGAAGCCAAAACCACCGTTGGCACCACGAACTAGCCTGGAAATTATGATAAAAAAATAGTTAATTTTGAAATGCAGTAGCATTAGCGACTGAATTGAGATATTGAGTTCGTAAATATTCATTTATATAGTACACTCGCTGAGCCCCGCTACTTAATCCGTACTAAATTTGTTTATTCACTCCATAGATTAGCAGCATGACGATAAAAAACCTATAGGTCTCCGTAAGGAGGCTAAGTAATGCAATTTTTTTAAATCAGATATGAGCCTCTTATATCGAGCCGTCTTTATAATATTTATGACATGTAAGAGGTTTAAAAATTGGATTGGAAAGCTTGTGTTGAGCGATCGCGAACGACAACCGCTTATACGGGTATATATTATATACGGATCACATGCTTGCAACCTCCGTGGTTGTAACTTTGTGTAATATAGAATGTCATCTATACTAATATTATAAAGAGGAAAGATTTGTTTGTTTGTTTGTAATGAATAGGCTCCGAAACTACTGGACCGATTTCAAAAATTCTTTCACCTTTGGAAAGCTACATTATCCCCGAGTAACATAGGCTATATTAAATTGGACCCGATAGGTGGCGCTGCGATCGAGTTTCAAGAATTTTACCTTTTTACCCGGGCGAAGCTTTCTGTGTGTTTCTGTGTGTCTTAAGCTAGATTCGAGAATGGTTTAGATTTACAATTGGACCCAATAGGTGGCGCTGCGATCGTGTTACGGGCAATTTAACAGCGGGGCGGGACAGCTATGCATAATATTTAGGTAAAGGACTGGTCAACAAAATTATTTCCAAGTAGTAAATACTCACTTTCTAGTAGTGGTGAAAGGCGTCTTTCCATTCCTTTGGGGTCGTTTCGGCGCGTTCGGGTCTTCAGGAGGATCCAGTTCCAAGTATCGTAAGAACAGGTGTTCATCAGCCTCTCTCTGGAGCGCTGCGGCTACCGACTGTGCCTGGTTCGCCGAGGTCGTTGACTGGCCGTTTGGCACCACACCTGAAGGGCATCACATATTGCGGTTACCTTGAATATCACGCCGTCCCACAAGGGTCTGCGAAGGGGTAGGCTGAGGTATATATAAGGTAGTACCCACACACTTCGTCGGAGTTATATTTTAAGTGCCAATGTGAAATGGCGAGTCCATTGCCGTTTCTCAACCACGACTATACAAACGTCTTTAAATTTCGTCTGTTGATGTCGTTAAATGTATGCAAATTTCCTTCCGATGTTTTCCTTCACCGTAAGGCTCATGTTGTGACAAATCATTCTACTTAAGTTCAGAAAAACTCATTGTCGCTCATCCGCTCTATCACTCTATCTACAAATTTCCAAAGCCTTTTGAATTTGAGACAAATTTCATGCAATTCCATTCAGTAGTTATGGGCGTGAAAGAGGATTTTTTCGCAATTTCTAACATTGTCACGATACACTGTAAACAGTATACATATTTATTTCTGTGAATGGTATGAAAGGATGCCCGTAGGCGCAAGCTAAGCCCCTGTGGTGCAGACACCAAGATTTTTTTTATAAAAAAAAATATAAGTACCTTTATCATTATTGTTTTCCTTTGTGTCTTCGCTAGAGGTCTCGACGTTGTCTGTGGCCATGTTTCGGGTGTCTTGAGTCAGACCCTTAGTGCACCTGTCGGGCGGCGCATGCGCACGACCACTTTGCAAGAAGTACGTACCGGTGATGTCCGCGTCAATTGCATCTTTCAGTGGGAACGAGACGCATCCTAGGAACTCGCTCCGGCTGCAACAATTAAGAAAGAGGGATTATTAAAAAAATACTATCAACATAAAATGATAATTACATACAGATGTACTTAATAAAACGAAACAAAGTGAAAAATAAAGGATAAGGAAATTAAAACATTAATTTATAATTCAATATAAATATTTTATTTGGTTATCATTATACAGAAAAAACAACAATTAACAATATTAACACACATACTACATTATAACATAAGAAAACATCGGGAGGAAACCTGCATACGTCTAAGAAGAAATTAAAAAAAAAAAAAAAAAATGTATAGTCGTGCTTGAGTAACGGCGATGGACTCGCCATCTGTCAAGTTGGCACCTAATATACCTCTGGCGGAAAGTGGGTGTGTGGGTATTACCTATACACCTCTGCCTACCCCTTCGGGGACCCTTGTGGGAAGGCGTGAGGATATATTATTATACTACATTATACTCAAAACGGAACCCCGCGGAGTGCCAAGAACACTGGCAACTTGCACGTAGGATAGCAATGCCGATTCTCTGAACGAATGTCGAATATCACGTCCAACTCACAATTATGTAGACTTTAGCGCTGCCTAGGTTTTCGTGTAAAATTTGCTAATTCGAATACATACACTTATACTAGCGATACCGATTGTTACAGTCGGGTATCAAGCTGGTAATGTTTGAGTTGCAGGCAACTACTCGAAACATTCGGCCACCATGGATTTGTATATAAATGCTGTCCCGCCCAGCTTCGTCCGGGTGAAAAAGTAAAATTTCCTGAAACACGATCGCAGCGCCACCTATCCAATTGTTATGTAAGCTATCCTATCTTTTAAGTTGGATCAAACTGTACACGGTGTGCAAATTTGATTGAAATCGGTTAAGTGGTTTAGGAGCCCATCGCGGACTTCATTGCCATAAAAAAGGTTATAGTGAGTCAATCTTAAAAGATAGACATATGCTGTCGCGGACTTTTTTTTAGAATTAAAGAAGAACAATTCCCTCATCCTTACTAATATTATAAATGTGAATGTAAGTTTGTTTGTTGTACCACTGAAAAAAAGCCGGTTTACTGATATTTTTTTATGGTGATGGCTTATACCCAGGATTAAGACATAGGCTACATTTGAATCCCGAAAGATTGAAAGCTCTAATATTATAAAGGCAAAAATATGTATGTTGCTCTTTTTGTGTAACTTAAACCGTTTACGCAGCGCACGCAACGGAAGCTCTCGAAAAGGAATATTTTTTCCGTTCTTGCAACATTTTTCATGTATGCTTCGCTCCTATTGGTCGTAGCGTGATGTTTTATAGCCTTAAGCCTTCCTAGAGAAATGGACTAACCAACACAAAAAAAAAAAATTTTTCATTTTCAATCAGTAGTTCCTGAGAATAGCGCGTTCAAACAAACAAACAAACTCTTCAGCTTTATAATATTAGTATAGATATGTATAATGAAATGAGGTCCGTACCCCACAGGGGGTGCCATTAGCTGTGTTGCTTGGCACTAAAGTGCCTGGCTGGAGGCCTAGGTCTCGCCATTGAGATCGGTTAAGTAGCAAAAGTTCCTGGAACTCACGCTACGAGAGACAACACAAAAAAATAAGGGATCAGAATACATAAGTAGATTCTCTCAAGTCGTGACTCATCATGACCTTAATGCAGCATGACTTAGGATATTTTGACCTACATGTATCATATACCCTGGTAAGCCATATTTGCTAACTCATTAATAGTGGGATCACAGCCAAGAGTGCCCATGAATTATTTAGTGTCGACATTTATCTTAAAGTAATCGTCTGTTGGCGACCTCTCGATGCTTTCGATCACTGTAACGTGTAGTGTGACAATCACTTAATTGCCTCTATTAATTTTTTATTTTATAAAACGTAATTGTATTGAAAAAATATAAATTTTCACGGGTAAAGTCGAGGAGCGTTGATCTACGGTTACGGTACTGCAATTTTTAACAATAGTTAAAGAAACAGAAAATGGGTGTTAGAAATGGATACGTTAATTCCGTGACCACAATGTTCTCTTTGGACATTGAAAGAAATTTACAATATCATCGTCGTGTGTATATTCGAGTTTCTAATCTTGACTTGCGGCGTCCCTTGAATTTTTTTTATGTTATAAATATTTATAAAAGTTTTTGAGGATTTTATTACTCAACTAGCTGTCCCGCCCAGCTTCGCCCGGGTGAAAAAGTAAAATGTTATCCTGAAACACGATCGCAGCGCCACCTATCGGGTCCATTTGTGATGTAAGCTATCCTTTTTTCAAGATGGATCAGACTGCATACGGTGTGCAAATTTGATTGAAATCGGTTCAGTAGTTTAGGAGCCCATCGCGGACAAAACGTGACACGTAATTTATATATATTAAGATAGCTGATGCGCGCAACTCCGTCTGCGTACCTAAGAGAGAGAGTAGTTTCAGTAATGAAGGGAGTGAGAGTAATTTAAAAAGTATTATTTTACGATCAGTAATCGCAAAAACAAATTAAAAAATCAGTTCGCTGAGTTCAACTGTTCTGTAGTGAGCCGACCACGCGTCTTAGTTGCGGGGTTATTTTTATATTATGATATCTAACCTCCTAGGATGTTGATTGAAATCAAGTGATGTCAAGTACAATTTCGTTAACATTTAAATACTCGTGATTAATAACATATTTATTTGGATAAGGATTAATATTATGTTGATACAACATCTTCGGAAATAATGCATTGATTTCGAACAAATTTTATTACCATAAAAAAGGTTATAGTGAGTCAATCTTAAAAGATAGACATATGCTGTCGCGGACTTTTTTTTAGAACTTTTAAAGAGGAACAATTCCTTCATACATGATATTTGTGTAACTTAAACCATTTACGCAGCGCACGCAACGGAACCTCCAAAAAGGAATATTTTTTCCCGTTCTGGCAACATTATTCATTTATGCTTCACTCCTATTGGTCGTAGCGTGATGTTATATAGGTAGCCTAAAGCCTTCCTAGAGAAATGGACTATTCAATACAAAAATAATTTTTCAATTCCAACCAGTAGTTCCTGAGATTAGCGCGTTCAAACAAACAAACAAACTCTTCAGCTTTATAATATTAGTATAGATAATTCTGGAAAAGTTGAATGAAATCAGATGAAATTTGACACAGAGTATCTTAGCTATACTGCTAACTATACATAAGGCTATGATAATTCCAGTAAAATCTACCAATATATTTTTCCGGTTGAAACTGCGTGCTATCTAGTTTTAAATAAATCTTTGCGTGAACATGTTGGCAGTTAGTATCGAGGGGGAAAGTCTAGCCTTGCGATCACCACATCCCTGCCAAGTTTTCAGCCATGGCTTATGTCACATGCCTTTTGAAATCCGTCAAGGTTTCTTACTAGATAACTAGGTTCAAGACTATCATAATATATATTATAGGTCAGGTTTCATACAAAATTGCTGGGTTTATGACTAACATATTTATCATAGGTCATCAGTCAGTCGGAGTAATTAAACATTGCTTTTTAGAAAACATCAAATGCAACCATTAAGTATCTACTGGGTATGCTGCTATATTTTGGTTATATACACAGTGATTAGTCACACCACGAGCTTTACGATGAAGGAAAACATTGAGAGAAAACCTGCATACATTTCTGAAGAGATTCAGAGACTTATAGTTGTGCTTGAGAAAGCGCTGGACTCGTCATCTGTCACGTTGGCACTTGAATATATCTACGGCAAGAGGGTTACTGCACACCTTTGCCTAGGGACCTTTGTGGAAAATCGAGAGGATGCATACATAATTTCTATGCATATTATTTGTCTGGACAATCATATTGTGATTATTATATTGATTGTATGTCAAGTGTGAGAAAGTATTACTCGCCGACGGTAAATACAGTTGGCACGACCACTTGAAACCGTTAATGAACACAAAATTGCCATTTCCTACGTAAAATTAGAAGGATGTCGAAGTGATTGCATTTATATTGGATTATTTTTGATTAGGTATGTCTGTGATCCAGAGAGATCAACTGGTTCGTTGCTCACTTGATTTTACTATCCTACTAATTGTATTTTAAGTACGAAAGTTGGGGAGTATTTTTGTTTCTCTTTCGCGCAAAAATTACTGAACAGAATTAAATGAAATATGGCACAGAAGTAGATAATTATATCAACGAAATCAAATACGTAGGTATTGCAATATTATATTTTTTTCATCAAACAAAGCAGGGTGTGAGGTCTAGTCTTCTTGTCTTATCCATAAAAATCAATCGTTATTCCTTAGTCTCGCAAACACTTGAGAATGACACGATCGTTTTAGATTTTTTTGTATGCATTTTTATAGACGACCTCGACGCTAAAACAATATAGATTCCTAATCTTTTAATGATAGTTACGTAACGTACAACTAACGAAATAATTTCTCATTTATATTCTGCAACACTGACAGAGCTGGAAGCTTTCACTAAAAATGTATACGTTGTCGACGCTCGAAGTATGTGCCACAGTTTTTTGTATACGCTTTTGTAAATGTAATTCCACAACGTTCGCAGGAGCTCTTCTGAAACATTCAGTACTTGCATCTTCAATCTTTCTTCTTGGTCAAGACAAACATCGATACAGTGAATCTATAGGGTTCGTGCTCCAGTGTCACATAAGCTTCTAAGCATGCAAGGGACTGTCCCAATAGCCGGTCCGGGCAGGTGCGGGTCCATTTTCATGCGCTAGTGACAGGGATACTTGGGCACTTACGGTGTCGGCTGTCACGGGCTTGGTCTATCGATATCAGCGGGCAGGCTATTTTTCCTGACCCTCTCTGGCGGGTCCCATTCAGGGAGACTATTTTTCCTGGCCAGTTGGAACCGGTGGGTGTGCTGGTGAGAGCAATGTTGCCTCGGCGGTTGCTCTTCACGGCGGCTTTGGCTTAGGCCCGCCACGGTTTGGGAGACGAACGACATCTTCGGCTGGCGATGTGAATTATTGGTTCAATATTACAAGTTATTGCTTATATTAATTTTGCTTAGTTTAAGTTGTTGTTAAGGACACAAGGATCCCGACGGGGTAGGCAGAGGTGTATAGGTAATACCCACACACCCACTTTCCGCCAGAGATATATTTTAGGTGCCAACGTGAAAGACGGCGAGTCCATCGCCGTTACTCAAGCACGACTATACATACGCCTTTGAATGGCTTCTCAGACGTATGCAGATTTCCTCTCGATGTTTTCCTTCACCGTAAAGCTCGTGGTGTGACTAATAACTGTACTTCAGTTCAGAAAAACTCATTTGCACAGTCGGGATTTGAACTTGCGATCTTTGTGTCGCAGGCAACTACTCAAACCACTCGGCCACCACAGCTTTTCCTTTTTTAGGTACAGAAGTATAAATGTGATCTTTTCTCCGATATCCGAATGTAAAAGGCATCATCTCTAGCCAGCGTAAAAGAAAAGCAAGAACAAGCAATTCATTTTGATTACCAATTCATTACGAGTGTCGCGTGCTAGACAACAATTTGTTTGTTTAGTTAGTTTTTTTTCAACCTTAGTTTCCAACCCTCACTTACACTAAGGGATGTCGGGTTGAATGTATTGCGTTGTCTACTGTTTAAGTAGACTGTATTATGTATACTTACATACATAATACAGTCTACTACATTATAACATCACGCCGTATTCCTCATGGGATACGCAGAGAGTATAGCGTCAGCTTTTGCGTTTCTGTAGACTGACATATGGGCAGTCTACAAAAACGCTATATATATAGTGTATATACAAAAAATAAATACTTTTTATCTAGTTTCTGTCTATAAAGAACATAGATAGACGAAGAACATAGATAAACGCCAAATCACGCCGAATCAATCATGAGGTAGATAGAGTTAAGCGCCAGTTCTCTTTAAAGTTACATACTTTTTCGTTTTCGGTTTTCACAATCTATACTATATACATACCTCTGGCGGAAAGTGGGTGTGTGGGTATTACCCATACACCTCTGCCTTCCCCTTCGGGGACCCTTGTGGGAAGGCGTGAGGATATATTATTATTTATATACATAAATATCATCACGCCGACACCCTAACGGGCTAGCCAAAGAGACCTGAGCGCCAGGTCTCTCTAGACTAATTATAATAATATATATCCTCACGCCTTCCCACAAGGGTCCCCGATGGGGTAGGCAGAGGTGTATAGGTAATACCCACACACCCACTTTCCGCCAGAGGTATATATGGTGCCAACGTGACAGATGGCGAGTCCATCCACTAATTAAAATAATAATATATAATACTATTTGTCCCGCCCAGCTTCTCTTGGATGAAAAATTAAATTTCCTGAAACACGATCGCAGCGCCACCTATCGGGTCCAATTGCGAATCTAAACCATTCCCAGATCCCCTTGAACACACACAAAAAATTTCATCAAAATCGGTCCAGTCGTTTGAGAGAAGTTCAGTGACATACACACTCACAGAAGAATTATATATATAAAGATATTCCCACGCATATACACAAGGGTCCCGATAGGGTAGGCAGAGGTGTATAGGTAGCACACACACACACTTACTTTCCACCAGAAATATATTTTAGGTGCATATTTATATGCTCACAAAATTGTGTTCCATATGATAGAAACCGTAGTGTTTCTAAGCAGGGAAAGTGTAGACAGGCAAATATTAACTAACACTTGTAATCAATGCCTGACTTTGAAAATATTTAGGAGATGCTAGTCTTCTTGGCACGTTGCCGCGGGATACCGATTTGGGGAAAATATTTTATCTGCAAGTTAGATATAGAACTGTCTTTATAAGTATTGTGAATTGTTGTTATTGCGTTCCATCTTTTGGAGAAATTAGCATATGTACGAGTATCTAACATATAAATATATGTATCTATATAAGCAAATAAATTCAAAGACGTCTGTAAGGTTATAGTTAAGAGACGGTGAAAGAATTTTGTCTCATGTCATAAATATTTCCAAAAACCTTGGTTTCGTTCTGAAAATAATCTTATAATAAGATATTTTTTTCGTATTATAATGAATAGCTGTAAATAAACAGGCGTGGTGGCCGAGTGGTTCGAGCAGTTGCCTGCGACGCAAAGGTCGCAAGTTCGAATCCCGACTGTACCAATGAGTTTTTCTGAACTTAAGTACAGTGATTAGTCACACCACGAGCTTTACGGTGAAGGAAAACATCGAGAGGAAACCTGCATACGTCTGAGAAGAAATTCAAAGGCGTATGTATAGTAGTGCTTGAGTAACGGCGATGGACTCGCCATCTGTCACGTTGGCACCTAATATACCTCAGGCGGAAAGTGGGTGTGTGGGTATTACCTATACACCTCTGCCTACCCCTTCGGGGACCCTTGTGGGAAGGCGTGAGGATATCATAAATTCAAGTCGGAATACATATTATCCATATTTAAGTTTAAAAAAATTACAGAGTTTGTGATCCTTGATGATCTTGTTGTCATACTTTTTCAAATCTAACTTGTTCTAATAACCTTCCATGAGTATTCTTCTGAGTTATAACAATTTAAATGAAACGAAGAGTAAAAAAATAATTTTACTTGCTGCACCCCGCGTTTTCATTGCGGTAATTTCATACATACATACATATCATCACGCCAAGTCCCTAACTGGGTAGGTAGAGAGTATAGAGCGCCAGTTCTCTCTAGACTCACATACCTCTTTCGCTTCGTCCACATTCATCAGTCTCTTCATACATGCTCGTCGGTTTCGAGTACTCTTAACGTTCCCGTCCTTGAGCGTCCGATCGATTTGATTGTAGTTGGAACGTGGCCTTCCTCTGCCTCTTCTTGCACACACTTTTGCTTTGTATATCTGTTTCGTCAATCTTTCTTCACTCATCCTTTCTATGTGTCCAAACCAACGTAACATGCCTTTCTTCATCTTTACAATCACGCCCTCATTCACGCCAGTTAATTTATCTCTTCATTGCGGATTCGATCTAATATCGTTACTCCGCACATTTTTCGAAGAGAAAAATAAATAATTAAAAAAAAATAAAAATAAAAATATATTAAAATTACCGCGAGGTAATTTTAATATACATATATGACTTACGATGAAATTAAATGAAGAAGCTACGACATAACAGCTTCTTAGACGGAAAGGTAGAGAGGAAGAGGAAGACCAAGATTAACATACATGGGTCAGATCAAAGAAAATGTGTCTCTCATGACGTATAGAGAGATCAAAGAGGTTGCGCAGAAACAAATGGAAGAGCCTCAGAGACGCCAACAAGAGCCCGGCTTTTAAATTTATGATGATAATGACTTAAGCGATCGAACAAATTGCTTCTTGTAATATTAGACCAGATAAATAGCATCGCTGTTTTCGTGATAAGCGTGTATCCAAACGCGCGCGGCGCCCAAATATTAATATGTTTGTTTCCAAGATGTATAACCAGAGCCCGAAATACAGGAAGTAGCATTTACCCCAAGGACCAAACATTTGGCTAGAGGCCAAATATTAAGTAACTTTGTGTTACTTCGGGCGCCTAAGAAAAATGTGTATTGAACACAATAGTTTTTATACGAAAAGTTTAGATCTCATACATTTATAAGATTAGGTGTATTTATATTACATATAAGTAGGTATATATTTATATTACAGCGTGTCTTTGAAACAGAACAGTTTTTTTTTGAATTTTTTTATATAGTGTCTCTCGTAGCGTGAGTTCCGGGAACTTTTGCTACTTAACCGGTCCATGGCGAGACCTAGGCCTCCAGCCAGGCACTTTAGTACTAAGCAACACAGGGCACCCCCTGTGGGGTACGAACCTCGGCTTAGGGCGTTGCTGGATCGCGAGCAAGGGAGCTGGGCTGGACTGGGAATTTTATTTACCTATATATTATTTGGAGGCGGGATTTGCGCGTCTGGCTCGGCGCGGGCCGGTGTTTGCGGCGGGTGTCGGGGGAAAAGACAACAAAAACACAAGACAACAAACAGAACAGTTGTCTTCTAGAAGCTATAAGGGGTTGTGAAATAATATCCTCAGGCCTTGCCACAAGGGTCCGCGAAGTGGTAGGCAGAGGTGTATAGGTACGCCTTTGATTTCTTCTCCGACGTATGCAGGTTTCCTCTCGATGTTTTCCCTTCACCGTAAAGCTCGTGGTGTGACTGATCCACATGATAACATTATCAAAGGGGTTAATATTTACACATTATTCCGGTATATTTTTTTGAAACTATAATTAAAGATATAGAAGAGCCGTGGTGGCTGAGTGGTTCGAGTTTGCAAGTTCGAATCCCGACTGTACCAATGAGTTTTTCTGAACTTAGGTACAGGGATTAGCCACGAGCTTTACGGTAATTCGTTTGTTTGTTTTAAAACGCTAATCTTAGGACACTTAATTTTAAGGCAGGGATAAAATTTTTGCATTACCTACTATGTGTGTATAGAGAGAGCTGGCGTTCTATACTCTCTAACTACCCCGTTAGGGACTCGGCGTGATGATATGATGATGATCTTACTACCCAAGGAGCGGAGTATCATATCTACGAATACGCGGGTGAAGCCAACGGGCACAGTTGGTAAAAACAGCAGTTACATGAAATTTAGTGTACATTGTTCAATGCTAAGCCGCCATTAACCGTTCTATTACCGTAAGACAGTAACGTGTAACCTTTACTTGGGCGTTAAATATGGGTGCGACGAAGGGCGCCGCCCGCCCACTGTTGCATAATACTAACACCATAATGATCGGCTTGAGACAACGTTCATAAAGGCTGGTTTATCGTGGGTTAAGCTCCTTTTTCTTCACTAACTGTGCCTCTGGTTTCACTCGTGTAAACTTTACATTTAATTTTCGGGATTCACAGAACTGTGGAGGCACAGAATTCCGACAAGCAGCATTTATAAAGATACCACGAAGACTTGAAACTTGACTTTAGTAGCCGTGTTACTTTCCTTGAACATGCTGAGTTTTTAAGACATTAGTTCTTCCCAGCCAGCCACCAGCCCTTCACATGACCACGAAACTGAACGTCGCTAGAAATGTCACCGCCCTTGATATCGATTCTCTGAAAATTCTTCACATGCTCTGGAAATGTAGGACTATTGGGTATGTTTAAAATTTATTTTCGTTTTATTCAACTATACTGCATTTATCAAAGTCTTTTTTAAACTACTTTTTTACTTTTTTAAACGGGTTTCCCGTTCGAATTCGGAGCTGCCCGACTGGGGCAGGACCTCCACCTCACAGAAGTCCGTAGCCAAATAACATTTTTTTTTGTGTTGTGTTCCTACGCGGTGAATAAGGTTTCCAGTAATGAGCTCCTTGGGGAGGGGGGAGGATTGTTAATGTAACAATCCTCCCTCCGTGTTGGAAGCAGAGGGATTAAACCCATTATGCTGCTAACACACTATAACTCTTCAAACACAGAGTGGCAACGCGCAAGTGATACTTCGGCATCGTGAGCGTAAATAGGCTGCGGTAACCGTTTCCCATCAGGTGGGCCATATGCTTGTTTGCCACTCTTGTTGTATAAAAAAAAAAGAACTATAAAGGTCGTAAATTGGTATACAGCTAAGGTTAATGTAATCACTGCAATGTTGTCCATAGCCAATGTACGGGCGGACACACTAGCGCACTGTCAACCATATTTATTTACATATATATATATATATATATATATATATATATTCACGTCTTAACACAATGGTCCCGTAGAGGTAGGTTGTACCCACACTTACACGCACTATCCGCCAGATACACATTTTAAGTGCCAACGTCACAAATGGCGAGTCCATCGCCGTTAGTCAAGCAGCTTCTAATAGTCTGACCGGACAGGTACATTCACCAGTATATTCGCACTATAAAAATAATGTGAAAGGGAAAACTGTTCGGGAAATGTAAGTCAAGTCGGCTTTCCTGTTTACTGACAGGGTATGCTAGGGTTGTCACTCCATCGTCTCTTTAAATGGTTATTATTTAATAAATTATTTTATAGTCGAGCTTGTATTACCGCAATTCGGCTTCTCAAATGCTTTCTGAATATAAAGAAAAATTGGAATCCTGACTGTACCAATGAGTTTTTCTGAATTTAAGTACAGTGATTAGTCACGTTGGCACCTAAAATATATCTCTGAGGGTGGGTGTGTATGTACAACCTACACATCAACTCTGCCTACAGCCTTTTCCCCTTGTGGGAAGGCGTAATATATAAGCAATAAAATAAACCTTCATGAGAGAGGATCTTGTGTTTAGTTCAAATCTTTCGCATCCCGATAAACCTAGAACTGTCGAGAATTCTTGAAAAAATGTTTTTATTATTCTATTTGCCAAAAGTACGTTACTAAAATTGTAGTACATACGATAATTGTGGACTCAAGATGAGTATTTCACATTTAAATTTGGAACTTCACTCCATATTTTCCGCAAACATCCAAACTTACAAACTTTCACATTTATAATATTAGTAAGATTGTACTTACGCAGCCCTAATGCAAATGAACCATTACCCGAAACGAGTGAGCGTTCGTTAAAACTTCGAAGCTAGAAGTGTTATGAAAATATATACGTTGCTTGTCGTTGCCAATTTGTTTGCTAACTGAATGTTTAATTCAATGTTTTGAGCTCGTTATGGTATAGTTCGGGAGCGAATTTTTTTGCGCGAATTTAAAATTATATAAGTACTCTCTTTTTATTTGAGGTATGACATTTACCAATCGTTACAACTCCTATCCTCACGCCTTCTCGGCACTAGGCTCTCCGAGGGGGTAGGCAGAGATGTATTGGTAGTACCCACACACCCACTTTCCGCCAGAAATATATTTTAGGTGCCAAAGTGACAGATTGCGAGTCCATCGCCGATACTCCACATTATATTTATGTATATGCATACAAACGTATCGTCACGCCGAGTCACTGCAGGAGTTGGCAGAGAGAGAAGAGCCAGTTCTCTCCAAACTTATACACGCTTCATCCACATTCACTAGCCCCTGTCAGTTCACTTACGATGATGTGATGAAGATAAGATCGGCCTAGGTCTCGCCATTGAGCGGTTAACTAGCAAAAGTTCCCGGAACATACCAAAAAAAAATGTAGGTATCGTTGGAAACGAAGAGAGATCAGGTTAAAATATATATCACAAAAGTGACTGCCTAGATCAAATTGATCGGATACTCAAGGCTATGAGTACTCAAGAGTACTCGAAACCGGCATGTATAAAGACACTGACGAATGTGTTGGAAGCGAAGGTTTAAGTCTGAATAGAACTAATACTAACCCAGTGGCGTAGTTATCGGAGGGCAGACGGGACAGTGCACCGGGGCCCCTAAGCTCAGGGCCCCCTACGACAAATCTGGACTACGTCGAATTCGGAACGATCGATTTTAAGTACTTTAGTTGGGGCCTAGTTTATTTTTTGCCTTTGGTTACCTAGCTAGAGCTACGGCACTGAGATAAAATTTCGCGTCATGGCATATTATGGATGTATTTTTTAGAATCATTATAGTTTCTTAGCACTTAAGTAACTTAACGACTGTTTAGATACTTGCTACAGCGTAACCAAGATTAATGTGGGTGTCTACTATTTTCTCGTATCCACAAACAAATGACACAATACACCAACAAAAGCAGTAGTATCAATTCAGTCGACCGCTCTCTGACCGATTCCCTGGTCATTAGCCAGACACACTGGGCGGAAGAAGAAAGCTTAAGAATACTATTGCAATACAAAAATACGTTTCTCATTTACTTATAACATAGATATATCATCACGCCGATAACGGAGTAGGCAGAGAGGCTTGAGCGCCAGTTACCCTTGCATACTTCTTTCGCTTCGACCACATTCATCAGTCTCTCCATACATGCTCGGTTTTGAGTACTCTTGACGTTCCCGTCCTTGAGTGTCCGATCGATTTGCTTATAAAAACCATCAATATGGCTTCTTCTGTCTATATGTGGACCATAACATGACCTTACCAACGTTTTAGATCGGCATTGCTTGAGCGATACTCTTAGTGCTCCAGGCGACCATTGGACCCGATTACCATGCTTGTTTACAACCTTAGTAGTATAAGTAAAATACAAAAATAAGGTTTCTCAATAATAATATAATATAATAATAATAATTTCTTTATTTTCTCACACAAAAGTAAGCAAGTTTAACACTTAATAATGTGTGAGACTGGTGCCTGAGATAGGTATACAATACCTGTAGTACAGGTCACCAGTGCCCCACAGTGCTTTAGAGGATTCATTTTACTTACATTAAATGTTTAACTTAAGGTAAATATAATAATTATGTGCATGTGTGCGTGCGTGTATGTGTATGTGAAAGTGTGTGTGTGCGTGTATGGAGATGAGTGTGTGTAGTGGAAGTTTAGTGTGGGGAGATATAATGAGTGTGTTGGGTACGTGTGTAAATTGAGTGTGTAAGATGATAAATTTGTGTATTGCGATTGTGCATGATTGAGTTATAATGTGTGTGGGATGCGAATGCGACATGCTCCAGTGGGAGTGAGACTAAGTTTGAGAGTTTAATAAGTTTTCCGTCGCTAGATAGTCGAGCGTTTTTAACCATTTCTTGATAGTTTGCTTACATTGATATTTAGATAGTGAGTATATATTAAGGGATTTATTCAATTTATTGTAAAGATTATCCCCCAGGTAGCAAAAGAACTTGTGGGCAAGGCATGTTTGGAAGGTTTTCGTTTGGCAGACGGTACCTTTCCTACGTTTCAATATGTGTGTGGCTAAATTTTTCACCCAACAATGTAATATACGACGTGATCAAGCTAGAACCTGACAAAGTTATTTTATTGCTTGCTTAACACGCTTGCCGAACGAACTTTACGTTGTTTGTATGAGGTACTGTTTTTATTATTGTATTATGTCACAATTCCCTTGGACACTCGTTTGTGGTGGATTTACGAGCATCTCGTTTCGTGAAATTGTCCTCGCCTCTGTAAGAGCAAATAAAAGTTTGATGGCAGCCCTGGGTTTATAGCTGCTTTGTAGCATCGTTTTAGGACAATCTATAAGCTTGCTACTGGACATTGGCTAACGTGATAGGTGAGTCAGGAAGAAATCGTATCACTTTCAATAACCTGTAACAATTTTACTATAATGCGCCCATAAGTGGCGGTACTACTGTGTGCACTGGCAGCTGGCCAGTTACTATCAGTCGGACCTTATTCTTCTCTGCCATATTAGAATAGAATAGAATTGAACGACAATGAATTGGATACGGCGAGAAGGGAGAAAAAAAGAGAGATTTAAATTATTTAAGAAATTAGGTGAGCGAAATTAGAAAGTAGTAAGTAATGTATGATCAGACTGGTGAATGTGGACGAAGCGAATGAGGTATGTAATCTTTCTATAGACTGGCGCTCTTCTTTCTCTGCCTACCCGTTAGGGACTCGGCGTGATGTTATGTATGTATGTAAAAATAATTAGTGAAACTACGCCCTTCCTACGTCACCCCTCATAAAACATACGAGTAGGTACTCAATGATTACGTACCTAGGAAACCTATAATAGTGAGCCTACCAACAGTATTTTAATTAGCTTTCCCGACGTCTAGCTCTTTCGTGTTAATGTAACCTTTAGCTTAGGCTTTACAAAACTATTTTCTTTTGATAATCTATTTATGTTATCATGAAATAATATGACTAGCGTGTTTAATTGCTAATATATAAATACGCCAATATATGTATATATGATTTATGTAAGGCATAGATGGAAATGGAAATAAAATGACATAGATACATTGTTATATTGAATAGCTGCAGTCGTTGCAATGTCATTAAAATTCTGCGAATCCTTGGCTATAAGTTTGAACCAGGAACGTTCGCGAGTGTCTCATTCAAGTTTCATCACTCTCTGATGAATGGTTTCGGAATCCACAGGGAACCAACATAAAAACATAGATTTTTATATATATAGAAGATGTTCTATCTTAAGAGCCGTGGTAGCCGAGTGGTTCGAGCAGTTGCCTGCGACGTAAAAGTCGCAAGTTCGAATCCCGACTGTACCAATGAGTTTTTCTGAATTTAAGTACAGTGATTAGTCACACCACGAGCTTTACGGTGAAGGAAAACATCGAGAGGAAACCTGCATACGTCTGAGAAGAAATTCAAGGGCGTATGTATAGTCGTGCTAGAGTAACGGCGATGGACTCGCCATCTGTCACGTTCGCACCTAATATACCTCTGGTGGAAAGTGGGTGTGTGGGTATTACCTATACACCTCTGCCTGAGGATTATCCTCACGCCTTCCCACAAGGGTCCCCGAAGGGGTAGGCAGAGGTGTATAGGTAATACCCACACACCCACTTTCCACCAGAGGTATATTAGGTGCGAACGTGACAGATGGCGAGTCCATCGCCGTTACTCTAGCACGACTATACATACGCCTTTGAATTTCTTCTCAGACGTATGCAGGTTTCCTCTCGATGTTTTCCTTCACCGTAAAGCTCGTGGTGTGACTAATCACTGTACTTAAATTCAGAAAAACTCATTGGTACAGTCGGGATTCGAACTTGCGACTTTTACGTCGCAGGCAACTGCTCGAACCACTCGGCTACCACGGCTCTTAAGATAGAACATCTTCTATATATATAAAAATCTATGTTTTTATGTAATATCTTTATATATATAATTCTTCTGTGAGTGTGTATGTCACTGAATTCCTCCTAAACGCCTGGACCGATTTTAATGAAATTTTTTGTGTGTGTTCAAGGGGATCTGGGAATGGTTTGCAACCCACACAATTGGACCCGATAGGTGGCGCCACCATCTTTTTTTTTCCACCCGAGCGAAGCTGGGCGGGACCACTAGTATATATATAAAACTTAAGTTCCGACGTGTTTGACTGCATTTTTGAAATTTTGCCTTAGTCCAAATGCTGTCCTAGCGACTATGTGCTCATAGATGATTCAACTAGATTTATTATATTAATTGACAACGTAACAAATACATACATACGTCTTTGAGTTTCTTCTCAAACGTATACAGATTTCTTTGAAATTCTTCCAAAATCAATACAATCCATAATAGAGGAAGTATGTGGTAGTTATCAATTGAAACAAATGGATAAACTTTGCGCTCCGACACGTCCCACTTTTCTACTCTGGAAAGTTTTTGTAAGCAATTGATACTTAAAACTTTTCGTTGAAAATACACATTTTACTGTGCGGATATCTGCATCACACAGTAAAACGTGTAGCAGTAAGAATGACATAACAATAGCATCATCTCCTAGCCATCCTAAACGTTAGCAAACGGTATTTGATTCGAGACTAAAGCGGTTCTTGGCCTTTACAAGAACACCATACCATTTACCCTTTAAAACTCAAGGGACTACTAACTATAAGGCGAGATAACCCCTAATACTGTCATCATAATGCCTATTTTAACAATTTTGGTAATATCTTCTTGCGAAATCACAGAACTGATTTGAAAGCCAATCGCGAAAGCATTCGTGATTGAAAAACTCATTGTGCACGAGATTTGAGCTCTTTGTATTTCCATATTCGACTATTGCAGGTGTTTTACAAAGGAAAACAAGAACTTAATTAAACTAAGTAAGAAAAGAGCTTTAAACCTCAGAGCCTACGTTCGATAACATCAAAATTTGGCTCATCACCATTATCAGATCGGTCTATTTAAAAAAGATCCCCCAACAGTATGAACAGTTTTTGAAATTCCATAACGCTTGCAGTTAACTGACCCATAAAGGAAATTACGAGAAAGCCTTTATACGTCTGCACAGAAACTTATAGACGTATACAATTAAGTGAACTTAGATACAGAGATAGACGGCCCAGGTAAGAACATATTTACCTTAAAATACCGTTTTTAAAATATTTGTAGGAAACCAATGAAATTAATTATCACTAAACCTTTGGGAACTAATGGTCACGAAACGCCGATTATTGAACTGTAGATATACAAGCATAGTGACAGAATTATTTGAAGAAACGAGGCACGTTTATACAACTTACGAACATGAAATTTGTCTGAAACTCCCAGTATCTTATAGATAGTAAGGGGACTATATCGTAGCACAGTACACTTGTAGATGAATAATAAATGGTTATATCACTCGAAAAGTGGGTCAAGAATGACAGCCCTTAGTTTGATACAAGCTTAAGGTTCTGTACGTAAGTACTGGAAATATAAAATGGGTTTTAAATCTGGTAGTGTTTAAAAGTACATGGAAAAGCATTTTATTAAGACTATCTGCGTTTCATTGATTCGTTATGCGATACCATACATTTTGATACAAAATGGACGTGCGTTAGTGGAGATTTAAAAGTGTGGGTTTTGTGAAACAGCAATGAGGATATACAATTTCAATTTGTCGTAACCCAATGATAAAGGGAAAAATGTACGTAAGCCTCGGATGTCATGTCCTTTTCGATCTGACGCAAAGGTTATTGTCTTCCACCACTCGAAAAGATAATTATAAATGAATATTAGCTAAGTTTTTTAGACAATCTAGTTGCCTAGAACACCGTTGCTGAAAAAATATTGACTAGATAATGTATAGTAACCTAATAATACTGTTTAACTTTCTAGAAAATATTAATTACGCTTAGGTGCGTTTAATTAACATAAAATGGCTTAATAGTCATAAAAAAACCGAACAAAATCTTACCAAAGTGTTCTTTTAGGCCACGAACGTAAATTTAGGTAAAAATACACTCACTGCACCAGGACACCAGCACTCACAATAATTAAAAAATAACAATACGTATTCCTTATGGCAAAAGCGGTAAAATTGTGTAAGTATGTATTAGTCTTGAGTGTCTAACGCAACTGGCCGGGTCTGCGTCGCGGAGTAATCGATGGATGTGCGCATGCCCAGTCCACCCCAATATCTTATGTATGAGGATGGAGAAAAGTGAAAAATGCCCAGCATATATGGGTAGCGGTTGGTATGTGATCACAGCACGCATGAGGTAGCCTTATTCTTCATATTGCCACATTCGGAATTTGGATGACGAATCGCTTTTGCGTCATCGTCGCTCCGCCCTCCTGTCCATACCCTAAATCTTAAAACATGCCCTAAATCCATACTATTAAAAAACAAGAAACCGTAATAAAAAAATATCGCAATATCTCCGTAAAGACATAACGAAGCCAATTACCTAAATGGAAGCACTTAGTACCTACCAACATCAGCTATCAGCAAAGTTATTACTCATACAGCTCCTGGCATTTAACCTTAATTAACTGTAAGGTATAACTGTGAATCGCAATACAAAATAGAATTGTTAGAAATATTATCAGATGAAGCCATTTAGCATACCAATATTGAGTAACGTACGAAGAAACATTTATACGAAATCATTTTACACCTACGGCTTTAAGTGTCACAGTGTAGGCATGTGTGTAGGTACAGTCCGTGGTCCAATATACGATGCAAAAAGGGCCGTTGGGAATAATAAAAATATTGTATTCAATACTGTTTTGTGTTACTGAAATTGTTTGCAGGCCAAACTCGATTACGTAACAACCGAGAGAACTTGCTCGGCTATTAGGGACGCATTCATATATTTTTTATTTTTATATTTGAAACGTAATAAATAGTATATAATATACCTCTGGCGGAAAGTGGGTGTGTGGGTATTACCTATACACCTCTGCCTACCCCTTCGGAGACCCTTGTGGGAAGGCGTGAGGATATATTATTATTTTTTATTATTAATAAATAGAATAAACATCAAAATGCTACACTAAGTACACCGAACATATTTACTAAATTGACTATTAATATGTCAATATTATTTAAATATATTTCCCAAGTCCATGTCACTGGGAAGGGTGCGAAGGAAGCTCTCTAAATTGTTCCTAAGCGCTGACCATCATGTCACAAGAGGCCATTTTTTTAATTAATAGGTAGTTAGTCTTTAACCACAAAAAAAATTTCATGAAAAATAATAATACAGTATGATTGGTCAGTATTTTTTTATACCACTAGGGTGGCAAACAAGCATGCGGCCCGTCTGGTAGTAAGCGATTACCGCCGCCTATGTACGCTTGCAACACCAGGGGTATAACTTGCGCGTTGCCGACCCTGCAGGAATCTTTTCACACCCTTCTTGAAGAACTCCATGATGTTATCTTTAGGGAAAACCTCAACGGGGAGCGAATTCCACAACCTGAGCGTATGCTATCGCTGTAGGTTTTAGGCAACCTGATATTTTGGAGTAGATTCCGAGTCCACGGAGAAGCTGGCTGAGAAAAATTTCACTTACCGGTACTTTTTATCCCTATGCCAGACGGATACGTGTAGAATTTGGTGGTCATAGACAGCTGTTGGCAGCGGGAGTTTCAAATGTCGTTGGAATTCGGGCTCTCTCTTGCCATAGAGGACGGATGTCCGCTGGAATATTGACCTCTGCGATGGCAGCGACTGACTCTCTGTGACTCCACTTATGACAACCTAAAGGGCGAGATGAAAATAATAAGTATTTTAAAGGGATAAGACAAGTTTGCATAGTAATAAGATCATAAGAGTCAATAAAATAAGATCTCCTATTGTGGTGGTTTTGATGAATTCCCGGTATAATAGACCACGGTTTTACTATGGTTCTTTTGTTTAGAGCTTTAAGGAAATACCAACTGTTAGCAGGATGTAAATCAGCTTATTAACTTACTTTTGCGTATGCATTGACATCATCAGATTTCCCTGTTGATCTTTGAAGATCGCGACATCGGATCACTAGAAACATATATTTAAATTAGGACCATGAGCAAAAGTTTAAAAGCAAATAAAATAATTAAAAACGGGTCGATAGTCACCACTCACCGTGCACGTCTATGACGTCATTTCTAGTTATGATTTCCAAATCAATTGTTCCTTTGAGAGCTTGAAACCGATCTGTGCTGCGTTCCAAGCGATTACTTGCAACACTGCGTCTCTTTTCCTCGCTACTATTAATACTCTCTTCAGGCGAGAAAGTTAAACATCTTCTGGTCGATTTATGTTCAATAACTGGAGTGTAAGCGTCGGAGAATACATCCTCGTCTAACTTACTCGTTTTGTGAGCTCTTTCTTCGCTCAGGACTTTTCCTGGTCTTTTCAGATTTGGAACAGGTGTGATAGGACTTGGAATCCCGTTTTCAAGAGTTAAGCCGAACATCTCTCGTGACCTCATATTCTGAATATATTCGCTCGGCATTAGACTACTATGGGACACGTTAGATCTTATTGATATACTCTTTAGTGGTTCAAAGTCCTCACAGTTTTGTGTGGGGTTATTAATAGGGGAACCCAACGGTTCGCAAAGTGAAACGTTCGGTAATTCCGTCGCGGGACTAGGAATTCCTATACCAAGAGTAAGTATTGAATCTTTAGGTTCCCAATTGTTTTGTTTCCATTGACTGTCATTACTTAAAGTAGATTTTTTCCTTCGAATACATTTCTGTCTCTTTAGTCTGAGGCTTGCGCGTCCCGTTAGATGAATATCAGGAGTAGATTCTGAAGATAGATTGTTCAAGCTGTCCCTACCATCACATGCACTCATAGAATATGATCGGTTAAGAGGTCTGTTTGAAGTTCCTTTAGGTTTCGCTTTAGCTTCGGTAAAGCTATCTGGTGTTCTAACCTCTCGCTCATTATAACCATCTCCATCGTCTAATATGAAACAACCAATGGGAAGATTTTTGAGTAATTTTCCATTGATCTTATGTACAGGCCTCTTAATCTTAGAAGCTGTAGATTTCGGTGATACAGAATTATCTCCAGACAAATAAATATATTTAGCTTCTTTTATTAAGTTAGCTTTGTTTTCAGCTTGAGGATTTACAAATAAATCTTTAACTGTATCGAGTGCCGGAATTTCGTCCTCATATGGGTCTTCGTCTTGAATTTTATTCAATATCCTTCTCTTAGTTTTAACAATTTTAGTGCTTTTGATTATATCTTCAATCATCCTTTCAAGGGTGACATCACCCATTTGGGTTGTTGAAACGGTTGACTCAGTCTCATTAGATGTAGAGTCCTTCGCCATAATAAATTTATTTTCCATTTCTGTAGAAGTTTCTTCATCACGAAGTGGAATAATAAAAGGTTCCACTTTGGGAAAGAAATCAGTTATATCGTTCGTGAAAGCAATTCGCTTCGACTTGCTATGCGTACTCATTGCACTGAATCTTAGTGCAGCTAGCTTCCCAGATAAAGGTGTGATAGAGACAGGTGAACAAGCATCCCTGACCAATGCGTGTGTGTCCTTCTTATCTATAGAAGGAGACTTGAACGAACTTTCAAATTCATTGGATTTCTTCCTCGTCCTTTTCAAAGGTCTAATATTTGTCAAACCCACGTCGATTTTATTGAAATATAAAGGGTTATCCATGAATATATGATGTCCAAAGATAGGTAAAGTAGTTTTTTCTAAGGTAGGTTTTATCATAGGCACTGGTTTCTCTTTGCAGTTAAGAACTAAATCATTGTCGTATTCAATTTCTACAAGCCCTTCGCAATTTGTTTTAGTGGTGCTTATCGGATTAATTATTGGCTTAGTCAAAACAAGAGAACGCCGATTACCATAAGGGCTTGCGCTTAATCTATCCGAAAGAGCATTTAACGATGGTTCAGAACTGCTATGACTCAATTTTGAAGAAGTTAGAGGTTCAATAGGTTTGATACTTCTTTCAGATTTATAAACGCAACTGTTTCTACTGAAAACATAATTCTTATTAGTAACTGTCATCTCCAATTTTCTTTTCTTAGCCTCTCTTACTCTTCTGCTGTATGTCGGGGGAGTCGGAGGCAGATCTGTGGCGATATTATCCTTAGAATCATTGTGTTGATAAGCTTTCCTTTCAACATTTTTAACCGGCGTTACTGAAGGTGTAATATTACTGACATCTTTCAAAGCAAGTCCTTCTGATTTCTTGAAACCTTCTCTGTAATAATTTGGAGTATTTCCAATACAATTCAAGTTTTCCTTATCTACTGTTTTAAGATGTTTCCTTGCATTGGACCCAAGTGATCGCCTTTGGTATCTGCTTGGTTTTTTACTTTTCTTAACCGTCTGAGCGTCTAATGATCTTCTGGCGTTGTAATTGTATGGACCATTGGTACATTGGACACATTCTTCCGTTTCCGCATCACTCGTGATTCTAACGTCTTGGTTCTTTTTGCCATACACTGCCCACTTCAGCATTTTGACATCTGAAAGTAAAGAAGTGAGCGTGAGAATATTATTTCAATATCCCAACTTTGGGTCAAAATCATGAGACATTTGGCGTAAATTTATTTCTTAATTAATTGTGCGCATTAAATACACTGAAATTAATACTCGGTATATTAAAATTTAAGTCCATACCTAAAGTATCAAAAAGCTAGAGTTGTTTATCTAAATCATCGCGTCTTCCCCAATCCCAGGATCACATGCCGTGTGGGTAGACCCCCTTTTCGCTGGAGATAATGTTTAAGTGTCAACATGATAGATGAGGAGTCCATTCTCAAGCACGACTACACATACATATATGGTTATTTTCATAAAGTATGCAGGTCAGAGGGTCTCTTGGTGCCTCAAGTGGTGGTCACTTTACAGATAGTGCTATCCACGAAGACGCGCCCCTCTAATTTCTAGTCGAAGGGGTCGCGAGATGCGGGTATGACTCTATTAATTGTAGTGTGCCTGTGCACATAGGTTATCAGCGTGTACCTGATAATATTAAAACATTAGTGGAAGTTTGCACATTTACACCATAAACTATAGGGAAGATTGGTGGGGCGCGTCTTCGTGTAAACTAATTAGTACAGTTGGCATTCGCAATATTGCCTTGTAAGTTATATTACTAATAAACTAATAGCAATACATCCATTAGTCATTGCAAGGAATGAGTGATGATTTGTCAGCTGGCCATTCCCACGGCTTTATTGTGTACCAATTGCGTAATAGGATAAACAAATAGGTAATATCCTGCTATTTATAACGTCAAGAGGGATACAGACCACGTTCCGGTTACCAGGATCAAATCGATCGATCAATCAAGGATGGACGTTTGAAAGCAGCGAGAAGATAATAGCTACGTCAGAAGAGAGAACATACGTCTTAAAACCGTGATGATACATCTATATTTGTGTCACAGCGCCAAATCGCTCAAAAGATATAACATCAGAAGAAAAGAAGAAAAAAATACAAATGAAACCAACGTTCACGTGGGTGAAAGCATCGGTACAATCGACGAAACGGGATGTAGCAAGAATATCAAACCATCGCGTGACTTCGGGGATATCGAGATAATAATTAAGTTATGTAGAGCCGTCGCGGCCGAGTGGTTCGAGTGTCCTGCGGCACAAAGATCGCAAGTTCGAATCCCGACTGTACCAATGAGTACCAACTTAAGTACAGTGATTGGTCACACAACGAGCTTAACGGTGAAGGAAAACATCTAGAGGAAACCTGCATACGTCTGAGAAGAAATTCAAAGTCGTGCTCGAGTAACGGCGACGGACTCGCCATCTGTCACTATGGCACCTAAAATATATTTCTATCTGTCACGTTGAAATATAACGCACCTAAAATATATTTCTGGCGGAAAGTGGGTGTGTGGGTACTACCTATACACCTCTGCCTACCCCTTCTGGGACTCTTATGGGAAGGCGTGAGGATAAATATATATATGTAAGTTATGTATAGTGGCTGTCACCAACTACGCACACATGGAACATATTTGATAACGGTTGCATACATTCGAGACTGGATTCGATTCGAGACACGGTTGTTGTAAGCTCATATCACGCCTCTTATTGTATTACATATTATGCTCGATCCAGTTACTTGGATTGCATGCTGGAATGTACGCTTTATTTCAATACATAGAATTTTAACTGAGGTACGGCATAATGGGTTTCCCGTTCGAATTTGGAGCTGCAAGACTGAGGCAGGATCTCCACCTTATAGAAGTTCGTAGCCGAATAGTTTTTTTTGTTATTTACGTTTCCAAGAAGCTCATTGCTCCTTGGGGAGGGTGTAGGTTGTTATAATGTGTTGGCAGCAGGGGGATCAGTCATATTACGCTGGACGACCGTCTGGTCTAGTGGTTAGAGCTCCTGACTGCGAAACTTGAGGTCGCGGGTTCGAATCCCGCTGAGGGCAGATATTTGTGTGATGAACACGAATATTTGTACCTCAGTCTTGGCTGTCCTATGCATTTAAGTATATATCTATCTATATAAGTAAATATATCGTTGTCTAGTTACCATAACACAAGCTTTGCTTACTTTGGGACTAGGTCAATTTGTGTGGAATTGTCCCAGGTATTTATTTATTTATTTATTTATTAAGATACCAACACATTATAACAACCTACACCCTCCCCAAGGAGCAATGAGCTTCTTGGAAACGTAAATAACAAAAAAAAAATTGATTGTGAAATTCAATGAAAAAAAAAATTGTCTGTATCTACATACTTTACTTTGTTTTGTCTTGTTTTATTTTAGTTTTTCATTATTTTATGTTGTGTATGGTTAACAGACTAATTTAGCTTCCTTTTATCATATATTTCTAGATATAAACCTATATTATTATTATTATTATTATCTATCCACATTTTTCTGTGCTCCTTATTCATTTGTGTGCATGCTGTCGCCGCTTGTAAATGTAGTGGCATTCAACTAATATTAAACATCTAGTTGTACGTTATTTTTAGTGTCTACTATGTAAGTGGCCTTAAATAAATAAATAAATAGGTATGCTGGCCGAAGAGTAACCGCTCATCCCGTTTGCTAACAGCATATGTGCATTGCCTAACTAACCGTATGCATCTAGAGAATACTTATCTTTGGTAGAAATAGGACTCACAGATAAGTAGGTGTAACTTTTGGATAAATTATGATGATATGAAAAATATATTCATGTTTGTACGTTATATTTAAATTGCATTAATTATGTAATAATCACAATCAAATTACAAATGTATGCTCAAAATTATACTATTAGCTCAATGCTTTCATTATACGCTAATCACTTGCAAATATAATGAAATAAAGCCATTATAATGTTAAATTACGATTAAAAAGCTTTGTTGTGAATTAAAAATGGCCGATTTCATCTTGGTTACGGTCTGGGCAATAACTCACATTTCCCGCTTTGCGGACCAAATTGAGTGTGTAATTAGAATCTTGGCGCGCATTCATACCCGCCATAGTTTGACAGCACCACGCTGCGTTCAGAAACCAGTGTGTACACAAAGAGACCCCGGAGAAATTCGCGAACTAAATACAACACCGCAAAAACAGGGCGTACTCGTATTATCCTCTCCCTACGAATTCAATACTAAATTACTATTGAATTTAAGATTTCTCGAGCATTTTTAAATTCAGAATGCACGTCTCGACTCGCGAAATATGGGGTCAATAACAAAAAAGACTCCTTTCAAAGACCTGGGTTTGTTGCCGTTCGACTTATTTTTAATTTCCAAAGTAGGAAGAAATAAGGTTTAGATTTATGTGTCGCGTGCTTTCTGATGCGTATAGTTCGTGCTAGACGTCAACAATTTCGTTACGATTTGAATAGCCATGGAACACGTTTTAGCGTACTTTGAATTTGTATTTGGAACGATCCGGGCAGTTGCATGTCAATGAGATACATTTAAATGTTATCAAAGATCTGAAAATAAATGTAAGAAATACTTATACGATTTGAAATCATCCCTCCGTCAAAGGATGGACCTTAAGGGATGATCGAGTTTCCGTTCATAATATAAAAGGTGAGTCAAACATTTTTTAAGCTATTGCATAGCTTCTATCGCGGGCCTTGAGCGTGGAGACCGAATCCAGAAATTCCGTAAAGAAAATAACTTAACACTTTCAAAATTTAAACACATTCGAATATAGAACAGTTACAAATTCAAAATTGCCGGGAAATATGGAAAAGACAGAACTTCAAAGGCATGCGTAGTACGTAAGCAGCTGTTTGTGAGAGAGTATATAGGTGTATTGCATAAGTTGATTTTTTTATACGCGAACAAGAGTATAAGTCCTTTCGTCCGCATGTCACCCGAAACATGTGAACTGGGTAGTGTATAAACATTTTCAGATATTTATTAGCTTTTAATTTATGGCACCAAATGGTAGTTGGTCGGTTAGCGCAGGTGGGTCGGCTACATGAATTATTCAGACTGCGTTTCCACCCCACCATCAGACTCATGGTAAAATAATGGTGTTCCAATTGAGGACAGTTCAAGAATGATTTGTGTCGAATTAATGCAATATATATTAATGGTATCACGATCACATGTTTCGATCATGTTGTTGTCAATGGGTCCACGCTATGTACTATTGGTAGCATTGGGCAAGTGACGTATTACGTCAAAAATTTAATTTGAATAAAATTTCTAAAAACAATACAATAGCACAAAGTTAAAGTGCAAAATAAATATCTAAATCACCTAAAAATATGATGAAAGTAATAAATTTAGATTCATAGTCATAATCAGAACTAGTATGTGTTTCTTTTATTATTTTTTCAGAGCCACACTTTTAGTTGCTTTTCAAGAAAATATTAGCAGCACTCAGAACTCACAACCACAGCCACAAGTGCCTTTTATATTGGGATTGTTGAAAACAAATTCTGCAGAAAGCTTGTCTTCCACATAGTCCATTTCAGTTCCAAGTAGCGTTAACTGAGCCTTTTTGTCAATTAATTATATTTAGAACAGTTAAAACGTAAATTAACGAAAAAATCATCATTAAAGAAGATAATGTATATACCTACATCAATAAATATGACTAGCCCACTTGAAACAAATTATCACGTCGAGTTCATTACTGAGTCGACTGAGTCGTTTCTTCATCTTTTCAACCATATTCACGCTAGTTACTTTGCGAATGTCTTCATTCGGATTCGATCTAAAATCGTTACGTCGCATATTTTTCGAAGGGAACGCACGAACGGATAATGCTGATGAAATGTCAACCAGATCAAAATACAGAAAGTTGGAAGTGTCAACAGCGTTTTGTTATATAATATATCTTCACGCCTTCCCACAGGAGTCGAAGGGGTAGGCAGAGGTGTATAGGTAATACCCACACACCCACTTTCCGCCAGAGGTATATCAAGTGCCAACGTGACAGATGGCGAGTCCATCGCCGTTACTCAAGCACGACTACACGCCTTTGAATTTCTTCTCAGACGTATGCAGGTTTCTTCTCGATGTTTTCCTTCACCGTAAAGCTCGTGGTGAGACTACTATCGTTTTGTTATAATAAAAAAATATATAGCCAGAGACTTTAACTGTAACTAATAATTAAATAGCCAACGATTGTACCGGCAATGTAAGTACGCCCTTTCCTTAGTGCAGCTGTCAATGCACTCCCACTGGACATGCGCAGGCGCCTCGATAGCAGCGCCTAATTACAAATTTGTTCATGCTAATTGGTACGCCTTCATAGCTGTGTGACAATACGTATTTATTGCAATACCATGTTGTTTTTCTTATCTAGCAACACTTTCTTTACTCATTTCTTAATTTGTATCTAAATTAACCCACATTTCGATAGGGTATATATATATATACATATATATATTTACAAGTACAAAGTAACAAGTTACAAGTATAAGTTAAAAAAATCTACGTGCATAGGTGTTTTTGAATTTTTTTTTACTTTTGGTACTTGAAAGTAATTTTAAAAGGACATAGGTATAATTAAATTAATATGAAATAATAATTACAAATTACCATAATTAAATTTGTTAAAAATTATGATCAATCAAAGGAGGTGAATAAACTTTTTAGCGTTTATTTAACGTCATAACAATATGTCGTGTTGTTGTCTATGAATATTATCTATAATCTGCTGCCATATGGTCGGTCCACTCTTGGAAAGTGCGCGGGTTCGTCGTCCGTAAAAGTAAGGGATGGATATAAAATTATAAATTTAGGCATTTTTAATACATTCCGACGGGGTTTATGGAATAATATTGTAAAAAATAGAAGGTCGTCGTCGTATAGTAATCCAAAGTAAAAATATAGTAATATTGAATTTCCTGTTGGTTCTTCAAAGAAAAATATTTAACAATACTAATACACACATATATACATCTAATCACGCCTCTTTCCCGTAGGTGTAGGCAGAGACCACTTCTTTCCACTTGCTACGATCCTTACATACTTCTTTTGCTTCGTCCACTTTCATTATTCTCTTCATACATGCTCTTCGGTTTAGGGTACTCTTGACCTGACCTTTTTTCAAGACGTCCCTTATTTGGTCTAGAAACGTCCGTCTAGGTCTACCCCTTCCAACACTTTCATTCACACTCGCCTAATACACTTTTTTCGTCAATCGTTCTTCATTCATTCTCTCGACATGGCCAAACCATCTCAGTATACCTTTCTCAATTTTTGTCACTACATCTTCTTTCAGACAATACTAATATACTTAATATAATATTTAATATACTAACACTTCATCTTTACTAACTGGTAAAGTGAAGAAAGGCATGTTACGTTGGTTTGGACACATAGAAAGGATGAGTGAAGAAAGTTTGACGAAACAGATATACAAAGCAAAAGTGTGTGCAAGAAGAGGCAGAGGAAGGCCACGTTCCAACTACCTGGATCAAATCGATCGGACGCTCAAGGACGGGAACGTTAAGAGTACTCGAAACCGACGAGCATGTATGAAGAGACTGATGAATGTGGACGAAGCGAAAAAGGTATGTAAGTCTAGAGAGAATATATCATGTATGAGAGAATTGTTCCTCTTTAAAAGTTCAAAAAAAAAGCCCGCGTCAGCATATGTCTATCTTTTAAGATTGACTCACTATAACCTCTTTTATGGCAATCAAGTCCACGATGGGCTCCTGAACTACATTTGCACACCGTATGCAGTTTGATCCAACTTAAAAGGAAGGATAGCTTACATCACAAATGGACCCGATAGGTGGCGCTACGATCGTGTTTCAGGAAATTTTACTTTTTCACCCGGGCGAAGCTGGGCGGGACAGCTAGTATATTTATATAAGCATAACGTCTGTAAAAAGTGATACTTTTTTCAAGTGTCATTTACGAAGACAGTGTAAAAATTTCGTCACTTCTTCTAGTTACAAGTGGTAAAAAGCGGTTATTTTAATATTACAAACAGACTCCGGTTTTTCATTTGTATAGATATGTACTGTTTTCAGTTTTAAGAGGTCGGTTTCTTTATCGTAGCACCATGCAGCACGCTAATTAGGTAGCTAGGAATCAGCCAATCATAATAATAGTTGGGGTAATGTGACCCCAAAAGGTATTTACAAATAAAATCATTCGGCGTAAAATTATTACTTAGGAGCTTTTGATTAAACTCGTCGTAATATATTTTTGGGAACCAGCGTGGGAATTCATTATCCTTCTTAGGTATGCGTTTTTGATGAAAAACCTGCAATTACATACGTATAAACTTTAAGAGAACAGACGATGCATGACAATAGAATAATAAAATGCAGTTTTGACGAGTTACGTTCGAAAATATCATATCTAATTCGATATCAAATCTGCATTGGACAGATTCGCAAAGCAACTGGCGTGGACGAAGGGTGAAGATGAAAAAAGGCCTGTAACCTCGGTTAACACAGCTAGAAAGCACGAGTGAAGTAACAGATATTTAAAATGTTAAGTGTGTGAAGGAAGAGGCAGATAAGGGGTAGGCAAAGGTATCATATATTGAAATGCCAAGGTGACAGACAGCTCTTCCATAGCCGATTTTCCAATGTCTTTTTGAATTTCTCCTCTAATGTATGCAGGTTTTCTCTCGATGTTTTCCTTCGTCATAACTCATAATGATAATAGTTTACTAACCCATGATCCTTGTTGGTCGAAATAAATGAATTTTAATTTAGTTTTAATTAAATAAAGCTTGTGGTGATAGCTGTACTCAAATACAGAAATAAAAACTCTTTGGTATACTCGAATTAGTTCTAAATAACATGGTTTTCATCGAAACATGGCGTTTGAAATTCTAATGCGAAAGTTTATGTAAGAAAGAGACAGAAGAAGACCACTTTCCGACCATCTAGATCAAATCGATCGGACACTCGAGGATTGGAAAGTCAAGAGTGCTCAAAACCGACGAGCAAACATGAAGAGACTGATGAATGTGGTCGATGAGAAAGAGGTATGTAAATCTAGAGAGCACTGGCGCTCTACTCTGCTTACTCCGTTAGCGACTCGGCACGATGTTAAGATTGTAATAATAATAATAAATATCCTCACGCCTTCCCACAAGGGTCCCCGAAGGGGTAGGCAGAGGTGTATAGGTAATACCCATACACCCACTTTCCGCCGGAGGTATATTAGGTGCCAACGTGACAGATGGCGAGTCCATCGCCGTTACTCCAGCACGACTATACATACGCCTTTGAATTTCTTCTCAGACGTATGCAGGTTTCCTCTCGATGTTTTCCTTCACCGTAAAGCTCATGGTGTGACTAATCACTGTACTTAAGTTCAGAAAAACTCATTGGTACAGTCGGGATTCGAACTTGCGACCTTTGCGTCGCAGGCAACTGCTCGAACCACTCGGCCACCACGGATTTTTGTACGGATTGTAATAATAATAATCAAAAGACAGTGATGTCTAAAAAGCAGATGTCTTATAGCCCCAAGGTACCGAAATTGGAACCATTGTCAACATAACAATTGCGTACCTTCAAACCTACCGAAATTGTAATAATAATACTTTTGCCTGTCATACAATCTGGAGCAGAGAAATTGATTTTGGATCCGTATCCCATTGTTGCCACGGCAGAGAAGATTTTTTTGTTATTCAAGGAAGTGTGCGAATCGTTGCAGATGCACCCTTGAGGATTGAAAGGTCATAATCGCACCAACTTTATTATGCAACCCGTTGAGTGAATAATAAGCCTTCCTGCTCGGATATTAGAGTCGATGTTTGAAGCACTGTAAGTTGGTTGAAGACGGTCGATCCGATCTATTTTTTTTATGTAAATGCCATGATTTACTCGCGACAAAGGTCTTTCAGTCGACTTGTGGGAAATTTACGACACGGCTAGGGGCGGGCTTATTAAAGTGGTTGATTAAACTATTGAAAAGTTGTTGCACTTATACTTTATGTTATATAGAGCAGATGGTACCGTTTACAAAGTCATAAATAATGTTACCTAACATTTTTTTCCTACTGGTCTCCTATTGATTCAGTTGCGTATAAGAGCACTTCGCTCTGTGCATATGCAATAAAATATAATATATCCTCACGCCTTCCTACAAGGGTACCAAAGGGGTAGGCGGAGGTGTGTAGATAGTACCCACACATTCACTCTCCGCCAGGTACGTTAGGCGCCAACGTGACAGATGGCGAGTCCGTCGCCGTTACTCAAGCACGACTATACATACGCCTTTGAATTATTCTCAGACGTATGCAGGTTTCCTGTCGATGTTTTCCTTCACCGTAAAGCTTGTGGTGTGACTAATCACTGTACTTAAGTTCAGAAAAACTAATTGATTAATATTCGGATATACAATTGTATGTGCCGACAGTTTCACTGAAAAAGTCCAACTTTTCACTGAAAAATTATCACAAAGTAGGTACACATACAGTCATTATGAACTCCTAGTCCCTTGATTTTTAAGCTGATCTTAAAGGCCTAAGGATCTGTGTTTCAGAAGTCCGCGAGACGAATAAAAGTTGTGAGAATCCAGCGATTAACAAACACAGCCTTTGTCCAGACGTGGGCACCATAGATTAATTTAATAATTATCTAACATTAATGATTATTTCGCAAAAATATGACTGAAAATGTTCATCATCATCAGCCTACAGCAGTCCACTGCTGGACATAGGCCTCTTCAAGAAAATGTTCATACTGCGGGAAAACTATTGTGTAGTGGTTTTTTTTTTTATTTGCTCTATGAAAAATGTCAATCCTCAAGCCTCCCCACAAAAGTCCCCACAGCTAAGGCAAAGGTGTACAGGTAGTACCCATACACCCACTTTCCGCCAGAGATATAATAAAATTGAGGTGCCTAATTTTGATACTTGATGGAATTCGTCTGTACCACAACGTTTCGTTTCATAGAAAATAGGATTTCATAGGATTGTATTTTTTATTTACACATTTAAGAAGTGTTTTGCAAACAGGCCATAAAGTTACAGTAACAATGGATTACGTACCTCTCTAAGATTTTATTACCCACACGTTCGCTCTATAAAACATTATGGAGCAATAATAATCTACGGCTTACGACAATCGTTATCCGAACTTAATAATTTAATCGTAAACTATATACTTCAAATTTGACAGTTTATTCTTGACGGTATAAGCTGTCGGATCTTTGTTATAGTTTTTTTTCTACCTTGACTCCCCTTCGATAGACGATAGGGCTTTTGTTTGCCTGGTAGAAACCCTTGGGCCCAAGACACGTTGTTACGTTATATATTTTGCAAAAAAAAGTAGTTCGAACCCATTTTGAAACTATTGTCGACGGGAATGTTCGAATGACGTTTTTGAAATAGGAACAAGTTTTCAAATGAGAAACGATTTTTCAAATTTAGATTGTTTTCTTTTCTAGGTGTTGGCCAACCAGTTTTATTACAGCCAGTATTGGTTCACATCAACACGAAAACCTTTTTTTTCTAATTAATCACTTACTTTATAAAATTGTGGAAACCGTTACCTTTACAGTACATCCATAATTTGTTTTTATAGTGCATTGTAATATATGTGGATTTCGATCTTTATATGTGGGGTTGGTAGGTACGAGTACTTAGCACTAACTTCCAATGTGTAATTTTAATAATTATTTTAGTCAATGAATTTCATTTTATATATTCTAGCTGAAAAGTACGCCGCAATTACACGAATGTGTTATAGAATGATTCAATTCTACTTTCAAAATCTGTTAGGAAATATCAGAATGAGATACCAACGGAAAAATTCAAGCATTTTCAGAGGTTCCAAACATTTTATCACATTTAGTATGTTTAAATTAATCTCATTTGGTATCACCACCGATAAAAATATAGCTCTAACTCAGGTTATTTTTAACGAGGCAGTCCCAGGTGTCCGCTTCGATATAAATCAACCCTGCTTGGCCTTTCACCTTTGGGTTCCGTGGATTAGGGATACCTCGTTCCCAGGACTTTACGACCCAGCACGAATGAGTTATTGGTTCATGGAGGGTATACAAGATTACTAAATTTTTTCGTCCAGTATTTTTATAACTTCTTCAAATTTTTTACAATAGTAGAGTTTTTATACTCATCTTTGCCTACATCTTTGCAAAGTGAAATATTTAGTTTTACTAACTTTTCATTAGTAATACTTATTATCTAAGCCTTCCCATGACTGTAAGTAGATATGTAAGTCTAGAGAGAACTGGCGCTCTATACTCTCTGCCTACCCCGTTAGGGACTCGTTGTGATGATATGTATCTTTCCCACGAAGATTTCCGATGGGGAAGCAGGTGGTATCAGTACCAACATCATCATCATCATCATCAGCCCACTCTAGTCCACTGCTGGACATAGGCCTCCCCTAATGAGCGCCATAGCGCCCTGTCTTCAGCCTGCCGCACAGTACCAACATGGCAGATGAAAATTCAGCATTAATGTCAAGACAAATGCGTACACCGAACCCGGCATTCGAATATGTAGAATTTCTACTTAGACTTATATTAAGAAGGTATCTTCGCGGTATTTCCCATTTTTACTACTCTATGTCTCTTTATACTCTATGAACTATGAGTGTCTACTTCTTTTTTTAAATATTGTGACGTATATAATAAAAAATACGTAATACGTCGCTAAGGGATGTTCTAAAACTTGTGAAGCGCAATCATTTGATCTGTATCGCTCAATTTCAGTTCCTGTGTCACACCCCTACATATTTGTGCCACGATTTTTTTATTGCTATTATTGCTTCACTTGCCCTTTTGGGTTCCGTGAGAACATATAAAAAAACGCAGCGATAAAAAAATACAAAACTTGTTAACAGATTGTCTAAATATTTCGGAGCTCTGTTTTTCCTTGCACTTTAAAAGGATTCTGCAGCAAAAACTTTCTGTTTAAACACTTTTTGTTTACGTATTGTTTTATTATTATGAAGCAGTAAAGGTATTGTTTCTAAATATCTATAGTTAATTTACAATCTATATAAATAAAAATGAGTCACTAAATGTTTTGCTAACCGCAATACTCTAAAACGGCTGAACCGATTTGGCTTGGAGGAAGGTTCTTATGGAGAGGAAAATTTAAATAAGACGAGGAAGGATGGAAAGGAGGTTAAGTAAAAACAACAATTTTCTGGACTTTTAAGGTGGTTCGAAGTTCGTCGGGACAGCTAGTATTTTTCTAAAACTAAAATATAAACAGTATATAGTCGAGTACTTATAACAAGTTTCACGTCGTCGAAGCGAGTCAGAGAACTGTAGAACGACTTTGAGGCAAGGACGTCAGGTATCCTTGAGACGGAGTTACGATACCGGGTGATATTTAATTACAGGGCTGAATTTTAACCTTCAACTGAAAATTTTACAAAAATTATAAATGCAAAGAGCCGTATAGGCCGAGTGGTGGAAAATTGCCTGCAACACAAATGTTGTAAGTTCAAATTTCAACAGTAACAATTAGTTATTCTAAGTACACAACGAGCTTTACGGTCAAGAACAACTTCGAGAGGAAACCTGCACACGTTAGAGAAGAAATTCAAAGTATAGTCATAATCGTCATGCACCTCTGCCTACTCCTTCGGGCAACCTTGTGGAAAGGCATGAGGATATATTTTTATTTTATTATTATAAATTCGAAAGTTTGTGAGGATGTTTGTGACTTAATCACGCCAGAACAGCTGAATTTAATTGGATGTAGTTTGCCACAGTGATACATTATTAGCGGATATCAGAATCGGAAGTATAAAATAACATAAATGCAGTTGAGATGCATTCCCTTCGAAAAATGTGCGGCGTAACGATTTAGAATGACGATACTCTCTCTGCCTACCCCGTCCGGGACTAGGCGTGATGATGTATGTATTAATTCTATATTTTATTCCAGACCAAAAAATTATCAATGACATCATATTTGATGCGGGACACGACTAGTATTAAAATATGTTAATCGTGAGATTAATCACTTTGTATAAAATGCTGCCGAATTGCCAACGTCACTTGCAACCAACCCAACCCCTCTTTTTTGATAATTAGATGCATACTCCTAGTTTATAACTAAACAAATATATTTTAATAACAATAAACATTGAAATAAGAAGTGGCCCAAAGATGGGGAGAGGCCATAAACTCCTTTCATTGGTACGTGCATAGAAGGAAGTGCAAGTGATGGCGGGTGCTTAAACTAGTTTTGTCTTTATTTCTAAGCCTCAACGATTTGTTTTTTATGTAAAGAGATTAAAATAGTTGTCTTTTTATTCGTAAAGGGATGTTCGTGAGTTAAGGAATAATTTTAATATATGGCTTCCGGGTGACTTTTTAATGAGTACGTGCTTATTATTGTCTATTTTTACATTTAAATTTTTTAATTTATCATTTGTTTTCGATATTCCAACTTAAATTAAAACATAAACCTTTTCAATTTGGGTATTTGGTAAATAATATAATAACAAAAATATTAACTTTCAGCGTTATTTTATTTTTGCTAAATAAATCGATCATTAAATCGGCTAGAAAAATGTTTGCAACCCCGCTACAATTATATTATTGAAAAATGGAATACAATTAAAATTTTAAAATTCGAATAAAAACATGAATCGAACGAATAAATACGAATGCGAATAAAGGCGTGTTCTCACACACATTATATTTTGAAAAAAGAAGCCTGAAGTCGCGCAAAAAATCCGCGCACGGTCCGCTGAGCTGGGAGGGTGCTTTATTATAATCAATTTAATCGGACTTCTCGTTCGAACTAAGTGTGTAATGTATAGCTGTCTCTTTTCATCGCTAATTAAGGGCATAACTGACTCTTGAAGGTGAGTTGATAAAGTCAAGTACTCTTGAATTGATCCTTTGTTTTGTGCTTGCGAGTGTGTAAGGGTCCTTATGTGTGTTTTCCAGTTCGCAACTGCATTGAATTTATAGAATTGATTTGCGGTTTCACTATACGTAGAGATAGATATTATACGACTTTGAAATATCTTTCCAATATTATAAATGCGAAAGTTCGTGAGTATGTTCGTGACTCAATCACGCCAGAACGGCTGGACGTAATTCGATGAAATTTGGCACGGTGATAGATTGTTAGTTGGATTAACACGTGTTAATATTATCTTTGTGCCGTGGTGGATGAGTGGTTCGAGAAGTTGCCTGCAACACAAAGATCACAAGTTCGGATCCCGACTGTGCCAATGAGTTTTTCTGAACTTGAGTCCAGTGATTAATCACACCACGAGCTTTACGGTGAAGGAAAACATCGAAAGGTACCCTGCATACGTCTGAGAAGAAATTCAAAGGCGTATGTATATGGCTCACCATCCGTCACGTTGGTACCTAAAATATATCTCTGGCGGAAAGTAGGGGTTCTACCTACACACACTACTTTAAAACAAAAAAAAATGTGTTTCGTCACGAAACGAGCAGCGATCAGTAAAAAAAACTACATGTTTATTCAACGCGTACACACTTAACATAAAAATGTACGATCAATATTAATGTATGTAGATTTGTATGGGAAATCCATACATGTTACTTAATGAGTGAACGAGAGCTTTGGTACTACTTAACAATGTTATAGTTAGACTACACTTAAGTATCAAGCAGGTCTTTACCAATGAGTTTTCTCTCAACTTAAGTACAGTAATTTACTTTACTGTAAAGAAAAACATCGTGAGCACAATCATAGCCCTCTCTTACGACCTTCAGGCCTCCCACAAAGGTCCCTCAAGGGGTAGGCAGAGGTGTACCACACTAAGTATAAGATACGTGTTCTCTCTGCTATGGAAATATGTGTTAACTTGTTTTGTTTTTATTGAAATGAAGATATTCATGAATGTGGATGAAGCGAAAGAGGTCTAGTCTAGAGGCAACTGGCGCTTTACTCTCCTTGCCTACCCCGTGAGGGACTTAGTGTGGTATATTATATATACAAAGAACAAACCGAACTTCTTTAGCAAATAAATTTAACTATATCCTCACGCTTTCCTATAAGGGTCAACAGGGTTGTATGTAGGTAGTACCCACACACCCACTTTCCGCCAGAGATATATTTTAGGTGCCAACGTGACAGGTGGCGAGTCCATCGCCGTTACTCAAGCACGACTATACATACGCCTATATAGGAAAACATCGAGAGGAAACCTGCATACGTCTGAGAAGCAATTCAATGCTTCTCAGACGTATGCAGGTTTCCTCTCGATGTTTTCCTTCACCGTAAAGCTCGTGGTGTGACTAATCAGTGTAATTAAGTTCAGAAAAACTCATTGGTACAGGCGGGATTCGAACTTGCGATCTTTGTGTCGCTGGCAACTATTCGAACCACTCGGCCACAACCGCTTTTGGTTTGTATATTGAACTAATGGTTGAAAATGTGATCTTTTCGTATATTAAAATAATTATTTAGTGTTATTTTTGACGTGTAGTAGTGTAGGACGCCCTCCGACCAGGTGGGATGACGATTTGCGAAGGACTGCTGGCAGATGTTGGATGCGGCAGGCTGAAGACAGGGCGCTATGGCGCTCATTAGGGGAGGCCTATGTCCAGCAGTGGACTAGAGTGGGCTGATGATGATGATGATTTTTGAATTTCCATGCATGCACGTGCGCGTTTAAACCTCTGAATTTTCTGCACACCCAGTACTATAAGCATCTTACTAATAAATGTGAAAGTTTGTATGTTTGGATGTTTGCGGTTCTTTCACGGCCAAACGGCTGAACCGATTTGGCTGAAAGTTGAAATGGTGATAGCTTATATCTAGGAATAGGACAAAGGCTACTTTTTTTTTTTAGTTCTGAAAAAATCTAAGTTCTAATATTATAATGTATGATGCTCTTTCACGGCATAGCGGCTGTAGCGATTCTAGCAGGAAAATACATAAGCTAATACTTATTCGAACTCCACGCGGGCGAAGCCGCGGGCATAAGCTAGTATATACATACATAACAGAACCTACCGCCAACTGCCGACGTGTAAAGTCTTTTATATAAATCTTTTATATAAGGAGTAACAAATAACAACCAGAATGTAATGTTGAATAGCGACCCGACTCACCCAATACTGGCTCCCTTAAGAAAAAGGTGTCTCTCCGACACAATGCTCCTTCCTTCATCCACACAATCCAACTGCCATATTATTTTCACACACACGGTACCAAAACTTAAATAAAAAATTAAAAAAATATATATCGAACTTAAAACTGTCACTTTCAAATGAAAAAGAAACAATTTTTAATAAATTTTCAAATATCGAACTGGATCCCCGATTGGTATGCGCCCGCGCATGAAACGTGCTTTCCCGCGTTAAGCTAACGATCGAATAAGCTTGCTCCAAGCCTTACCTGGGGTCCGTGTGACATTTGCACCGACGAAGTCGCCTTCTCTTTCGCTCTCATCAGGCACAGCTTAGAAAGAAGGAGAGCGCGCTAGTTGTATAGCCTGAACGGTCGAACAGAATATGTCTCGGGGTAGTTTTTTTCTTCCGTTGCATTGTTTTGCGGCGTTATCTTTGTGGTCACGTGATAAGAGCCATTGATAAAAATGCCATTAAAACTCTATGTAGGATGTCGTAAAGAGCTCAATACAAAAAGCTTATCATTCCGTAGTTTAGAGTTCCGTGACTTCCGTGACAAGTAGTTAAAGGAAACAGCCAACAGGCGGCTGTGCCTATTACTACATGGTTAGAATTTACCTCGTGGGATATAGGATCTGAGGTTCGTATCTTACTTTCAAAGTTCGCATTTATAAGGAAGTATTCAACCAAAAATTAAATCTACTCTAGTGGTAATTGAGTGTGTGGGTACTACTTATGGGAAACCTCTGCCTACCCCTTATTAAAATATAACCGCTTTTTCCTAAATCCATATGGGATTATTTGTCTCTGTCTATTGTCTATCTGTTTGTTCCGGCTAATCTATGAAACGGCTGGACTGATTTTGTCGGAACTTTCACTTGCAGTTAGGCTACTTTTATTTTTAAAACTGTAAATGGAATTTAATAAAAAAATTAATGTTTAGCTTTTTTGTTTAACTCACGCGGACGAAGTCACGGGCACAGCCAGTTATTCATAATAATATACATATCTTTACTTTAAGTTCGTAAACTGTACTGCCACCCAGTCGCCATACTTAAACTAGGCAACAAGTCATCGTTACCCCGTTACTTTGGCGGCACTTGAGCCTAGCGGTCTCTGCCAATTCGGTCAGTAGGTTCAGTTCTTTTCGCGGCAATTAAACGATTTCCTCACCCAGTTGCCGAGTTTCGCGATAAAGCGTTAGTTGGTCTATTGATTTGAGATTAGAAATTAAATTTTAATGACACAAAATACACATGTTTTATAGCGGCTTATTTAGTCTTAAGAACGTTGTATGCGTTTAAGAAGAAATTCAAAGCCTTAATTGCAGTAAACAGCGGCGAAATCGCCATAAAACACGTGTGTTGATAAACTTACTAAAATGGAGGATGAGAAAGGGGTAGGCAGAGGTGAATAGGTAGGACCTACACAGCCACCCACACACACTAGACAACGATATATTTACTTGTATAGATAGAAATATACATAAATACATAGGACATCCAAGACTAAGGTACAAATACTCGTATTCATCACAAAAAATCTGTCCTCAGCGGCTTCGACTTCGGCAGCGGAATTCGAATCCGCGATCTCAAGTCTCGCAGTCAGGAGCTCTAACCACTAGACCAGACGGTATCACGGTAGGCCGACAATATCAAAACTATACGCATTGCTAGAAGTGAGGTAAAAGTGAATTTAAAAAAAGATAAATAAATCTTTTCAGAATTAAAACTCAATGTAACGTATCAAAACCGCTTCAATTTTCTCCGTGATGCAGTTAACGCAACTGGAAATGATATTTTTTTCATAAAAAGTCATAAATTGAATTCTAATTGTGCGTTCTGAGGGCCTTTTCAATATGTATCTGTAAAAAATATTGCGATTTTTTAAAACCCCGTGAAGCATTGTTACGTTTTTTATAAACTTTATGCGTTTCTTGTACATACTTATATTTACTTATGTATTATTTGGTACTAACCTTTGGGATTTATAAAAATACTTATGTATTTATGTATTTTTACTGTGTAATTGTGTCGATATCAATTTGAGTAGAATTGTCCCAAGGTATTTATAAAAAAAACGTTAAAGGAAAGCCGGGGCGGTTCGCTAGTAAATTGGATATAAAAAATCCATGTTACACGTATATTTAGATTGTTGTTTTCGTGTTACTTCACGCCGTGAGTCAAGACAGACATGTAGGAAGACAATATACAAATTAGTAAACTTGTAACAATGGTAGCATCATGGCCGAGGCTTAATGCACCTGCCTCTAACCTAAAGCGTGTCTCAAAGTTTACTTCACCAAGTGTGACAATTCGTTTTCGCTAAGACGAGACATTACTAGGGGAACTAAAAAAACTTACATAGAAATAAAAAGAGACCAAGGCCGAGTGGTTCGAGTAGTTGCTTATGACGCAAAGATTGCAAGGTATAATAAATTACGACTATAGAATTATAGTCGTTATAGTAATATACCTTTGAAGTAATTTAAATTCGGACACAACAAAATCCATAATTCAAGTAATTGACTTCTGAAAAAAATGTATATGAAAGTGGATAAAATTACAGAACAGATATTTTTTTTAATTCAAGTATATACTTACTTCTGAAAAAAATTATATTAAAGTTCAAATTACAGTACAGGTTTTTTTTTGCAGTTTAGTAATTACTTCTGAAAAACGTTCGCGTCCTTGAGCGTCCGATCGATTTGATCTAGGTAGTTGAAACGTTGTCTTCCTCTGCCTCTTCTTGTGATATTTATATTTGTAAACATAATTACTTAATAAAAAGTTTGAGAATCTATGACCGATTTGAATGTTCATTTGAAATATTTACTTTTTTATTAGATTTTTCACGAACTTCTAATTATATGTTCAAAGCACAGGTGTGGAGGCATTGCAATATAGTGTTATAGTTGATAACCATTTTGTTTCCTAAAATCAAACCAATGTAAATAGAGTATTATAGAAAGTCACTAGGGAAGTCAAGATTGTATTCTTGCCCTATCAATTATACCCGCAGTAGAATATGTCACATTTTTTTTTTATTTTTTTTTATACAACAAGAGTGGCAAGCAAGCATTCCCACCTGATGGGAAACGGTTACCGTAGCCTATTTACGCTCAAGATACCGAAGTATCACTTGCGCGTTGCCACTCTGTGTTTGGAGAGTTATAGTGTGTTGGCAGCATAAGGTTTAATCCCTCTGCTTCCAACACAATGTAACAATCCTCCCCCCTCCCCAAGGAGCTCATTACTGGAAACCTTATTCACCGCGTAGGAACACAACACAATAAATTGTGTTATTTGGCTACGGACTTCTATAAGGTGGAGGGCCTGCCCCAGTCGGGCAGCTCCAAATCGAACGGGAAACCCGTTATGCCCTACCTCTCTTAATTATGTTTATGTTATGTGAATGTATTATATATATATATAATACATTCACATAACATAAACATGCGTGGATTGGGCAACACTAGCGTTGGATAGACAGGTACACCTTGTAATTATGGTAGAGGCGTTTACCTAAATAACAGAAAATAATCATTAGAACTTGCAATCTCTGCGTTGCAGGCTACAACGCGAACCAATCGGCCACCACGGCTATATTTTTTATTAAGGTCTTTAAACTCTGGTTGGCGGTTAATTAAATCCGTTTGTCACTATGAAACGCATCGTTAAGCTCCATATTGCACGACAGGTGCTTATCTAAGGTACCTGTATGCGATCAAATATGCCGATCTTATCTCATAATTAAATCGAATATCAGATTTATACTACAAATTCATTTAAATGAAACGGCGACTAGATTGCCATCTGTCACGTTGGAACGCAAGTAAGGCGAAAAGAGGGCGCGTTTTTACTCAGTATCTAGTAGTAAAACTTGCAAAGTTATTAATGTTAAAGTTATTTTACTGATGCCTAGTACAGATCAAGCCACGTGTGTGGAGAAGGAAAACATTGTGAGGAAACCGTTTGAGAAGTAATTCAACGACGTTTGTAGAGTCGTGCTTGAGAAACAGCGACAAACTTGCCAACTGTCATGTGCAAATCTTAATAGGTATATCTCCAGCGAAAAAGGTCAATTGTAATCTTTAAGGCCTTCAAAGAAAAAGAAAGTTAGAAAGGTAAGATAAACGTATTTTTTTTAAATAAGCTATTTAATATCTGTTTGAATAAAACCTCTTCATCGACGGCTTTGGCACTAAAACAAGTTCTTTATTTAAAACAGCGCCATCTGTTCGACGTGATGTAAACACGAGAAAGCACACAATAGAAACTGCTTAAAATAAATAGCTTCTTTCTATCTAACCATACAAAACTCACGGTGGGGTCCTGATATAAAGTAGGACAAAAATATTTTTTTTCTTAAATTAAATGAAATGATTCTATATTAACAAAATCACACAGATATAAACATAATATTATCGAGAAAATAATAAAAAAGTCTCTCTCCGGCGGGGAATCGAACCCCGGTCTCCCGCGTGACAGGCGGGGATACTTACCACTATACTACCGAAGACTTATTACTGTTGTCGAAATTTTCAATCATAACCAATTTCAAACACGACAAATCGCATAGTTCGCAGACAAACCTCAACTATCAATACAGTTGGTTTGTGTAAATATTTGATAATCGGCCTCATTGGTATAAATATTCTTGACGTTCCCAACCTTTGGAGTCAGATCGCTTGATTATTTGTAGTAGTCCTCTTTCCTGTGGCTCTCACACTTTGCATTGCATTATTTCGTCAATTGTTCTACTATACGATCTAAGTGACTTTTAATTACCTTGTAAACTAAAATAGATTGTAGAAATTGTCAACAGATTGACACTTATTTCAATATTATTACATTCATCATCACTATATAATAATACTTCCGTCGCATATAGCATCCGTTTACCCCAGTAGCCTTAACATAAAGGCCCAAATTGGAGTATTTCTCACGTGTTGTCAGTTTAATTAGATAACGCACCTGCGCCTGCGCACCGTGACGTCATCACCGATAAGTGTCAGTCAAGTGCGCAAATAATGTGTTTCTGTTTAATCCGTATACCATCAGGCGCTTAATCAATATGACGCCAATATCAAAATAATTTACAAGAACATATTTAAATCAATACACTTTGAATGACGTATAGTCATAGTATGATTAGTGCTTGAAAAACGGCGATAGCACGCCTTATGACCTGTTTTCACCAAATATATATATAAATAATAATAATAAAATAATAATATCCTCACGCCTTCCCACAAGGGTCCCCGAAGGGGTAGGCAGAGGTATATAGGTACTACCAACACACCCACTTTCCGCCAGAGGTATATTAGGTGCCAACGTGACAGATGGCGAGTCCATCGCCGTTACTCTAGCACGACTATACATACGCCTTTGAATTTCTTCTCAGACGTATGCAGGTTTCCTCTCGATGTTTTCCTTCACCGTAAAGCTCGTGGTGTGACTAATCACTGTACTTAAGTTCAGAAAAACTCATTGGTACAGTCGGGATTCGAACTTGCGACCTTTGCGTCGCAGGCAACTGCTCGAACCACTCAGCCACCACGGCTCTAATATATATATCTCCGCCGTAAAGGATACACTGTGACCACCTGTGACTGGTAAGACTGGTGGTGGGACTTACTAGACACGTACCTAAACGACTGGCTAGAAGAACCGCTCGATCGTAGATGGGGTTAGGAAGCCTTTGCCCAGCAGTGGGACAAATCAACAAATTTTACCCGCGATATTTATTATCAGAATATAATTATGTACATGTATGATATAGATTTTATTTCTTCATAGAAACCTACCTCGTTAGGGACTCTGCGTGATGATATGTGTATACAACGCGGTCACATTAACTTGACGCATGGCTTTGATGACGTCATTTCGGCGGTCAGGTACGGTGCGAAAAAAAAGCATGTAGCTAAATAAAAACTATATTTTTGATTTTGGAGCATAGGTTTTATTTGTTAATCTTATGTTGCATCATGTATTTTTTTAAACAATATAATTTAAAACTATTTTGATTGTTTTAAAACACTTTCAACACAAGATTTCTCCCTTCACTGTGTATAGATTTCCCAATGTTAAAAAATTTGTAGTAACAAAAATTGTCCAAAATTGACAAAAACCGTCCAAACTTAAACAATAACGAAAACTTAACAAAATGTCCAATAACAACAATAGCAACAGAAAACTAGTCAACATATCGACGCGCGTATCGGTAACAGAGATGCTAACCATACTGACGATTGCCGGGCGAGCTAAGGGAATGCGGGGGGAAGCGGGCGGGGCCTCGCAGTCCAGCGATGCGTCAAGTTAATGTGACCGCGTTGTAGGTATGTATGTATGTATTACAATCCGTTTGTCCGGCAGCTCACGCAATATAATATAATTTTTCCCGACTTGAATGAAAATTATTGTTATTAATTATAGAATTTGTTTTATCTTATACTATGTTTTTTTTTATTTGTTTGTGTTCTTATTAAAATGTATTTCATAGACAATGTAATTTTATCAAGTCAAGGTCAAGTGCCTGAAAAAATATATATTATTTTTATTTTACTATACTTAGGAAATAAATTCCAACTACCTGGATCAAATAGATCGGACTCTCAAGGACGGGAACGTTAAGAGTACTCGAAACCGACGAGCATGTATGAAGAGACTGATGAACGTGGACGAAGCGAAAGAGGTATGTAAGTCTAGAGAGAACTGGCGCTCTATACTCTCTGCCTACCCCGTTAGGGACTCCGCGTGATGATATATTATTATTTATTATTATTATGGGAAATAAATGGATAATATGTATACATTCGGATCATTAGTAATGGAGATTATCTTGAACATACAAACTCACAAAATGTATATCTTTACAATACTAGAATAGGCTAGTATAAATAAATAATCCACATCTGTTCCCATTTAAGTTTAAAGCCTTTTTTCTTCATCGATAAACTTCCGCACAACAAATGCTAGTAATTTTATTAGTTTACGAGCGATTTGTACAAATTAGATTATCTCACGACAGATGGTAGCAGAACAGTTGTATTTGAATTCTGATACAGGGCTGGCGGACTATTTATCTTGCAATCATTGTAAACACTTATAATTCCTTTTAAACGTACTTCCCGGTTCTCGGAATATTTATAAATAAATAAATACCTGGGACAATTCCACACAAATTGACCTAGTCCCAAATGAAGCAAAGCTTGTGTTATGGTAACTAGACAACGATATATTTACTTATATAGATAGATATATACTTAAAATACATAGGACATCCAAGACTAAGTACAAATATTCGTGTTCATCACACAAATATCTGCCCTCAGCGGGATTTGAACCCGCGACGGTCGACCGCGACCAGACGGTCGTCACGATTTATGATCGTTATGCGGTATTAAAACAATTATAGTAAATTTTTCAGAGCGCCAGTCTAAGCTAGAATTACAGGCTCGTCGGGCACTCTTTGCATGCTGACGTGACAGATGGCGAGTCCATCGCCGTTACTCAAGCACGGCTATAGGTACATACGCCTTTAAATTTCTCCTCAGACGTATGCAGGTTTCTTCTCGATGTTTTCCTTCACCGTAGAGCTCGTTGCGTGACTAATCACTGTACGTAAATTCAGAAAAGCTCATTGATAAAGTCGAGATTCGTACTTGCAGGCAGCTCGAATCACTCGGCCACCACGGCTATGATTAAATACCAAATATCCATCCAGTAATAATCTCCTTGGGGAGGGGGAGGATTGTTATATTGTGCTGGCATCAGAGGGATTAGTCCCATTATGCTGCAAACACAGTATAACTCTCCGAGCACAGAGTGGCAACGCGCAAGTGATACTTCGGTATTGTAAGCGTAAATAGGCTACGGTAACCGTTTTCCATCGGGTGGGCCGTATGCTTGTTTGCCACTCTTGTTGTATAACAAAAATATATATAAGCAATTCCACTCAAGTTCGGCCGATCAAATTGAGCCACATACAAAAATACCCCAGGGGCTAACCCAACACGCACAATAGGTAGGTGCGCGTGTCGGAAATTTTACAAAATATCACACCGTGTGCTCATTACACGTCGATTCATTTACTCCCCTATTGTCCAGGGTTGTACTACTGTACTTGTCTCCCTCGATGTGAACTGAGTAACATTATCGTTTCAGATTCAGCGACCGGCCTCAGAATTGCAAGAGAGCAATTTTATTTAGAAAAGCGATCTGTAAGTAGTTAGTTTCAACTGTTCTTTGTAAATATTGTTAATTGTTGTTATTGTAAATAAATTATGTTATATTACGCTATTTATTAAAATACATACATGATATGTCAGAGGACGCATGAAAATAGCCTAATCGCAGTTGCGGTGCGATCTTTTCGATAAATGTGCGGCGTAACGATTTCAGATCGAATCCACACTGAAGAGATTCGTAGAACAACTGTCGTTCACGCAACGAGGGTGTGATTGTAGATGAAGTTAGGTATGTAACGTGGATTTAGACATATAGAAAGGACGAGTGAAGAAAGATTGACGAAAGAGATATACAGAACGAAAGTGTGTGCAAGAAGAGGCAGAGGAAGACGTTCGTTCCCATTCGATCTGACACTCAAGGACGGGTACGTCAAGAGAACCCGGCGAGCATGACTAATTAATGTGAAGCGAAAGAGGTATGTAAGTCTTATTTGTAAAAAAATATGTTGATTTAATTTATTCATCTTGTTCAGTATCACTTGACTAGTTTAATTAGTTAATTATAAATTTACAAGACTACGAAATATTTATATATAGCCTGTGTCATTTTCCAGACTAAAATCTGTATTTGTGCTAAATTTCAACGAATTTCGTTCAGTCATTCTGGCCTGATTGAGCAACAAACATCCACCCGTGCATTTTCATGAAACGAAGCAAAACTTTCCATGAAAATAACTAAGTGACGGCAAAAGCCGCATCAAAGTGCGTTCAGTTTTATTACTATTCTGCCTCCGTACAGATAGACACGGCATCAGCACGGGTTAACGAAAAAACGGTCAACAATTTAAAAAACAAAATAGTATTTTTACTGTCATTACTTTCAACTTAAAAACAAATTTAAATAAGTACATGAATTGCAAATTATAAAAATATGAATAAGCACTTACAGTCACCAAACGTGACTTGATAATGTTATTCACTTTCGTTAAGTTGTTCATACTTGCATTATCAAACTCCATTTTACACTTAAAATGTTTTGATCCATCACTACGGAGTGCTATTCAGGTAAACATGACTGTTGAAAAGTATTATTTTCGCATTGAAACCATTATTCATCCCGCGGCCGCATGCTGGGCGCCACGGGTCGCCGCCACCCCCGAGTGCGGACAAAGGGTTGGCGAATGAATTGAATGAAAGACCAAGTGAATGGACACGTTCGTTAGTGAAGTAATGAGTTAATATGTAGGTGAGTTAATGATTTGGACATTTTAATTGTTGCCTTTTCGAATGTAGTATACATATTTTTTTATACTGTCGCCTCCCGTAAGTGACTCCGAAGGGGTATGCAGAGGCGTCACACCTACTCCCCGGAGATATATTAAGGTGTTAACGTGACGAGTAGAATAGAATATATTTTATTGTAGTTTATTTAAAGATGTCAAATTCAAGAAATATAGATCTCAATAAGTTTGTCCATTATGGACGTTCAATAATGGCGAGATGATAAGTCCGTCGAAGTTTCTCAAAATCAAAAATCTTCTAATCAACGTAAGGGACACAGAAAAAAACGTATTGAACGTCACAGAGTAAAAATAAAATTACAGTTAACACAGTTTCAAAGAGAAAAACCTGTCAGGAGAAGAAATGGCGAAATAAACTCCTGGTTCCCTTTTTTAACATTGGCTCCCTTTTACGTAGAGGTAGTAATTGTCATTATATGCATTTGAATTTCTTCTCGAACGTATGCAGGTTCTCTCCAGATTCAAAGGTTTCAGATTCCAGGTTCAAAGAGAGGTAGGTGGAGGTTCTGCCCCAGTCGGGCAGCTCCAAATTCGAACAGGAAACCCGTTATTCCCTCTTAAACCTACCTCACTGGCTTCAATTTTTTTTAGGTGGGGCAAAATCTAAAAAATGCCGCCCCCGCCCACTAACATTTTTTTTTTACCTTTAGTGTGTGTTAACAGTGTCTGTTTACAATATTAAAAAAAGGGTATCTGAACAACTAGCCTGTCCACCGACAGATGTGTTTGAGAGTGTCGATGTTTGCTGGCAGTTCCTTAAGTCCAGCATATTATGCGCCGCGAAAGAGGTTTGTGGCATTTCGAAAGGGCGGATAACCAAAAATTGCGATGGTTGGTGGGATGATGAAGTGAAAGAAGAAGTTAAAAAGAAGAAGGATGCAAGGCAAGACATTTTAGCTATGTCCAGCTCAAGTGAAAGTATGAAAGAAAAGACGAAAGAAAAATATCGCTTGCAAAAAATTCGCACGATAGAAATAATAGCACAGGAGCGTGAAAGGTTTCAAATTAATGTAGACGAAAAACTGGCACACAATTCCAAGGACAACGCAAAACTTTTTTGGAGGGAAGTTAAGAAGTCCAGTAGTTGTGTCACAGCTAGTAGCAGGATGAATGTGATTCTTTCTAAGGACAATGACATACTGACAGACAAAACAGACGTCCTCAGGCGATGGAGTGAATTTTACAAAGATATGTATGATGATGATGCCGCTGATCTACTCATAGATCTGCCTCCAACAGAATCTAGCGAGGATCCTTTAGCGGATAAAATAAGTATGGGAGAGATTGTAAGAGCGATCAGAAGTCTGAAATGTGGAAAAGCAGCGTGAAAGGATGAGATGACAGCTGAGATGATCAAGTACGGTGGACCAGCGGTCTGGGACGTCATCTACTTGCTATGTAACCTGTGCTGGGAAATGGGTGATGTTCCGGACGACTGGAGGCGAGCAGTCATCGTGCCTTTCTATAAAGGAAAGGGATCAAGATTAGACTGCTCAAACTATAGGGCTATCAGCTTGGTCAGCTTAGCTAGCTACAAAGTGTACACGAAGATCATGACGATCAGAATGCAAGAGCGATCCGATAGGTTTCTCTGGGAATCCCAAGGTGGATTTAGACCAAGAAGAGGATATATGGATCAAACCGTCTCGAATCGCGGAAAAGTTTTTGGATAATAACCAAAAGTTTTTCTGCACTTTCGTCGGCTTAGAGAAGGCATTTGATAGTCGTACGAAAGGAACTCTGGGACGTGTTGCCTGGATATGGAGTGAGTGGAGTGAAAATGGGAAACTTTGTGGTCAACTGCCTACTATACGCCGATGACGCGGTTTTACTGGAGTCATCAGAGGGCGAACTGCAGTCACTAGTTACTATAAGGAAAGAAGAATGTGGAAGAAAGAAGCGGCTGCGCCTAAACGCTGGCAAGACTAAGGCTCTGGCATTCGAAAGAGATGAACAAGTGACCGAGTGAATTTGTATATCTAGGAAGCATGTTTACATGAGATGAAAAGTATGAAAAAGATATTGAAAGAAGGATAACTGCCGGTAATAAGGTGAATGGGGCCATGTTGGCGTTGATGGGCAGCAACAGTCTCAGCAAGAATGCCCGAGTTCCACAATGCGATATTGGTGCCTACTTTATTGTATGGCGGCAAATCCTGGCAGCAGTTGATATGCAGTCTCTTCGAAAAATGTGCGGAGTCACGATTTTAGATCGAATCCGCAATTAAGAGATCTGCAAATCAACTGGAGTGAATGAGGGTGTGATTGTAAAGATGAAGAAAAGCATGTTACGTTGGTTTGGACATATAGAATGGATGAGTGAAGAAAGATTGACGAAACAGATATACAAGCAAAAGTGTGTGCAAGAAGAGGCAGAGGAAGACCACGTTCCAACTACCTCGATCAAATCGAACAGACGCTCAAGGACGGGATCGTCAAGAGTACTCGAAACCGACGAGCATGTATGAAGAGACTGATGAATGTGGGCGAAGCGAAAGAGGTATGCAAGTCTAGAGAGAACTGGCGCTCTATACTCTCTGCCTACCCCGTTAGGGACTTAGCGTGATGATTTATAGTATATATATTTAGCATTTAGCACATACATATATCAAAATATATTTTTTTAAACTCTATTTGTCTGTCTGTCCGTTTGTTCCGGGTAATGTCTGAAACGGCTAGACGTGTGAATTTGGCCGCCCTCTGAACTTGCCGCCCGGGGCATAGGCCCCGGCTTGCCCCCCCTAGATCCGGGCCTGCTCACTGGTGTCCATTTAGTGTTAATCATCACCAAGTCTGACGTTTCCCTCCAACAGTCGTATCGTGCAGATGGCAATGATTAAAGAAACGATGCAAAAACAAAGGTCAAGTGTGTATGGAATGTAACGTCTCCGACCTTTGCTTGCAACGCCTCACTTGTTGCACGAATGTGTAAGCTTCTTGCAATACATACGTTTATTGCACACTAGCTTGAACCCGCGGCTTCACCCGCGGTTAATTCCAATAGGTAAATACATTTGTCTATTTACCATAGTAAATTTGAAATACTCTTAGATGAGAATTTTAAATTTAAGGCTACTTAAAAATAGAACTAATGTTAATACTTGTGTGGTTTAAATTGCAGATCGTCTTCCAGACCTTGAATGTATGACGTGTAATAAGCTTGCAACCGTGGTGGCTGCGTGGTGATAGTAGGATTTCAAGGAGACTTTCTAAAGACACCAGTATACGTTTTGAGCTGAAATTCAAAGAAACGTAGGTATATATCGTGCTTGAGTAACGGCGATGGACTCGCCATCTGTCATGTTGGCACCTAAAGTGTATCTCTGGCGGTAATTGCGTGTGTGGGTACTACCTATTCACCTCTGCCTAGCCCTTCGGGGAAAACAATTTATAAGAGAGATATATATATATATATATATATATATATATATATATATATATAAATATATATTTATATCTTATAAATTGTTGTATATTATATAATCTTATATTGTATTATATTATACAAAAACTCCCGAAAATAATTACGTCACACATTTTACGAGCGCCTACCAATTGTAAGACTGAGGGAGACTTGTAATTTTTTTAATTCAATCCAAGGGTAGGTATTTTTGCGTTACCCACGTTTTTATTCGTAAAAAAATGAGGGGTGATGTTCTTTAGTCACGTTATTGTATTAATTTATGACTATCTTCACACAGCGAACTCTTTTGTTGCCAGATCTTAAAAAAACGCCCCAGCGATAACAATCTTAAAGATTACCTTAACAACGTTATAAATGTTATCCATATTATCATTCGCAGGGGATATTCACTCCTATTAATATAGCTGTAAGTGTCAAATCTAAATAGGTCGCGTGTATAACCTGAGGTAATGAAATCACAAAGGTTTTTATTTATAGTGATTTGTGATTTCCATATTTGCATCATAAAGTAGGTAACCATGGATAATTTGATAATTGGTTTTATGACTCGGCTACCTATATCAAACCGATTGAACGATTATTTTTTTCGAACAGAAGAAACTGGTACAAACACCCTCATGAATATAGTATATACATATTAAACATATATATCCTCACGCCTTCATGCAAAGGTCCCTGATGGGGTAGGCAGAGGTTTTCCGCCAGAGATATAGGTAGGTATTTGAGATGCCAACGTGATAGATGGCAAGTCTATCGCCGTTACTCAAGCACGACTATACATACGCCTTTTAACTTCTTCTCAGACGTATGCAGGATTCCTGTCGAAGTTTTTGTCACTGCCCCCACAAAGTTTAGAAAAACTCTTTGGTGCAGTCAGGATTTGAACTTGCAACCTTTGTGTTGCAGGCAACTACGCGAACCACTAGTTGAGCGTCCGATCAATTTGATCTAGGTAGTTGGAACGTGGTCTTCCTTTGCTTTTTCTTGCACACACTATGTGTATCTGTTTCGTCAATCTTTCTTCACTCATCCTTTCTATATTTCCAAACCAACCTAACATACCTTTCTTCATCTTTACAATTACACCCTCATTCACACCAGTTGATTTGCGAATCTCTTCGTATTGGGATAAATTGTTGATATTCAAAATTCGGTTTGATATAACGATAAGACTAAGTTTGACGCGGGTGGAATCGTAGGGCGAAGGCAGTTTACGATAAAAGGTCACATTGTTTAACGTATCGCCAGTGTATATTAAAACATCGTATTTCATATAATTATCTGACCACTTGACATTTCCCAAAGGTCATCTTTAACGCGTGCTAAACACATCTGTCGTCTGCAACTACCTACCTTATATGCCAGTGCGGGTTCTATGCCCGGCTTCCGCAGCAAGATATGAAAGACCTCGAGATTTCATCATCATCATCATATCATCACGCCGAGTCCCTAACGGGGTAGGCGGAGAGTAAAGAGCGCCAGTTCGGGGGCGTCCATAAATTACGTGAGGTGTATTTTTTAATTTTCTGTCCCTCCCCCCCCCTGGTGAGATATCGTGAGATTTTATTCAACCCCCTCCCCCATGCCCCAATCTCACGTGAGATTTTTCAAAATGTGGGTTTCTTACATAAACGCGTTGGATTTTTATTGTAATAAGAAAAAAAAAATTGCTTCGTGCTTTTATTTACGACTAGTTAAGACTAGTAATCAATATTGCTGAGAGTTTAATTATAAGATTAAATCTTACGCATGTTCAATCTTAAATGGACCAAAATAGTATATTTTTATAAAAATAAATAAATATCCTCACGCCTTCCCACAAGGGTCCCCGAAGGGGTAGGCAGAGGTGTATGGGTAATACCCACACACCCACTTTCCGCCAGAGGTATATTAGGTGCCAACGTGACAGATGGCGAGTCCATCGCCGTTACTCAAGCACGACTATACATACGCCTTTGAATTTCTTCTCAGACGTATGCAGGTTTCCTCACGATGTTTTCCTTCACCGTAAAGCTCGTGGTGTGACTAATCACTGTACTTAAGTTCAGAAAAACTCATTGGTACAGTCGGGATTCGAACTTGCGACCTTTGCGTCGCAGGCAACTGCTCGAACCACCCGGCCACCACGGCTTTTTATATATAATTTATTTGTTTAATCGGAAAAAGAATTGCGTGATATTTGCCGAGACCCCCCTCTCTCCAACGTAAGATTAGATGAGATTTGACTCGACCCCCTCCCCCCCTTAAACATCTCACGTAATTTACGGACGCCCCCTTCTCTCTAGGCTTACATTCCTCTTGACGTTCCCGTCCTTGAGCGTTCGATCGATTTATTTATTATTTTGGAAAACCTCTTTTCATCCTTGCAGAGCACTGTGCCAATATCATTAGAAAATCTTTTATATATACCATACAAACATACATATCGAACGTGGCCTTCCTCTGCCTCTTCTTGCACACACCTTTGCATTGTATATCTGTTTCGTCAATCTTTCTTCACTCATCCTTTCTATGTGTCCAAACCAGCGTAACATGTCTCGAGATTTCATCTTTGGTAACCGTATCACCGTTAGTAAATGTTTTCTTTTATACCACACTCTCACTGGCAATATCATTAGTAAATATACAAACAAGATACGAAATGCTATACCCGTATAGCGCTGCTATGACTGTGTACCTAGCATACAAGTCAGCGCGTGCCAAAGTGCATTATCAAATAAAAAATAAAAAAAACTGTAGCAGCTTGTCTATGACTGTCGGTTAGACTATCGTTATGTCGCTTGACATAAGTCAAGTATACATGCATATAGCCACACCCCGTGGTTACACCTGTGTAAAATTTTATATCACGAGTACTTTTGTTTTGTACTACTAGTGTGGTAAACAAGCATGCGGTCCACCCGATGGTAAGCGGTTTCCGTCGCCTAAGGACGCTTGCAATGGTAAACTCGCTTTGAGGAACTTAGTGCTATACTCTCTGGGGAAAACCTCAACGGGTATTAAATTTTCGTACATACATATCATCACGCCGAGTCCCTCACAGGATAGGCAGAGAGTATAGAGCGCCAGTTCTCTCTAGACTTACATATCTCTTTCGGTTCGTCCACATTCATCAATCTCTTCATACATCCTCGTCGGTTTCGAGTACTCTTGACGAACCTGTCCTTGAGAGTCCGATCGATTTGATCTAGGTAGCTGGAACATGTTCTTCCTCTGCCTCTTCTTGCACACACTTTGCTTTGTTTATTTACATATCTGTTTCGTCAAGCTTTCTTCACTGATCCTTTCTATATGTCCAAACTAACGTAACATGCCTTTCTACATCTTTTCATAGCTCACACGAAAATTGAATGAATATAAATTCCTGAAAATTAAATTTCCGTTATGTTCCATAAAAAAATTGCATTTCGAAATAGGAACGCGCGATCTGTTGCGATCAGCTGGCGCTGCAGACAATGGCCGCTCCCGTTTGGACCACCCCATTGTCAGTGCTGGCATTGTTACATTGTTATCTTAAAATGCTTATTCCTTATTCTTAATTCAAACAGGAACTTCCGTATGCGAAAACCGAGCGAGGAGGTAACAATAGCAGCCCTTCTTGTGTCCGCGAAACTAGTTCTTATTTTCATGTTAATGTTGATTTATTTTCGTCAACAATACATCGTTGGTATGGGAATGGGTAGTACTTGAGCAGTTAGTTTATGTTACCAAGGGCGTTATGTGTCTGTGAACACCTAGCTTTACGACGTGTTTAGATAACGAATCATTTTGCGAAAGGTAAACTTGATTTAGCTCGAGGCACACTAAATATTGCTACACGTTTTCGTTAACACTGCACGGGTCACATGACGTTAAAAATGTGTTTTTCTAATGGGGTGCTTCGTGTATTGTTCAGCTGAAGGATTCAGGTACTTTCTTTAGAACTATTACTTAATATTTTGGACTAGTTTCGCAACTGCTGCGTTCGAAATTTAAATAAAGTAAGATGGCAAACAAACCCGCTTGTTCGCTATTCGTAATGTACCTTGCATTTTTATATATATGAAACATCAAGAAGAAACCCACTTTCCGCCAGAGATATTTTTTTAGGTGCCAACGTGACAGATGGCGAGTCCATGGCCGTTACTCAAGCACTACTATCTATCTATACGCCTTTGATTTTTTTTCTGAAACGTATGCAGTTTCCTCTCGATGTTTTCCTTCACCGTAAAACTCGCGGTGTGACTAATCACTGTACTTCAGTTCAGAAAAACTCATTGGTACAGTCGGGATTCGAACTTGCAATGTTTGTATTTCAGGAGGTAAAGGAGCTAGTTAAAATTACTCAGTTGAAGATTAGTTTGAGTTTAATTTGATCTATCTATATAAATAAAAATGAATCAGTTAATGTGTTGCTAAGCGCAAAACTCTAAAACGGCGGAACAGATTTGGATGATTTATATTTACTAACCTATACACCTCTGCCTACCCCTTCGGGGACCCTTGTGGGAAGGCGTGAGGAGGATATATATATATATATCCTCTATATATATATCCTCTCTTTTAGTCTGAGAAAGGTGGAGAGAATCTTAAGGAGAGAAATAAATTAAAAGGAAATAAGTAATAACAACAATTTTCATGACTTTTTTGGTGGTACGAAGTCCGCCGGGCAGCTTAATAATTTATTATTAGTTTTAATAATAATACAATGATTGATATGAATTATTACCCCGCCTTAACACTCACAGCACTTAGAACTGGATTAAACTAGATAAAAATAAATAAGAATAAAAATGTAAGTGTCATCCTAGGGTCGTTAACGTCGTGGGACCTTCGTCAACATAATCCCCTAAGTCTTAGGTCAAGCAAAGTTGATTTATTTGTGAGCGAACTCCCCTTGTGGTCTTGCGCAAGACTGGTTCTTTTTTTTTCCTACGATTAGTTTGTGGCCAGCATTTTCGTTCCGATAGATAATCACAATGGGTTTCAATTATTTTCGGTCTGTGTAAATACGAAACTAATTACTTGAGAATATGTTTTTTTAATACTTATATTCTTTAAGCAGGAATAAAATAGTTTGAAAAAAAAAACGAATTCACACGATATATACTTTTTTTTTTATTAAGTAAATTAAAAACATTTTAGTATATATCGTGTTAATAATAAATATATCCTCACGCCTTCCCACAAGGGTCCCCAAAGGGGTAGGCAGAGGTGCTTATATACATATTACACCTGTACGGTACTTAAGTTTAGAAAAACTCATTGGTACAGTCGGGATTCGAACTTGCGAACTTTGTGTCGCAGGCACCTGCTCGAACCACTCGACCACCACGGCTTTTTATTTTAACTATTGATTGTTTTAACTAAAATTAACAAAATCACACCCTCGCCAAAGTAATTCAAAGGCCAGGTGTGTACAACCGTCGGTCGGTGGGTGTGACAGTAGCGAAGGACTTCATGCAAATGCATTGATTGACACAAATTAACATGGCGACCCCAGAATTATGACAGCTAATGGCGCTGGTAGCGTATTGCATTTACCAAATTAGAATTGCGGAAGGGCAAGTTTAATGCTTGAATTACATTATTAGGTAACGGTAAATCATTTATACCGGTCTCATAATATATTTGTATTAACCCAAAAGCCAATAGCGTAATAGAACAACGTTTATTCCGGAGCCGTGGTGGCCGAATGATTCGAGCGCCCGCAATACAAAGAGTGCAAATTCGAATCTCGACTGCACCAATCAGTTTTCAATCAGTAACACCACGAGCTTTACGGTGAAGGAAAACATCGACAGGGAAACCCGTATACGTATGAGAAGAAATTCAAAAAGGCGTATGTATAGTCGTGCTTGAGTAAATTAGCCTTTTCATTCGTGTTTTCTATACAAATCAATAAAATCGGAGTGTCTGTTTGTAATACAAAAAAAACCGCTTTTTACAAAATTCATATGTATGTATACCTTTTTTGTTAAATTCCACGCGTATGAAGTCACGGGCATAGCTATTTTTCAATAAGATATAACCTTTTTGAATCCAGCCACTTAATCCTATCTATATTACTAATTCTCATCCAAACCCAATCTGCCATTGGTTGAGTCATACATACATACATTCCATTTATTCGAGTGAGAGAGTTTAATTTTTTTGAAACTATATGCGGCAAACGAGCATGCGGTCCGCCTGATGTTAAGTGGTGATCGCCGCCTATGGACGCTTGCAACACCAGGGGTATCACTCACGCGCAGTCGACCCTTTAATCTCGGCAGTTGAAAAGTGGTCTTGTTCTGCCTAGTCCACTCTCTTGTTTTAATTTTTTGCCACAAACCTATTGCAGACATGACGCAATGACAAACGTTGACCCGTTCAGTTACAATAACGGCAAAAAATAGCTTGCTGTATCATGCTTTACACAGGTGTACAAATATGTATCTTCAGTACTGTCGTATTTACTGACCAACCAACGATTTTTTCTACTCTTATACACGAATGCATGGAACGGATGCAAACATGAATTTGAAAAATCAGAACTTGGCTAATGTGTTCCGTAAGATTGTAATCTAACGTGCTCAACTGTAAACTCAATATAACGTCGGCTTGGTGAGCCGTGCTGGCCGAAGTTCGAATCCCAGCTGTACCAATGAGTTTTTCTGAACTTAAGTACAGTGATTAGTCACACCACGAGCTTTACGGTGAAGGGAAACATCGAGAGGAAACCTGCAATCTGCATACGTCTGAGAAGAAGTTCATAGGCGTATGCATAGTCGTGTTTGAGTAGCGGCGATGGACTCGCCATCTGTTACGTTGGCACCTAAAATATATTCTATCAGAGGGCGGAAAGTGGGTGTGAAGGTACTACCTATACACCTCTGCCTACCCCTTCGGGGAACCTTAATGTGACGGCATTCTGGTCTAGTGTTCATTCAGAGCTCTTGACCGAAAAAATGAGTGTCTTGAGTAAAATACTGAAGAACAGTAAGGTAAGCCTAGAGAGATCAGGCGCTCTACTTTCGCTGCGTACCCCGTGAGTGACTCGGCTTGATGATATGTATGTAAATAGTTAAATACTTGTAGCTATAACGTGCTGTTACAGTACATATGAGTCGGTCTTAAATACAGTATTTAATCTCATCACAGACTGTATGAAACACGTTTAGAAAGAGCTAACGACAACCCGCTAACTGTCACGTTGACACTTAAACATATCTTTGGCATTCAAGTGTGCTTATAAGGCCTCTTGGTAGAGGAGCTGGCCCGGTTAAAGGCCTACCACAGATTCTGTGAGTATACATATCTGTGTATATATGACGATAGTATTCGGGTCTAGCGGTCAGAGCTACTGACTGCGAACCTTGATGTCGCGGGTTCGACTCCCGCTGGAGGTAGGTATATGTGTGATGAACACGAGTCCTTAGTCTCAGCTGTTTTGTGTTTGTATGTATATATTATTATTATTATCATTTTAATTTAAAATGCCCCGCGGCTTCACCCGCGTAAAATAAGATTTAATTGGTTGATTTACTACTGGTATAAAACATATCCTTTAAACGGAATGTGTACCTACATTCTGAAAAGATTGAGTAATCCCACTTGAAGTAACCTTGAAAGCAAAAAACAAAAATTTTCACTGAAAATGACTTAGGGGTGCTCCAAAAGAGGACATTTCAAGTGCCTTGCATACATCTTAATATAATTGAGATAACCTCTTGAGCTGTATGTACGAAAGATTTGAGAAAAGAAAAGAAGTAAAGTGATTGTCATCGAATCCGGAGTTCCACCGTATATTTAACTCGCTGTATCGCGGTAATACACGATAAATTCATTTTTATTGGTACATTTTTTCTCGAAGAATATGTGTTAATCTGTAATCTATGTCTGGAATCAATAGAGTAGGAACGAAATTGAACTAAATAAAATGAAAAAAAAGTTTTTACAGAAGAGAGAGAACTTTCGCATTATAAAATTAGTAAGAATGACTATAAAAAATTTTAAGTAATTTTTTAATGCTTTTATTTATTTATTTTTATAAGGCTTACCAACTTACAACCAACAAAAAAAAGAGCTTGTATGTATACACATACAAGCTCTTTTTCGTACAGACAGAACTGGCGCTCTCTGCCTACCCCGTTAGGGACTTGGCGTGATGATATGTATGTTTGTATGTATAATTATTACATTGGAGATATAACTGAAGGAATTCTAGCGGTACAAGTAATTATTTATAAAATATTTTTTATTATATAAATATATAGAATGTATAATACCAAATTATACCTAAGTACCACTATTATATAACTTTAATATTTTGACGGTTCAATTTTTTAAAAGACTCCAATCCTGTAACAGCTGTCAAGTAAAACGTCAGCATGACAAGTTGACATCTCGTCGGTGCGCATGCGCGAACAAACATAATTAGATTCAAAAGTTTAGTAAAGCATACGTGTGCAAGCATTGAATAATACATTACTTTTGTAATACAATGTATTGTTGGATATTTCATATAACATGTATATTACTGGCATTTTAAAATGACGCTTACAAAAAGAAAATATTAAAGAAAGAACAATGAACTTACGAATATCGTTCACCGTAAAGAATATCTAACAATAATAGTGATGGTTTAAACCATATCCACCTACTAAATACTAATTTCATCATACGCTACATAATCTGTGATAAGCTTTGTGCTTAGAATCCTAGTTTTTGGCGGGATTGAAAAAGAGCGGTTTAAACTTTTTATCGTAGTCACGCGGTCTTTAGTATATTCTGTGCGTTAGGATAGTCTAAGAAATTATAGATGTATGGGGGCAAAAAGATCATATATTTTTTTGTGTGGCTATGGACTTCTATAAGGTAGAGGTCTTGCCCCAGTCGGACAGCTCCAAATTCGAACGGAAAACCCGTTACGCCCTCTTTAAAATATTATCTCGTCACGCCTTAAGGGTTAGCGAGAGGTGTGTACAAACCCTACACCCACATTCCGCCAGTGATAGCTTTTAGGTGCCGACGTGGGAGATAGCGAGTCCATCGCTGTGACTCAAGTACGACTAAAGGTACATACGCCCATGATTTGCTTCTCAGACGTATGCAGGCCTCCTTCACCGTAAAGCTCGTGGTGTGACTAATCACTGTACTTAAGTTCAGAAAAACTCATTGGCAAAATTGGGATGGAGCTCGCAATCTTTGCGTCGCAGGCAACTACTCGAACCACTCGGCCACGGGCCACCACGGCCTGTTGTTTTCTTAACAAAACGTTAATTATATTTGTTGACACGTCAAACAACACTAACCCTTGAAACCATAATTAAATTAACACCATTATTTAAAAATGGAATTAGCCGTCGGAATAACCAGAAACAACCCATGTTTTTTTTTTACCTCCACGGACATTTACACTATTTTTAATGGCGCACAATAAACTTGAAATAAAACACCCCCTCGGTAATACTTGAGAGTAAAGTCAAGTAATTTGAGTAATTTCTGTGAATACTCATTATACTTGATATAGTTTTACAAATTTAATTGTCAATTCAAAATTGCTCTTATGTAAAGGATTTAAGGTTCAAAGTGTGTGTTGTTGAGTTATGGGTACAGCAAGGACAAAAGCTAAATCAGCTGCCGTTCCATTGTTTGAATCGAATAAATATGTCTTAAGGTCTTTCTAAGGGAATTCGCGAGACGCAACGCGGCTGAAAGGTTGTTAGGGATGGGGATGTGTCGATAAGGTTTGTCGATAATAGTGGTATTATTCTAAGAAATCATACTATGACACACGAACTTGATTGGAGTGCTAATATTGGAAAAAACAAATGAAATGTTGACTATTTGTTTACAATAACAACAATTAATAATATTAACAAAGAACAGTTCAAACTAACTACTTACACATAAAATATTTGTCCCAAATCGGTATCCCGAGGCAACGTGCCAAGAAGACTAGCAAATAAATGTTTTTACGAGTCCCTCGCGGAGTGAGAACATTCGTTGACATTCCCCAGTCAGTTTATTGACCGAAATATGGTTGGTTAGAAAGAAGGTATTTCTACCGAAAAAAATGCCAGTCCCTTAAGATTCGTTAAGAAGACTGTGTGATTTAATGGCAATACATTTCTAAGGGAATCTTTAATTGTATTTTTTGAGTCGTCTCGATGCTTCCTTTCACCGTAAAGCTCGTGGTGTGACTAATGTATTTACATACATACATAATACATATCATCACGGCAAATCCCTAACGGGGGAGGCAGAGAGCGCCAGTCCTCTCTAGACTTAAATACCTCCTTCGCTGCGTCCACATGATTCAGTGGTCGGTTTCGAGTACTCTTGACGTTCCCGTTCTCGTGCGTCCGATCGATTTGATCTAGGTAGTTGGAACGTGGTCTTCCTCTGCCTCTTCTTGCACAAACGTTTGCTTTCATTCAAGTTCAGAAAAAACTCATTGGTTCAGTCGGAGCTTGCAATGTCTGCGTCGCAAGCGACTATTCAAAACACCTCAACCAACACGGCTCATACAACAGTGGCTTTACAAATATAATGTAAGGTGTGACAGCAATATATTTAGTTAAAGGAACCCTTACTCTTTCACGCATATCTTCCTCAAAGACTCGTGACTACACACTTCCTAAATAAACACGAATATTTACCAAAACACAAATTAGTGACTCGTCCTTTTCCGGTCTTGCTCACGGCTCGGTTTATCGACTCGATAAATATTTACTTGAGCTGTTATCGATTAGTGATGTAACGGATACTCGCATTCGCATTCGCATTCGCGAATATTCGCGTATTTTTCAATATTCGCATTCGTATTCGCATTCGCAAAAATTATGCGAATATTTAGCGAATGTTTTTAATAATCAAAAAGGAAATTATTTTATGCATGTATATGAAATAATATTACAATAGATAACACTTAGATATTTTTATTAAAAAATACTTCTACATTCTAAATTAAAGCCTCATTTATGAAAAAAGAACTTCAGAGATCTTATAAAATCTAAAATTAATCAGCCTTGTTACAACTATGTAAGCTTTGCATTCATTTAGTAGTATATTAAATTTTGATGTGTGCTTTACTCATGTTTTATGCCACTTGGTCCCTTAAATATCAGTCAAATTTGACAAATAACATAAAACTAACCTCAAAACAAAATAAAATAAATCTTTTAGAATGAACCCTCTGTGACTAAATTCATTCAATTAACCAATATCGGCTCGGCTATTTATTTATTTATTTACAATTAGCACGACAACGTGGTCATTAACGCTAATGAGGAGGTATAAGTTGAAAAAAATACATATGAGTAATAATAAATAAGGTTAATATAAATGTATTACCGAGAAGAAGATGGACTTCTTTCTGCGTATGCCAGACACTCATTCAAAAGCACCTTCCATTCACCTGCCAGCACATCACATTCAGGATTTACACTTGAGTCCAGGAGGGCATTGAGTGCTGTCAGTGACCTCGGGATCGGAGACTGAGCGTGCGCCACTGTTCAGCAATATGGCACCGCGAACAGTTTGTGCTTTCTATTTCGGTAATAGTTTTTGGGTTAGTAGTTAGTAGTTTTTAGTTCAATTTAAACATGGTCGACACGAAACGTCAAACCTGTCAAACATTTTACGCGCGCTTTTTTTGAAATTTTATAATATTCGCATTCGCATTCGTATTCGCGAATGTTAAAGATAAATATTCGCAATCGCATTCGCATTCGCGAATGTGAAAAATCCAGCATTCGTTACATCACTATTATCGATAATCATTACATCCTTATCAGCCAGGTGGGGCACGTGCTAACGTCGTCCTTTAGCATTTAGCGGAGAGCAAGATGATAAAAAATAAGTTATTTTATTCTTCAATATAATAGAATATGGTTTGAGCAAGTCCGAAACCCGACTATACCAGTGAGTTTTCAGAATTAAGTACAGTGAAAGATACACCACACCACGAGCTTTACAGTGAAGGAAAACATCGAAAAGAAACCTGCATACATTTAAGATAGAGCGCCAGTTCTCTCTAGTCTTACATACCTCTTTCGCTTCGTCCACATTCATCAGTCTCTTCATACATGCTCGTCGGTTTCGAGTACTCTTGACGTTCACATCCTTGAGAGTCCAAGTAGTTTGATCTAGGTAGTTGAAACATGGTCTTTTCATTTTTGGTTGGAGAAAATACAGAAGGCCAGCAGCTGGTCTCTATTGTCACACAGCAATATTCTAGAAATGTCAAGTATTCAAAGGACCACAATCTTAATTGACAGTTATCCATTGCCGGCAATCTTTAAGGTAGGTCGCTCCCATCCCGAATGGGATCATGTACGGTGGACTTTTAAGGTCAGCAAACAATACATGTTATAACGTCTTTTGTGCAATTTGTCATTTCTTTTACCGTATCCCAAACGTTGCAATAAATTCGGACATCTTTCTTTACAATAGCTTCGAGACTGGTTTCGTTATTGAAATACAGGCTGACAATGAACTCCTGAAGCGTTTTCTTATTACCAGTGTGTTAAGGTTCAGAAGCGCACGAATAATTTTATTTTGCTGTGTATGAAATGTCAATACGTTTTTTTTATTAAATTTACAACCTGGCAAACTTTTGTATACAGGCTTACGTCAATTCCAAACTGAACGTGAAGGTAAATTGCCGCAATTCGAACTGCAAATACAAATTTGTACTTCGAAGCTAAGAAGGTTAATTTGACAATAGATGATATTTGCACTTGAATGAAAAAAGCGCGGGCGGTTTGAAAATAGAAAAAAATTGGAGCGCATTGCTGGCACGTGAAACAGCTGGTATTTTTTTTTATTTCGGCCAAATCAATGCATAGATTTTAAATCTACCGTTAAAAATACAGCTTAGATAAAAAAACTTACATAAAAATGCAGAAAAAGACCACGGTTCTTACTTAATATATTTCTTACTCATAACGGACAGTGAATAAAGGCCCACTGATTAAAAGTCGTTAAAAGTTAATTCATCATTAATTGGTACCTGAAAGAAAATATTAGGATATATGATAATTTATGATTAACCTAAAATCTGCCTCCCTATTTTTAAGCTATTGCATAGCTTCTATCGCGGGCCTTGAGCGTGGAGACCGAATCCAGAAATTCCGTAACGAAAATAACCTAACACTTTCAAAATTTAAACACATTCGAATATAGAACAGTTCCAAATTCAAAATTGCCGGGAAATATGGAAACGACAGAACTTCAAAGGCGTGCCTAGTACGTAAGCAGCTGTTTGTGAGAAAGTATATACGTGTATTGCATAAGTTGATAAAAAATGATATGCAATAGCTTTACCGCGGCAGTCCCCGAGTGCCACACCTAAGCAATTTTTTTGTAATACTACACGGGTGGCAAACAAGCACGCGGTCCGCCTGATGGTAAGCGGTGACCGCCGCCTATGGAGGCTGGCGACACCTTTTCACACCCTTCTTGAAGAACTCCAGTTAGTAGTGACACTGCTAAGCCCACCAGTATTTCCTTCTACTAAAAATGGCAGCTTCCATTAAAATACTAATTTGTATTTGATTGAAGATTTTCTACCCGAAAGCACAGGTTCTGTCTAGAAAAACGCCAGTGTGATATGTGGCGAAAATTTTTTAAAAACATTCAGACGTAACTCGGGGGTCAGTTTATAGTGATGTGCCTACAATATGTGTACTTTTTTTAAGCGTTTGACGCATCTGCCGCCCCTATCTGCATCGCAGTAATTACGTTACGCACATCAATAAAGACACCTAAGTATTTCGACTATCCTACATGGGGGCGCCGCCATTTTTTGTCTATACGCAACAATACATAATCGTCAGCAGTATCCCAATGAACGAATCAATACGAGTTGCAATCGGGTAGGTATACGACTTTCAAACACGACTATGACAACCTACGTCTTAGAATTTCTTCTCAAAACGCAGGTTTCCTTTCGACTTTCTTCTTTATCCTAAAGCTCGTGTGATTCATAACTTTATTTAAGATCAGAGAAACACTAAGGCAAAATTTTTAATGTATCTGTATCGAAATTAAAGAAACTTAGTTACTCCTTATTACATCAGCTATCTGCCAGTGAAAGTCCCGTCAAAATCGATCAAGCCGTTTCGGAGATTAGCCGGAACAAACAAACCAGACAGAAAGGCAGACAAAAATTTAAAAAAAATGCATTTAGTAAAATCCTGTTTTATTTTTCTTGTATAGATGACGAGTCCATTGCCATGCTTGAGAGTAATGTTTATTGTATTCCTACTTCTTATTTTTATTATTTTTATTGACATTTCCAGGTAGAGCTGTCCATATTTGGCCCTTATGGATGACAAATTTTCCGACCACTGCTATAGAAAATCGTTACAAGATTGGTAATTCAGTACATGAGGTACTGTTTCGAACATGTATTGTGTCGGTGTCAACGGTTACTGCAAACAAAAATACATAGTTGATAATTGTACTGTTTTATTGTACGTTGAACAATGTGATAGATTATCGCACTGTTCCACGCATAGATTGCAAGTTCGAATCCCGACTGTACCAATGTGTTTTTCTCAACTTAAGTACAGTGATTAGTCACACCACGAACTTTACGGTGAAGGAAAACATCGAGAGAAAACCTGCACATTATGTTTGAGAAGAATTCAAATGCGTATGTATAGCCGTGCTTGAGTAACGGAGATGGACTCGCCATCTGTCACGTTGGCACCTAATATACCTCTGGCGGAAAGTGGGTGTGTGGGTATTACCTAAACACCTCTGCCTACCCCTTCGGTTACCCTTGTGGGAAGGCGTGAGGATATAATCTATACAAATAATTAAAATCCGAGTGTCTGTTTGTAATATAAAAATAACCACTTTTTACTAAATGCATATGAATGTATACACGGTACCAAATTTTTTTTATTCTCTGTCTGTCTGTCTGTTAATTTCGGCTAATCTCTGAAACGGCTGGACCGATTTTGACGAGACTTCCACTGGGATATAGGAGCTGATGATAAAGGGAGTAACTTTAATATATAGGCTACTTTAATATTAGAAACTAAACAGTAATTTTTTTGTTAATATCCACGCGGACGAAGTCGCGGGCACAACAGGGCTAATAATAATAATCCATCAACAACAAAAGTTAATGGTTATTTAAAAACACATGTTACCAAACGCTGCTTCCAATAAATCTATTCATTCATTCAATTATAACACATTGATTAATTATGGATATCGGATTCGATACACCGTCTATACTGTAACCGAACGAAATCAATATAACGTTTTTGAACCTTACACACCTGTTACTACAGAGGTATATGTAGGTGTTTCATGACATATTAAAGTTAAATAAAGCTGACGTCATAAATGGTCAAAGGGGTAGGCAGAGGTGTATAGGTAGTACCCACACACCCACTTTCCGCCAGAGATATATGTAAGGTGCCAACGTGACAGATGGCGAGTCCGTCGCCGTTACTCAAGTACGACTATACATACGCCTTTGAATTGCTACTCAGACGTATGCAGGTCTCCTCTCGATGTTTTCCTTCACCGTGTAGCTCATGGTGTGACTAAACTTAAGTTCAGAAAAACTCATTGCTACATTCGGCATTCGAACTTGCGATCTTAGTGTCGCAGGCAACTACTCGCACTACTCAGCCACCACGGCTCTTTGATTGACCTTATTTTATTTGTTTTGATACCAGTAAGTTGGTTGACAGCCGTTGTGGCTGTGCGGTTGTGTGGTTGAATTCAACACAAAAAATAATAAATGCCTGGGACAATTCCACCCAAATTGTCATAGTCCGAAATTAAGCAAAGCTTGTGTTATGGTAACTAGACAACGATATATATAGGTATATACTTATATAGATAGACTAGTGGTCCCGCCCAGCTTCGCTCGGGTGGAAAAAAAAGATGGTGGCGCCACCTATCGGGTCCAATAGTGAATCTAAACCATTCCCAGATCCCCTTGAACACACACAAAAAATTTCATTAAAATCGGTCCAGGCGTTTAGGAGGAGTTCAGTGACATACACACTCACAGAAGAATTATATACTTAAATACATACTACATAAATAAATAAGTACCTTGGGGCAATTCCACCCAAATTGTCATAGTCGGGAATTAAGCAAAGCTTGTGTTATTGTAACTAGACAACGATATAATTCTTCTGAACGTATGTGTGTCATCTCCTCTTAAACGGCTGGACCGATTTGGATGTAAATTTGTCTATATATTTGAGTGGGTCTCAGAACGGTTTCAAAATATAATTGGACCCAGTAGATGGCGATACTGTTACGTTTCAGTAGGTATATTTTCTCAAGCGAAGCTGGGCGGGACAGCTAATATATTTTAATTAATATTCCTTCGGGATATTTACAATCATCGCCTGCCATCAAATATTGTGCGCAAATTGTTATCTTTGATCTGACACGCGCTGCGAATATTGCGCGTGCGCTGCAATTACAACTGTTTGTGTTTCCCTAAATATTTGTTGTCATAGCGACTAGATGTCAGATATTATGTGATTTATTATGCCATTGTATTGAATAGCAGTTGGATATTACAAAGATTAATTAAATAGCTGTATTTGACGAGTTGCAGAAAGCACAATGTTTTTGAATGCACATTTATTGTCTTGCAGATTTTCCAATAGATGGCGGTGTAACTAATTTTTTTCTGAGATTTACGCGTTCCAAAAACAAACTCGGCTTTTTAAAATAATTGCATAGATAAAAAATCTGCAAACGTAATGCATACCCCAACATTGTACCCTACAAAGGGGTGGTTTATGTCAATATTAATAACACAACATACCCTTTGTTTCAAAGCCACATAATTCAATTTACCATATGTCGTAAATTAAAAAATTAAGATGACATATGTAATCGTTTAAAAGCTCATCAGCGGCGCGTGCGCAGTTTACGGGGCCAATATTGTCCGCTTCGTAATTATGATGGACTATGGGACACCATGCATGTATGAAGGGTTAGACACGTGCTTCTCAATGCAATCTCTTCGGATAAGCAATAAAAAGAAAAATAAATTCTAACCGGCCATGCTTATACAATATCAGAGATATCACTAGTTATCGATTTATAGAGGGTGCGAAGGAATGAGCGAGCGTTTCTGTTATCCCATTATAAGACAATTTTAATGTTTAACCATTTCTTTGCCTTTTACAAAACGTGTTTCAAAATTGTAGCTGAGTCCTGCGAATTCGCTCTCGTTAATTTTGATCATACATTTAATATAATATAATAATATATATATATATATATATTATTATAATAATATATCCTCACGCCTTCCCACAAGGGTCCCCGAAGAGGTAGGCAGAGGTGTATAGGTAATACCCGCACACCCACTTTCCGCCAGAGGTATATTAGGTGCCAACGTGACAGATGGCGATTCCATCGCCGTTACTCTAGCACGACTATACATACGCCTTTGAATTTCTTCTCAGACGTATGCAGGTTTCCTCTCGATGTTTTCCTTCACCGTAAAGCTCGTGGTGTGACTAATCACTGTACTTGAGTTCAGAAAAACTCATTGGTACAGTCGGGATTCGAACTTGCGACCTTTGCGTCGCAGGCAACTGCTCGAACCACTCGGCCACCACGGCTCTCTCATTCACGGATCATACATTTAAATCCTATTAATATTATAAAAGCGATTTTTTCGACCTATGTAAGGGTAGTGGTTACTCAATCAGAACGGCTGAAGGATATTTAATGAAATTTGACACAGATATAGATTCTTAAAATTTACATAAATCTTAATATATATAAATTACGTGTCACGTTGTTTGTCCACGATGGACTCATAAACTACTTAACCGATTTCAATAAAATTTGCACACCGTGTGCAGTCTGATCCAACTTAAAAGATAGGATAGCTTACATCACAATTGGACCCGATATGTGGCGTTCGTGTTTCAGGAAATTTTACTTTTTCACCCGGGCGAAGCTGGGCGAGACAACTAGTTGTGTTATATATCTCTATATATGTACATTGATGTTACAAACATACACGTCAATTTTGTTTATAAGTATATTTAACACGACCCGATCTCGGAAAGGAACAGTTCAATTATTCATGAAATACAGTGTTCGGTTCTGTTCTGTCCCACTGAATTTTTTAATGGTCAAATTGATCGTTGCTTTTGTAGTTCACACATGCGCAGTGGCTACACGTGCTGAAAAGATCAAAAGCGCTGAATTAATAACATCGACCGCACTCTTCTAGACTTCTCGTCATACATCTTCTCAATATAAGAACCATCAAATCAAATCAAATCAAAATCTTTTTATTCCACATAGGCCCAGGTGGGCACTTATAAAACGTCGAAAAAGAAGCACGGTTCGGGTTGGTCGCTTCCATGGAGAAGAACCGGCAAGAAAACTAATAATATATATATATATATATATATAAAACGAAAAATTTTATATTATATATATATTATTGAATATAAGAACCGCAGTGACCGAGGCGCTCGAGTCGCCACAACACAAAGAAGTTTGAATCCCGACTGTACCAATCAGTTTTTCTTTACTTAAGAACAGTGGTTACACACACCACGAGCTTTACGGTGAAGGAAAACATCTTGAATAAACCTGCATACGTCTGAAAAGCAATTCAAAGGTGTATGTATAGTCGTGCTTGAGTAACGGCGATGGACTCGCCATCTGTCACCTAAAATACATCTCTGGCGGAAAGTGGGTGTATCGGTATTACCTATACACCTCTGCCTACCCCTTCGGGGACCCTTGTGGGAATGGGTGAGGATAGAGTGTACCGTATTCGTGGTATGGTATTGTCAAGATATAATGTTTTATATACTATTTTTGTTTGCGTTTGTGACGTCGCGTGATACCTTGATATAGGTCACGGGCCGCGGGCGCCTTAGGGCTGCCCACGCAATAATTGGATGGATATGAATTCTCTAAGTATGTTTCAGCCCGCTTGTCATGAAAAGTCTAAATTAGCCTTTTAAAACCAGGGTGAGCTTCAATACCCCATGATCCTGAAGCTTCAATCAAATTAAGATAGGAATGTATTGATGAGAGAAAAGCCGCCACCATGGCTTTAACACGAACATATGCAAGTTTCCTCTCGATGTTTTCACCTTCATCGTAAAGCTCGTGGTGTCACTAACCAATGGACGTTAAGTTTAGAAAAGCTCATAGCTAAAAGAGAAGAAAGAGAAAAGCTAAAGAAATAAAAACATATCGTGAGAATAGTAAGTAATTACTTTTTATGCATTTTCCAAATCTTATTAATATTATAAAGGCGAAAGCTTGTAAGTTTGGATGTTTGTTGCACTCCCACGGCAAAACGGCTAAGCCGATTTGACTGAAAGTCGAAATGGTGATAGCGTATACCCAGGATTAAGACCTAGGCTCCATTTGAATCCCGAAAAATTCAAAGTTCTAATATTACAAAGTATGTTGCTCTTTCACGACATACCGCCTAAAGCGATTCTGGAAATACAAAAGCTACTTTTCGAACTCCAAGCGGGCGAAGCCGCAGGCATAAGCTAGTATAACATAGGTAGCAACCTGTGTCCGCTTATTTTAACCGCCCGTCGCAGTTTTGGGACACTTAATTTATATTAAAGACGACCGTTATACTTCTCACGTTCTAATAGGAGATATTCCGACCATTGGATAAGTTAATTAGTTAGGGGTGTGGGTGACATCCGTTTCGTTTGAAGATGCTTGCGTGTCGATCCAAAAAGACAATTGTTACTTCCTAGCGCACAATTATATTAAATAAAAAAATAATTGTGTGACGGCCGCCTGGTCTGGTCAAAGATTCTGACCCGACTTCGATTCCCGCTGAGTGCAGATATATATATATATATATATATTTTTTTTTATACAACAGGAGTGGCAAACAAGCATACGGCCCACCTGATAGAAAACGGCCGCTTACCGCAGCCTATTTACGCTTACAATACCGAAGTATCACTTGCGCGTTGCCACTCTGTGCTTGGAGAGTTATACTGTGTTGGCAGCAGAGGGATTAGTCCCATTATGCTGCCAACAACAATATAACAATCCTCCCCCCTCCCCAAGGAGCTCATTACTGGAAACCTTATTCACCGCGTAGGAACACAACACAAAAAATTGTGTTATTTGGCTTCGGACTTCTATAAGGTGGAGGTCCTGCCCCAGTCGGGCAGCTCTGAATTAGAACGGAAAACCTATATTAATCTGTTGACCACGAATATTAGTACCATAGTCTTGGATGTACTAGGTCTATATCTATCTATCTATATAAGTATGTGAGGACTGGAACGTCAAGAGTACTCGAACCCGACGAGCATGTACGAGACTGATGAATGTGGAAGCGAAAGAGGCATGTAAGTCTAGAGAGAACTGGCGCTCTATACTCTCTGTCTACCACGTTAGGGATTTAGCGTGATGATATATAACTATGTATACCGTTGTCTAGCTCCCATATTACAAGCTTTGCTTATTTTAGGACTAGATCTATTTATGTGAATTGTCTCAAGGTATTTATTGTAGTCCATAATTTTTTTTTTTTTTTTTTTGTATGTTGTCTCGTAGCGTGAGTTCCGGGAACTTTTGCTACTTAACCGGACAAAGGCGAGACCTAGGCCTCCAGCCAGGCACTTTAATACTAAGCAACACAGCTAAGGGCACCCCCTGTGGGGTACGGACCTCGGCTTAGGGCGTTGCTGGTTCGCGAGCAAGGGAGCTGGGCTGGTCTGGTATATTTATTATTATTTGGTTATTAGGGGCAGGGGTTTTGCGCTACTGGCTCGGCTCGGGCCGGCACTTGCGAGAGTCTGGGGGGAGCGTTACGGCTTATTCGCGTCGAGCCTCGCCGGCGAGGACGGAACAGTGGTCGGTTTTGTGTCGTGTGGTTTGTGTGTCGTCGGGCGTCCTGGAGGACCGTTATGTCGTCATCCGGTTCGATGACGGCATGTTTTGGGCGCCTTATTTTTGATATAAGGGAGGGAGTGTATCGGGCGGCCGATACTACGAGGGGGTTGGGATGTTTTTCAGCAGAATCGAAATGACGTTTCGACAGTTTCTTCATGAACTGTTTGATTGTGGGGTTTTTTAGGTCAACGTGAAGTTGACTGTTTCTCATGTACCACGGGGCACCTGTGGCTCTCCGGAGGAACCGGCTTTGGAGCACTTGAAGGGGGTGGAGTACAGACTTTTTGGATTGTGCGAACACAACACACGCGTAAGTCATGATCGGTCTGATGCACATCAAGTAAATCCTCACCTTGGATTTCAATGAGAGTTTACTCTTTGAATTTAGCATACAATGAAGTTTACCTAGCGCGAAAGCAGCTCGCGCGCGTACCGCTTTTGCGTGGTGACGGAAGGTAAGCTTACGATCGAGTGTCACTCCCAGGTATTTGGCCTTGTCTTCCCATGGAATGGGATTGCCGAAGAGCTTTATGGGATTGGTCCGGAGGGCATACTTGCCTTTCCAAAAGAGGACAGCTGCGCTTTTTGAGGGGTTCACTTCAATTCTCCATTTCCGGAACCATCGCCCTAGGGCGTCGGCCGCGGTCTGGAGGTTGTCGCGAATCGCCTCGGGGGTTAAGCCCCTGCAGTAAATGGCCGTGTCGTCGGCGAACAGTGCGCTTTTGACATTTCTTAAGGGGGGGAAATCGCTCGTATATAGCGTGAAAAGAAGAGGGGAGAGCACCGAGCCTTGCGGGACTCCTGCTCGTATGGGACGAGGGGAAGAGAGTGTGCCCTCCACTCTGTAGCGGAAGGAACGATTCGACAAAAAGTCCCGTACTATGCGTACGAGACGGTCCGGCACGCCCAGCTGGTACAGCTTGTATATTAAGCCGTTGTGCCAGACCTTGTCGAATGCCTTCGCCACGTCGAAGAGGAGCATACCCGTGGGATATCCGCGTTGGAAGCCGCTACTGACGTCTTCCACAATACGGTGGACTTGTTGGACACACGAGTGTTTGGTTCGAAAACCGAATTGTTCGTCTGGAATGACTTTTTCAGAGTCAGCAAAACTCTTTAATCTACTATAAACAAGTCTCTCGTATATTTTGCCGAGAACGGTGAGGAGACTGATAGGGCGGTAACTGGAGGCTTCGGTCTTGGGTTTCCCCGGCTTAGGAATACCTATGACCGTCGCACTTTTCCAGGATTGGGGGAACAAGTTGTTGCTCAGTGCTGCATTGAAGATGGCAGTGAGCAAAACTATCAGATAGGGGGAGAAGAGTTTAATGACTCTATTAGGGATACCGTCGGGGCCAGGGGCTTTCCTAGGGTGGAGACCATCGATCGCCTTCCGGACTTCATCGACCGTGATTGGGGTTATGGGGTGGTCCGGGTGTTCGGAGGACGGGTTGGACAGTTTGCTTTCGACCTCGGCGTCCACCTGCTCGAGGTGGAGCTGGTCTACCGGCAGGGAGCTGGGCGTACATTGGGCCTCGAGACTGTCGGCCAGGCACTCGGACTTCTCGTCGTCGTCAAAGGCGGGCCTTTGATTCGGACGATGGAGAGGAGGCATGGGCGCGGTGAGGTCTGATTTGAGTTTACGCTGGAGTTGCCAGAAGGCCAAGTGACTTGGTTCAAGTTCCCCTAGGAACTTGTTCCAGCGAGCGTCTCGCAGGTCATTCATGCGGTATCTCAGCTTGCGCTGGAGTGACCTCAGGAAGATGCGGTTCGCTTCAGTCGGTTGAGCTCGATGGGCTCGGAGGGCGGCATTCTTTTCCGTCACCAATTCACGCACGTCATCTGGAAGTTTCCAGCGATGGTCTTCCATCACCGGAACTTGTCGCGTGCAGGAGTCCACGACTGACTGTACGTGAGCAGTGAGGGAATCGATCGCCTTTTGGGTGTCGGCTGCCGACTCTAATAGGGGCGGGATGCTATCTAAGTGAACAGATGAAGGGGACTTGAGGAGTTCCTCTAGTTTCCTCCAGTCTGTTATCTTTTTTTGAGGTAGGGGGCGACCTGAGTCAGAGGGACCTAATCGGGGGGAGAGCGCTAGAGTTACAGGTCTGTGATCTGAGTCTAGTTTGTCGTGGGACCTCATTGAGTGCAAACGAAGGTTCACATTCTTGAGGATCACGATGTCAAGTACGTCCGGTCGGTGGTTAATATTTGTAGGGTAGTGGGTGGGGTGCATGGGTGCAATGACGTCGAATTGAAGGAGCCCACTGAGGTCCTCCAACTGACGTCCCCTGTTATTTCGCGAGCGGCTGTTCCAAGCATCGCTCTTGGCGTTCAGGTCACCCGCAATAATAACCGAGCTACTTAGGTTAGTAAGGGCCTTGATATCATTTTTGATATCTGCCGTTGTATTGACGGGGGAGCAATAGGCTGAGACTATCGTGATCGACTGATGGCCGGTCAATCCTATTCGACAGATCGAGGTCTCAATGTGGGAGAGGGTTGGAGGTTGTATGGGTATGCAGTGCAAACACTTCCTGTAATAAATCAAAGTGCCGCCGAGGCGGGAGCGATGCCTGTCGTTGCGAACCACGTTGTAGTTCGCAATTTTAGGGTCTCGCTGTGACGGTTTCAGAAAGGTTTCTTGCACTAAAAAGATATCTAAATTATTATCGCGGAGGAACGCGGCGATCTCTTCCCTTTGGCTACTAATGCCATTAGCATTAAAATAGCCAATTAAGAGGGATCGGGGTTTCGTTCTGCTGTTTTGGTGTGAATCCATTATTGATTCGCGGAGAAGGAGGCAAGGGACTCGGTTACATCGGCATAGTCGCCGAACAATTGGAGGAGGGCAATAGGGTCCTTGCGGACGGCCCTTAAGCTACGGGCCATTTCGTTGACCCTGAATATATTGACCGACGCGAATAGTTCCACCAGGAACGCCATGTTGGCGGAGGTGTCGTTCGCGGAGGAAGAGGTAAGAGGGGGGGGAGGGGCCTTGACCGCTTGAGGTGTACGCGGAGGCGTAGCTACCTGGGGTCGGGGCTGTTGTGGGAGGGACAGCAGAGATGGTATCTGCTGTGAAACGGGGGGGGACGCTTTTGGAAGCGGTGGGAAGTCCCTCGGCGGGAGTACCTTCCATGGAGAAGGGCGGCTTGGGGCGGGTTGAGAGGGGGGAGCGTTCCGCAATTCGCGGGCCGCTGCCCTCTTAACTAAGACGGGTCTTGGTTTTGGGGCTTTGGGACAGCCCCTGTAGTTGGCCGGGTGGCCGGATTGCCCGCAGAGCACGCAACTCGGTGGTGAGTCGGCGAGCGTGCGGTCCTTCGGGCGAGTGCAGTCACTCGTCCCGTGATTACCCAGGCACTTGACGCACCTGGGTTTTGCGCTGCAGTTGCGCGACGCGTGGCCGTAAAATTGGCAGTTGTGACACTGCGCAATTGGGCCGCCTCTGTGTGGGGTTTCTACCCTTATGCCAGACAGGTGGCATATGGTACGAATGTTAAATACGGCTTTGCCGTTGGGGGAGTTTTCGCACACGGCGAGGACCATATTGAAGGCCTCTCCGGCGTTCTGTCGGTGCATACGGTGTACCTCTTTCACCGGGATTTGTTGAATGATGAGGTCGTTTTTGATCGACTCGGTGTCGATCTCTTTGGGGACGCCGCGGATGACGACCCTGAGCAAGCGGTCCTCTGGCAGGTCATAGGTGTGGATAGCCACACCTCTTGCCGTCAGAAGCTTTGTGAAAGCCCGGAACTCCGTGGAGTTGGGCAGGTGAACTTTAATGCCAACGGCGGTGGTCGTGGCTCGGGTAAAATTGATGCGGCTGGTTTGGCACCAGCCGGAGATTTCTGTCCACTTGTCTTTGTTGTGGACGATGACAGGGGGGCAGGCTCGCTCCTTCCTCGGCTGAGTGGAGGAAGGGCGCGTGGGTCGTGGGGCCGGGGTGAACCGCTTAGCCTGAGTGGCTTCGTCGGTTTCCTGTGAGGCGAGAGGGGCGGGGGTGGGGGCCGGGGGGGACTGTGCGGAGGGCTCTGGCACAGTCCGGGGGGCCTTGGTTGGGGGGAAGGGGAGGGCGAAGCCTCCTTCTTCTTATTGGCGCGCCTGGCGCGCTTTTTTGAGCCCGTCACGGGCGTTAGTCCATTAACGTCACGTTCTAGTTTTAGTTGTAATGCTATACAGTTTAGTTTATATGTTTGCCGATAGATGGCGCCCCTTTTCGTTACTTGTCTAAATCACCAACAAATAAGTGAGGACATAAACTCGATATATTATTAATCGATATACTGAGCAGTAGGTAACCACTTGCCATCAGGCTCTTATATGCCCCCATATTTAATTTTAAAACAAAATTGAATAATGGCGTTTTAAGTACTGGACATCCCGACTGTACCAATGAGTTTTTCTGAGCTTAAGTACGGTGATTAGTCACACCACGAGCTTTACGGTGAAGGAAAACATCAAAAGGAAACCTGCATACGTCTGAGAAGAAATTCAAAGGCGTATGTATAGTCGTGCTTGAGTAACGGCGATGGACTCGCCATCTGTCACGTTGGCACCTAATATACCTCTGGCGGAAAGTGGGTGTGTGGGTATTTCCTATACACCACTGCCTACCCCTTCGGGGACCCTTGTGGGAAGGCGTGAGGATATTACATATAAAATTTCAATTTCAGTTGATGAATGAGTGGTTACTTAAACAATTTTTAAAATTTTTAGTTTACTTTAAAAAGTTTGTTTTAATTATTTTGCGAACAAGTGAATTACCTATTTGTTCTTAAGTCATTGATGGAGAAGATACTCGTACTTATGTCAATTTCAGTTAAAGCCTTCCATTTTGTACAAATATGAGTCCGTATCTAACTAAATCCAACAAACGATCATGTGGAATTGTTAACCTCAATTTATCTAAGTCGGTTAAAACAAACAAAGACAATATTTGTAAAAGCCATTACGAACCCGACAATTTTGCCTCCCTATCAATTGGCGTAATGATAAAATGACAATAATAATTATTCGTGCGTGTGCGCATGTCTCTTGCGACTAAAGTGCCGTAATTTATACATTGCGGCTACAAGCTTGTTGTATATTACAAGAAGATTGCAAGTTCGAATCCCGACTTTAGCAATGTGTTTTTCTGAACTTAAGTACAGTGATTAGTCACACCACGAGCTTTACGGTGAAGGAAAACATCGAGAGGAAACCTGCATACGTTTAAGGAGAAATTCAAAAAGGCGTATGTGTGTAGTAGTGCTTTTAGCTATGTTTGCTTAGAACCTAAGAAATACCTGTCTGGCGGCTTTTCGGTCTCGCCATTGTTTGGTTAGTACCCGAGACTTATAGTAAGAATGACAATTAAAAAAAACTGAATGTTCGAGAAAACATCGAGAGGAAACCTGCATACGTCTGAGAAGAAATTCAAAGACGTATGTATAGTCGTGCTTGAGTAACGGCGATGGACTCGCCATCTGTCATGTTGGCACCTAATATACCTCTGGCGGAAAGTGGGTGTGTGGGTATTACCTATACACCTCTGCCTACCCCTTCGGGGACCCTTGTGGGAAGGTGTGAGGAATGTTCGTTACTACGGTATGCACACATATGTATGTATACAATATTATAAGCCAGCAATGTACTTGGCCACATTTTTAATTCTCCTTTCAAAACCCAATTCACAACACCTATTCATTATAATGTAGTTATTGAGTGTATTGAGTGTTAGTAAATGATTTCTCACATTGTTCATCGGTTTATATTGTCGGCGTGGAGCGAGGATGCGGGTGACAGATGTATCTTTAATATCAACTAACTGAAGCCCTTGGCTTTACCCGCGTTAAATGATATTAATCCTAAATGCGAAAGTTTGTAAAGATGTCTGTTCTGTCTGTCCGCATTCACGCAAACATTTTGGCCCTGAGATAGATAATTAGCTGGATTTTATGAAATAAAATATATGTAATTCAATTAGAAATTCAAAGGCGTATATATAGTCGTGCTGGAGTAACGGCGATGGACTCGCCATCTGTCACGTTGGCACCTAATATACCTCTGGCGGAAAGTGGGTGTGTGGGTATTACCTATACACCTCTGCCTACCCCTTCGGGGACCCTTGTGGGAAGGCGTGAGTTTATATATATATATATATATATATATATATATATATATATATATATAAATATATGTATGTGTTATTTCACAAAGAACATCCAGAAGAAAGAAAGAAGAAAAACTATTTATTTCAGGTGTGCCAATAAAAAAATACCCCGATTATCTTTTTTACTAAAATGTTAATAATATTGAATACTGTAAACACTCGGAGTTGTGAGAAGAAAAATAGTAGTTAAAAAAAACTAAAAAACACGCTTTTTATAGAAAACCGAACTAAAAATAGAAAATAAATTTCGATAATATCTTAAAAAGCGTGGGGTGCATGGTGTCAATAATTTCGGTAATATCTTAAAAAGCACCCCACGCTTTTTAAGATATTATCGAAATTTATTTTCTATTTTTTAGTTCGGTTTTCTATAAAAAGCGTGTTTTTTAGTTTTATTTAACTATTATTTATTTTCTACTTTTTAGTTATTAGTGTATTGTCATCGGTCCTCGATAAGTCTACAAAGTTTGAACGAAATCTGGCCGTTTAAAGTGGGTCAAAATCGAGCTCAAAGAAGTCGGTTACATACATACGGGTGAAGCTAATATAAAGCGTGTAAAAATCAAAATGTAAGTGCGATTTTAAAAAAATGGAATTCCTTTTTCAAACACATCCGATACACAAAATGGCGCAGATGCATATTCAACCCTTTCAAAAACCACCGGTCATTTTCGTCCCAATCACATATTTTAGTACGCGTGCCTTTTGTTAATCGTTTAAATTATTTATCGCGGTAACAATAAGCGCTTTTTTATACCGTTGACCATTGTAACGATACCACACGAGCAAGTATTAAGTGCAGCCTAATTATTTTGTTAAGATAATGGTATATGTTATGGCAGCCAACAATGGCGTGCGTGGTTAGGAATGAGTTGGGGTTATTATGACCCCATGTATTGTGTTTTGAGTCCATAGCCACAGGGTTAAATCTTGATGGATAACGATGTTACATTAAAATGTTTTGATTCAAAGAATGAGAAATCTGATTTTATGGAAAAAACTTTGTCTAGTTGTAACTTAACATCTAGGCTAGAATATGCTAACAACATGTTATACACGTTTGTGCGTGCCCACTCTTTTTAGACGACCATATAATTATTATTATATAAAATAAGGGGTAGGCAGAGGTTTATAGGTAGTACCCACACACGTGCCAACGTGACAGAGGGCGAGTCCATCGCCGCTACTCAAGCACGACTATACATACGCCTTTGAGTTGCTTCTCAGACGTATGCAGGTTTCCTCTGCATGTTTTCTTTCACCGTTAAGCACGTGGTGTGACTAATCACTTATACTTAAGTTCAAAAAAACTCATTGGACAGTCGGGATTCGAACTTGCGATCTTTGTGTCGCTACTCGTACCACTCGGCCACCACGGCTCTGTCTCCACTATATATATATATATATATATATATATATATATATATATATATATATATAAATATAATTATATAAAATAGCTGTCCCGCCCAGCTTCACTTGAGTGAAAATGGTAAACTTTCTGAAACACGATCGCAGCGCCACCTATCGGGTCCAATTGTAATGTAAGCTATCCTATCTTTTAAGTTGGGTCAAACTGCATACGGTGTAAAAATTTGATTGAAATCGGTTAAGTAGTTTAGGAGTCCATCGCGGACAAACAACGTGACACGTAATTTATATATATATTAAGATGAAAAATAAAGGAGATAAATAGTAGGTATGTAAGTACATAACAAAATGTAACCCACGTGTTCTTTACTCATAAACCGCTGACCATAAACCATTAAGGGACATAGAAGCTACGAAACCGTAATTTTACAGTCAAACTTCCAAGTCGTAAATTTGTAAGTGAAATCGATACCTCTTGCATTATTCGGTAGCGTAATGTATTCACCGATTGATAAACAAAACAACTCATAAAGTGAAATTAATCGACCATTCAGGGAAACCGCGAACGTTATGCGCGTGACACACTGACGGACGCACGTACTGTACGCACATAAAACGATAATTTTATATGCAAATTTACTTTAATCTTAAGTGGGATCGGACTACCCACCGCGCTATGCAGGGTTAGGTACAATCACTCGCAAAAGTGGCTTAGATTTGTCTAAAAAAATTAACACATAATATAAGAAATCGAGAGCGGTGGCCAAGTGTTTCCAAGATTGCAAGTTCGAATCCCGACCGTACCAATGAGTTTTTTCTGAACTGTGATTAGTCACACTGCGAGATTTACGGTGAAGGAATACATCGAGAGGAAACTCAAAGACGTATGTATTGTAAATTCTTGCTTGAAAAACGGCGTCGGACTCACCATCACATTAGCACATCTAGCAAATTGAAAAGCTTTTGTTATATAAAAAACGCTGATACAAATGACCAAATAGCATAGTTTAAAAAAAAGTCTTTCTGAAAATAGGATACACATTTGATCGCGACTGTACCCGAACAGATGCAAGAGGTACAAGCTAATTAGAATGCAACAAGGGGTTAGCGCATGCGTAGCGTCACGCTAGACATTTCGCTGCCCATATTGACATATCGACTGTTCAAATTTGGAAACGGGTTTTGTTTTTAATGTTGGCACAATGGGATTTTAGCCGCCATCAAAAGAGGTTGGCGTTTACAATTCGCGAGTGTTTGGATTTGTAATCTACTATAATAATAAAATAATCAGAATTTTTTTTAAATAACCAATTTCGGATACAAAATAGATTTTGTTAGTGCGCCGATATGTTTATTTTTTTAACATTACACAAAAAAATTAAAATGTACTGAAGTACTTTTTACCAAACTAGCCTCGTTAAAAAAGGTAGCAGCATATAGCTAACCCTCCCAATAAAGAGTCCATCTAAAGCATTTTCTTATTTAAATTATTGTACTGTAGTTCCTGAGATAAGCGCGTTCAAACAAACAAACCCACTTTTTATAATATAAATAAAGATTCCGTTCGAAACAAATTGTTCAAATAACGAATACAAATTGAATGGAAGCCAATTTGTATTCGATATTCAAAAACCTCTGGCCTGGACAGTCGTCCACATATTTTTCACGCACCATTTGTCGTGGGCGACTGTACAATGTATTGTTTATTCATCGCTTGTACAATTGGGGTGGCCATGTCGGATGGGTTTGTAAAATTGTCATAATGACAGTTAAGTTATCGGCATAATAAAATGTCCATTTAAAAGAATTATTATGAGCTATCCAAGTACCCACATTATCTATGTTAAAAAAATAACTATATTCAGTCTAAGGCTAGCAATTACGTCCCCAAATTATTGTACGTATATGTTCTTATTTCAGAAAAACTTCTTATATCACTGTACTTGAGTTCTGAAAAACGTCTTAAATCACTGTACTTGAGTTCTGAAAAACGTCTTAAATCACTGTACTTGAGTTCTGAAAAACGTCTTAAATAACTGTACTTGAGTTCTGAAAAACGTCTTAAATCACTGTACTTGAGTTCTGAAAAACGTCTTAAATCACTGTACTTGAGTGCTGAAAAACGTCTTAAATCACTGTACTTGAGTTCTGAAAAACGTCTTAAATAACTGTACTTGAGTTCTGAAAAACGTCTTAAATCACTGTACTTGAGTTCTGAAAAACGTCTTAAATAACTGTACTTGAGTTCTGAAAAACGTCTTAAATCACTGTACTTGAGTTCTGAAAAACGTCTTAAATAACTGTACTTGAGTTCTGAAAAACGTCTTAAATCACTGTACTTGAGTTCTGAAAAACGTCTTAAATCACTGTACTTGAGTGCTGAAAAACGTCTTAAATCACTGTACTTGAGTTCTGAAAAACGTCTTAAATAACTGTACTTGAGTTCTGAAAAACGTCTTAAATCACTGTACTTGAGTTCTGAAAAACGTCTTAAATAACTGTACTTGAGTTCTGAAAAACGTCTTAAATCACTGTACTTGAGTTCTGAAAAACGTCTTAAATCACTGTACTTGAGTGCTGAAAAACGTCTTAAATCACTGTACTTGAGTTCTGAAAAACGTCTTAAATCACTGTACTTGAGTGCTGAAAAACGTCTTAAATCACTGTACTTGAGTTCTGAAAAACGTCTTAAATAACTGTACTTGGGTTCTGAAAAACGTCTTAAATCATTGTACTTACTTCAGGAAAACGTCTGAAATCACTGTACTTGAGTTCTGAAAAACGTCTTAAATCACTGTACTTGAGTTCTGAAAAACGTCTTAAATAACTGTACTTGAGTTCTGAAAAACGTCTTAAATCACTGTACTTGAGTTCTGAAAAACGTCTTAAATCACTGTACTTGAGTGCTGAAAAACGTCTTAAATCACTGTACTTGAGTTCTGAAAAACGTCTTAAATCACTGTACTTGAGTGCTGAAAAACGTCTTAAATCACTGTACTTGAGTTCTGAAAAACGTCTTAAATAACTGTACTTGGGTTCTGAAAAACGTCTTAAATCATTGTACTTACTTCAGGAAAACGTCTGAAATCACTGTACTTGAGTTCTGAAAAACGTCTTAAATCACTGTACTTGAGTTCTGAAAAACGTCTTAAATAACTGTACTTGGGTTCTGAAAAACGTCTTAAATCACTGTACTTGAGTGCTGAAAAACGTCTTAAATCACTGTACTTGAGTTCTGAAAAACGTCTTAAATAACTGTACTTGAGTTCTGAAAAACGTCTTAAATCACTGTACTTGAGTTCTGAAAAACGTCTTAAATAACTGTACTTGAGTTCTGAAAAACGTCTTAAATCACTGTACTTGAGTTCTGAAAAACGTCTTAAATCACTGTACTTGAGTTCTGAAAAACGTCTTAAATAACTGTACTTGAGTTCTGAAAAACGTCTTAAATCACTGTACTTGAGTTCTGAAAAACGTCTTAAATAACTGTACTTGAGTTCTGAAAAACGTCTTAAATCACTGTACTTGAGTTCTGAAAAACGTCTTAAATCACTGTACTTGAGTGCTGAAAAACGTCTTAAATCACTGTACTTGAGTTCTGAAAAACGTCTTAAATCACTGTACTTGAGTGCTGAAAAACGTCTTAAATCACTGTACTTGAGTTCTGAAAAACGTCTTAAATAACTGTACTTGGGTTCTGAAAAACGTCTTAAATCATTGTACTTACTTCAGGAAAACGTCTGAAATCACTGTGCTTGAGTTCTGAAAAACGTCTTAAATCACTGTACTTGAGTTCTGAAAAACGTCTTAAATAACTGTACTTGGGTTCTGAAAAACGTCTTAAATCACTGTACTTGAGTGCTGAAAAACGTCTTAAATCACTGTACTTGAGTTCTGAAAAACGTCTTAAATAACTGTACTTGAGTTCTGAAAAACGTCTTAAATCACTGTACTTGAGTTCTGAAAAACGTCTTAAATAACTGTACTTGAGTTCTGAAAAACGTCTTAAATCACTGTACTTGAGTTCTGAAAAACGTCTTAAATCACTGTACTTGAGTGCTGAAAAACGTCTTAAATCACTGTACTTGAGTTCTGAAAAACGTCTTAAATCACTGTACTTGAGTTCTGAAAAACGTCTTAAATCACTGTACTTGAGTTCTGAAAAACGTCTTAAATAACTGTACTTGAGTTCTGAAAAACGTCTTAAATCACTGTACTTGAGTTCTGAAAAACGTCTTAAATCACTGTACTTGAGTGCTGAAAAACGTCTTAAATCACTGTACTTGAGTTCTGAAAAACGTCTTAAATCACTGTACTTGAGTGCTGAAAAACGTCTTAAATCACTGTACTTGAGTTCTGAAAAACGTCTTAAATAACTGTACTTGGGTTCTGAAAAACGTCTTAAATCATTGTACTTACTTCAGGAAAACGTCTGAAATCACTGTGCTTGAGTTCTGAAAAACGTCTTAAATCACTGTACTTGAGTTCTGAAAAACGTCTTAAATAACTGTACTTGGGTTCTGAAAAACGTCTTAAATCACTGTACTTGAGTTCTGAAAAACGTCTTAAATCACTGTACTTGAGTGCTGAAAAACGTCTTAAATCACTGTACTTGAGTTCTGAAAAACGTCTTAAATAACTGTACTTGGGTTCTGAAAAACGTCTTAAATCATTGTACTTACTTCAGGAAAACGTCTGAAATCACTGTGCTTGAGTTCTGAAAAACGTCTTAAATCACTGTACTTGAGTTCTGAAAAACGTCTTAAATAACTGTACTTGGGTTCTGAAAAACGTCTTAAATCACTGTACTTGAGTGCTGAAAAACGTCTTAAATCACTGTACTTGAGTTCTGAAAAACGTCTTAAATAACTGTACTTGAGTTCTGAAAAACGTCTTAAATCACTGTACTTGAGTTCTGAAAAACGTCTTAAATAACTGTACTTGAGTTCTGAAAAACGTCTTAAATCACTGTACTTGAGTTCTGAAAAACGTCTTAAATCACTGTACTTGAGTGCTGAAAAACGTCTTAAATCACTGTACTTGAGTTCTGAAAAACGTCTTAAATCACTGTACTTGAGTTCTGAAAAACGTCTTAAATCACTGTACTTGAGTTCTGAAAAACGTCTTAAATAACTGTACTTGAGTTCTGAAAAACGTCTTAAATCACTGTACTTGAGTTCTGAAAAACGTCTTAAATCACTGTACTTGAGTGCTGAAAAACGTCTTAAATCACTGTACTTGAGTTCTGAAAAACGTCTTAAATCACTGTACTTGAGTGCTGAAAAACGTCTTAAATCACTGTACTTGAGTTCTGAAAAACGTCTTAAATAACTGTACTTGGGTTCTGAAAAACGTCTTAAATCATTGTACTTACTTCAGGAAAACGTCTGAAATCACTGTGCTTGAGTTCTGAAAAACGTCTTAAATCACTGTACTTGAGTTCTGAAAAACGTCTTAAATAACTGTACTTGGGTTCTGAAAAACGTCTTAAATCACTGTACTTGAGTGCTGAAAAACGTCTTAAATCACTGTACTTGAGTTCTGAAAAACGTCTTAAATAACTGTACTTGAGTTCTGAAAAACGTCTTAAATCACTGTACTTGAGTTCTGAAAAACGTCTTAAATAACTGTACTTGAGTTCTGAAAAACGTCTTAAATCACTGTACTTGAGTTCTGAAAAACGTCTTAAATCACTGTACTTGAGTGCTGAAAAACGTCTTAAATCACTGTACTTGAGTTCTGAAAAACGTCTTAAATCACTGTACTTGAGTGCTGAAAAACGTCTTAAATCACTGTACTTGAGTTCTGAAAAACGTCTTAAATAACTGTACTTGGGTTCTGAAAAACGTCTTAAATCATTGTACTTACTTCAGGAAAACGTCTGAAATCACTGTACTTGAGTTCTGAAAAACGTCTTAAATCACTGTACTTGAGTTCTGAAAAACGTCTTAAATAACTGTACTTGGGTTCTGAAAAACGTCTTAAATCATTGTACTTACTTCAGGAAAACGTCTGAAATCACTGTACTTGAGTTCTGAAAAACGTCTTAAATAACTGTACTTGAGTTCTGAAAAACGTCTTAAATCACTGTACTTGAGTTCTGAAAAACGTCTTAAATCACTGTACTTGAGTTCTGAAAAACGTCTTAAATAACTGTACTTGAGTTCTGAAAAACGTCTTAAATCACTGTACTTGGGTTCTGAAAAACGTCTTAAATCATTGTACTTACTTCAGGAAAACGTCTGAAATCACTGTACCTATTTCAGAAAAACGTTTTAAATCGCTTTACCTATTCCAGAAAAACGTCTTAATCACTGTACTTATGTCCAGGAAAACTTAGAAATCGTAGATGCCATGTTGACTTCACATCTGACTCATCCGCCACGCTTCTTGGGATTTATTTTATTCCTCATAATAATAATATATCCTCACGCCTTCCCACAAGGGTCCCCGAAGGGGTAGGCAGAGGTGTATAGGTAATACCCACACACCCACTTTCCGCCAGAGGTATATTAGGTGCCAACGTGACAGATGGCGAGTCCATCGCCGTTACTCAAGCACGACTATACGGCCTTTGAATTTCTTCTCATATTTATTTCATATTCTCAGATTTATTTTATTCCATAACAATAAGTTACTTTACTAATTAAGAGCTTCCTCTGTCGAGCTATCAAGGATCCTATCTAATCTATTAAATATCGTGGACATTTATTTGTCACGGCGGATAAACAGACCGACGAACAGGTACTTAAACTAAGCTAATTATTATGATTTACAGATTATGTCCTGAGCGAGCTTGTCACATGTCTCCTGTGTCTGCAGGAAGCATGTATGATGGACAGGTACTTTTGGCTCTATGAGAAGTTAAAGCTAACTGACCCTTAGTTAGCTTCGTGCGAGATATCCAGAATGTTATAAATACCTTGAGACAATTCCACACAGATTGACCTAGTCCCAAGATAAGCAAAGCTTGTGCTATGGAAACTAGACAACGATATATTTACTTATATAGATAGATATATACATAGATGCATAGGAGATCCAAGGCTAAGGTACAAATACTCAACGACCTATTGTCGGGCCTACGCTGATCCCCCAAACTTAAATACTAATGCTGTAACATAATAATATTGTTATTGTAACCATGGAGTTTCTTGCCGGTTCTTCTCCATGGAAACGACCAACCTTAACCGTGCACCTTTTTCACCGTTTTATAAGGCCTAGGTATGTGAAATAAAATATTTTGATTTCGTCTTCATCACGCAAATATCTGCCCTCCGCGTGAATCGGATCCGCGACCTCAAGTTTCGCAGTTGGGAGCTCTAGCCAGCTCCAACTAGCTCTAGACCAGACGGCCGTCAATAAAATAACTTTTATAATATTAGCGTAGATAAATTGTAAAAGGCGGCTGGTCAAAATTTTACACAGTTTGGTGGCCGAGAGGTTCGAGCAGTTGCCTGCGACGCAAAGGTCGCAAGTTCGAATCCCGACTGTACCAATGAGTTTTTCTGAACTTAAGTACAGTGATTAGTCACACCACGAGCTTTACGGTGAAGCAAAACATCGAGAGGAAACCTGCATACGTCTGAGAAGAAATTCAAAAGGCGTATGTATAGTCGTGCTTGAGTAACGGCGATGGACTCGCCATCTGTCACGTTGGCACCTAATATACATCTGGCGGAAAGTGGGTGTGTGGGTATTACCTATACACCTCTGCCTACTCCTTCGGGGACCCTTGTGGTTGGCGTGAGGATATATAATATTATATAAGATTCTCACTTGTGCCAGGCTACTGTGCTCAGCAGCCATGCAACCTCCTTCCCCGGCCCAGCAATTAGTGCGGGCAACCGCTGTGTAAATCGCCATCAAGAACCACCCCTTATTTAAATGTAACATATATTCTCTATTATTACGCTATCGTTTACACTCGTACGTTATGGTTCACAGCTCATGAAGAAAGATTCCTTTGAAGATTGTCTGTGGTCATTCATATAGTGTAGTAATAATAATATTACATTATATGAATGACCACACATAATGAGGGTATATAAGACCCATAAGGGTCCCCGATGGGGTAAGCAGAGGTGTATAGATAGAGTACCCATAAACCCACTTTCTGCCAGAGGTATATTTTAGATGCCAACGTTACAGATGGCGAGTCCGTCGCCGCTACTCAAGCACAAGTATACCTACACATACATCTATACATAGGTACGCCTTTGAATTTCTTCTCAGACGTATGCAGGTTTCCTCTCGATGTTTTCCTTCACCGTAAAGCTCGTGGTGTGACTAATCACTGTACTTAATTTCAGAAAAAATCATTGGGACATTCGGGATTCGAACTTGCGATCTTTGTGTCGCATGCTACTACTACTCGAGCCACTCGGCCACCGCGGCACCTCAAATAATGTTTTTATATATATTTCTTGTGTTGAGGATATAGAAAAGATGAGTGAAGAAAGATTGACGAAACAGATATACAAAGCGAAAGTGTGTGCAAGAAGAGGCAGATGAAGGCCACGTTCCAACTACCTGGATCAAATCGATCGGACGCTCAAGGACGGGAACGTTAAGAGTACTCGAAATTGACGAGCATGTATGAAGAGACTGATGAATGTGGACGAAGCGAAAGAGGTATGCAAGTCTAGAGAGAACTGGCGCTCTATACTCTCTGCCTACCCCGTTGGGGACTCGGCGTGATGATATGTATGTATGTATGTACTAATATAACAAATGTGAATTTAAGTTTATTTGTTTCGCTTTCATGTAAAAACTACTTAACCGATCATCATGAAACTTTGTACACATATTCTCTAAGGTATTGGGAAGGATTTAGGATACTTTTAGTACAAAAAAACTAATGAAATCGATTTTACGCGGGTGAATCTGCGGGACACAACTATAATACTAGCTGTGCCCGCGACTTTGTCCGCGTGGGATTTAGTTCAGTTTTTTAAATAAAGGTAGCCTAAGTTACTCTTTTTTACATCAGCTATTTGCCAGTTAAAGTCCCGTCAAAATCGGTCCAGCCGTTTCAGAGATTAGCCGGAACAAACGGACAGACAGTCAACAATTTTAAGAAAATTTATTTTGGTATATGTACCGTGTATACTTCCATATGCATTAAGTAAAAAGCGGTTATTTTAATATTACTAGGCACTCCAATTTTATTTATTTGTATATTATAGACAAGCAATATCAAAGTGGCAAGTACCATTATTGCACGCAACAGCTCACTTCCCGTCACATGACGTCATCAATCTACCAGGGATACAGCCATTCAACACGACCAAAGCCCCGCGGCATGTAAACAAAGTATTAAAAAAATGTGCCCTTATATTTGACAATCCTTTAATGATTTTGACTAATGCTGAATCACGCCAAAGGGTTCGAAGATTATGGCATAGTGCGAGTATAACATCAGTAACTCAACTACATGTGAGTAGAGAAAAGTAAGAAAAAATATGTAAGGTTAATCTTTTTTTACCCCTACGTAAAAGGGAACAAATGTTAAAAATGGAAACCGGGGAGTTTGTTTCACCCATAGATTTAGGATTTTTTTCGCTTCTATCCTATATCTATGGTTTCACCGTCTCTTCCCCTGACAGGTTTTTGTGCTTGGGAACGGCGGTAACTTTAATTTCACTCGCGCAAAATTTGATTTAATTTTTTCACTGTTTTTTTACTAGAATAAACATCTTAATATATATAAATTACTTGTCACATTGTTTGTCCGCGATGGGCTCCTAAACTACTTAGCCGATTTCAATCAAATATGCACACCGTGTGCAGTTTGATCCAACTTAAAAGATAGGATAGCTTACATCACAATTAGACCCGATAGGTGGCGCTGCGATCGTGTTCCAGGAAGTTTAACTTTTTCACCCGGGCGAAGCGGGGCGGGACAGCTAGTATTCTATTTGTTAATTCGGCTTATAATCTATCTCTGTGGCAAATTTTATTCAATTCCGTTCAGTAGTATTTGCGTGGAAAAGGAATAAAATAACCTCAAACTTTAGTATTTATAATATTAGTTGGACTCTGTACCTACTCGTACGTAACGTGAGTACTCGAAACCGGCGAACATGTGGAAGAGACTGAACGTGGACGCAGCGAAAGAGGTATTTAAGTCTGGAAAAAACTGGCGCTCTACTCTCTTTGCCTCTCTTTGTATATTGGTAGGATAGTGATTTTGAATTACTGTACGTATACTGTATACTGTGACCACGATCCGAGGCAAAATTACCTACTGTTACGTGTTCCCATAGACGACTGTCTAAATAGCATTGAATAAACTTTGACTGCACATTGAAGGGCAGTGACGTTGGAGTTGGAAAATTGTAGACATTTTCTAGGCTGGCATACCTGACTAGACTTTGGACTTAAACTGTTACACATTAAGATTAAGATCCATAATGTTATAAAATGACATTATTTAAAACTTATGTAGTAACTTCTGATGAACCAAATAAAAGAATAAATAAATAGTCTGGTCCAAGGCTACTTACGCCCATTTCTAACTTATCGTGATTAAAAAAACAATTTCATGTGACTTATATCAATAACACCAGATTTAGGTGCCAACGTGACAGATGGCAAGTCCGTCGCCGTTTTTCAGCCACAAGTACATATGCATCTTTGAATTTCTTCTCAAACGTGTGCACGTGTCCTCTCCGCGATGAATAATTGTTTATATTCAAAGATGCAAATGCAAAAATTTTATTATCCCCGGATATTTTATTATTAGCAGGATGATAAATAAACCTTCCCCAAAATATTTTAATCGGATAATACTTATTGATATGACAATTTCAGAAAAAAGAAAGCAATAACATTTAGCTTTATTTATTATCCTTGTTCGTTCATCCTTGATAATATAACTTTTTTTTAATATGCCCTTTAACAGTAAAACCAATAAACAAAGATTAGGATAGTTATATTGATACAAATAATAGGCATTGTATTATATTGAAATGTTAGGATTAAATATTTAAATCTCCACCAGTCGAAAGCTTTGTATACCCCACATAGGCTTAAGTACATCAATGGGAATACTTTTAAATGTGTGAGTTAATATTTTAAAAACCTTCCCGCTTAAACGGCCGAAATGACTCGGATATATTATATGGTCTTAAGTAGTTAACCATATATCTCACTAGATGGCGCTAATGTACAACTTATTATATTAATATGAAAATATATGATATGCATTATAAGTTATGCAAGAGTTGACTGAGAAATCATAATACTTTTAAAATAAAATCTATCTCTGAAAATATAATAATATAAATAATTTCTATCTCTGATTATACTCAAATTTTCAAAATCATTGGCTTCTTTCGCCGGAAGCGACATCTCTTGCAATATTATTGTACTATGTAGGGTGTTATACTACTTTGAATATTCATTTTGACGATAGGTGTCACTGTATATAATTATGCAAATATCATTTTAGCAATTTTAAACTAACGCGTTAATCTTTTTTGGGCCTAGCTATAGATGGCGCTTTGAATGGATTATTACTTATTGAAATTCAAACAGTGGATTTTTCGGACAATGAAAGAGTGCATGACCTAACTTTCTCAAATACTTTTTTCATTCCGTGAGCTCGAGGGTGGCTTCTTAATCTTTTACCCGGAATTTGCTGTCCACTGAAAATCTGGCTACCGCACTAAGTTCTACATTTGTAATCGATATATGCAAATTTTGGACTCAGGGCACTGGTTCAGGAAAATAATGCGTTTATTTCTCCTGATAGGAGAGGAACTAAAAAGCCTAAAAATAAAATGCCTTAATCGCGATCCAGCAAAGCTTTAAGCAGAGTTGCATATTCCTCAGGCCTTTCTTCCACCTTAGCTGTTTTTGCTTAGCACCTTAAAAGTACCAGGCTTGAGGCCTTGGTCCTGTAATTGCCCGGTTAAGTAGCATAAGTTTCCAGAACTCACGCTAAGAGACACAATACCAAAAACTAACCGACGACAGTCGTTTATTTTCTCAACGCTGCCAACGTAAAAATTCTAACTGGCATGGTACACGCACGGGCGTTTAAAATAAGTTATTATACGTCCGTGGGTACACGTATAAGTTTTAGTTATGAAACAAACTCTAATCGCAGCTGAGAGTAATCTCTGCAATTACCTATCCGACTGTTTTTTCCCTAATCAAAGGTCAATCACTGCTGTTTTTATATGTCATGTCGATAAATGAATTCAACATATTGAAGGCATGAGTAAAGAATAGGTAATTGACGAAACGGACATACAATGCGAAAGTGTGTCCAAGAAGAGGCAGAGGAAGACCACGCTACCACTACCTAGATCAAACCGATTCAAGGACCAACCAGGACATTCAAGGACGGACGCCAAGAGTACTTGAAACCGCCGAGCATGTATGAAGTATGCATGAAATATGAAGACTGATGCCGAAGAAAAGGAGGCATACAAGTCTGCTGGCGCTCTACTGTCTCTGCCTAGCCCGTTAGGGACTCAGTGTGGTTGTATGTGTGTGTGTGTATTATCTTCTGCTGAGATAACAGTACCTCAGCTTCTGTGGCTCACCCGTGTTTAATATCTTTAACCATATTTACTTGTATTGTATACGCTTCTAATAAATAACACATGTGGTTATTTTGTTATTATGTGTTAAAATGCAAATGAAAGTTTACCTTCATTATATAGTAATATTTATTGTTCCGGCAGATTTTCATGCTATAATAATGTAAAAAAAACATTTTTTTTACAAGTGCGGCAAACAAGCATACGGCCCACCTGATGGGAAACGGTTACCGTAGCCTTATTTACGCTCACAATGACGAAGTACCACTAGCGCGTTGCCACTCTGTGTTCGGAGAGTTAAACTTTGTTAGCAGCATAATGGGACTAATCCCTCTGTTGCTAACACAATATAACAGTCCTCCCACTTCCCAAGGAGCTCGTTATTGGAAACCTTATTCTTCGCGCAGGAACACAAAACAACACACAGAATTGTGTTATCTGTGTGTTGTTTTGTGTAATAAGGTGTCCACCCTCACTTATTATAATTTTCTTTAGGTTTTATTTTTACTTACTACCTTTTATATCCTCACGCCTTCCCACAAGGGTCCCCGAAGGGGTAGGCAGAGGTGTATAGGTAGTACCCACACACCCTCTTTCCGCCAGAGGTATATTTTAGATGACAACGTGATAGGTGGCGAGTCCATCGCCGTTACTCAAACACGACTATACATACGCCTTTGAATTGCTACTCAGACGTATGCAGGTTTCCTCTCGATGTTTTCCTTCACCGTAAAGCTCGTAGTGTAACTAATCACTGTAATCAACTTAAGAAAAACTCATTGGTACAGTCGGGATTCGAACGCGCGATCTTTGCGTCGCAGGCAACTACTCGAACCACTCGGCCACCACGGCTTTCATTGTCCATGTCCCATTTTGTGAGACAACCTGTTTAAGTAAGTATATTGCAGATAATCACTATTGCGAGAAGCGACAACGTACCTTCTACGTCAATAACCATCAACGTCGCGCACCGTGGGAACTTGCTCACTTAGATGACGGCGTGAGATCGTAGCTGTCATTAAAACCTGTCACATTGCTCTCCGCGGTGGCCGAATAATGACAGAAGCCTTGTCAAGATTGCAAGTTCAATGCCAGTGGTCTTAACTAATGTTTTTCTGACCTATATAACCGCCTGCAATGCAATGACTGCAAGTTCGAATCCTGCGGTGGTTCTTATTTCTATAGAAGACTCTAACTGAGGTGATGGAAAACATGGACAACATAGTGCATATCTACGTATGAAATGATGTTTTTTAAACATTGTTCATATACATACCTAATATTGACATTTTAATAAAAAATTACTTATTTTTATTAAATTGAAATTATATCATATTTTGACATTTAGTTTTTTTTAATTCTAAAATCGAATTGAAAAGAAAATCGAAAAGTTATCCTTCTGTAAGATAAAATAAATATCCTCACGCCTTCCCACAAGGGTCCCCGAAGGGGTAGGCAGAGGTGTATAGGTAATACCCACACACCCACTTTCCGCCAGAGGTATATTATGTGCTTAGTATATCCTTCTGTAGTTCGCATAATTTTGAATCTATTAGATACTAGCTGTCCCACCCAGCTTCGTCCGGGTAAAAAGTTAATATTTCCTGAAACACGATCGCAGCGCCATCTATCGGGATCAATTGAGAATCTAAACCATTCTCAAATCCATCTGGACAAAAAAAAAATATTATAATCGGTCCGGCCGTTTACGATTCTTTAAAGGACACACGAACAAACATGCTTATAGATTTTTGAAGTGAAAACTTCTTATGGCGCGTTGGGCACTTTTGTGGGTGGGCATTTTCAGCCGTTCTCGCGACAGATGAGATTTTACACAGATATACTCCGCGTGTATTCTTATAATATATGTATACTATACGCGCTCTTTGCATGGGCATTCGTTCGTGCCCTCGCGATAGACGAGATTACATACCTATTACCTATATGTATACTCAGAGTGTATAGGTATGCGAGAGCGCTGCATGCTATACGCAGTCTTTGCATGGGCATTCGTTCGTGCCCTCGCGATAGACGAGATTACATACCTATTACCTATATGTATACTCAGAGTGTATAGGTATGCGAGAGCGCTGCATGCTATACGCAGTCTTTGCATGGGCATTCGTTCGTGCCCTCGCGATAGACGAGATTACATACCTATTACCTATATGTATACTCAGAGTGTATAGGTATGCGAGAGCGCTGCATGCTATACGCAGTCTTTGCATGGGCATTCGTTCGTGCCCTCGCGACAGACGAGATTACATACCTATATGTAGACTCAGAGTGTATAGGTATGCGAGAGCGCTGCATGCTATACGCAGTCTTTGCATGGGCATTCGTTCGTGCCCTCGCGATAGACGAGATTACATACCTATATGTAGACTCAGAGTGTATAGGTATGCGAGAGCGCTGCATGGTATACGCAGTCTTTGCATGGGCATTCGTTCGTGCCCTCGCGATAGACGAGATTACATACCTATATGTAGACTCAGAGTGTATAGGTATGCGAGAGCGCTGCATGCTATACGCAGTCTTTGCATGGGCATTCGTTCGTGCCCTCGCGATAGACGAGATTACATACCTATTACCTATATGTATACTCAGAGTGTATAGGTATGCGAGAGCGCTGCATGCTATACGCAGTCTTTGCATGGGCATTCGTTCGTGCCCTCGCGATAGACGAGATTACATACCTATTACCTATATGTATACTCAGAGTGTATAGGTATGCGAGAGCGCTGCATGCTATACGCAGTCTTTGCATGGGCATTCGTTCGTGCCCTCGCGACAGACGAGATTACATACCTATATGTAGACTCAGAGTGTATAGGTATGCGAGAGCGCTGCATGCTATACGCAGTCTTTGCATGGGCATTCGTTCGTGCCCTCGCGACAGACGAGATTACATACCTATATGTAGACTCAGAGTGTATAGGTATGCGAGAGCGCTGCATGCTATACGCAGTCTTTGCATGGGCATTCGTTCGTGCCCTCGCGACAGACGAGATTGAGAGTTTTTTATATTTATTTTATAAATGAATATTAAACGGAAAATGTATTTATTTAAATATTTCATTTGACTTGTGTTGCTGCTATGGTATTGTGTTAAAAAAACAAATCTAAGTGCCCAACGCGCCATAAGTTCAAGTTTTCACTTCTGCCTGCACTCCCGGAGTGCAACCCGTAATTTTTTTATTTGTGTATATTTAAGCTTCAAAGCGTCTGAACCTGAAGAAGTCTTAGTACATATGTACTCGTGGTCTGTAGAAAGAAATTGTAATTTACTAGAAAGTTTTGAAACTAACTTTTATAATTTTATTTCTGAACGCCACTTCGCCTGCATATTAGTAGCGACACGTTAGTCCATTCGTGTATAACGTGTATTACTAAAATTAAAATGAATTGTAATCGTTTTAGAGATAAACATTTGAAACCCCAGCACTTTTAAGATACTAGGGTTGTCAACCTATTCAAAATGTAGCAATTAGTGACAGACTATCAAATATAGTTCCAAAATCGAATGAGTACGAAAGTGAGATGTATGTATTATAACTTAAACCGTCTTTTATGCATTATTTATATATTTAACCCACTTTGTCTAATAAGAATCAGTATTATTTACACATATTGGGAAGGAAAAGACTCTAATTTGAGATTAGCGCATTCAAACAAATATATTAGTAAACGAGTATATTTAAAGAGTTGACAGCCCTTAATGCATACATTCAAAGATGAAAGTAAAAGCAATTTGCCGTACAGATTTCGGGTACCTACAAATAGGTATCAAGTTTTTCTTGTGGCTTTATATACCTCGATCTAAATTACCCGGGCAATAAAACAAAATGCATTTAATAGACTCGAGAGCACCAAGTAACGATCATTACGTGGTTTCTATGATTACTCATGAAAATAAATCATTATTCTCATTCCAAACATTCCATTATGAAGGGAATCAAACCACAATGCGGAGCAATTTATATAATGGCCGGTAAGATCATAGGAGCCGAGACGCCGGGGCATTGGAGGACGCCATCGTAGATGTCCATAGATTAGTTTGTTAACGTAGATAGACTGACGATACGTGAAGGCACGGGAAGGGTTGCCACATCGGTAAACCAAAATATATTTGCTTGCATTTAGGAAAAATACAAATAGTGCCTTGTGTCAAATAGCTGAAAGTTGAGGCTAACATTCTGACATGTTACCGATTTTAATAAGAACAAACCCCAATTAGTTTTTTCGGGGAACAGTTCAAAAAGACTCACTTTTCATCTTTTGGCGTATAAGCTTGAGACAGAGAAACAGACGTGGCAGAAGATATTAACTTAATACAATAAAGTTAGAAATGTACTTAAAAACAGCTGTGATGGTCGATTGGCATAAGACATTTGCCAAATTAAGGTGTTCTGTCTACCTCTCTGTAGTCTCTTGTGAGTAGGGTATATGACCTTGTTAGACTAAAGGTACTTTTACAACTTACAATGATATTAACCAGCTCTCAATAATATGTCAAAGTGCACGTGATTGCAGGTCATACGAACGATATGCAACGATAGCATCCATAGTGGCCTATGTATTTGCATCGTGGCCTATCTGCGCGGAGCTAATCTTTGCTCATGAGGGATGTACGATGTATTGCTATCCATCTCAGTGGGTGACAAATCTATTGTTCGACTTTAGTTCACCACCTCCCACTAGATGGCGCTAGCTGCGGTTTAGATCGCGATATTATGCGCATAGTCACATTTGATTAGGGTTTCTTCTGTAATGGTAAATAATACAGATAATCATACTAGTATACTAGATTAAATTCGTTCCTTTGAAACGCCATTAGTTAATTTTTCCTAAACAACTTATTTGTTTGTAATACACTTAGACTTACATCATATCATCACGTTCTAATAATGCCCTAAAATAACAAAATGGAAACCTCTAAGTATCTATCTAATTTAATTACTACTTAACTTTAGCTTTAGTTTAGCCACTTTTTTTAGGGTAAAAACTAGATAAGAAAATACATACATATCACTCACCGTCCCGAGTGGGCAGAGAGAGTAGACGGTCGGTAGAGTGTCAGTTCTCTCTAGACAGAGACGTACCTCTCTTTCGTTTCATCCGCATTCGAAAATAATATTCTCATTGCAATATGCTCGCCGTGGTCAGTAAGTAAATTATACAACAGGATATTTTTGTTGCCGCCGTGATAGATCCCGCGATATGAGCAATGGAGCCTCTTCTTTCCACCTATTCATACATCAAGCAAACTAACAAGTCTTGGTAATATTATGTATATAAAACACTTACAATTCATCATTCAGATCTCTGACGTACTCAGTGTAACTCCAATTAAATGTACCAACAATTTCGTCGGCTTCATAAACAAACAGACGGACAACCATTCGTCATGATAAATCCCCGTACAATGCTGACTTTGTATAATTAATGAACACCATTGTAATGTAGGCTTTGTGTGAGATGATGTGAGAGTATCACTTAATCTTCTTGAGAACATTTTGAGATTTCTCGTACAATATTGACTTGGCATGTTTTGAGCTGTATTCTAAGTGGAATGAAACATGTATAATATATATCCTTACGCCTATAAGGACCCCAACTGGGTAGGCAGAGGTGTATAGGTATCCACACGCCAACTTTCCGCCAGAGATATATTTTAGGTGCCAACGTGACAGATGGCGAGTCCATCGCGTTAATCAAGCAAGGTAAGGCGTGAAGATATACTTATGTAAAAAGCATTCAAAGGTTCAACACATATAAACAATATGAGGCGAGTACTTGAAGCATTTATATAAGAAAAAGGTATGCTGACAAGTTCTCGCCGTGGGAACATCTCGAAGATGCGCGGATCTTTTGTTCCTCTCTCACTCTTGGCGATTCGTATCGAGCGTCTCCCTTCGTCTCAAAATTCGTGACTGCCCAATATCATGGAGTAATTTGTACTGACGCTAGTCTTATTTAGATGTACTGAAGGAGCGAGCCTTGCTGACAGCATAATTTTACGTAAGAAGGACTTGCGGAAATATTATTTATCGATCATGTCCGACGAGCATTTGGCGTATAACTTAGTGTTTACAAAGACAGATTCCTTTTTCATTCTCTTTTCTCACTTCTTGTAATAGATTAACTGGCTTTATAAATGCCTCATCAATTGATCGTCGAATCAACTGCCTGTGCATCGCAATTTCAATGCATTTTTTTCTAGAATAAAACGCCCTATATATCATCCTCACGCCTTTTCACGATAATTCCCAAATAGGTAAGCAGAGGTGTATAGGTAATACCCACAATGTCTTCGTGGATGGCACTATCTGTACAGAGTTATTTGATAGCTGCGATACATTGAAGGGTGACCATGGAGCACGTCGAGTACGAGTCAGTTTCTTAGTTACAGAGTAATACAGTCTTCTTGAGATACGTTGATTAGAATCAGTCTTCACACCCTCATTCACGCCAGTTGCTTTGCTAATCTTTTTCATTGCAGATGCGCTCTAAAATATAAAAGTGCTTCTGCTCATGACTGTACCTTGCTCGTCCTTGTCCTCAATGATAATACCTTTGGAGGGACTTATCACTATTAATATCAAATTACCAGGTCATTAATCAGACTGCCCTATTTTCAAAGGACTTCTGTTGCAATGCAATTGTAACAAAATTAGGAAAATTATCCTGTGTAAGTTTTAATCTACTATTTAATGATTACCATTAAGCTGGCTAAAAAGAAGTCAGGCCACTCTATGGTAAGCGGTTATCGTTAATTGTTCAAAGTAAAAGCTCGTGATGTGATAAATCACAGTTCATTCAAAGTTTAGAAAAAGCTCATTGTCGTAATCATAAACACACAAACGATCCCGCGACACAAAGATCGCAAGCTCGAATCCCGAATGTACCAGTGAGTTTTTCTGAACTTAAGTACATTGATTAGTCACACGCCGAGCTTTACGGTGAAGGAAAACATCGAGAGGTAACCTGCATACGTCTGAGAAGCTATTCAAAGGCGTATGAATAGTTGTGCTTGAGCAACGGCGATGGACTCGCGATCTGTCTCGTTGGCACCTAATATACCTCTGGCGGAAAGTGGGTGTGTGGGTATTACCTAAACACCTCCGCCTACCCCATCGGGGACCCTTATGGGAAGTCGTGAGGATGAGGTTGTAATCAATGGGGTTTGAATTATCTTTACTTTGCAGTAGTATTTTTACAATGGTGAACTTATAACACCTTATTTACTAAGGAATTAGGACATTGACCTAATAATTTTTAATAGTATACTGATGATCATTAAGTCTTCAATTAGCATGGTTATGAAGGATCTATGAACGGTTCATTGACCCAGTTTTCTGCCACCCATACCATAGATGCGAACGTTTCTAAGGATATTTGTTACTCTTTCACGCAAAAATTTATGTACGGAATTGGATGAAATTTATCACAGCGATAGATTTTCGATAAATTTACATATGGGATAATGAATAGTTATGGAATAATACTAAAAAAAGTCCACAAATGATATAAAATTTTTCGCAAGTGAAATCGCTGGGCAATGATAGTCGTCCAAAAATAGTATCTATAGGCTATTATTTTTTATTTCACAACAATTGCAGCCTAGTAAGGCTATTTCTAGAAAGGATTTTCATCTAGCCTTCTCAAAAAATCGTCTTTCAATTTAATCGTAGAAAATATATAAAACAATGCAATAAGTAAAGTATGGTCACGCTACGGACACCCACAGTCAAACTCGACCGAAATTCGATCCGGTTTCGAAAGCTGACAATAGAATATGAAATATTTTTAAAATATTATGAACTATAAACAAGAAAACCTCTATGTCCATTTAAATTGCTCGGGAATTACTCTCGTATGCCAGTAGCTACCAAAACATTCTTATTTTAAAGAAATCAGGATATTATTGTAGTATGGTATCAAATTCCATTTCTTCGAACGTGTGGCAGCCCTGTTAAAGAGTACCTATCGTGTCCAATCTCATGGAATGACACGATTCAAGCTCTTTCCGGGACAATCACGGAAGGAATTTACGACCGTACAAGTTTTATTGTTGTTAGAGTGGTACTACTACAAGAAATGTGCACAATCATTTTGATTTCATTTGTCCGCGCTGTGGTTGGCGCCAAAAGCGGTCAGTCTGTCAGTCAGTTGTTCTACGCCGGGCTTTCTGTGCGCATGCGTGACCGCCATCTTCCCGCTGCTATGGTGATGCGATTCGTAATCAATTTAAATACTTTTTCGACACTGTAAAAAAATAGTTATTTTGTGAAATACGTTAATTGGAAAAGTGATTTGTTGCCTGTATATATTATGGTAAGTAACTTTGGAATTTTATAATTTTAATTCATAGCTAAAACGAATGTTATTACCATAGTTGGTTGTTTTCGAAGTTTTGTGATTATAAAGTTTTGTTTTTGTGCCTTGGATACCTGAATATTGGCCAAATGTGTTGTTTTACACAAATAATACTAAAAACTAACAAACTATTTTTAACAAAGGGATAAGTAACTTCCTTCATCGTGATGGATATTTTTAATATATTTGTATTTCTGGTAGATATTCTATTACCGAATTAGCATTACGTATTTGGATGGATATGAGAAGACTTATTTTTAATATTTTCACCATTTAATCGCAAAAGAGTTGTTGAGACAGAATACCTACCCTACCTTATAGATCCACAAATTGCTAAATTTCTTTTTTGCTTACTTACGATAATTAAACATACAAAACGGTTTTAATTCGCGATATCGATTAACCACGTTAGCAATAGGGGCCGGCCTTTACAATTTTGTAGGATTCGTGAACTACACTGCCGCTTTCTAACGCAAAAAAAATACACACAGATTCTATTTTTAAATATTTTTTACTAGTTGCGCCTCATGGTTTCGCCCCCATGAGTAGTAGCTTAACGAAATATTGTTATGTGTCCTTAGTTATACTCTATCTACTTAGTTATAGTTAGGATATCTCAACGCCTTCCCATATGGGTCCCCGAAAGGGTAGGCAGAGGTGTATAAACCACTCGCTCAATTTTCGCCAGAGATGTTTTAATTCATTTTTATTCGAAGAGTTCACCAACAGTTGTTTACACAAAAGATGACATAATACTTTGGTAAAAGGAGACAGACTGTCTTTGCCCGGCTAAGTAGCAAAAGTTCCCGGAACTCACGCTACGAGAGACAATACAAAAAAAAAACTCTAAAAATCACTGAAAAAAAAAACAAACACTAGCATTAATATTTAGTTGGACTTTGAAAATATTAAGTAAGACAAGCATCTTACATTAGAATTACATAAATGTGTTTAAGATATATAATACATACTTATATACTATATACTTATATTATATTATTATATCTATACTAATATTATAAAGAGGAAAGATTTGTTTGTTTGTTTGTTTGTTTGTTTGTTTGTAATGAATAGGCTCCGAAACTACTGGACCGATTTCAAAAATTCTTTCACCTTTGGAAAGCTACATTATCCCCGAGTAACATAGGCTATATTAAATTGGACCCGATAGGTGGCGCTGCGATCGAGTTTTAGGAATTTTAACTTTTTCACCCGTGCGAAGCTATCCCTTTCTGTGTGTCTTAAGGTGGATTCGAGAATGGTTTAGATTTACAATTGGACCCGATAGGTGGCGCTGCGATCGAGTTTTAGGAATTTTAACTTTTTCACCCGTGCGAAGCTATCCCTTTCTGTGTGTCTTAAGGTGGATTCGAGAATGGTTTAGATTTACAATTGGACCCGATAGGTGGCGCTGCGATCGTGTTACGGGCAATTTAACTTTTTCACCCGAGCGAAGCTGGGCGGGACAGCTAGTTAATATTATAAAGAGGAAAGATTTGATTATTTGTTTGTTTGTATTGAATAAGCTCCGAAACTACTCAACCGATAAAAAAAATTCTTTCACCATTGTAAACCTACATTCAGCCTGAATGACATAAGCTATATTTTATTTTATAAGAAAACCTTCTGTCCACCCGTGCGAAGCCGGGACGGACCGCTAGTCTTCGATATTTTCCTTTAACGTATAGCTCGTGGGAGACGTGGTACAGTCGGGACTGCAAAATGCATAACATTTAAGAATGTGCAGTTACTATAACATTCAATACGCAAACTGGACGAACCGTTACCAGTGAAGTACCGGTTTATATTAACTAGCTATGAAATTATTGGTAGGTACTTATATTTGAAATGCTATAACGCTTAAATATACATTGAAAAACGTTAAATAATACGTAATATACATTTTAAAAGTAAAAAGCAATTTTTACTTGTTCATTACCTCTCGTAACTCATAATGTTTGGGAACTTAAGCTACCAATAAAGCAGTGGCGAGACCAAAAGACCTCTAGCCAGGTATATTATTCAGTACTCAACTGACACAAAATATTTATTTTTCACCAAATATGTCTATATTAGTGGTGTCCCGCGGCTTCACCTGCGTACAATTTAATTTAATCTGTGCCACTTACATCAAACTTTATTCAGTACAAAAAAGGATTAAATTTCCTCAAAAAATCACATTCATGTTAGTAGAATGTAACAGAAAGGGACCGGTGTAGAATACATTACATAATTTCGGAGTAGCTCCTATCGTCCCTGTGGCGCAGAGGATAGCGCGTTGGACTTCTAATCCAAAGGTCGTGGGTTCGATCCCCACCAGGGATGTTCCTGAAATTACTTTTTATTTCTTTTTAGATATATTTTCACATAAAATATGTATGTGGTAATTAATTCACATATAAAAAACCATACCGTATTTTTTTTTTATGTAAAAGAATGTTCAATAATTTCTCAGATTCGCCAAGAAAATCATACTTATACCCAATAATATATCCACAGTTATATAATATTACTAGCTGTCCCGCCCAGCTTCGCCCGGGTGAAAAAGTAAAATTTCCTGAAACACGATCGCAGCGCCACCTATCGGGTCCAATTGTGATGTAAGCTATAATTTCTTTTAAGTTGGATCAAACTGCATACGGTGTGCAAATTTGATTGAAATCAGTTAAGTAGTTCAGGAGCCCATCGTGGACTTGATTGCCATAAAAAAGGTTATAGTGAGTCAATCTTAAAAGATAGACATATGCTGTCGCGGACTTTTTTTTAGAACTTTTAAAGAGGAACAATTCCCTCATACATGATATTTTCGTAACTTAAACGAATAAAGGAATATTTTTTCCCGTTCTTGCAAGAATTTTCATTTATGCTTCGCTCCTATTAGTCGTAGCGTGATGTTATATAGCCTAAAGCCTTCCTAGAATCATGGACTATCCAACACAAAAATAATTTTTCAATTCCAACCAGTAGTTCCTGAGATTAGCGCGTTCAAACAAACAAACAAACTCTTCAGCTTTATAATATTAGTACATATAGATACCATAAAAAGTCAGTTAGGTACTAAACGTTTATGTTATGGAAGGATTATCAGAAAAATGTGTATATTTATGAATATATAATTTTTTTGTCAAATGTCGTTTAATAGTACCTAAATAGTATCAGGTTTTATTCAGTATAATATAGTGTACATTTATGTATACACTAGCATATGCCTGCGGCTTCGCCCGCGTGGAATTCGAAAAAGTAGCTAATATATTTTCCTGCTAGAATCGTTTCAGCCGCTATACTCAGACACTCCAATATAATTTATTTATACAGATAATCTTGTTTGTACATGTTTCATCTCGATGTTTCCCTTCACCGTAAAGCTAGTGGTGTCATTAATCACTGTACTTAATTTCAGAAAAACTCATTGGTACAGTTGGGATTCGAACTTGCGTCCTTTGGGTTGCAGGCAACTCGAACTATTCGAACCACCACGGCTCTTACAAATCAAATCAAATCAAATCAAAATCTTTTTATTCCACATAGGCCCAGGTGGGCACTTATAAAACGTCGAAAAAGAAGCACGGTTCGGGTTGGTCGCTCCCATGGAGAAGAACCGGCAAGAAACCACTCTGCTGTAACCACCAACTAAGTAAATATATATGTTTATAATTAACCACATGTGTTAATTCAGTGTACAAGATATATATATATTCACGTACCGTCTCTGTGGCGCAGAGGATAGCGCGTTGGACTTCTAATCCAAAGGTCGTGGGTTCGATCCCCACCAGGGATGCTTTAACATGTATATATTTTTATTTTACATAGCTCTTATCCATTTGTAATACAAAATTAAGCATAAATAATTTTTACTATTCTTAAGCATTGGAAACGTCAAGATTATTCGAAATAGTGAGCATGTAGGAAGAGACTGATGAATGTGGATGAAGCGGAAGAGATAAATCTAGGGAGACATTCGGAGCTCTACTCTCTCAGCCCAACTTGTGAGGCAATTGATGATGAAAATATATGTAGTACTTTTTCAAAACTTTTTTTTTTTTATACAACGAGTGGCAAACATGCATACGGCCCACCTGATGGGAAACGGTTACCGTAGCCTATTTACGCTCACGATACCTAAGTATTACTTGCGCGTTGCCACTGTGTTTAGAGAGTTATACTGTGTTGGCAACATAATAGGTCTAATCCCTCGGTTGCCAACACAATATAACAATCCTCCCCCCTCCCCAAGGAGCTCATTACTGGAAACCTTAATCACCACGTAGGAATACAACACAATAAATTGTGTTATTTGGCTACGGACTTCTATAAGGTGGAGGTCCTGCCCCAGTCGGGCAGCTCCAAATTCGAACGGAGAATCCGTTATGCCCTACCTCTCTTAAACGTACTATTTAACCTTGAAACATCCATGATGTAAGCTGCTAAGCGTTTAGATGGGTGGAAGGAAGGGAGATGATCGGCCTGACGCTTGAGCTCTTTTGATTCAGTTGAAAAATGAAGGCCTGTATAACCCGATCGGAAGATTTGAGCTCGAAATGATTCCAACTAAGTCAATAACTTTATAATTAACCACATGTGTTAATTCAGTGTACAAGATATATGTATTCACGTACCGTCTCTGTGGCGCAGAGGATAGCGCGTTGGACTTCTAATCCAAAGGTCGTGGGTTCGATCCCCACCAGGGATGCTTAAATATCAATTATTTTTTATTTTACATAGCTGTTACAATGTTTGATTTGAACATAGTGTCACAATAAACAGCCATACAGGCATAAAATCACCCTTCTTAGTTCTTGGAAGGTTGAAAATATTATTTCTTAAATAATAATAATATATCCTCACGCCTTCCCACAAGGGTCCCCGAAGGGGTAGGCAGAGGTGTATAGCTAGCCCACACACCCTCTTTCCGCCATAGATATATTTTCGGCGCCAACGTGACAGATGGCGAGACCATCGCCGTTACCCAAGCACGACTATACATACGCCTTTGAATTTCTTCTCAGACGTATGCAGGTTTCCTCTCGATGTTTTCCTTCACCGTTCAGCTCGTGGTGTGACTAATTACTGTACTTAAGTTCAGAAAAACTCATTGGTACAGTCGGGATTCGTACTTGCGACCTTTGCGTCGCAGGCAACTGCTCGAACCACTCGGCCACCACGGCTATCTTAAAAAAATTAAAACTAACATTATTAAAGTCGCATGGAATCTGGTTTCTCTATATTTCGAATGTGGGAGAAATTTCCACTAGTACATAACTATACTCTAGACTAATATTAAAAAGAGGAAATATTTGTACGTAACGAACTGGCTCAAAAAGTACTGGACAGATTTTAAAAATTCTTTCACCATTTATTCCATGCTACATTATCACTGATTAATATAGGCTTTTAAAAGCAAGAAAAAAAAATATGCCAAAATGTCCACCCGTGCGAAGCCGGGACGGGCAGTTCAATAAATAGTTTGTAAGTCAGAGGCCGGGGCCCCCTGAGCTTGGGGGCCCCTGGGCACTGCCCCCAGCTCCTAAAGCTCCCAAGACTGACGCTTGATCTCTTGATTCTGGCGAATCATCACGATTGGATGAATTGAGCTCGAAATGATTCCAACTAAGTCAAAACTTTATAATTAACCACATGTGTTAATTCAGTGTACAAGATATATGTATTCACGTACCGTCTCTGTGGCGCAGAGGATAGCGCGTTGGACTTCTAATCCAAAGGTCGTGGGTTCGATCCCCACCAGGGATGTTGGCATAACAATATTTTTTGTTTTACTTATCTGTAACTCCATCGGAATAAGCCAGATCATACCATTCTTCAGGATGGGAAACGTCTAGAGTCCTCGAAATTGTCGGGCATATATGAAGAGATTGATGAATGTGGATGAAGCGAAAGAGATAAGCGTCTAGAGAGAGCTGGCCGTGCTCTACTACCTACCTAACTTATGAGGGACTCGGAGTGATTATGCTACTAATTGATCGATGCCCCTGGTGACCAAAAGGCTGGAACGTACATAGTATTCAGAATTTGTATTTATATACAACGTGGCAATGTTGCCAACTTTATAAAAAAACCTCTTAGCTAACCCTTCTTTAATCTTCTTTTGGACAAAGAATTCATTTGGAATTTAGTCGTTCAAGCTGGCTCTAACGATTTTACTAAAACAATATCAAAGGAGCCGTGGTGGCCGAATGGTTCGAGTAGTTTGCCTGTAACACAAAGGTCGCAAGTTTGAATCCCTGTACCAATGAGTTTATCTCTCACTGCGTGCTTTACGGTGAAGGAAAATATGCATAGATGAAATTCAAAGACGTATGGACTCGCCCGTATGGTATGCTATAAACATAACATAATTCTTAATTTTGTCATTTTGCGCAAGTCTTCGGTAGTATAGTGGTAAGTATCCCCGCCTGTCACGCGGGAGACCGGGGTTCGATTCCCCGCCGGAGAGAATCTTTTTGTTTTTTTTTTTTACTTAAAATTCACATTCGCATAACTTTTTTTTAATCTAGTAGTTATCTTAAGTAATTTATCAGTAAATCTTCAATGTTGCTATTAGTTACGTACGAGTTCATAGGTAGACTGTATTCGGCGCAGAGGTTACGCACTCAAATGGTTCTCCGTGAGGTCACAGCTAGGGTTGCCACGGTTTTGACAAATTATTATGTTATACTTTACGAGAAAAATAACTTAAGCAAAAATACTAATTCGCATAGATTTGCGATGGAATTAGTTTGGTGCATTGCGTAAATCGAATATTTCCTAAAAGAAAATTGAATAAAAATATTAGATATTGTAAATGATCATAGTTAGTCAAAACACACAATGGAAACCGGATCTCTTTTCTGGCAATGAAAAAAATATTTGCAAAAAAAAAAGTAGCAGCCATACACAGCTGCTGTTCTGAGACTGTGACGCGCCATTGCCATTATTATTCAACAGTGCGAGTAAGACAGATGTATACATGTCATATACATCTATCCTTAAAACGTTCTTGAACCATTGCAATAGCATGCCATGGGGAAGCCCTTGACCTCATCTGTGAAATAGCTAAGTGTGTGAACCGTGTTCTATGTTCTATGTATCTAAATGCCTTGATAATTTTTATCAATAGCAGGTCAGGTAATGAAAATAAATAAACAGATTCGTTTAAATATAATATACGTATATATCGACGTCTTCCAACAAGGGTCCTCGTGGTAAACAAAGGTGCAACCGCACATTTTAAATGTTTAAACCATAAATATTTAGATGCTAAAGTGCTTAAAAGATAGGTAGACCACTGTTAGTATGTCAAGAAAAGAAAAACTACTTTTTATTCACTATGAAGCAAGATCGATCGATGTACAGGTATGACGCATGAATTAGGTAAGATATGGCTGCGTAGGAAAGTAGGGGAGATAGGGGAGCATTGGGCACTTTTTTACTTAAGCCTTAATACAAATGCAATTTTTTAACAAAATCAACTTTTTACTCCTTATATTAGTAGCACATATATTAGGCTTCAATTATAACGAAGAACACTTATACAATTATAATCAGTCTCAAAATTGCAAGAGATTTTCTGAATACTGTCAAAAGTGCCCAAACCTCCCAATGGTCCTCCTCCTCCTCCAACCTCCAAATCATAAAAACTTGCAATAAAATCAACAAACAATCAACTGTTTTAAACTATAAGTACTCAAAACAAAAAAATACTAAAGATTTAGTACTTAATACTCAGTATTCTTACTTCAGTAATAAAATTAAAAAAAATATATATATAATAATTAGTAACACAAACAATAATAAAACATCAAAAGTATTTAGTATTCAAATTGAATATTTACACGCAATTTAAACCCGTCGAAATAATTTTCTTTTAACAGAACTTACTTTTTACAGCGATTGCTGAAACAAACAGTAGTGGCGGGAGCATTGGGCATGCCCAAACCTCCCTTTAAAATTAGTGCTCAATGCTCCCCACCCCTTCATTTCACAAATAAATTCAAATATGTTTTTTGTAGTCTAATGTTTTACCTTAATTTATACGTTAATATTAGCTTTCGTAAACACATAACTAGATGACAATACAGAAACTTACGGCTTTACGCAGATCACGTTGTTATTTCCTTCGAAATCACATCAAAATATTTACTTTTGCACGCACGAAACGGTCGACACCATGTGACACTGACAACTAATCAAGATGGCAGATGACATTAGCCTGAGCGGTGTAGCCAGTTAGTAAGCTAAACTACCACAGTATACAAAATTAAGTACCTTTCATACGACCCGACTTACAAGGTGGTGCCCGAACCTCCCGACTGCCCAATGCTCCCCTATCTCCCCTACGTATCGTATAGGTAAGTATAAGTAAGTACTAAGTACCTTACTACAACACATAACATGGTATTCCAAATTTAGGCTTTAATTACATTGACGACCGTCTGGTCTAGTGGTTGACTGCGAAACTTGAGGTCGCGGGTTCGAATCCCGCTGAGGGCAGATATTTGTGTGATGAACACGAATATTTGTACCTTAGTCTTGGATGTCCTATGTATTTAAGTATATATCTATCTATATGAGTAAATATATCGTTGTCTAGTTACCATAACACAAGCTTTGCTTACTTTGGGTCTAGGTCAATTTGTGTGCAATTGTCCCAAGTATTATTATATTATTATATATTATTATTATTATTATATATATTTTGTGGTAGTTTTTACTAAAATAGTACATAACGCTCGCTTGTTAAGAAGCGAAAGAGTCTAAAAAGCTGTGCTTGACATGTGTGTATGTACAATAACACGTACGGAGTTCCCAAAAGCTCTCAATGATTCATGTACTCCATCAACCCTGCGCCTGCGCATATCGCTTGCATCTACAGGATGTGTAAGCGGTCTACGGAACGCCGCATTAACCTTGTACAGTTGTACTAGAAATACTTCCTCGTTTTCACTTGTAAACTCGTTTTTGTGCGACGCATAAATACACAGTATAAATATAAGCTTGTATGTATGTACTATACTGCGCATAGGCTTGTAAGATTCTCGGTTCGTCGTGTAGTTTGCGATTTTATCGAAATATTGCGTCTTTTTTTGGTAAATATCTTACTTTATGGTAGTGTTATGAGCATGTTTAAAAACATATTATATTAAGTAATGTTTCTTATCTATTGTCTTACCCGGCAAATTTAATTTTTAATGATCCAGAAAAAACCATAAATGTCAATATACTTTTGCTTATGGTTGAAGTTTATGGTCTGAGAAGAGATTGATATTGGTATTTGGCTATAGGTCACTGAATGCTAAAAGAAGTCATCTCTCTCTCTCTAGTCGTTCCCTCATGACTGAGGATCGTGGTCATCAAGAAGTGGTCATAATGGTGACAAAAATTCTTTCTCTCCTTAATAACGTAATATTTTAACGCATTATGGTCGAATTTCCGCCACAGGTCGACCACTAGTATGTATTCAATAACCTACTTACCCAATAGTCTACTCTTCTTGATAACATTACTGCACATAGATAGTGCTCACACAAAACTATCGATGGAAATTCGCATCGATACGTTATCGATGTGTTATCGAATCGGCGCATCGTATACGTGAGTTTCAATTTCGTTCGAGTATTCAATCCATTCAAGTTAGTAATCATTTGACCGTGGTCGAACGAAGTCGTATCGCCTTGTCGTTGAATAGATTTTGGTAAAGTTCATCTTATTGCGTTGCGTGTTAGGTGTAAAGTTGTGTGGCAATAGTAATGTGAATAGTGTTCTTGTTTGGATTATTTCTATTGTCCCGCTGGTAAGTTCGCCAAGGTTATTTCTCTATGTTTATTTATTTTTCGTTAAAATTCGTTAGTAAAATCGAGTCGAGAGGTTTCACTCTGGTGATCTGTATCGAATAGGTGAACTTTACGCTGGAGGAAAGCTGTATACGTTTCAGAAGAAACTGAAAGACGTGTGTAGGTGAACTCATTCCGTTGCCACATACATATATCGCGAATAGAGGGTGTTATTTCCCCTCTGTCGAGCCCCTTCGGTGGCCCTTACAACGACTCCGGTGGGCCGGGGCGGTAATTTCGTCTAGTTTTATCCATCACATAAACGTACATATTTAAAATTGTTTATAATCAATGGATTAAGAGTAGTTAAATAAATATTTATAATGAATGCCGGATATGATAATGATACATGATGACACATTAGCAAGATAAAAACTTGTTTTTATTTATACTACGAACGTGACGTGCGAATCACCTGATGGTAAACGGTAACCTTCGTATAGTTATGGTTATTACAATTTCCTGTGTCTTATTAGAGAGTAATTGGGTATGTTAAGATATGTTAAAAGCCGCTACTAACAGACACGTAATTTAAACACATATGTCCAGGCTCTGTCTAGTAAAACGTGGGTCAGATTTTTATAAGAAAATTTCTGAATATTTTCACCTTCTCGTATCTATACTTCTATACTAGATCTATATCTAATACTAGCTGTCCCGCCCAGCTTCGCCCGGGTGAAAAAGTAAAATTTCCTGAAACACGATCGCAGCGCCACTTATCGGGTCCATTTGTGATGTAAGCTATCCTATCTTTCAAGTTGGATCAGACTGCATACGGTGTGCAAATTTGATTGAAATCGGTTCAGTAGTTTATGAGCCCATCGCGGACAAACAACGTGACACGTAATTTATATATATTAAGATAGCTGATGCGCGCAACTCCGTCTGCGTACCTAAGAGAGAGAGTTGTTTCAGTAATTAAGTGAGTGAGAGTAATTTATTTAAAAGTATTATTTAACGATGAAATACCGCAAAAACAAATAAAAAAATCAGTTCGCTGAGTTCAACTGTTCCGTAGTGAGCCGACCACGCGTCTGAGTTGCGGGGTTATTTTAACATTATGATATCTATCTCCTAAGATGTTGTTGAAATCAAGTGATGTCAAATACAATTTCGTTTACATTTCAATACTCGTGATTAATAATATATCCTCACGCCTTCCCACAAGGGTCCCCGAAGGGGTAGGCAGAGGTGTATAGGTAATACCCACACACCCACTTTCCGCCAAAGAAACATTTTAGGTGCCAAAGTGATAGATGGCGAGTCCATCACCGTTATTTAAGCTGCTTACGTGCTTAAATAACGGTGATGGACTCGCCATCCTCTCGAGGTTTTCCTTCACCGTAAAGCTTGTGGTGTGACTAATCACTGTAATCAAGTTTAGAACAACTCATTGATACAGTCAGGATTTGAATTTGCAATATTTGTGTTGCAGGCAACTTCACGCGCTACTCTACCATCACGGTTTTTTTTTAATATATATATATATATATATATATGTTTATATATTTTAATCCAACTATGTTTCATCCAATTCCTGTCTGTAGTTATCTGGTAACTAATGGCTTCACACTTAATAAATCATCGTTCATGATTTCAAAAGATCCTTTCATATCATATCATTTCAGATCATTCATATAAAAATAATATATACTCACCGCACAAGGTTCCCCGAAGGGGTAGGCAGAGGTGTGTAGGTAGTACCCACACACCCACTTTCCGCCAGAGATATATTTCAGGTGCCAACGTGACAGATGGCGAGTCCATCGCCGTTACTCAAGCACGACTATCATTCATATGATCCTTTTTTAGAAGTTTAAAAAAGGATCATATTTATGAACCGAAAGAGGCATGTGAGTCTAGAGAGAACTGGCGCTCTACTCTCTTTGCCTACCGCATTATGGACTCGGCGTGATGATATAATGTATGTATGATTTTTTTATATCCTCACGCCTTCCCACAAGGGTTCCCGAAGGGGTAGGCAGAGGTGTATAGGTAATACCCACACACCCACTTTCCGCCAGAGGTATATTATATTTTTTTAACATGGCAGCTTTTACTTAGGTAAGTGAGCAATTGGAATTTAAGTCCTTAATGAGTTTTAATAGTGGGTGAAAATTCCTGAATCCTGAAAAATGTGAATTCAGGACTTTGTTAAGTTAAAAGTTAAGACGTGAAATTCATTATTTATTGCTGCGCTGAATACCTCCCGAGACTAATTTAAAATAAGATACGCGTACATTAACACATTTTATATACGGTAGTGTACTGGAATCCACACGGACGAAGACGTGAGCAAGAAACTAGTTTGTATAAAAAAGTGAGCAAGTGCGAGAGGTGTATCTCGAGAGGGTTCTGCATACGTCTTAACTCAATGGCACTCGGCTTGATATTTCAAAAAACAGCTTACAAATTAAACTGACTTGTTTATGAGATTTAATTCTGCGGTTCTTTAACTCGATACCTACATACATACAGACATGATGGGTTTTTCGTACACCAGGCTGCAAATTAACAATTTCTGTGATCTCTTAACTCAAAACATGCATGTATACACCTATAACATTTTGTATACTTCTTTGAATGTCATTGGAAAAAAGTTTATGTGAATAGCTCCAACTATTACATACTTACGTGTTGAATGAATTACCTCATTTTAAGAAGCAGACATAATTGGTTCAAACCAATTGTAATCACAATATTCTTAGTAAGTTTTTTTTTTATACAACAAGAGTGGCAAACAAGCATACGGCCCACCTGATGGGAAACGGTTACCGTAGCCTATTTACGCTCACGATACCTAAGTATCACTTGCGCGTTGCCACTCTGTGTTCAGAGAGTTATACTGTGTTGGCAACATAAATAGGTCTAATCCCTCGGCTGCCAACACAATATAACAATCCTCCCCCTCTCCAAGGAGCTCATTACTGGAAACCTTATTCACCGCGTAGGAACACAACACAAATAATTGTGTTATTTGGCTACGGACTTCTATAAGGTGGAGGTCCTGCCCCAGTCGGGCAGCTCTAAATTCGAACGGAGAATCCGTTATGCCCTACCTCTCTTGAGTCCATATGTCCTGTGTTCTGCTACCGACTTTATTTTTAACGTAATTGTTTGTTAAGGCATTTGTACTATCAAACCACGGAGCCCTGATAACTAGTTTTTGAGCCGTTGAAATATATTATGCCAGTTTTAGTTTTATTCAATTGTTCGAGCTCACTGTACTATATATCGCTGACTTCGTAATATTACGTACCTAATTATATATAGATAATTAGCGACACAAATATACTGTAAATAAGGCCGCCAACCGTAGTTACCCACGATCTTTTCTGAGTTCAAATTCAAATAGCCTTTATTTCCGATAATAAATTTATTTCATTATAGTTATTTCTGGTCAATAGTTTTTTCTCAGTTAACCTAACCTAATCTCTTACCGGCTTGGCATACAGACAGACAGCGCAGGTTTTCGCTAAGTAACTCTTTCGTTTCATCCACACTCATCAGTCCCTCCATACATGCTCACTGGTTGTTAAACGTAGCCGTTCAGGCTTTCCGGCGTAGTCTCATGAACGCTCAGGCTGTCGAATGAGCTTCCGTTGAGGCTTTCCCTGGAGAACACAGCAAGGAGTTCTTCAAGTAGCGTTTGAAGAGATTCCTGGCTCCCGACATCCCTGCTGTTTGCAAGCGTTCATAGGCGAGGGTAACCGCTTACCAGCAGACGAACTGCATGTTTGTTTGCCACCTTTCTGACAGAAAAGAGACGAGAGAGATACAGATGATATTTAGATTTAATTAAAGCATATAATTTACTTGCTTTCACACCCATTATTGCCGGGGCAAAATTCAGCACGATTGCAACGCCATCTATCTAGACATCTGCAAAAACACAAAATATGAAAATTTCAAAACCTAAAAACAACAGTATAGCAGTAATTCAGTGACATATATTAAAGTAGTATGGGTGTTTTAATGACAAACAGACACTTAACTGTTATTTATATATATATACTTCTAGCTGTCAGGTTTGCCGTGATACGCAAATATCATATTTCGTTTCTGTCTTTCTCTTGCTAATCACAGTGCGGAAAGAATTTCTAGAAAGTTTTATTGCGACAGGTATTTGCGAAGATAATAAAGTCTTGATCAATTGTACATATTTTATTTACGTCTAACTGTGCCTCCTCTGTTTCGCCTGCGTAAAATAGGATTTAATCTTACTAATGTTACAAATAGTAATATTTACAAAGAACAGTTGAAAGTAACTACTTACAGATAAAATATTTGTCCCAAATCGGTATCCCGAGGCAACGTGCCAAGAAGACTAGCAGCATTGCTACGCTGGATAGCAATGCTGATTCTCTGAGCGAGAGATAGGTTATTGTAAATAAATAGAAAAAAAATATTGTTATCTTAAAAAAATAATGTTACAAATGCTTTTATTTTTACATATGTATGCATATTTTGTTACTCAATCAAATTTATATACATTTGCTATTTATATATATCTATCTAAGGATATATATATATCCTCACGCCTTCTCACAAGGACCAGGATAGGCAGAGGTGTATAGGTAATAACCCACACTCCCACTTACCGCCTGAGATATATTGTTGGTGCTGACGTGACAGATGGCGAGTCCATCGTCGTTACTTAAGCACAACTACACATAAGCTTTTGAATTTCTTTTCCAGCGTATGCTGGTTTCCTCTCGACGTTTTCCTACACCGTAAAGCTTTTTTTTTTTTTTTTTTTGTATTGTCTCTCGTAGCGTGAGTTCCGGGAACTTTTGCTACTTAACCGGTCAATGGCGAGACCTAGGCCTCCAGCCAGGCACTTTATTTCTAAGCAACACAGCTAAGGGCACCCCCTGTGGGGTACGAACCTCGGCTTAGGGCGTTGCTGGATCGCGAGCAAGGGAGCTGGGCTGGACTGGTAATTTTATTTAAATATTATTTGGGGGCGGGATTTGCGCGTCAGGCTCGGCGCGGGCCGGCGTTTGCGGCGGGGGTCGGGGGGGAACATTACGGCTTATTCGCGTCGAGCCTCGTCGGCGAGGACGGAACAGTGGTCGGTTTTGTGTAGTGTTGGTATGTTTTTGTCGGGCGTCCTGGAGGACCGTTATGTCGTCATCCGGTTCGATGACGGCGTGTCTTGGACGCCTTATCTTCGAGATAAGGGAAGGAGTGTATCGCGCGGCCGATACGACGAGGGGGTTGGGGTGATTTACAGCAGAATCGAAATGACGTTTGGACAGTTTTTTCAAAAACTGTTTTATAGTGGGGACTTTGAGGTCAACGTGGAGTTGACTATTACGCATGTACCACGGGGCACCTGTGGCTCTCCGGAGAAACCGGCTTTGGAGCACTTGCAAGGGGTTAAGTGTTGACTTGCTAGTGTGTGCGAACACTACACCCGCGTATGTCATGATTGGTCGAATGCACGTCGTGTAAATCCTCACCTTGGATTTCAATGAGAGTTTACTTCGCGCATTCAACATGCTGTGAAGTCTACCGAGCGCGAAGGCGGCTCGTGCGCGTACCGCCTTTACGTGGTGACGGAAAGAAAGGCGTTGATCGAGGATCACACCCAGGTATTTGGCTTTTTCTTCCCATGGAATGGGTTTGCCGAAGAGGGTGATGGGGGCTACCCGTGGGCGTTCGAGGCCTTTCCAGAATAGAATGGCTACACCGTAAAGCTCCTGGTGTGACTTATAAATAACTGTACTTTATTTCAGAAAAACTCATTGGTACAGTCGGGATTCGAACTTGCAACCTTGTGTTGCAGCAGCGGCGTAGCAAGGTAACCAAAGGCCCTGGGGAAAAATCGTTTGTTTCGTATTCGTCGTTTTCCGAATTCAACGTACTCCAGTTTTGTCGTAATCCAGATTCGTCCGAAGGGCACTGCCCCGTCGAGTCCGGTAGCTACGCCACTTTGTTGCAGGCAACTAGGTACTCAAACCTCTCAGCCACTACAGCACAGTATATTTTGCTCAGCAGTATATCTACAACATCTACGCACCAATTAGCGATAGTACAATTACCCCAGTTACTTGTGAAGCCTCGGCCATCATACCGCACGTTACGGTTGGTACATTCGTACAATAGTGGTTAGCAATCCGTGGAGCACATCGCTAACAGGTTCCTCCTGACCCGTGTACAGCGACCAGCTGCTATTTGGACGTTTTTCTTTTAAAGTGGACGATCAAGCTCCTCGGCAGTTATCGTTATATTCTACGCTTGTGCCTCTTGTACACTCTCGTAAGATTTGATTTAATTTAAAGAGCAATAGTGGCCGAGTGGTTCGTGTAGTTGCCCGCAACACAAAGGTTGCCAAATCATATCCTGACTGTACCGATGAGTTTTTCAGAACTTAAGTACAGTGATGAAAAACATCGTAAGATGCATACATTTGAGAAGAAATTCAAAGGCGTATGTATAGTCGTGCTTGAGTAACGGGGACTGACTCGCCATCTGTCACGTTGGCACCTTATATATATATCTCTGGTGGAAAGTGGATACTACCTATACACCTCTGCCTACCCCGCCTACCACTTCGGCGTAGGATAAGGCGTGATGATATTATTTTTTCTGTTATAAAACATAACACTATGTGTAAATCCAGTGTAATTATCTATCTGTGGATAAATTTCATATTATTCAGTTCAGTTTTTGCGTGTAAGAAACAAATATCCTTAGGAACTTCACATTTATGATATTAAGGAGGACAAATTATTCGTCAAAACTTATAACTTTAATCATATAAAAATGTAATGTTTGTAAGTTTGTTTATAAAAAGTAATAGGTATCATGAACTGCTGAACGGTTTTGAATATTCTCAAAAACCGACAATCATTAATGACCAGACTGAAGAATGGGAATAAAGCAAAAGACCTCTGTAAGAACGCACACACCGTGAGGAACTGCGCGATCATAGAAATTTATTGCACAAGTAGTTTATTTTTCTGAAAAGCGTAGACAATTCATTATGGATCGTGGAAGTTAACTTTATCGGTAAAAAGAGCCTATAAAACCGTAAATAGCCCGATTTGGACGGTTGCGAAACGGTACCTCTACATGGTTGTCTTAGTCTTGCAATCATTAAACAAAATGTACCTATGAACAGTAAACAGTATCTAAAGTAATATTATTAAAAGGAAAGATTCGATTTTTGTTTGTTTGTTACGATTTAACTAAAAAACTACTCGACCGATTGGAAAAATTCTTTCACCATTAGAAAGCTACATCTTTACCGAGTAAGTAACTATCAATAAAGTACAATTGCACGTAGGTGAATCCGCAAGGCATAGCTAGTCCTAAAATATGCTAACGATACGCTAAAATACGATAACGCTACAGTTCTGATATTTTAAATTTGTATTTTATTTAATGAAATGTATTAAGTTATACAACCGCTAGATGGCGCTGTAATTGATTATGCATCTTTATCATATCGTAACGAGTAGCAGTGGTTCGATCGAATCGTTACCTGAAGAAATTCAAGCACGTATGTATATCATGCTTCAGTAACAGCGATGTCATATTGGCACCTAAATTATAACTCCAGCAGAAAGTTTTGGTATGTAGGTACTTTCCCTACACACCACTGCCTATCACTTCGGGGACCCTTGTGGGATGGCGTGAAGATATATTATATTATTATTACCATATCACGCCATATCTTAGCCCCAGAAGCGTAGGTAGACAGAGTAGAGCGCCATTTCCCTCTAGACATTCATTACAAATACAATCATACAAGCTCGCCAGCTTCGTTCGTATTTAGTGCTCGATCGATGTGATCTAGATAATTAATTAGAACGCGGTCTTCCTCTGCCTCTTATTACACTGTCTCTTTCGCACTGTAAACATATTTTGTGTATGCAAAAGAATTCTTTTACCGTTATACAGATACAGACGACGAGATAACTTTGTACCGAACACATTTTGGTGATACAAAAGTGTTCCATTAACGAAGGTTAAAACGGTGATCCCAAAAGTCATTTTAGTCAGTGGTTATATCAATCATTATGATTGTAATTGCATGTTATGGTATCATTACACTTTCCAAGCGGTATCCCTACACACATTAAGTCGCAAACGTGCTTGATGTCGTCGTAAAGCTTTTCTCAAAATTTTGGTTTTCTCTCAATGTTTCCTTTCACCGTAAAGCTCGTGGTGTGACTAATCACTTTACATAAGTTTGGAAAGACTCATTGGTACATACATTCGAGAATTTGATTTGCGATCTCGGATCTTGAATCGCTCGGCCAACACTGTTTTGTTTACTTTATTTACTAAACTAGCTGGGTCCGCAACTTCGTCCCCGTGGAAAAAAAATATTGTTCAGATTCCAAAATAAAAGTAGTTTAAGTTATTCCTTTTAACACCAGCTATCTGCCAGTGAAAGTCCCTTTAATATCTGTCCAGCCGTTTCAGAGATTACCCGGAACAAACAGACAAAGATAGACAGACAGATAAAAAATTTTAAAAAATATATTTTGATATATGTACCTTGTATACATCCATATGCATTTAGTAAAACGCGGTTTTTTTAAATATTACAAACAATCATTTCAATTTTATTTATTAGTATGGATAATATCCCCACGCCTTCCCACAAGGGTCCCATAAAGGGGTAGGCAGAGGTGTATAGGTAATACCCACACACCCACTTTCCGCCAGAGGTCTATCAGGTGCCACCGTGACAGATGGCCGTTACTCAAGCAAGTATAGATAAATATTCTAGAATATATGTACTTACAACTTTGAACAGAACCACGTAGGCATGCCATGGCTCGCAACCCTAGCGTGCCGTGAAGATGGATGCGCCGCATCTATCTCCGGTCACGATCTATCGCGGTACATAGTTTTTGTCCCCTCTACAAGCAATAAGCTTGGATTAGTACGTTGCGCAACTTGTTGGGAAACAAATGTTTGTAGGTTGGTATTGGTTTGCGGAATATACAGTGTCCTATCACACGATAATGAACTATGTCATACACTAGACTACAAAAGTTTATTGATTTGGCCACAATTGAATGAAGTCTGCTCCCTGCCTACACCGTTAGGGATTCTGCGTGATTATAATAAGTAGGTTTATTTATTACTGGCTGACTTCGTCCTCGTGGAATAGTGATTTTTGGCAGCATTTTAGGATATATCTTTTGGTTTATTTTGTTTGTTATGTTAAGTGAAGCGGGCTCCCACACATAAACACGATACGACGTCGCGTCGTACAACGATGCGGCGTCGTTTCACGATACGACATCGTGACGTTAGAAACTCAAGATGCAATCCTGCGCTGTTGTTATTCAAAATTGTGTATTGTGTTTTGTGTTTCAACACAGAATTTTGAATAACAACTGCGCAGGATTGCATCGTGAGTTTCTAACGTCACGATGTCGTATCGTGAAACGACGCCGCATCGTTGTTCGACGCGACGTCGTATCGTGTTTATGTGTGGGAGCCCTTGCTACAATATATTAGTGAAAATCACATCGTCGATTCGATATGCCGTTTCAGAGATTAGCGTGCACAAACACACAGATAAACACACAAATGTTTTGGGTGCTATTTGCGTTGATAAAGGTGCCAATAATATTTTTACTCATATATCTTCCGTGTACAGATAGTGAGTACATTTTTATTAAATGTACATATTGATTATTATTTATCTCTTTGATACTTACGGACGGGTACTGCAAGGAGCTCGTCAATTATCTTCGCTTGCGTGGGATTAACATAACCAGACTCCTTAAAAAACACTTAGCGTACAAATACATTCTACGCCACAAAGCAATTATGGTTTCTCTTACATCACGAGCGACCTTGTAAATAATGTACCTATATACTTGGCCAAACACGTGCTTGAGTGACCTCAATATGTATAAACAAAGTAGGTATGTTTTATGTGCTTCGGTAGCAATGTGTTGTCATGTTACAAGTATTTGTTGTACGGTTTCAATTGTGTTAAAAATTATTATCCGCTCCCTGACAAAACCTTAAAAAAACTCCGTTAAAAACGGCATATCTAATGCAAAAATATATTAATAATAATATCTAAACATATTTATATATTCAAAAGCGTATGTATAGTTGTGTTTGAGTAACGGCGATGTACTCTCCATCTGTCACGTTGGCACCTAATAGTATCTCTGGCGGAAAGTGGGTGTGCGGGTATTACAGTCCCCGAAGAAGTAGGCAGAGGTGTATAAGTAGCACCCCAATAGTACGCCATATTTTAGGTGTTAGATGGCGAATCCATCGCCGTTTCTCAAGCACGATTATACCTACATACCTATGCCAAGCTCGGGAATTCGAACTTGTGTTGCCGACAACTACTTGAACGACTCGGTCACCACTCTACAAAGACTTATATATGATATATGCATACTTATATATGATGATACTAGAACTACTTGAAGAAATTTCCCTTTTTTATTATTTCATTAATGTATAGGTAATACCCGCACACCCATTTGACGACCGTCTGGTGATCTGGTCTAGTGGTTAGAGCTCCTGACTGCGAAACTTGAGGTCGCGGGTTCGAATCCCGCTGAGGGCAGATATTTGTGTGATGAACACGAATATTTGTACCTTAGTCTTGGCTGTCCTATGCATTTAAGTATATATCTATCTATATAAGTAAATATATCGTTGTCTAGTTACCATAACACAAGCTTTGCTTACTTTGGGACTAGGTCAATTTGTGTGGAATTGTCCCAGGTATTTATTAATTTATAATTAAGTCATTTTGTTAGGAAGAGAGAATAGAGTGTCATTCCCTGTATCCACAATTTCTGTCCTTTCATACGTGATCGCTAGTTTCGAGTACCTATGCTTTTTATTCTCATCATTAATTGTTCGATCTCACATGCATCTATTTTGACTGTGTTTTCCATATTTCCATGGGGAGCTATCAGGTACATAGGGCAGGAGACTATTCAGATATAAGGCAATAATCTTGTTGCAAAATTACCTTTGAATGAGATCGAATCGGACCTCCTACTACTGTGGGAAACTGGACGAAACACATAGCTTCGCACAGTGTCCCACGTGTGCGATACCACTGGTGTCGCAAGCGTCAACCATAGGCGGCAACCTCTTACCATCAAGTCATCAAGTGGACCGCAGGCTTCTTTGCCACTTTTTGGTATTCAAATAACAAAAAACAAAAGGTTTCGATTCAATTGTTTCTATATTTCGGTGTTTGCATGCGTTGAATGCTCTCAAAACGATATAACATACAACTTTCATTGTAAACGCACGCGATGCAAAAAGCTATTGCACAATGGTATCGACGGTATGATGGTATTTTCGGACGTTGTATCGAGTCTGCATTGAAAGTTGCGTTATGTGAACGCAATGGTAATTTAATTATGACCAAACTTGCTTCCTTATTGTTACACTTACTTTCTATTTTTTTAATACTTCTGTCAGCAACTTAAAAACAGAGTGCTTATTGCATTTTGTGAGGTTTGGCTAGTCGCGTGCAACCCGAAGATTACAAGTTCGAATCGCAGTGATAACCTGTGTTTTTTTAACATAGTACAGTTTTCAATCGTACCACATTCTTTACGTATGTAGATGAAGCGTAAGAAATTTGTACGTGTAAGTACATACGGCGCCGATGGACTCCCTGCCACTGCTGCCAACACAATAACAACCCTCCCCCCTCATCAAGGAGCTCATTATTGAAAAAACCTTATTCATCGCGCAGGAACTAAAAAAAAGTGTTATTTGGCTGCGAGCTTCGATAAGGTGGAGATCCCATCCCAGTCGGGCAGCTGCAATTTCGAACAGATACCTCTCCTCTGTTATATTTATCTATTTTATAAACTGTTAGTAAATTTGCTGCTTCATTCTTGAATTATGATTGCAATATGATTTCATGGCACATCCCCTGAATGAAATACTTCCCATGAAAATCTTACGCTATCGAAATTCCTATCAGTCGATCGACGCCACGCAACGCAACGTCGATCGGCGTGGGAACACCAGAGCCCGCCCGACCAGAACTGAACTGAACTAACCCACAAATTATACCACGATGGCCAGTCCTATTGTTTTATGCTGTAATCTGTTATACACAATCATTGCTAGTAATCATTTGTCATTTACACGATAAAACTACGGTGATAAAATGATCGTGATCACGATCAATTGACGGAATTATAAATTGGATATGATATTATGTACACATATATATAAGCTGTGGTGGCCGAGTGGTTCGAGTAGTTAGTATGCCTGCGACACAAAGATCGCAAGCTCAAACCCCGACTATACCCATGACCCATGAGTTTTTCTGAACTTAAGTACAATGTTAGCCACAGTTAAGTACAGTTAAGTACAATGTAAAGTTACAGTTAAGTACAATGTTAAGTACAGTACAGTCGCCATCTGTCACGTGGGCACCTAAAATATATCTCTGGCGGAAAGTGGGTGTGTGGATATTACCTATACCTTTGCGTACTCTTTCGGGGACCCTTGTGGGAAGGCGTGAGGATATTAACTTATCCTTATGTTTTTCTAAACCAGCCAGTGACTTTCTGCTAGCCACTATGACCAACCTCTGTCGTGAACATACTTGAACACGTTACCGTGTCCCATGTACCTATCCCCACCTCGATTCATCTCGTGACTGCGAAGTAGTTTTCCTATCGCCGTAATTAATCACTGCGAGATAACGTTACCTTATCTATTTGTGGTATCTGAATTAATATATTATTAAACCATTTTTGCTACAGCCGTGAAGTCGTCCCGGAGTCCTGTCGGTGCCGAGTTAGTTGAGATCACAGGATGGGCTGGGAGCTGTTCTTTATGGCCCTGTTGGGCCTTGCCTGGGGACAGGGCGCGGAGAAACGTGAGTGTTTTTTTTTTATTTCGAACGTGTTTAATGACGCGATGGTCTTACCTAGACAGCTTAAGAAAGATCGGTTAATTAAACTAATAAGTATGAGAGAACTCCAAGAACTAATTATAAGGAGAAAACAATTCATTTAAAGGTGCACGGTTGTATAATAATGTTACCTTAACTAATTAAATGAATGGAAATCAGTTAATATGCAATATTGATACAATATTCATACTTATTAATATTAAAAATTTATTTAACCTTAGTTCCTGAGATCGAATCAATTCTTAATTCAATATTTAATAAAGAGATCAAACTCTGGCTTTACTAACTTTGAATATATGAAATTAAATCCAGCCGTTCAGACTAAACTTCGAAACGGAATTGAATTTTCTTCGAATTGGAGTTTTGTTATCATCTATAGGTACAAAGGTATGTATGTATATATAGACATTTTTGTTTATTTAAGCGAAAGAGGTATGTAAGTCTTGAGAGAACTGGCGTATCTGCCTACCCCGTTAGGGACTAGGCGTGATGATAATGTATGTGTGTAGTTTATTTAAAAGTGCTAATTTCACGAAATACTAATTCGGTCTGAAATATTTTTGTAAGCCGGAGTAATGGCGATAGACTCGCCATCTGTCCCTTTCGCACCTAAATATGGCGTATAGTTGGTGTTTGGATACTTCATCACCCACTCCTTTTACTCCTAATGTCTTTTGCATTAGATATCCCAGTTATTGGCTATGAGCTATTATCATAACTAGTTGTGCTCCGCGGTAACGCTCGGGTGAATTTTAATATTATTAGTAGATTCCTTCATAGAATGAAATATATCCTCAAAATATGTGCCAAATTTCATCCCATACCCTTAAGGAGTGTTTGCGTTGAAGAAAAACAAACATGATCACACACGCATTTATATTATTACTAGGATTCTACTACGCAAGGGAATGGACCAAGAATTTAACACGTGTTAAACTGCTGGCATAGCTAGTATAAGATAATGCTTGTAGTTAAACATTCTGAAGCAAAAAAATACCGAATGCGCGTGGTAACAGATATGTAGACTGCGTAAATATTGACTGTACGCAAGAGCAGTCAAATGGAATTAGTCCACATTAGAAGCCCGCCATATGAGCGTTACTTAACTTTACGAGTAAGCCTTACAAGAACAATGTTCCAAGTCAAGGTAGCCCTATGTACCTAGTTGACATGCGATAAGGTATCTACAGATATACTGTACAGTATATAATGAAGGTTATAATGTTTTCACCGCATTACCATAGTGAGTGGTGGTCGGCTAGTTGGAGTCACCTGCAATGCAAAAATTATAAGTTCGAATGCCGACGGTACGAATGAGTTATTCTGGACTCGAGTACAGAGGGATGTGAGTGTATAGGTGTTTAAGTTGACAATGAGTAATGTTTCATATGAAATATGAATTCATTGTAAGTGTAGAGACTTCCATGTTGATAATGTAATAGGGGTAAAACCAAGACAACAAGGGAACAGCGAAATAACTTTTATTGATACTGCAAATTTCTATATATAATATACATACATACATATCATATGAGTTCCTAACGGGGTAGGCAGAGAGTATAGCGCGCCAGTTCGCTTCGCTCTAAACTTACATACCTCTTTCGCTTCGTCCACATTCATCAGTCTCTTAAGACAGAAACAGTGTTTACATCCATTTAATATTACAAACAGACACTCCAATTTTATTTATTTGTAAAGAAGACTGAGATGATAAACAAATATCAAATTTGCAATCGAAAATCCTGTTATAACATTGTGTGACGCAGTGTACCAAATTAGGGTCATCGAATGTTCTTTGTGCGAGTGTACATTTTGATACGGATAAAGCCGCGGATGAAAGCATGTAATTACACAATACAAATAAAATAGTCTGCTCTCACGCACATAAATATGCCAATAACGAAGAGGAAATAGGAAGTCGATGGTTTGAATGGACCGTGAGAGAATAACTATAACCTACTTATAAAACCATTATAGCTTTAAACAGACATATTAAGATGCATTCGAATCGAACGAATAAATTCTATCAAATTTAAATCTAGAGAACATCTTAGAAACATAATTAAAACCACGATCCTACTAAAATTGTTAACGCGAATGTTTAGGCGAACTTATGTCTAGATGGTTAAGGCTAGGCTCCTGATTGCAAAGCTTGAGTTCACGCATTCAATTCCCACTGGGAGATAATATTTGTGTGATGAACACGAGTATTTGTTCCTTAGTCTTGGATGTCCTATTTATCGTATATCATTGTCTAGTTTCCATAGTACTTGCTTTGCGTAGTTAGGGACAAGGAAAATTTGTGTGGAATTGCCAAAAAAAAAGTTTGTAACCAACGCGAACGGCTGAGCGGATCAAATTTGGCACAGAGATAGACTTATTAGCTGTTAACACACGGGGTGTGTTTATATATAATCCATTTTACCCTTTTGAAGTCGCGGGGCAGAGCAAGTTGGCGTTTCTATGATTACTGCTTTCTGCGTTCGCCTCAACCCTTGGTACCATACATTTTTATTAAATACACATTAGAACGGCCAGTAGCCAATTACTCTAAATAGGTAAAATTCTATACACAACATAAAAGAAAATATATTAAACAACATTCATACAATCGCCTGCCAATACTCCAGACATGCCGACATAATAGTATGCCATCCATCCGCAAACAAATCGCAATCAGAGTTGGACTCCAAGAGATCATTGAACGCATAGAGAGTGCAAAGGACAGGAGAGTATGATCGCGACTCACTACGACAAGCCGATATGGAAAAAAGCCTATGTTTCCTGGCGCGTGTGTAGTTGTCAGGGACAAATATTTTTGTGAGCTCTTCGAGTAATTAAGGGGCATTCTTCCTTCCATACTTCCACGAAGCACCTTGCACACAGTTGACATTTGGTCACAGTTCCTTCTCACCGTATTGAGGTCTCGAAAATTGCATTGCTTCCCGGTAGTATTGTGTTCCTGCGGTGTGGTTTCCAGAAATCCATATGTCTGTAGTATGGCTTTATCGGCAGAAGCGGATGCCTTCCGCTTTATATTTACCTTTAACTCAGTGCATCCTACCATATACACCTCAGGCACACCTGAAGTACCGGCCATCTTTATTTTTAAGGTAACATCGATTAGATCACATCTATCGAACAGCTAAGGGTGATCATCAATATAATCTTCTTAATATATATAAATTACGTGTCACGTTGTTTGTCCGCGATGGGCTCCTAAACTACTTAACCGATTTCAATCAAATTTGCACACCGTGTGCAGTTTGATCCAACTTAAAAAATAGGATAGCTTACGTCACAATTGGACCCGATAGGTGGCGCTGCGATCGTGTTTCAGGAAATTTTGCTTTTTTTATCCGGGCGAAGCTGGGCGGGACAGCTAATATAATCTATCCTCTATCTATAGCTAATATAAAGCTATATAATCTATCCTCATCTTCAAGGTGATCATCAAGAGTACTCGAAATCAAAGTAGTCTTTCTACGACATCTTTACAATGACATCCGCAATTACACCAATTGTTCTGCTAATTTCTTCACTGCCTAACCGGTGTAAAGAATTGCGCTTCATTCTTATTCTCCACGCCTTCCCGCACGGGCCCCAAAGGGTAGGCAGGGCTGTCGTAACCCTCTTTGCGTCGGAGATGTGCTGACGGGACGAGTCCATCGCCATTTCTTAAGCCTGGGTATGAGCCAGCCGACGTATATACGGTTCCTCAGCCTTAAGCCTTATGAACCCTCACGACGTGGAGTTTCATCTCACACGTATCCTCCTCTCAATATTTTAATTCGTCGTAAAGCTCGTGGTGTGATTAATCGTTGTATGTTAGTTAAAAAAACTTGTTATTACCTACAGTCGGGGTTCGAACTTGCAATCTGTGCTATTCAAACAACTCGACCACCGTGGCTCTTCTTTATCTCCTATTCTCATTCGCTGCTATCTAAAAAGAAAAGTACAACGGTTTGGTTAACAAGCCGTTAAAATTTATCAATTTGTGAACGAATTAGGCACAGTTTGAAATGAACGCCGTTTTCAAAATAATATCATAATCCGATGAAAATGGAAGCATCGGTTCGCATCGAACCAAAACGTAGCTGTTAAATTTCACAATTCATCTGGAATTGAATCCGCGACACAGTTGGTCGGCCACAATGATCACTCTGAAGACCGTCGATGGTGAATGGTAGACAATTTACTACCGAATGGCAGGTGCCATCTGTAACTGGTCCATTGTTTAGGAAGAAATTTATTTAAATCGTTGAAATGAATTTATTATAAATGCCCGCTATCTGTATAATTTTTCAAGCATTTTATTATCTCGTAGTCCCGTGATGTAGATATAACTTAATTTTGATATGCAAGTGTGGGAGGCCAAGAAGATGGCGGGACGAAATAGCTAGATTTTATTCCAGAAAGAAAATCATACCTAAAGGTTTGCCACCACAAGCATGCGGCCCGCCTGTTGGTAAGCGGTTACCGCCGCCTATGGACGCTTGGGACACCAGGGGTAACTCTGGCGCTGCAGAAATCATTTCTCACTATTCTTGAACTCCATGCTGTACTCTCTAGGGAAAACCTCAATGGAGACCTTCATTCCACAGCTTGAGTGTTCGCGGGAAGAAACTCCTTTGGAACCGCGCGGTGACTTGTTCAAATCAAATCAAATCAAATCAAAATCTTTTTATTTCACATAGGCCCAGATGGGCACTTATAAAACGTCGAAAAAGAAGCACGGTTCGGGTTGGTCGCTTCAATGGAGAAGAACCGGCAAGAAACTCCATGGTTACTCTTTTCAAATCATTAGGCATATACAATATTTTTTTTCGTTACAGCAATAGTACCCAAGTATGGGGGAACAACCTGTTGTTCCTTATAGGAATGTATTCCCCATCCATAGCTCTCGACAGCTACCAATAAGTTCAAATTTCACGCGGGTTAAACCAGGAGCATCTAGTATTTGCGCTGACTATCCAGAATGCGAACATTAAAACCATGGAGGTTATTTCTTCAGAAAGTCATTCTGCATGGCAAATTGATTCCAAAAGTGATCTAAGTATGATCTAAGCGATCTAATTCTAGTCTATTGTTCTCCTCAGGCATTTGTCTGCAAATCTTTTGTATGGGAACATAAATTGATTGCAACGACGCTTGAGTAATGGCCGAAGATGATTCACTGTTCTAAAGAATACACTTCCTAGAGTGAGGAGCGCGTGATTGACAATAAGTTTTGATAATATTATTTGCTTACTGGAATAATAATCCTCACGCCGTCTCACAAGGGTCCCGAAGGGGTAGGCAGAGGTGTATACGTAGTCCCCACGACTACTTTCCTCCAGAGATATATTCTAGGTGCTAACGGAACAAAGCATCTTATAATATTTTGAACGTTGTAAGTAATGCATATCAAACATATCATCACGCCGAGTCCCTAACGGGGTAGGCAGAGAGTATAGAGCGCCAGTTCTCTCTAGACTTACATACCTCTTTCGCTTCGTCCACATTCATCAGTCTCTTCATACATGCTCGTACGTTGTAAGTATATTAATATATTATGTTCCTTTTAGGTTTCATGTGTACAGTGATTTGTCCCACCACCATTTTTAGTTATGTACAATTGTTGCCATACAACAGGTAGGTAGATAAGTTTGTTTAACGCTGATCACTACATTATGTTAGGTTTTATAATGTACTTTAGTAATCTGTAGATAGAGACTATTATTGGTAAGCCCAAAATTTGTAGGCCGGTTATCTCGACCAGCGAAATTTCTAAAGTAAATATTTAATTGAGACAAATATTTGGAACGAATTTTACAAACATGTCATTAGTTCTAATCTGAGGTTTGTTCTTACGAAAACTAGTCGGTTTATATGCTTATATAATTATAATCCTTCCCATAAGGACTACGAAGGGGTAGGCAGAGGTAGTAACCATACACCCACATTCCGCCAGAGATATATTTTAGATGCCAACGGGACAGACTGCGAGACCGTCGCCGTGACTCAAGCACGACTATATATACGCCTTTGAATTACTTCTCAAGTGTATGTAAATTTCCTCTCGAAGTTTTCCTTCTCTCGTGCTCGTCGTGGAAAGCTCGTGGTGTGACTAATCACCGTACTTAAGTTCAGAGAACTCATTGGTACAGTCGAAATTCGAACTTGCAATCTTTGTGTTGTAGCTACTCGGAACACTCGGCTTCTAGAATAATTATTTATGTAAAGATATATTCAAATCACTTTGCATTCCTCTCAAAAATTGTGATTTACACTCATTTGCGAAACGATTCATTTGTTCTCACGTTTCGTTTTAAACAATTAAATGTTATTGATTATAATCTCTCCTGTTATCTGCATTTGGTTTGCAATAGATTTTAGCAATGACGTCACGGTTGTAGAAATGTGTAGATTAGTGTTCGTGTGACTTCTGCACTGGCAACATGTGACGAATGGGGTGACTTTACTGCCATCTATGTGTCAGCGCCGTCTGATATCACGAAGAACGACTCAACATTTTCCTTATTCTAACGTTTTCATAACCTTAGTAGGTAAAAACCTTCTTCGGAAGTTGCCAAGGGATTTTACACTGTACAGTTTCATTTCAATTATATTTGTTTCTCTAAACACTAACAGAAAAATATAATCTTTCCTATTTTAATAGCCCTATGTTACGTGCTTCAAAGCGCAGGCCAGCGTCAAGGCCATCGTGAGCTTGCTGGCGAGTCAATGATTTACATGTTGAGAATCACTAAATAATTAATGTTTAAGTATCTGTATATGTCAATGTTTTTGTTTGCTACAAACATTAGTGTTTTAAGTTATCATATTTACTAACCCATGATCCTTGTTGGTCGAAATAAATGAAAAACTTAGCTTTTTAATGGTGAAAGCATTTTTAAAACCGGTCGAGGCGATGTTTTATTTAAGTCGTAAAATAGATATATACATATTTGTCACGTCATCATATCATATTCAGCCTACATGCACCCACTGCCTTATATTATAGGCTTCTACGCCAGTGTACTCGTTGTATATTTAATATACTTCTCTCACACCCTTTTGTAATTTTTTCTCTTCTTCCCGCAGGACGCACGGGCAACGTGTGCGCCACAGACATGGAGTGTCCCGACAACGCCTTCTGCCGGTACAGCAGCTATTGTGTGTGCAAGGACGGGTTCGTGTACGCTGCCATCAACAGCACCAGTAAAGGGTGTCTAAAAGGTGACCAATTTAATTCCAATTAAAATTAATTCAACTTCATCATATCATCACGCCCTAACGGGGTAGGCAGAGAGTGGAGAGCTAGTTCTCTCTACTTACCAACCCATGAAGACGCGCCCGACTAATCGAGGGGGTAGCGGGGTGCGGGGAGAATAACCAGAGTCTATAATTTGTAGTGTGCGTGTGCACTCATAGGTAATCAGTGTGTACCGACAATACACAAACATTAGTGGAAGGTTGCGTACTTACACTATAGACCGTTGAGAATAGTGGCGCACGTCCTCAGGGATGACGCTATCTATACATATCATCAGGCAGAGTTCCCTTCACGGAGTAGGCAGAGAGTGCCCGGTCTGTCTGTACTTACAGACTTCTCTTTATCGACATTTATCAGTCGCTTCATAGACGTCGCCGATTTAGAGTACTCTTGACGTTCCCATCTTCGAGTGTCTGATCGAGTTGATCTAAGTAGTTGGAACGTGGTAAATATATGTACTACATGTATATATATATATATATATATATATATAATATAATTATTGTCCTCATAACGTTCTAGAGGCTAAAATTGGTGAGGAGTGCGTGCAACATATTCAGTGCCACTCTACAATGGGGGTGCACTCGGAGTGCATCAATGGCGTATGCGCGTGCGCACCCAATGCGCACTTAGAGGACGATAGATGCTACGAGACCGCTGGTAAGTTTGTATTGCTGTAATCTTAAGTTGCAATAAGGTTTTATAATTAACGCCTGGCTAGACAAGAGATCCTTTCCATTCGCGAGATACGGGTTCGATGCCAACGAAGTACTTAACTTTTTTGGTGTAAACTGGCATGGCATTATTGTAGGTAGAATGGCGAAAAGTTATCTTTAAATCTGTGAGATCATACATATCATCACGCCGAGTCATTAACGGTGAAGGCAGAGGGAGTGAAGAGCCAGCTCTACCTATACTTACCAACTTTCACTTCGTCCACATTCTAATGATCCCTAATGGGATCAAATATCTGATCTGAGTGATTAAGGACACCATGAGCTTTATAGTAAAGGAAAACATCGAGAATAAATTTTAAGATTATGGGTATATAGTCGGGCTTCGGAAACGCCGATGGACTCGCCATCTGTCACGTCTACACCTCATATCTTCGGCTTCAAGAGAATTTTGAAAGACTACCTGATGAAAGGCTCGATGACGGTTACGGTCTTCTGAATATCTTAACGATAAGACTTTTAAATCTCTCAGTTAAAAAAACTTTTATACATTTTGTGTGTAATGATTTTTTATTTATTAACTAGTTATCGGCGAACGATGCGTGGTGGATATGAACTGTTACCTTGCCGATACTGGTCCAGAAAGACAGTCGTACTGCGTTAGGGGATACTGCGTGTGCCAGCTGCAGTTCAGCCCCAGAGACAATGGGACCAGGTACGCTGCACTTGATACATGACATGACAGGTGGCGCTGAAACTATATCTATAGGTTTCTGTTTCAGATCCGGCTCGAAGGACCAATATTATTTACTATTTTATACTATTAACAGAGACTGTACTGTATTTATGCTTATATAATATATAAATACTTTCACTAAATATTTTTTTATATTGATAACCGAAAACGCTTTTTAAAATTGCTTTCTCCTTACAGGTGTGTCCGCGACGCAGCACTAGGCGAGGTGTGTGAAGACGAGCTCCAGTGCGCTGGCCCTGGATTGGAGTGCAAGGGAACTTGCCGGTGCAGGAACAACTGGGTGGCGCATAATGACACCAACGCGTGCGTTGAATGTGAGTATAATAGAAAAACCGCCGTCTATTCAGTGTCATATTTAATCAAGAACAGCGCCATCTCGTGGTTCTTATTATCAACTCTCATAGTAGGCTGTTCTCTGCCAGATTGGCTGTTCTCTGCCAGATTAATTAGATTTTACTTTACTTAATTACTAGTTAATTACACTTAATTAGATATATGTCAAAAATTATGCTAGATAATAATAATATGTGCTTACAAAATCTATTTTAGTGTCATCTATCGAGAATTATTAAAAACATGGCAAAATAAAAATGTGCAATTAACGTAGCGCGACTATTGTTAACATAGTATGTTGAGCCCTGCTCTTAACAGTCCTGAATACATATAATTTCAGGTCATACAATTTATAAACAAAATAGATACTTAAAACATTTATCGTGATTTATAAAATGTGCATCAACGTAGCGCAACCACTTATTATTTTTTGAAAATAATTTTAATCAAATCCATAGTACCTGAAAACGAATATTTTCAATGTTTAAATATTTCCTTAAAGCCTGCTCTCAACATTTCTTAATTGGTAATATAATTTCTGAAAACTGATATTCTACGTACGGACATTCGTTATATTTCCAGCTGCTAAAGCTCTGGACGATCCTTGCGACTTCGACGTGCAGTGCGACAATCTGTCGGGGGTTCCCGGGGCGCGTTCCCCGGGCGCAACTCTATGCCTGGGCGGAGTATGCGCGTGTGGGTACAATGCGCGTGCCGTGGGCGTACCGCTGCGCTGCTGGCACCGCCGCCGCCCCGGGCAGGAGTGCTCCAGGGACGAGGTAGGTCACGTGACGGACATAAGTACTTGTGATGCCTTACTTGCTTGATGGAGTGCCAGTGTCCTTCTGATTTCGTACTATTCGTACAGCTTCTGGGACTTGCCACCTTCACAATAGTAAGTAATGGGTTAATCCCGTATCGTACATTCATGGTCGATTGGCACTATTTTGCAGAGCACAGGGCAGCAAGGCAGAGTTGGGGTATTTTGTGTTCCTCCTGATCATGCAACCCATATCCACTTGCTATCCCCCTTGAAAGTCAGCTAAACCTAGCTTTAACATGTTAGGCGTTGGCCGGCTATATGCAGCAGTGGCAAAAGTTCATCCCGGCTTACACGCAACAACTAGCTGCTGAAGAGAACTAGAGAGCAAACTGAACAGGTTTCTTGTAAAAAAAAAAAGTTTTGTCAAACTTGGGAAATAACTACCTCACATTGCTGTGAGGTGGAGCAATGTTAGGAAGCTAGTACGAACGTTTCTGCTCCCAGAAGCGGAAATCGTTCACCCTAATACCACGAATGCAAGTCCACTCTTAGTAATAAAGATCGGCGTAAATACTTCGCCAATGGTGTCTGCTAATCTGATGCTTTAATACTTGTCTGCCACCTTGTCACTTACTTTCAGCATAGTCAAAGGTGAAACGGCCATGTTTCAGGAATGTGTATCAGAGGAAGATGAGCCTGGCTACTGCCTGTCGGGGCGCTGCACGTGCAAGACGTGTTCCCCGGACGCCAGGGACTTCGCGGCCGCCAGTTCCATGTCGCGCCCGCCTCTCGTCGCTATCGCCGCCATCTTGTGTGTGACAGCCATCTTGAGACACTAACTTAACTGTCAAAATTATGTTACTTATTTACTGCATATTAAGGGCATCTCAACGAAACAAGTCCTACATAAATTGCATAAATCATACGAATCTTTTCAGAGGCACAATCTAGATATAAGTCGTTAGTAGTTTCGTAGAACTAAGATGTACATAGTGAACGTAAGAGATATAATTGTTGTTGTTGATAATTATTGATTGTAGATTTGTTATCTTCCACTTTGACAGAAACAGTATTTTGCGAGTGCAATTTTATTATTGTAAATTAATATATTTATCTTGTTACTGTTATTTGAATGGGTTAGTGTTCATGCCAAAGAAGTGTACACAAAATGATTACTGTGTAAATAAAGCTTATTTATTTAAAGCCGTTTGCGTTATTGACCGTTTCCAAGGTGCGAGGAATTTTACTCCTCTACCTGTCCTAACTAAATTACCAAGCTTCTTTCGATTAAACTAAGGCTTCACAGTATCTTGACAAAATAATGTGTAATTATAAGTTATACTCTCTTTTATCCTTACGCCCTCCACAATCCTGAACACTAGCAATTATAGGTATATAAATAGGTATAACCAACCGTTAGAGCCTCGCAGGAGAGTGTACAGTCCTAGCAGAAGAGATGAGAGCTCGCCGTACACTGGGCGAAGCCGCCGCGTACACGAGAGGGTTGAGAGAAGAGTTGCCGTATCCCAGCCAGGAGCACCACCACCAGATATGGTGATTTGCGCACTGGCACAGTGAATCTATCCCACCAAAAGACTAATAAATTATAGTACAGTTCATGCAACAAAAACATATTAACCTCAAAATTTTCTTTTTTCCTTTATCAATTATTTCACTGGTCATGCAACATTAACGCACATTTGTTTAAACACTAGCTGTGAATATGCGAAGTTCTAATCTCATGCAAGAGATGGCGCTTTAATAATAATATAAAAAGAGTTATAAAGATTTTACGACATGCCAACATTGTGCAATAGATGGCGCTTTAATATAAAAGTATACAGTTTTTTTAATGCCCAAATATCTACTTACCGATAGGAAGCATGATGAAGAAAGGAGTCCAGCAGAGAAGGAAGAGCGACATCAGCGTAACTATAGTGCGAGTGGCGCGATGTTGCTTTGAAAAGAACCCTTTACTGGGGATAAAGAAATAATGCACGTATATTACTGAAGAAACGCGGTTGTTATGTGGTCTGAGTAGTCATCTACTGGTCGCAGATTGAAACCCCGATGTATATTCATACTACAAGGCTTGCGGTGAAGGGTAGGAAAGTTTTGATAAAAAAGCCTTCCTACGTTTGAGAAGGAACTTAACGTATGTTGTCTTGGAGACGGAAGCAGATGTTCTATATGTCACGATTGTGCCCTAAAAACATATCTTCGGCTGAAGGAAGGTATTATAAAATACTAGCTGTCCCGCCCAGCTTCGCCCGGGTGAAGAAGTAAAATTTCCTGAAACACGATCGCAGCGCTCGTCATTTATATTACCTATATTAAGACTACTAAATTGTACTGAATTAAATTTCCCTTTTTAATATTAACAACTGCCCAATAATAAAATCCAAGGCGGTATTCAGTTAATAAATATACATATTATAACTAGCAATACAAACTCACGAATGAAATGAACTTACGGTGGAGTTGAAGAAATTTTAGTGGCAGAAGTTCTACCACACGGAACGTTTAGATAACCACCTTTCGGTGACAGGCTGAAAATACAGAGATAAAAACACACATTATTATTATTTATTACAAAAGGTATATACATAAGTGTCTTTAAGAAGAGCCGTGGTGGCCGAGTGGTTCGAGCAGTTGCCTGCGACGCAAAGGTCGCAAGTTCGAATCCTGACTGTACCAATGAGTTTTTCTGAACTAAAGTACAGTGATTAGTCACACCACGAGCTGAACGGTGAAGGAAAACATCGAGAGGAAACCTGCATACGTCTGAGAAGAAATTCAAAAGGCGTATGTATAGTCGTGCTGGAGTAACGGCGATGGACTCGCCATCTGTCACGTTGGGACCTAATATACCTCTGGCGGAAAGTGGGTGTGTGGGTATTACCTATACACCTCTGCCTACCCCTTCGGGGACCCTTGTGGGAAGGCGTGAGGATATAGTACAGTATAGTATAGTGTAATATAGTACAGTATAATATAGGCGATGGAGTGAATTCTACAAAGATATGTATGATGATGATGCCGCTGATCTACTCATAGAGCTGCCTCCAACAGAATCTGTCGAGGATCCTATAGCGGATAAAATAAGTATGGGAGAGATTGTAAGAGCGATAAGAAGTCTGAAATGTGGAAAAGCTGCGGGAATAGATGGGATTACGGCTGAGATGATCAAGTACGGTGGACCAGCGGTCTGGGACGTCATCTATTTGCTATGCAATCTTTGCTGGGAAAAGGGTGATGTTCCGGACGACTGGAGGCGAGCAGTCATCGTGCCTTTCTATAAAGGAAAGGGATCACGATTGGACTGCTCCAACTACAGAGCCATCAGCTTGGTCAGCTTAGCTAGTAAAGTGTACACGAACATCCTGACGATAAGAATGCAAGAGCGATCCGAAAGGTTTCTCTGGGAATCCCAAGGTGGATTTAGACCAGGAAGAGGATGTATGGATCAAACCTTCTCGCTTCGCGGAATCGCGGAAAAGTTTTTGGATATTAACCAAAGGGTTTTCTGCGCTTTCGTCGACTTTTCGAAGTCGAAGGCATTTGATAGAGTCGTACGAAAGGAACTCTGGGACGTGTTGCCTGGATATGGAGTGAGCAGTTCCCTACTGCATGCCGTGAAATCACTCTATAGTGATAGCGAGGCGTGCGTTAGGGTTAACGGTGAGATGTCACCCTGGTTTGATGTGAAGTCGGGGGTCAAACAAGGGTGTATCATGTCTGCCTGGCTGTTCATTATATATCTAGATAACTGTCTGAGAGCACTAAGAACGAACGGATGTGGAGTGAAAATGGGAAACTTAGTGGTCAACTGCCTACTATACGCCGATGACGCGGTTTTACTGGCGACATCAGAGGGCGAACTGCAGTCACTAGTTACCATAATGAAAGGAGAATGTGAAAAGAAGGGGCTGCGCCTAAACGCTGGCAAGACTAAGGTTCTGGTATTCGAAAGAGATGAACAAATGACCGAGTGTGCAATATCGGTAAATGGGCAAATTCTAGAGCAAGTGAATTATCTTGTATATCTTGGAAGCATGTTCACACGAGATGGAAAGTATGAAAAAGATATTGAAAGAAGGATAACTGCCGGAAATAAGGTGAATGGGGCCATGTCGGCGTTGATGGGCAGTAAAAGTCTGAGCAAGAATGCTCGAGTTGCTGTCCACAACGCGATATTGGTACCTACCTTATTGTATGGCAGCGAATCCTGGGTATGTCAGAGGAAGTATGAAAATAACTTGAATGCAGTCGAGATGAGATCTCTTCGAAAAATGTGCGGCGTAACGATATTAGATCGAATCCGCAATGAAGAGATTCGCAAATCAACTGGCGTGAATGAGGGCGTGATTGTAAAGATGAAGAAAGGCATGTTACGTTGGTTTGGACACATAGAAAGGATGAGTGAAGAAAGATTGACGAAACAGATATACAAAGCAAAAGTGTGTGCAAGAAGAGGCAGAGGAAGGCCACGTTCCAACTACCTGGATCAAATAGATCGGACTCTCAAGGACGGGAACGTTAAGAGTACTCGAAACCGACGAGCATGTATGAAGAGACTGATGAATGTGGACGAAGCGAAAGAGGTATGTAAGTCTAGAGAGAACTGGCGCTCTATACTCTCTGCCTACCCCGTTAGGGACTTGGCGTGATGATATGTATGTATGTATGTATGTATAGTATAGTCTTTTAGAAGAGAAAGACTACGTTCCTACTACCTAGATCAAATCAGGATGGGACATTCAGGATTGCATTGCATAGATAGTGCTATCCACGAAGACGCACCCCACCAATTTCTAGTCGAGGGGGTCGCGGGATCCGGGGAGTATGACCCGAGTCTACTAACTGTAGTGTGCATATGCACTCATAGGTAATCAGTGTGTACCGATAATACCTACTCAAACATTTGTGGAAGGTTGCACTCTAACACTTAAAACTATAGGGAAGAATAGTGGGGCGAATCTTCGTGGATGGCACTATCTATATGAGAAAATGTGTACAAAGCGAAATAGTCTATAAGTTTAGGGCGAAGCATGTATGAAGAGACTGTGGATGAATGTGGATGATGATGGCTAGAGAGCACTGGTACTCTACGACACGTCATGATATATATTATATACATAGCTTAATTAATAATTAATGTACTATATTCGAACAAACATTTGAACCTAAAAAATTTCGTAACCGGTTGTATGAATATTAATTAATATGGATGAAATAACAGAAGTCAAGAGTACAAGCTTTGGAATACTCACACATAATTTTTCTGATTTTTATTTAAGACACTGGCTATGTTAGGGCTGTCACATTTTGATACGCCATCAGGTTTTTTCTGTAATCAACGAATTAATATTAACATTTATTTACCAGACATAATTATAATAGTAATAATAATAATATTTCCTCACGCCTTCCCACAAGGGTCCCCGAAGGGGTAGGCAGAGGTGTATAGGTAATACCCACACACCCACTTTCCGCCAGAGGTATATTAGGTGCCAACGTGACAGATGGCGAGTCCATCGCCGTTACTCAAGCACGACTATACATACATACGCCTTTGAATTTCTTCTCAGACGTATGCAGGTTTCCTCTCGATGTTTTCCTTCACCGTAAAGCTCGTGGTGTGACTAATCACTGTACTTAAGTTCAGAAAACTCATTGGTACAGTCGGGATTCGAACTTGCGACCTTTGCGTCGCAGGCAACTGCTCGAACCACTCGGCCACCACGGCTATTATGCTATACCAGACATAATTCATATTCATTTATCATGAGCCTTGGTGGCCGAGTGGCTCGAGTAGTTGACTGCAACTGCACCAAGATTGCATGTTCGAATCCAGCCAATAAATTTTTCTGAACTTAAGTACAGTGATTTTTGTTTTGTGATTCACACCACGAGCTTTACGTTGAAGGAAAACATCGAGAGGAAACCTGCATACGCTTGAGAAGAAATTTAAAGGCGTATGTATATAATAGTAGTGCCTGAATAACGGCGATGGACTCGCAATCTGAACTATATAGTGCGAAGATAACAAGATGAGGAAACCTGCATACGTTTTGAGGAATTTCAAAGACGAATGAGTGTTTGATAGATGGCGTTCAATTCGCCATCTGTCACTTTAGCACCGGCATATATGCCACTGTATATGCGGTGAAAAAAATGGGTTGAAACACTTCGGCCACCTCCCGCGGAGAACCTTGTTGGAAAGTATGCAGTAATACTTTGTACTACAACAATAAATATGCGGGATTAGAGCCGTGGTGGCCGAGTGGTTCGAGCAGTTGCCTGCGACACAAAGGTCGCAAGTTCGAATCCCGACTGTACCAATGAGTTTTTCTGAACTAAAGTACAGTGATTAGTCACACCACGAGCTTTACGGTGAAGGAAAACATCGAGAGGAAACCTGCATAAGTCTGAGAAGAAATTCAAAGGCGTATGTATAGTCGTGCTTGAGTAACGGCGATGGACTCGCCATCTGTCACGTTGGCACCTAATATACCTCTGGCGGAAAGTGGGTGTGTGGGTATTACCTATACACCTCTGCCTACCCCTTCGGGGACCCTTGTGGGAAGGCGTGAGGATATATATATTATTATTTATTTTATTAAAAGGGAATAAAATTGTACGTACATCCTGTTCGTTTCTGGAAGGAGTGCGTCCTCTATGCGAACGTATCTGTGGCAGAGCTGCTAGGGCAAGCAGAATGCGAGCGTAGACGGTCACCATCACGACGGCTGGCAGATAGAACGAGAAGAATGTACTGAAGAATACGTACCTGTGGGAACGGGACAGAGAATACAAATAAGTCTTTAAATCCTGTTAATGTTGTAAGAGGATATCTTTAGGAGGGAATTCTACGCAAAAACTACTGAACGAAATTGAATGAAATTTAGCAGAGACATAGATTATTCCCTGGGAACATAAAACATGTTTTATTTTAGAAAGAAAACAGTAATAAGAAATGTAACAAAGACATTTTTTAACGTATATGGAAGTTTGTATACCAGTAAGTTTAACCAAGAATAAATATTGCAAAATCCAATAGGTATACGCTAGTTGTGTTTAAGCGAATGAAGTCGTATGTAACATGTAGTAGTTTATAATTTGGTTTTCTATCCACATAGATCCAAATATTTCCGAGCCCTGCAATTCTTGTCTTCTCTTCTCTTTCTGTCTTCTTTTTTGTAGAATTGAAAAATTATCCTCAAGTTTTCAAGTGTAATACTCTAAGCTTGAATCTGAACAGCTAAGGGCTCGTCCATAATACACGTGACAAATGCATTTTTTTATTCCCAGGACGAGCTACCACTTGGTCACGAGTAAACACACGCTAAGCTAATAAGACCAGTGATCCTCACGCAACGTTGGTATTGACAGTGCACGCCATGGTGATACCGCTGTCTTGCCGCTGCGAGGGCACCAGCCCGGTAGGCAGAGCCACCAGCGCAGCGACAGGCCACACGAGCGCCGCGTACTTGCGCGCCAAGTGCGCACGACGCGCGCGAGACAGTGGGGCCGTGATGCCGCTCCACCTCTCCCAACCGAGTACGCACAGGGACAGGATGGACGCCGTACAGCAGAGCACGTCCAGGGTGCTCCAACAGGAACACACCGCCCAGTCTGACATCGACATTACATACATTTATGTGGCGCTATATACAGGGAGACTGGGTGAAATGGAAGAGATTGTGCAAACATATGTATAATAATTAAAAAAAAATTAAATAGAATTGACGTTTAAAATTTAATACTTAGTATCCTTATTTGTCATTAAAATCTGCTGTGACGTAAGGTTAGGTTAGCATGTAGAATCTAACTGCATCATGCAACTCATTTTATTTTTAATTCAAATAGAGATTCACAATAGAGACATCGGAAAAACAATAAAATTCAGAATAGTGATAAATTTGGGGCCAGGGCCTCCACTCCTTTATTGCCCTGAGGCCTCCAGACTTCTTAATCCAGCTTTGACAGCCATTTTTCACGTGAGACCCCGAGGCACAGCTTTACAGCAGAAGGTTCAGTAATGAGCTCCTTGGGGAGGGGGGAGGATTTTTATATTGTGTTGGCAGCAGAGGAATTAGTCCCATTTTGCCAACAAAGTACTCTCCGAAAACAGAGTGGCAACGCGCAAGTCATTCTTCGGTATTGTATGCTGTATATTGTATAGGCTGCGGTACCCGTTTTCCATCGGGTGAGCCGTATGCTTGTTTGCCACTCCTGTTGTATAAAAAAAATAACTGTTCACAGATATCAAGACTCACTCAGTCGAAACACGAACAGCTCCCTGGCAACAGCAATGGGGAGCACGAACAACCCCAACAATAAGTCAGCGAGGGCGAGACTAGCGAGGGGGTAGTGGGAGGGAGCGCGCCTTAGCCTCCCGAGCGCAGCTAGCACTGCGCCATTGCCCACCACTGTCATGAGTGCCACCAGACACATGGCACCCAGGCTGGCGCACCACGAGGCTGACACCTCGCCTCGGATGTGCAGGGTTAACTGGTGAGAAATGCATGAAAGAAAACAAGATAACTTTATTCATCACAAATGCAACATAGACAATAAAATATTACATACTTAATGAGATGAAATAATTTAAAGATAAATCCTAACTGTACCAATGAGTTTGTCTGAACTTAAGTACAGTGATTAGTCACACCACGAGCTTTACGGTGAAGGACAACATCGAGAGGAAACCTGCATACGTTTCAAATGCAAAGGTATACATACATATGTATTCAGTCAAAGTCAAAGGTATTCAGTATACGTCGTGCTTCAGTAACGGCGATGAATTCGCCATTTGTCACATTAGCACCTAAAATATATCTCTGGCGGAAAGCGGGTGTGTGGATACTACCTATGCACCTCTGCCAGCCCCTTCGAGAACCTTTGCGAGAAGCCGTGAGCATCTATATAATAATGTAAGTAATAATAATCAGGTACTCCAAATTATGCGAGCAATACGTACACGACAACAAATTGCTTTAAACATTCTTCAAGGCGCTCCTTTGTATCGAGAACTACATATTTTTGTTCCATCAAAAATGTATTACTCTAGCTCTTTTCAAGTCTCCGCACGTAGTTTGAAAATATTGAAATAAATTGTCTACATTAGAAAAGTACTATCGTCAGAATAAGAAGTCAACGCTATGTCAAATAAATCATCAATGTAAAGTAAGTGCAATTTAAATATTATTAAACATAATTTTATTAATCTCTTCCAAATTATGCTTAAAACACAACAGTGACGTTCGATGAATTAGATTACACCCTGTATAATTATCGAATTTCATTTATATTATCTATACTAATATTATAAAGAGGAAAGATTTGTTTGTTTGTTTGTTTGTAATGAATAGGCTCCGAAACTATTGGACCGATTTCAAAAATTCTTTCACCTTTGGAAAGCTACATTATCCCCGAGTAACATAGGCTATATTAAATTGGACCCGATAGGTGGCGCTGCGATCGAGTTTCAAGAATTTTACCTTTTTACCCGGGCGAAGCTTTCTGTGTGTTTCTTTGTGTCTTAAGCTAGATTCGAGAATGGCTTAGATTTACAATTGGACCCAATAGGTGGCGCTGCGATCGTGTTACGGGCAATTTAACTTTTTCACCCGAGCGAAGCTGGGCGTACAGCTAGTTATAAATATAAATAATGATGGTTATTTCGATTTGTGACTATGACGTCATATTTCATATCTGCTGTCGATGATATTATGTCCAGATTTAACGTATAAGACGGATTATAGAAGTAAAGCTACGCTTATCAAAATATGTATATCTATCGATAGATTACTTTTCATTATAAAAATAATAACAAAGGTAAGTAATTAGTCGATACTGATATATAAATTCGTCAAAAGTTACAAGTCTTCGGTAGTATAGTGGTAAGTATCCCCGCCTGTCACGCGGGAGACCGGGGTTCGATTCCCCGCCGGAGAGACACTATTTTTGTCTTTTTTTTATAATTTACCCACATTGAGTTAGTGTTATTATTATAAGACTAGAAAAACTTACATTTTGCGACATCTAGATATTCTATGAAGTATTTTCTCCCCGCAAACAAAAGTGGTATCTTCAAAGATTTTGTAATTTTATGGTAACTGTAGTATCCCTCAAAATCTGAAAGATTACAATAAAATGTAAATGGTAAATTACTTGAGTGTGCTGTAAGTGCAATATTAGAAGAAAACGTAGAGGAAAGAACGGTAAGACCAAGATTAAAAACGAGTCAGGTCAAAGAAAGTGCCTGGGTAAATTATCTAGACGTTATTTATAATTATATATTAGTTACTTAAAGGGCGAAGAGATTGTGGTGGACAGGGGCAAGTAGGAGTTGGAGAGTCTAGCTCTTAAATAAATGATCATGATACTCATATGCAGCTATTAGTTGTCCGCCGATAGCAATGTTTTAAAACCGATACAATAAAAAGTAAATCACATAGTTTGGTACACAACTTACTGAGGTATGACATTCATAATTATATTTTCGAAATCGTTAGTAAAAATGCAATTCACTTACTTTTTTACCTTAATATTGTGCAATAGGACTGTTGGTCCGTACTCACCGATTCGTGAACATTTTCTCGTAAGACTAACCATTATTGGCTTTAAAATTATCACACAATTACAAAGCATAACATTGTCTTCATCTTCGTATTTAAACAATTTGACACGTTTCCACAAAAATGACTTGTAATATGTAATGACGAATAGACTTGTAGAACTTAGAAAAAAGTGGGTATTTGAAAAAAAGTATACTAGTTTTTAAGTAAACATTGTTTTAAGGTCACAATGCGTCTTGAAAAATGTCATTCTGCCAAATTACCCATGAAAATTTATTTTTTCTTCTATGTATGAAAAATTTGTGACGATGAGCTTAGAAAAAAACTTTGAAAACTTACAGATGTTGGGCATGCAGATGAAAATTGCATGCGATCTTTTTTTTTACGCACTTTTATTCGTATTTGCACTAGTCTTGGATCTCCATGTTTATATAAAGGCATACTACGCCGAGCCGTCGTCTAGATCCCGTGGTTTGAACCACGGTATGCCTTTATATAAACATGGATGAACATGGCTTTGCTTAAACCAAGTGAAATTGTATGAAATAGTCCCAAGGTGTTTTTATTTTTTTTTATGAGGGAATTATTCTGGTCTTCGTTGAATAAAAAAAGCGTTTATTTTATTCCTTTATTGTCAGTTACGGGGAAAATATTTAAAATTTCATTCTCCTCAAAAATGGAAACTTACAAAGAAATGCATTTCATAAAAATTATGATAAAATGTATTTACAACCTTACTGACTACGATTTACTTTCTAAATTCTAACTACAGTAGTTTGTTTTAAATTACAATGTGTCCCTATCGCTTACAACTAACTATGAAGGCACGCAAAATACATTTTTTATACGATGTGCCTATTTTTACATGCATTTTAAATGAAAAACTATTTAATAGTGCCATTGTTGGGTAGTCATGAAGGTTTTCAATTAAATCAGTCATTCAATAAGTAACTATTTTAAAAAAAATTGGCAGACTTTTTCAAAAAATATTTGTACTTTAGCGAATGTATTTTTTCAGGTTCAATCTTACTTTGTTTATAAGTTAAAACATTACATGTAGGGAAGCACGTGTTTCGCTTATCCATACCTAGTTTCTAATAGTGCGTTTTGGAATTGGCAAAACTTAGCAAATTGGCAGAATATAAAATTTGCATTGAAAATAATCCATAACACATTTGAAAGTATTATGGCTTATAAACTCTTCATTAGCAATTTAAAAATAAAAACTTTTACGTTTACGCAAAAAAGATAATGAAGTATTGATAATATTGAACCAAAATACTAATTTATTCATACACATTTAACACAAAATTTATTTTTTGTTTGCTATTAAAGAACTTGACGATACAGGTCGACAAAAGGATCCCAAGTCTGCGCATTGGCACTTTACATGACACAGAAAACTACTTAATTAAAAACTAAAAACTAACATTACTCCTCATAGATCATTTTGCTCAATAGCATTTTAAATATTACAAATAAAATGAGTTTTAAGGTTACGTGCACCTGTTGCGTCTCTATATCAACATAATATTAATTACCTACTTCTTTAACAAAGCATTTCTCTATTAAAAACTTACGAAGTTTTTATAAAGACGCATTCAGGAAGCGAACCCTTAAATAATATTTACAATAATGTAGGCGTTTTCACGACATCAGCAAAAGTTTTTTAAACTTGAGTAAATAGTTTTAACTACATAAAAATATATATATGATACAAAATAGTACGGTTGTTTAACATTTAAAATTGAGCACTCTGTTGTTCCCAAGGCTAATTATAACAATTCAATAGTTTTAAAGCGACGTGTTGGAATGATGAGATCTTCATATATTAAGGAAATATTACCTACATAGCGGATGTGGTTTTGACGATGTGGCAATGCTGCCAGCCTTCTCGGCACACCGGGGATACCAATTTGTGAAAAATATTCGTGTAGTTGGGTGTTTTGTGTGCTAGCGTATTTTTATTGAAAATATTGATAATTCTCTGTCTAGTGAGTCTGTAAAATCCAGGAAAAATTTGATGTCATTAAAATTTTGCCTCAAATGCATTCACTTTTTCATGCATAATCTGTATTTTTATACGATTATAAGCAAGCAGGTATTGTATCTATGCATAAATCTTTATACCCTCCCAAAAGGGTTTCCGAAGCAGTCTCGTCAAGTGAAAGGCAACGGCTTCCTTAAGATATATGACAAAACTACCATTAGCCACATTAAAAAAAATTGTGAGGGAATATTATACAGACTGTCAAAGGCGACAACAAAAGTTTGTAAGGATGTTTGTTAACCAATCATGCCAAAACGGCTCAATTTAATTGGATGAAATTTGATACAGATATATTATTCGCTATACATAGCATGTGTTTTATATTAGAAAGAATCTACTAAGGAAATAAAATTTTACGCTGATGAAACAGGACACAGCCTTTTCAATGTAATAAGTAACCGGAGATGAAATGGTTTTTAACGTATGACGTCATTAGTGTTCAATAAGGGATTTATTCAAATCATCCCTTTGCCCTACACCCTTTCAATGTCCACATCCGCATTAAGGCTTGGAAGAAGTCATGGAATGGTATTTGAGAGCGGAAGATATGTATAATATAATAATTTAACACTTTATTGGACTGTGATTGATGCCAGTCCAGACAACGACAATTAAAAAACTAAAGAGACTTCTTCAAACCAGCATCAACCTCAGTCCGAATCAATTACTAAAAGTAGGCTAATAATTGCTCAAAAAGCCGCGATAAAATGAAAATGTTTTGTATTAAAAAATTATTATACATAGAAGTATAAAAAAATGAATAAAAAACACATTTAAATGTCAACATGACAGTGGTCTCAGAGATTCTTCGTTTTTTATGAAATTAAAACATAAAATGACTTTATATTTTATCTCGACTTTATGAACAAATGCAAAAAAGTATCTACAGATTACATATGCGAGAATTATAGGTGCTGCAGAATCACACATACATAAAATTAAGTGAATGAAGCTGTCATAACAATATTTTAAATTTATTGTAAAAAAAAAAACATACTTTTATAAATATTTTGATTATAATAAAATAATTCAGGAATATGAAGGACAAAGACTAAATAGAAACACGGTTGAAAGGGCATGACAGCTCTCACTTGCACCTAATAATCTCTAAACAAATACAGCTACAAAATTAATTCTCCAAAACACTGACTTATATAAACAAGTAGATAAAAAACAACAACACAACAAATTTATGTATACGTACTTTTTAAAATATTGATTTCGGTGTATTTTTTTTGTATCGAATACTACAATATTACATGGAAATTGGTCCTTTATTTTTACGTCAATCTTGGAATGTGTTTTTATATTAACATTAAATTAACAATTAAGGGAGTTTAAAAAGTTCAAAAGTTTTAATTATTACATCACTATGGTCGACAAAAACACCGAAAGTTTCAGAACAGTGAGATTTCCGTATGATTCTTATTTTATAGTTACTATACATCGAGTCATGGCTGTACAAATCAGTCTATACCTACGGCACGAGCACCTCGACATTACATTTTCGAGAGCAAAATATTGCCAAGTTCATTTACAAGGTGCTTTTAACATCGCGTAATAATATAACATTACGTAATAATATGGTCTGTACACTCGCCTTGTCATTATTAATCGCAGTGCTGCTTTTACATCTTAAAATAAAAAGACGCTGATTAAAAAAATCTAGTCACACAGGACATTTGATTTTTTCGAACATGGGTAAAAACATTTTTTTTTCAGTTAACAAAAAATTACCAATATTTTTTCATAAGCCTATTACGGATTCTTTTCTCAATAATAATGGCGATTTTTTCGATAACTAATCCTTTCCCAAAAAATTACCAATTTTACCATAAAAAAATTACCAATATCTTCATAAAAATTACCAATTTTTTTACAAAAGTATATTTTTTATAACTTATTAGTAAGATCTTGTAATGTTTTAAATGTAGATGGCTTCTGTGGCTCCCTTGTTGGCCTGTTGCATGTCAGTAGGAGATAAGGCAGCACGGTCGGACCAGTCCGAATGCGGCGACTGCGTCAGCGGCGTCTGAGGGGAAGGCGTGGACCAGTGGTCCGGGGACTCGGGCGATGGAGTCGGGAACGTGTCTCCTAGAGTCCAACTGCCGTAGAGGCCTGGAGGGATAAGTTACTTATAAATATTTTTTAAGACCAACTTATTAACTATGTACCATATAATATACATACATATCATCACGCCGAGTCCCTAACGGGGTAGGCAGAGAGTATAGAGCGCCAGTTCTCTCTAGACTTACATAGCTCTTTCGCTTCGTCCACGTTCATCAGTCTCTTCATACATGCTCGTCGGTTTCGAGTACTCTTGACGTTCCCGTCCTTGAGCGTCCGATCGATTTGATCAAGGTAGTTGGAACGTTTTAATGAAACTTAATTGTTAATATTAAAATGTTCGATTTTTTTAAAGTCAGTATTTAAGTGTGCGAGATTTTTTCAGGAGTTAAGCACAGATATTCATCACATCATGACTTTTACGGTGAAGGATAACGAGTGTTGCGTGTGAAACGGCAGTGGAATCGCCTGGCACCTTAACACATCTATATGGAAAAGAGGGTGTTTCCTTGCCTCCACATTATCAAGTGCCTACTAGCGTCTGTAGGTCTCAAGGTCAAAGGTTACTGCACTCACCTGACATGATGTTGGTGATGGCGGGGTGCTGCGCCCCCTGCACCTGGCCGAGCGCCGCCGCGTGCGTCATCACTGCTTGCAGCTGGGCATTGTGCTGGCCGTTGGCGTCTAGTGATAAAGCATATCCGATCTTATAACCTTACCCGCAAGAGTAACATTACATTACCCGAATAACATACTATTATATATATATTTAATTCAAAACCAATTGACCCTAAATTATATAGGCTTTAAGCATTTATATAGGGTTCAAACATTCAGATTTGCAACAAACTAAATATTGCATGTAGCGTACCTGTTATGGAGATATTATCTATACTAATATTATAAAGAGGAAAGATTTGTTTGTTTGTTTGTTTGTAATGAATAGGCTCCGAAACTACTAAACCGATTTCAAAAATTCTTTCACCTTTGGAAAGCTACATTATCCCCGAGTAACACAGGCTATATTAAATTGGACCCGATAGGTGGCGCTGCGATCGAGTTTTAGGAATTTTAACTTTTTCACCCGTGCGAAGCTATCCCTTTCTGTGTGTCTTAAGGTGGATTCGAGAATGGTTAAGATTTCCAATTGGACCCGATAGGTGGCGCTGCGATCGTGTTACGGGCAATTTAACTTTTTCACCCGAGCAAAGCTGGGCGGGACAGCTAGTAACTTATAATATTAAAATTGGAATGTCTTTGAATAATTTTCTTAAAGAACTTAAAAATATCGTATTTTTCTTATACTATCGTATCGAAACGGCTATTAAATACGCCGTTATAAGCCGATCAACAAAGTATTATAAAAAAGAATAGGTACCTTAGTCTTGGATCTCCAATATATTAATCTATATATCATACATACATACATACATATAATCACGCCTCTTTCCCGTAGGGGTAGGCAGAGACCACTTCTTTCCACTTGCTACGATTCTTACATACTTCTTTCGCTTCGTCCACTTTCATTATTCTCTTCATACATGCTCTTCGGTTTAGGGTACTGTTGACCTGACCTTTTTTCAAGACGTCCCTAATTTGGTCTAGAAACGTCCGTCTAGGTCTACCCCTTCCAACACTTTCATTCACACTCGCCTTATACACTTTGTTCGTCAATCGTTCTTCATTCATTCTCTCGACATGGCCAAACCATCTCAGCATACCTTTCTCAATTTTTGTCACTACATCTTCTTTCAGACCACAACGTTTCCTTATCTCACTATTTCTTATCCTGTCACTCAGTTTAACTCCTATCATACTTCATCATATTATCATACCATACTTCTATATTTCTATCTACATATATAAGAATATATAATACCGGTGTCTAGTTAGCTTTAGTAAAATTTCATTTAATTTCATATCGCCGAGTCCCTAACGGGGTATGCAGAGAGTATAGAGTATAGAACAAATACAAGGTTTGGTAAAGTGGTTCATTGATGGTGCACGTACATTGGTACTCACTCAGGTGCGCGATGTAAGCGGCGGCGTCGAGTTGGTGTTGGTGCGAGTGGCGCAGCGCCGCCATGTGCGCCGGCGACGTGGGCAGCGACGGCCGCGCCTTGCCCGGCGACGGAGAGCCTAAGTGACGTCACACACTTATAGTCTTTACCCTTCATTTATAAATGACCATAATACTAGCCCTTCAGACGGTTTTTCTTTACGCAAGTTGGGCTTGGTACTTTTATTAGATACATAATACAATAAATAGTATTAACATTTGGTTGTATATACATATTAATTATGATTAAAAAACATGTCTCATATAGCTCCGGAATAAAGTAGCTTTCCATAGATGAAACAATATTTTTATTCGGCTATATTGTCATTGAGTTTGTCTATGACAGACAATGTCATAAAATAACTATGTAGTCATTAAATAATTCCTCTTTACAATATTAGTGTGTATAACAGGATGTGAAACTTACCAATATATGCGTGTGGCGATGTGGTGTGATTGCTGTGTGTCGGGGAGTGGTTGGAGTAGGGCGGCGAGAGTGAGGCGCCCAACGCGCCGCCGCCGTACGGCTGCTGCAGCGTCTGACCCGTCTGTGACCAAACATCTACCTTAAACTACTCCGCATAGAGTGCTATATCATACACGTTCCTCATATACATTATATATATATATATATCCTCACGCCTTCCCACAAGGGTCCCCGAAAGGGTAGGCAGAGGTGTATAGGTAATACCCACACACCCACTTTCCGTTTCGATGGCGAGATGGCGAGTCCATCGCCGTTACTCAAGCACGACTATACATACGCCTTTGAATTGCTTCTCAGACGTATGCAGGTTTCCTCTCGATGTTTTCCTTCACCGTAAAGCTCATGGTGTGACTAATCACTGTACTTAAGTTCAGAAAAACTCATCGGTACAGTCGGGATTCGAACTTGCGACCTTTGCGTCGCAGGCAACTGCTCGAACCACTCGGCTCCTACACATATACATTAAACATGAACATTTTGTGAGATAATTGAATTTATCAAAGCTTATTCGTATTCATATTCATATTCATTGCATTGTCAGACATTACAATTAATACAGTAGGTACACTATAAAATTATAATATCTAACACCCCGTAAGGGCACAGCAATGAGAGGTAACCTCTCTATATATCTCTCTCTCTATAACTTACCTACCTATTAGAACACACATACATATCATCAATTCATAAGTTCCTCATAGGGTAGGCAGAGTGAGAAGACTCATTCAATAACTCTTTACATACATGCCAAAACGCACAACACCTATGTACCACTTCAATATTGCACAATAGTGTGGACACGACATCTGTCAAAGGGGTGGTCTGACATCTGTCAAAGTGACGTTATCTGACATCTGTCAAAATGAGGTGACAGCTCGGCGTGGGTGTACCTTGACGCAGTCCTCATAGCTGGGCGGCTGCTTGTGATGCAGGAGCTGCTCCATGCCTGCGAACTGCGCCATGGCGTTCGAGTACAACGACGTCGCGTCGTACGGCGACGGCAAGTCCTAAGAAACACACACACACATATAAAGCTATGTTCATGAAACAATATTACATTACTACTAACACATCAAAACGCAGACATCCCCAATACATATAATAAAAATGTAACGGATCGCTGTCCGTACATGGAAGATAGATGAAAAAATATTGGGACCGTTATCAACGCAAATAGCACCCAAAACAATTATTGTTAGAATATTTGTCTCTTTATCTGTTTGTCTCTGCTGAAAAAATACTGGCCAGTCACTATTCTACGCGGACGAAGTCGCGGGCACAGCTAGTAATAAATATATTATATATCATGAAATTTTACATATGCATTCTCAGAGGTACAGAAAAGGATATAGGAATTACTAGCTTCATCCATATTCACCAATCTCTTCATTAATGCTCGCCGTTGAGTGCTCTTAGTGTTCCCATACTGGAGTGTACGATCGATTTGAATTTATGTCATCGTAAGTAATTGAAAAATAATGTAGGTACCTGTAAATTTTGGAGCGGTGATTCGACAGGGCTGAGACTAGAGCCCAGGCTCTCCACGCTCTGTGGCACTTCTTGAGCCACTTTCTTGTTATTCTTTTTCACACTTGGTTTCCTGTGAATAAATAAAAATTCTAGCAAACTTTATATAGGAGTTTTTTTAAATCAGAAATAGTGAACGGCATTGTATGAAATTAAACACAGATATAGAGTATGAGCTGAGAGAATGCTCGAGAAGCCTGAAGAATGTTCTAGTTGAAAATGTTCACTTATATGGTGTTCTGTGTGCCAAACGTCTAGGCCTTCCCACAAGGTTCCGTGAAGGGGTAGGCAGAGGTATGTAGGTAAGACACTTTTCGCCAGAGATTAAACCAACGTGACAGATGGTGAGTCCATTGCGCTTTCACAAGCGCTATACAGACATAAGTAATTTTTTTTTCATATACATATATGCATAATCATTTGTTCATGCATACATATCGCTACTTCGGAGAACAAATTTCGTAAAAGCCATTTTTGGCTAAAATTACTTAATAATGCAGCTCTGTTCAGTTTTTTACGCTCCATCGATCTGTATTTTTAAAGTTTAAATATTCCCAAAAACACTTTTTATACTACACAGTTTTTTTGCATCAAAACCATTTCTTAATAAATGGCATACCGTCTGATCTGCGAGTGTTGCATATTGTTGTTGTCATAGCCCTGGTCCTGCGGGCTGTCGGGGCCGGGCTTGGCGCGCGGCTTCTTGGGCTTGCCCTTGCCGGCGCCCGAGATCACTGTGGGCTGGCTCAGCAGCTGCGGGTGTGGGTTTGGGGATGCTGGCACAACAAATAAATACACGTTACTACAAAAAATATTATGATATATTATCCTCACACGAAAAAATCAGCTGGACGGAAAGGGTGACAAACGAAGACGTGCTGAAAAGAGTCAAAGAAACAAGAATTCTGCTGGAAACAGTCGAGAATAGAAGAGGAAAGATGATAGGCCACCTTATTCGACATGATAGATTCTTTAGAAATATTTTAGAAGGAAAGGTAGAGGGGAAGAGAGGAAGAGGAAGACCAAGATTAACATACATGGGTCAGATCAAGGAAAAAATTTCTCTCATGACGTATAAGGAGGTCAAGGAGGTTGCGCTGGACAGAAGCGAATGGAGGGGACTGCATCAGAGACGCCGACAAGAGTCCAGCTCTTAAATTTGTGATGATGATCCTCACGCCTTCCCATAAGGGTTTCCGAAGGGATAGACAGAGGTGTATAGGTAATACCCACACACTCACTTTCCGCCAGAGGTATATTAGGTGCCAACGTGATAGATCGCCGTTACTCAAGCACGACTATACATACGCCATTGAATTGCTTTTCAGACATATGCAGGTTTCCTCTCGATGTGTTCCTTCACCGTAAAGCTCATAGTGTGACTAACCACTGTACTTAGGTGCAGAAAAACTCATTGGTACAGTCGGGATTCGAACTTGCGATTTTTGTGTCGCAGGCAAACACTACGGCTTATATAATCGATGTGTGATATTTGAGACCACCACGCGGGATTGGCCGAGGTACGATTGTCCCCTTCCCCACCCTTAAACGCCTCACCTAATGCCCTTATGTAAAGATCATCGAGGTACTTACACATGAGATGGTGATGCTGCGGCGGCGGCCGAGGGCAGTGCTCGTCGAGCAACCTGACGATGTCATCGTGCATCCTCTCCTGCGCCACATCCCGCGGCAGCCGGTCCATATGGTCGGTGATCTCTCTGTTAGCCATCGCATCTAGCAACGCTCGACACGCCCCGTATGAACCTTCGCGGGCGCCAAGGAACAGTGGCGTTTCATCCTGTGAATTAGACATCGTCACGCCGAGCCCTTTAAGGGGTAGGCAGAGAATAAACTGCCAGCCTTCTCTAGACTTACAGACTTATAGACAGACTATTTTGTTTTTTCTACCGGTTCTATCTCACCGGTGTCGGTAGTATTTACGTCCCTATACTTGAATCAATCGAATTGATCTAGGTTGTTGAAAGGTGGCTGATTAAGACTCAGTCTCTCCTTACAGACACATTCCCATATTTTAATGAACCTTGCAGAGCTATTTAAAATTTTACTAAGTTAGTAATTATTTTTTTTATCTTTATAATCACTCATTCGGTTTATTTCATTCATACCAGTAATTTTTCGAAGATAATTATGATCAGATTGCAATTGCTAGTCCCTAATACCCTTGAATGCAACTCTGTTGACTAGTTTGCCAAATAAATTAAGAGTCCGAATGTTGCCCATATTTTTGCACATTTCATATCATCACGCGGAGTCCCTAACGCGTTAGGCAGAGAGAATAGAGCGCCATTTCTCTCTAGACTTGCATACCTCTTTCGTTTCGTCCACATTCGGCAGTCTCTTCATACATGCCCGCCGGTTTCGAGTACTCTGGACGTTCCCGTCTTTGAGTGTCCGATCGAATTGATCCAGATAGTTGGAACGTGGTCTTCCTCTGCCTTTTCTTGCACACACATTCGCTTTGTATATCTGTTTCGTCAATCTTTCTTCACTCATCCTTTCTATATGTCCAAACCAACGTAACATGCCTCTCTTCATCTTTACAATTATCTACCTAAGTTGTTATTATAGGTATTTTGTATACCTTGTCGTCCTGCGCGTCCCTATTGGCTCCATGGACGAGGAGGACGTTGACCGCGTCAACGTTATTAACGGCCGCGGCCCAGTGTAGGGCCGTCTTGCCGCTGTTATCTGCTGCGTTGATATCAGCATCAGCGTTAATCAGGTCCTCTACCATACCTTCAATTGCGAGCCTAGAGGACAGAATAAAATCACAAACTTAATAATAATATTTCTTTAATAATTTTCAATTTATTTGTGTCAATTAGGAAGTCTGTTCCTTCTTGTTATTGTTCGTCTTTCAGGAGATTAATGTTCATGTCTGCGACATTATCGCAAGGCATTATCGCAAATTAATTTGTAACTGTTTTGTTTCTGTTCCTTCATACATAAATAAATATATTCACGCCTACTACGTGGGTCCCCAAAGGGGTAGTCAGAAGTGTATATATATTTACGGCATATATATACGGCATATATTTACGGGTATATTTACAGCAATGCATAAGATGCATATCAACACCATCACTTTGATGTAGACATACTTTTTCTTATGAAATTTCCTCTTGAGGTTTCCCTTCATGGTAAATTTAGTTTTAGAATTTTAACAGGTACTATATATTTCTTCGACAAAAGAAGGGTTCTATTCCACCCTTAATATAAATTATTATTTTAGCGTAAAAGCTTAAAGTTCCGGACTTTATATCGGATAAATTCAAGTTCGAACGGAAGGTAATGTCATTTTCCGGTCTATGCGCCTGCTTTACGATTATATACTTTAGCCCACTCACCTAGCGGCCAATATCAAGGGCGTAGTGCCGTCATGCATCCGCGCGTTAAGGTTGGTAGCCCTGTTCCTCAGTAATATCTGGAAGACGCCCATAGCGTCCGCTGCAACGGCTGCGTGCAGCGGCGTCCGGCCAGTGTTGTCTTGGGAATTGGCGTCTGCGCCCGCATCTAAGAGACGTTTAGCTGCGTCCGCACGGGCGTACCTGCGATGTGGGGAATAGCATAATTATGAAGAAATCATTACGCCGAGCCCTCGTACGGTAAGCAGAGGAAGTAGAGCGTCAGTTCTCTCTAGACAGATCTCTTTCAATTCATCCACATACAGAAATGTAAAGGTTTTATAGGAATATTTGTAACAAGGCGTGCGCTTTGAATAGTTGCAGAAAAGTGTGTTGAATAAATAGGTATGTAGATGTGTGTAAGGTCTGTATGAATCAACCACTGCTGCTAATAAATATATTTTGTACGAAAACGAAATGTCACGTTGACAAGATTTTTTTAAATATACATTTTGTAGTTGTAATATTTTAATATTGAAAATAATGATAAATAATCTTGATATGTGATTGTATTTGTGCCTGCCACAACAAGTTATTAACTATAGTAATTGCTAAATCGTTCTGTGAACCGGTTCCCTCGATACAGAAGTTTCCTAATATGGGGCCAATTGGAAATGTATAATACGTCAAAACTTTTTGCTAGTAAAGATGTATTGTATACATACATACATATAATCACGCCTCTTTCCCGTAGGGGTAGGCGGAGACCACGTCTTTCCACTTGCTACGATCCTTACATACTTGTTTCGCTTCGTCCACTTTCATTATTCGCTTCATACATGCTCTTCGGTTTAGGGTACTCTTGACCCGGCAATTTTTTAAGACGTCCCTGATTTGGTCTTGAAACGTCCGCCTAGGTATTGCATTGTTTGCCATGAAATGACATAAAACCCACCTCGCAGCCAGATGCAAGCTTGTCTCGCCAGTTTTATCCATGGCAGCGTTGAGCTGAGCTCCCTGAGCCACCAGCTCAGATATAATGTGAGCAGTCTGCTCATCCTCAGCATCAGACCCGGTGTCGAGTCCTCCGCCCCTCACTGCCGCCACCATGAGCGGCGTCATGCCAAGGGGACCTCGCGCGTCCACGTCCACGTGACCGTCATGCTGGGGAATTAGAAAAAACGATAGGGTTTTCTCCGTTTTCGCTCGTCTTCTAAGGAACGTAGCGTGATGCTAAAAAGCCCATTGACTTTCTTAAAACCTGGCCATTATATAAATTGAGATTTAAAATTAAAACAAAATCAAGCTAAGGCTTTCTTATATTGGTTTTGAAGAAAAAATTACGTGTCTACTTTTGTTCTTATCAGATGATAGAGCGAGAAGCTCGTGTATATATATTTTTATACTGCAAAGGTGACAAGACAAATAAGTATGTCGCAAAGTTACAAGAGGCTACCGCCTACGGACGCTTGCAACACCAGAGACATAAACCCCTTCACTCCACTATGGATAGTGCCATCCACGAAGACGGGCCCCACCAACTTCGAGGGTGTCGCGTTATGTGGGGAGTATGACCCGAGTCTGTTAACTGTAGTGTACGTATGCACTCATAGGTAATCAGTGTGTACCGATAATACTCGAACATTACATTAGGAAGGTTGCAAAGTTACACTTTAAATTATGAGGAAGAACAGTGGGGCGCGTCTTCGCGGATGGCGCTATATATATCAGTGGACAGTTATTTAAGTTATATAATACTCACGATAGCTGGAGGTGTCATCATACTCGGTGGGACTCTGATGTCAGCCGCATCTAGGTGTGATTGACTCCAGACCCTGGGGTCGTGAGCAGCTTCTTCATAATCAGTTATAGCGGTGTGATCAGAGGCATAGCCTCCCGGCGCGCCGTTTGCATCCCCCGGTCCACGGGCGCGCTTGGCCCTCGGAGGAGCACTCCCGTCGTCGTCGTCATCAGACCAATGCGGAGGCCCCATATGCCCTCCATTGATATCCACATCGATACACCCCATAGACCCTTTGTTGAGATTCCTCATCTCCTGCCCATCTGGACCTCTACGTCTCGATCTTCGTCTGGTCGAAGAGTTGTTCCTCATGAACCCTTCTGGGAACCATGTTATCCCGGCGGCGCGCTTTCTCTGCGCCGTCACTAACACTCCGATCAGCAAGCCAGCGAGAAGGACAAGAATCACCCCGATAAAGACGTATTTGGAATTGGTGGGTACTTCTTCGCTGATAGGGGGGTTGACACCTTTAACTTGAAAGATGGGAAAGTCGGGTGATAGGGAGTGCTTCGAAGCTGTTGCTGCTAAGAACTCGGCCGCTTCTCTGGCGGTAAAGAAGCATTCGGAACTAGCCATGGTGTTACACTTTCTATTGTCGATTTCCAAGTACACCCGAACACCAGACTGGCCCCGCTCCGTATACACAATATGATGTTTCTTCCCGAATTCCGTGTCTTGCAAACCAACATCTGCTGACCCGTTCCAAGGGTATACCATATCGTTACCCAAATGATCTTTCTTGATGAGAACAGTAGTACGGAGCTGATGGCCCAAGTCTCGGAGGAAAGCCACTGAGTTCTCTTTGAAGGTTCTCATATCCATGAGCAAAATAATCGACATGACGCCCTCAGCTAAATTCGGGGGCTCATTCTCGCAGTCGAGGCCGTCCCAGTTACATTCAGCATTGTTGCAGCCGTAGTCACAGTGTCCGTTTGCGTAATGCTTCTGGCAATACGCGTCGTAAATGGGGTTGCACCTTTGCAACGACTTCTGGCAATCCCGACCGTCGAACAAGCAAGCTTGTGTGTTGCATACTTCGTTGCATTCCCCATCCATAAACACCTCCCAGCAGTTGATCGGAGCAGTACAGTTTGCCCATGGATTGGTGATGCCGAGGGAGCAATCGTTGCCGTCAAACTCGCAGGCGTATGAATTGCACTCTTCGTCACAGTGGTGGTTTCCTTTCTTCTCTTTGCAGCCCAGCTTTACGCACTGTTCCCTCTGCAAGGCTAAATCAAGCTCCTGGAAGCTTAGTGCGGGATTCTTGCTGCTAAAACCGTTTATAGGGCTGCCGTAACCTCCTCTAGAGTGTGGGTCGTGAATGTCGCAAGACTTGCCAGTCCACTGTCTCGGACAGTAGCAGAGATAGTCACCGGGCTTGTCTATACAGCGGGCTTCAGGATGCTTGCAAGGGTTGCTGAGACACTCGTTCATAGAATCAATTTCGCAGTTGATACCGGACAAACCAGAAGGACAGTCGCACACGTAGCCTCCGATTTCAGAAGTCCGACAGTACCCTTCGTTTTGACACGGATTAGAGTCACAAGCGTAGCCTGAATATTCACAATTTTTGCCGTAGAACCCATCGCTGCAGAGGCACTCGTGGCCTCCTTGGATGGCGGTGCATATGCCCCCACTCTGGCAAGGGGAGTTGGCGCAGAAGTTCACCTTGGCATCGCAATGGCGTCCCATAAAACCAGGTTTGCAGTTACAGTGGTAATCATTGACCAGTTGGACGCAGTCCTGTGTGCCCGGGCTCAAGCAGGGGTTTGAGAGGCACTCGTTGATGTCACCCTCGCACCTGGGACCGACGAAACCTGGCGGGCATTTGCACTCGAAGCCTCCAACTTTATCGATACACGTGCCGTTGTTGTGACAAGAGTCCTGCGTGCAGTCGTTGACGTTGATCTCGCATATTTTGCCAAGAGTTCCGAACGGGCATGAACAGGAGAAATTGTTGATCAAGTCGTGACAGGTGCCGCCGTTCTGACAGGGGTTGGGTAGGCAGTCGTTGACGTTGAGCTCGCAGTTCTGGCCTTGGAATCCTTTGGCGCAGTGGCATTGGTAGGTGCCAACAAGGTCTTTACACACGGCTCCGTTTTGGCAGGGCGCGGAGTCACACTCGTTTATCTCCTTCTGGCAATAGGAGCCCGTGTAGCCGTCGAGGCAATGGCAGCGGTGGGAGTTGCCGATGTCCTCGCAGGAGCCGTTGTTGCACAGTTGTTTATGTTTCACTCCTGTAGAAGAATATATTTAAGATCTTTTTTGATGACTTCATTGAAGAAATGCGAAGGTTTCTGAGGATGTTTGTTCGGCTTTCATACAAAAACTACTGAATAAATTTGGATGAAATTTGGCACAGAGATAGATTATAAGCTTGATTAACATGTGTCTTATCACAATTAGTTAAATAATATAACTTTTCGTTACGGGTGTTTTACTATGAATTTAAGCCAAGTATGAAAAACTACTCAAGTTTGAGAAAACTGAAAAGACTTATGTGTCTCGGAGACGAGGATAGACTCGCTATATAAAACAGAGCGCTTACCCTTCCTGATGGCAGCATCCTTGCAGGAGACCATCTCGACGTCACACAGCTTGCCAGACCAACCCGGCGCGCACGTACACGTATATTGCGGCCCCTTTTGGGAACACGTCGCTCCATTCTCGCACGGGTTGCCCTCACACCTAATAAACAGAATTAAGTCTTACACTATTGCTCAATTGATTAAGTAACTATTCTTTCAATACCTCAATTCTAACGAAACTACTCAAGTCTCGTAGTTTGCCTCACCAATTATTCTATTTTGTTTATACTACAGGAGTGGCAAACAAGCATCACTTGCCACTCTGTGTTCAGGCTTCTTTTATCATCATTAGAGAGTGATATGAGTGCGAAAGAGACAGATATATAGATAAAAATCTATTCTATTAGCATTATTACTTAATGATTACAAAGACACGCCTTGACCTTCCATTAGGCCCGAATACAGTACGCTCGCAAAGTACTGACTCCTACCAATTTCTACGTTTTGGAATCATCATTATTCTGATGATTGGAATTATTATTATATCAAAGATCGCAAGTTCGAATCCCGACTGTACTAATGAGTTTTTCTGAACTTAAGAACAGTGATTAGTCACACCACGACCTTTACGGTGAAGGAAAACATCGAGAGGAAACCTGCATACGTATGTATAGTTGTGCTTGAGTAATGGCGATGGACTCGCCATCTGTCACGTTGGCACCTAATATACCTCTGCCTACCCCTTCGGGGACCTTTGTGGGAAGGCGTGAGGATATATTATTATTATTAATCATTTTGTTTTGGTGCATCCTGTAATTGTCAACAGCAACGGTATCATTGGCTTTTGTAACTGATCACACAAAGAATATACCACCTTGAGACAGTCCTCTGAACAAGAAATATCTCCACAGGTGGCAATTGCCAAATAAGTATCTAATTGCTAGCTCCGTGGATTGAGATCTAGTGATTGTTTCAACAATTGAGAGCGGATGGGGATGCGATTGTTGTTGTATATTGTGAATGTTTGTCTCTATGTCCTTTATAGAATCGTAAATGGCTGGACCGATTTTAATGAAATTTTCTGTGTTTCTTCAGGTGGATTCGACAATGTTTTATATTCAAAATTGGACCCAATAGGTGGCGCCGCTGGGTGGCTTTTTTTTCACCCATGCGAAGCTGGGCGGGACAACTAGTTACACATTAAAAATGTGAGAGAAATGTGGCTTCAATAACTCACCAATTAACGTAACCGTTGCAGTGCTTCCCGTTGTACCCGTAGGGGCAGTGGCAGGTGTAGTAGGTGATGTGGTCGTGGCAGGTGGCGCCGTTGTTGCATGGGGCACTGTCGCACATGTTGATACGGAACTGACAGTTGGATCCCGTGTACCTGTGAGGAGGGCGGGTTTTAATTGGTGCGGTTTCGGTCGGTAGTTCATTTACCATCACTGGATGGTAGACGACTATCGCCCACTGGGGCAGCGTGCTTTCCCAGCTTACTGGTATTCTCCTTATATAATTGATATAGCGAAAGTTTGTTTCGCCGTTTCTTCTCTTGTCAGGTATTTTTTCTTGGAAACGGTGGTAACTTTAGTTTATATTATATTATATATAATTAGTTTTTCTGAACTAAAGTACAGTGATTAGTCACACCAGAGCTTTACGGTGAAGGGAAACATCGACAGGAAACTTGCATACGTTTGAGAAGAAATTCAAAGGCGTATGTATAGTCGTGATTGATAAACGGCTATGGACTCGCCATCTATTACGCTGGCACCTTAAATCTCCGGCAAAAAGTGATGCTACCCCTTCGGGGACCCTTATGGGAAGGCATATATATACTGTTAGAGAGGTGTACTTACCCCGGTGGACACGAGCAGTTGTAGGAGTTGATGCCATCGATGCAGGAGCCTCCGTTCATGCAGCTGGACTCAGTGCAGTCCTCGTCATTGGTCTGGCAGTTCATGCCGGAGAAGCCCAGGGGACAGGTGCAAGTATACGACGCCACGTACTGTTGGAAATATTTGCTATATACTCAACCATGTATGCACAAGCCGTTGCTCGCCACTTGGTCCGCGTATTTTTTTCCCTCACAGTATATTTCACTCACAATAAATCTGAGTTTGGAAGTGTATCACAGTTTGTCTCACATATATGATATGATAAAAAAACAGCATATATACATGGATCAGATCCAAGAAAAGAGTCTTTCATGACGTATAGGGAGGTCAAAGAGGTTGCGCTGGACAGAAGCAAATGTAAGCGATTGAATCTCTTAAATTTAATCTCGGTCTCTTAAATTTATGATTTATGATGAAAAAACAGCAAGTGTTTGTTTCGCAGTTTCTTCTCATACAACTTTTCATGATAACGGTGGAAGTTATCTTTAGCTTTAAAATATACTACCGTAGGTATACTGGGCGTATGCTACTACTGCAGGCGCTAGAAATACTATCATCTACTATCATATATCGTTACCTGAAAAACCATCTTCGCATTATTCCCTTTCAGACATTCAAACTTCGAAATAACCTAACCGATAAGCCCCAAGCACAGATTGAAATTGTCAAACATATTTTGTAGTATGGAGTGTAATGAGGACGTTTAATAAAAATGTACCTGGTTGCAAGTAGCGCCATTCATGCAGGGTCTGGATTGGCACTCGTCCACGTCCACCTCACAGTGTTTGCCCGCGAAGCCACTTGCGCACACGCAGTTGTAGTCTCCTATGCTGTCCAAGCACGTCGCGCCATTTTGGCAGGGGACTAGACGGGAATGAGACACATTATCTTAATATACATTATTTATATTTGAGGAGCACTGCGATGTATCTTTAAAGAGGAAATAAAGTTATTATTATTATACAGGTTTCTCATAAGATAGAACAGTTGATTGATTGATAGAATAGAATAAGGTTTCCAATAATAAGCTCCTTGGGGACGGGGGAGGATAGTTATATTGCGTTGGGAGAAGAGGCATAAATCCCATGATGCTGTGAACACAGTATAACTCTCCGAACACAGAGTGGCAACGCGCAAGTGATACTTCGGTATGGTGGAGTAAATAGGTTACGGTAACCGTTTCCCATCAGGTGGGCCGTTTGCCACTCTTTTGAATAAAAAAAAATAATTAGTAGTACTTACACGAAGCACAATCATCAGTATTGATGGCACAATCCTTTCCCTCGTAGCCTCTCGCACAGAGACACGCGTAGGAACCCTCTGTATTAATGCATGTAGCTTCGTTGTGACACGGAGCAGTCACTACACATTCGTCGACGTCCCGTTCGCACAGGGCTCCCGTCCAGCCAACGGGACATTGGCACGTGAACTCGGCGTAAGACGCCTCCGCCATACATCTGCCGCCGTGGCGACATCTGTGGGTAAGGCTTGGTATTATTTGCTTGGAAGTAAATACACTCGAAGGATTTCATTTTAACTACTGTTGAAATACATTTGAGCGTAGATATCGAATTACTATTTAATCAGTTATTTTAGGTATTATTATCATTATATAAACCTATTATGTCTGACTAAAGGGGGTATTGCTGCCTAACCGATCGGGGAACCTCACAAGACGCTAGGCTATACTGAGTGTCCTATTTTAAAATGATCAAACATTCAAGAAAGTAAAATTAAAGTACCGAGTACGTACGACCTAGCATGTATGAGAGAGAGATAACAGATTGATCAATGTGAATAATGAGGATATGTATCTCAGAGAGAACTGTCGCTCTTCTCTCTCTGCCTACCCTATCAGGACTGAGCGGTGATATGCGTATGCTTACTGGTTGGGCGAGCAGGGGTCGAGCGTGTTCTCGCAGTTGCGGCCTGAGTGCGGCGGTGCGCACACGCAGCGGTATCCATTGACGAGATCAATACACGAGCCGCCGTGGAGGCACGGGTTGCCCGCGCAATCATCGATGTTCGTCTCGCAATTTACACCTAAACATACATAGAGATAAGGGTATTGGTTCGTGAGGAAGAGGAGGAGCCTCATTGGAGGCGAGAATATATATAAATCAAATAATCATCATAATATGCTTTTTTTTCCAGCAATCAGTCGTTTGTTGGGGTTGGGGTTGACACAGTCCCGGCTAGTACCTTCCACGTTTCTATCGCCGACATACCCGATGATATATCACACATTTTGCGGTATTTCTTCCTTTAGAACCGCCTCCGGATGATAAATAGACTCACCAGTAAATCCAAGTACGCAATCACATTTGTAAGCATTGAGCCGATCGTGGCAGGTCCCTCCGTGCTGGCATGGGTTGGAGCTGCACTCGTCGATATCACGCTCACACCGTTGGCCTGGAATATAGGAATGTATTACTCAGGTATACAGACGTTACGTTACACATTTTTTTTTTTTTTTATACAACAAGAGTGGCAAACAAGCATACGGCCCATCTGATGGGAAACGGTTACCGCAGCCTATTTACGCTCACGATACTGAAGTATCACTTGCGTGTTGCCACTCTGTGTTCGGAGAGTTATAGTGTGTTGGCAGCATAATGGGTTTAATCCCTCTGCTTCCAACACAATGTAACAATCCTCCCCCTTCCCAAGGAGCTCATTACTGGAAACTTGTGTTATTTGGCTACGGACTTCTATAAGGTGGAGGTCCTGCCCCAGTCGGGCAGCTCCGAATTCGAACGGGAAACCCGTTATGCCCTACCTCTCTTGTAGCGTAAAGCGCTGGTTCTAGGGTTGCCTCATACGCTTCATTGAAATTCATCAATGCCTCAGTTTGAGTACAAATTCAAGGACGTATGGTTGAAAAATGAATGCGGGCTCGCTCTCTATTGCGTTGGCATTTAAATATATGTGATATTTATTACATAAATAGGCAAGTTCAAAGCCAGTACTGTACCAATGAGTTCTTTTGATTAGTGATTAGTAACGCCACGAGCTTTACGGTGAAGGAAAACATCGAGAGGAAACCTGCATACGTCTGTTATGAATTTTCACAACGTATGTATAGTCGTGCTTTATGAACGACGATGGACTCGCCAACTGTAACGTTGGTACCTGTACCAGCGATAACTGGGTGGGTATTACCAACACACTTCTGCCTACCCCTTTGGGGAAACATGTGAAAAGGCGTGATATAGTGAGGATATTTTTTTCACCACAAGCAGAGCTGGCTAGTATTTTTAGTGTCATCCAGGAAGACGCGCCCCAATCTTCTTCCTCATAGTTTAAGTGTGCAACCTTACACTACTGTTTGAGTATTGTCGGAACACACTGATTACCTATGAGTACACACTACAATTGATTGTTCAGGGTCATACTCCCCGTATCCCGCGACCCTTTCAACTAGAAATTGGTTAGGCGCATCTCCGTGGATGGCACTATCTATACCATACACAATAGTCTTAAGTTGTTACCTCCATAGCCAGGTAAGCAGTGGCAAATGAACTGGTTCACGCCATCTTCACAGGAGCCGCCGTTGATGCACGGGTTCGAAGCACACTCGTTCACGTCAGATAAGCACCTGGAGACAGTGACATATTTTTAAACAATTTTTTCAACAAACAATCTTCTATAATACTGTCGTTATTCTAGGATAGTTGAATTATTTTCATTCTGTACAGACAACAATTTAAAACAGCAGAATATTTTCTTATTTACACGCTATATATTAGCTTCACCTGTATGTTTGTATGTTTGTTTGTAACCGACTTCTTTGGGCGCGATTTTGACCCACTTTAAACGGCCAGATTTCGTTCAAACTTTGTAGATTTATCGAGGACCGATGACAATACACTAATTTGATAAAATTATTCCATTTTTATAAACCGAACTAAAAAATAGAAAATAAATTTTAAAAATAATATAAATTAATAATAGTGCGAATAAAAAAAAATATTTTATAAAAAAAAGCGTGGGGTACTTTTTAAGATATTATCGAAATGATAATAACTCTACTCATATCTGTCAATAAAATATTTATAACTGTTGACACCATGCACCCCACACTTTTTTTAAATAAATTTTTTTTTATTCACACTATTATTAATTTATATTATTTTTTAAATTTATTTTCTATTTTTTAGTTAGGTTTTCTATAAAAAGCGTGTTTTTTAGTTTTTTTTCACTATGATTTATTTTTTTAACCTTACTTTTCTGGCGTGGTCTTCTATGACCTAAGCGCTTCATGAATACTGATTCTATAGTTCTAATTGTTGCTATGTCAATATTGGTCCAATTGTATTCCTAAACCAATCTGAATGCCACGATGGCAAAGTGGTTTTAGTTTACGAGTTCAAAAAGGTAGTTTCCGATTGCCGGGGTCAGTAGAGCTTTTCTTAAATACACATTTTGCAATTTCAATATTGGTTAAGTTCTATCTTCAAACCAATTAAAATATCAGATTTTGACCAGCAACTAATTCTGCAAATACAAGATGGCATATTCAAGCTCAGGTAGGCTGTGTGATTTGTTCTGATTTGCCACGAGATTTACGGTGAAGGAAAACATATTTAATCCAGCGTACATTGCAGAAGAAATCGTTCTTGAGAGACGTCAACGGACTCGCCATCTAAATAAGTCTTCGGCGATAAGATCTAAATTTAACTACAGGACTGACCATCCTCTTTCCCGATAATGTGTTTTTTTATACCACTAAGGTCTATAGGCACCTGATGATAAGCGGTTACCGCCGCTTAAAGATGCTACATAACCTGAGGTATGGAACACTGCAGGAGCTCTCACACTCTTCTAGAAGATTCTAGAAGAAGTCCAAGCGTTGTAATGATGTATCCTCTAGAGTTAAATTCAACTCTACCTTGCATCGTAGTACCCGCGGGGACACTCGCACCGGAAGCTATTGATGCGGTCGATGCACTTCCCACCATTCGCACAGGGGTTGGAGAGACACTCGTTAATGTTCGTCTCACAGTGCTGGCCAGTGAATCCGGGGATGCACTCGCAGGTGTACCTGTTTGGGGACACGTGGTCAGAATTGGGGACACGCGACCATAATTGGGGACTACAACTAACTCTTAGCAACGTAATAAATCAAAACGAAAGTGTTTTACTACATTATAATGCAAATATATAGTGCTAGTAACGAGAAACGAAAATTATATTTTTTATCTGTTTGTTCCGGGTAATCTCGGACACGGCTGGACCTATTTCACAAATGTTTCACTGATAGATAGTTAATGTTATAAAGAATATGTATTATACTTATTTTATATCATATATGAATACAACCGTGGTGGCCGAGTGGTTCGAGCAGTTGCCTGCGACGCAAAGGTCGCAAGTTCGAATCCCGACTGTACCAATGAGTTTTTCTGAACTTAAGTACAGTGATTAGTCACACCACGAGCTTTACGGTGAAGGAAAACATCGAGAGGAAACCTGCATACGTCTGAGAAGAAATTGAAAGGCGTATGTATAGTCGTGCTTGAGTAACGGCGATGGACTCGCCATCTGTCACGTTGGCACCTAATATACCTCTGGCGGAAAGTGGGTGTGTGGGTATTACCTATACACCTCTGCCTACCCCTTCGGGGACCCTTGTGGGAAGGCGTGAGGATATTATTATTTTATTATTAATACAACGCGGGTGATTTTTGTTGATGATAAAGAAAAAATTAAGCGTGCAATATCAAGAAAAACTTACTCAAAATAACTATTGCTGCGTGTAAAGGAAAACAAGAGGTATATTAGATATAGACATATATATAATTTATATACAAGGTGCTTTGAAAATGGGACAGATATTGTGAAAATAGCAGTCAAATAAACAAAGTTATTTTTCTGTCCTTATTTTTGTTGTCCATTGTTAACTACTTGTGAACCATTTTGTTTTTATCTTTAATAGTTTCTGAAAAAATATTACCCTTAAACAACAATTGTTAATATTTACAAAGAACAGTTGAAACTAACTACTTACGGATAAAATATTTGTCCCAAATCGGTATCACGAGGCAACGTGCCAAGAAGACTAGCAGCATTGCCACGCTGGATAGCAATATTGATTTTCTGAGCGAGATACCCTTTAATAATTTTTATATTTATTTGTTATCTTTGTAGCTTTTTGTTTTATAGCATCGCCATGAAGATTCACAACATCCTACAACTTCTAGACGACAACTGCTCTATTTTCTGATACAACCTTTACAAAGATTATCTCTCGAATCCTTCAGTTGCAGACTCACCTGTTAATACCATCGATGCACGTGGCTCCGTTCCTACAAGGGTTGGAGTAGCATTCGTTAACGTTGATTTCGCAGTTACGCCCTGAAGTTCCAGGCTTGCAGCGGCACTGGTACCCACCGATCAGGTCTTCGCAGTGACCTGGTATATTCAAATACAATTGGTTAATGATAATAATTATAATATATCTTTCCGCCTTCATAGGGGTCCCCGAAAGGGTAAGCAGAGGTGCGCAGGTAGTAACGACACACCTACACACACGTGGCATGACTAATCCCTGTAAGTACTTACGTTCTGAAAAACAAATTTGTGTAGTCGGGATTCGAATTGCAGGCACCTACTCGAACCGCGGAGTGGTAGTATCACGCCTCTTATATAAATATATTTTAGGGTCGGCAACGCGCGAATTATACCCCCGCTGTTGCAAGCGTCCATAGTCGGCGGTAACCGCTTACTATCAGGCGGGCCGCAAGCTTGCCACCCAAGCGGTATAAAAAAAAAGTACATATATCCAGATGTCATTTTGGTGCAGTTGGTATGATCATATTGGCAAACGTGAATGTACATGAACGTTGTACGACCAGCGTCTCTAATAACCTCTCACCTCCAAATTGACAGGGGTTGGACTCGCATTCGTTAATCTGTGTCTGGCACACCCTGCCGGTGAAGCCGGCGTGACAGTTGCAGGTGAAACTGTTGTCACCGTCGATGCACTCGCCACGATGACACGGCGCTGACAGGCAATCGTTGATGTTCGTTTCGCATGACATACCTGTCAAAAAACAGGAGGAATTTTATTCTCAACAGTGTATTCAAAGTATTTTTAACCTCACGCCTTACAATAAGGGTCCCCGAAGGGCTAGGCAGGGTTGTATAAGTAGTACCCACACACCCACTTTTGGCAAGAGATATATTTTAGGTACTAACGTGAAAGATGGCGAGTCCATCGCCGTTACACAAGCCTTTGAATTTCTTCTCAGACGTATGCAGGTTTACTGTCGATGTCTTCCTTCAGCGTAAAGCTCGTGGTGTGACTAACTGCACTAAAGTTTGGATATACTCATTGGTACAGTCGGGATTTGAACTTGCCAACTTTGTGTTGCAGGCAACTACTCTAACTATTCGGCCACCTCAGCTAACTTGGGTAATAGATTGATATGATCTATGTTGCATATAATGGAACGCAATACATAGATTAACAGTTTCCCTAGCGAATGATCATCAGACTTACCAGTATACCCAGGCTGGCACTCGCAGGTGTAGCCAGCTATGCTGTCATGGCAGGTGCCTCCATTTCTGCAGGGGCTCGATGCGCAGTCGTCTATGTTAACTTGGCAACGGGCACCAGTAAACCTGTAATATATACATGAATCAACCGTCTATACTCAAATTATGTAGCATAATGCGTTTGTTTGAATGCGTACATCTCGGTAAATACTAATTTCGTCGTTTTAAAGTTATGAAAATACAAAAAAATACATTTATCGAAATATATATAGCGCTCATTCAAATCTCAATTAAAAAATAAATTAAATGATCCTTAGAAAATAAAATAAATTATCTCGTGGCGTATTGTAAATTGCAATTTGGCATCTCCTTGTGGATGTATACGCCACCTTAAAATAATCCACTCTTCCCTTAATTATTCACTAGTGCGAAAGGGTCAGATTCATTGAAGCCTTATACATCTGTCTCTCGCGTTATCTCTATTATTATATAGCTTACATAGAATATAATCGTAGCAAGTGGAAAGAAGTGGTCTCTGCCTACCCCTACGGGAAAGAGGCTTGATTATATGTATGTATGTATGTATGTATAATTGTTAAAATTTTATTTAGGGCATCGAAGTGAATATTCAATCTCAGTGATATATATATATATATATATATATATATATATATATATATATATATTTTTTTTTTATATGTAGGCTGTGTGAAGTTTACTGTCTCTCAATCATCCTTGAATTGCAATTAAAGTAGCTTGCTTGTAGCATCATGGCAAAATATGTCACATTGTGAGCGTAAGATCAAAAGAAAAATTTAAACCCACCCAATAACACAGGTGCACCGAAAAGCATTGATCATATCGTGGCACACTCCCCCGTTAAGGCAAGGGTTGTTGGCGCACTCGTCTATTTCCACTTCGCATTGAGTTCCCGTAAAACCTGAAAAACAACAATAAAAATTTAACAAACGTATAACAAGTAGTATCTGAAAGACTGTGTGGGACTCTATCGAAATGATACCTTCTCTTTGTGGGAAAGCGTGTAGCCCTGTGGCAAGTACCCACCCACTCTCCACCGAAGATATATTTCAGGTGCCAACGTGACAGATATTACGAGTCCATCGCTGTTACTCAAGCACGACTATCTAAAGTCTTTGGAATTTCTTCCCAAACGTATGCCGGTTTCCTCGCGATGTTTTCCTTCACAGTAAAGCTCGTGGTGTGACTAATCGCTATAATTAAGTCTAGAAAAAGTCATTGCTACAGTAGGGATTCAAACTTGCAATCTTTGTGTTCGACTTCGCTAATATGTATGTATGTAACCCATAATATACAATGGCATGGGCAATAGCAAGACAAAGTGAAGTTTGTAACAGCTTTTAGTAAAGTAAAGAGGTTCTTTAAAATATTAAATGCAAAACCCACAATTACAATCACAAGGGGAGTAACAAAACTCTGGAATATTGTCACAAAACTTCGTGCGAGTCAATTTAAGAGCTTCGTAAACCTCTACGCGGGGTCGTAAACTGTGGAAATTACGTACCCTACAATGTAAACTTAATGTTCAAGTTGTAAACTTAAGCACATAATGACAAGTTAAAATGTTTAACAACACAAAAGTATTCGCTATGACAGAAAATATTTCAAGGAATGAAGTTGTATCGTTACGATGTTCTGATGAAAATAAGAAATTTGAAAGAGCTTGAGCTTGAGTTAGCCACAATATTAAACTATTTTTATACCTTCAACATAATACAAAACTAATGACTATTAATTAATAGCTATGTCGATATGTAGTGGGCAGAGGTAAATGGAAGCATCTTTAAGTAGTGAGCAGTAATTTTTGATGACTAAGATATTTGTGATCTGCCGGAAGGACCGACTTCAAATAAAGGGATTAAGGCGTGGAAGACGAAGACTAAGATATTTGAGAGCCATAGTAGCCGAGTGGTTCAAGTTGTTGCCTGATACAAAAAGATTACAAGTTCCGAACTTAAGTACAAAGATTAGTTATACGACGAGCTTTACGGCAAACGTTTGAGAAGAAATTCAAAGTCGTACGTAACGGCGATGGACTCTCCATTTATTTCGTTGGCACCTAAAATATATCTCTGGCGGAAAGTGGGTGTATGGATACTACTAACACACCGCTGTCTACCCCTTCGGAAACATTTGTGGGAAGGCGTGAAGATATTATCTATTTGTCCCGATCAGTTGTCTCGTGAGAGAATGCTAGGAAGGCTGTCTTCACTGCCACATTTTTTTAAGAATATAGTCTACGAATATCGTGGAGTGTGTAATACCAATTGAAACATACTCATGTACGTACGAATTATGTTAACATTATTCTGTATAAGATGAAGCCTTAAGTTACGATAGGCAAGTAGTTTTCATGTTTATTCCAAAGACCCGTCTCCATACAAGAATGCTAATTGGGGACAGCGTTCCAGACGCATCAAAATCATTTCAAACTCGCCTGCCTTCAAATATATACTTTAACATTAAAGCTTTTCAGATGAAGTTTGCTTATTTCCAGGTCATGCGAACCGGGACTGGACTTGGAGCACATTCAAATGAAAATGAACCAAGATTTATATATGTTTAAAGCCGTAATTCGAATAAGGTTATCCAAAAACGCTCGAGGCAGGACATTCTAGTTCGGACCGCTCGACAGTGCCCTTTTGTAGGTACGTAAATAAATGTAAGCTACACTTGAGACTTTGAATTGAGTGGCCTAAAGTTGATTTTAGAACGTCAAAGTCAGTTTGAATCTAGACAATAATTTCCATAGGAACCTCAATCCCGCCAAATTCAGAATGTCGGTGTAGATCTGCACAGCAAGGGATATTTGCTGGCGAATAACTTTTATTGCGTATTGAATAAAGTTGAATTTAGTGTAGTTGTGTTGCAGGTATCGTTTTATAAGCCCGGCGCAATAACATAACGTTTTTCAATCGAAGGTATACCTACAAACGGGAATGTAGCGAGGACTTTCTAGTTATAATCAAATACATTATATGCCCAGATTATTATAGGCTATGAAACATCATCTATCAAATCGTCCTATTTATTTATGTATAATCTATCTATATAAGCAAATATATCGTTGTCTAGTTACCATAACACAAGCTTTGCTTAATTTGGGGCTATGACAATTTGTGTGGATTTATCCCAAGGTATTTATTTAACTTAAATTTAAACCTCTAAACCTCTCATATATAATAAATTAATGATTCCAGACTGCTTAAGTCCAAATGTCTCTAGCTGTTAAGTTTAAATTCTTAATCAAAAAATTACTGAACAAGTTGAGGACAGCAAAATAATTGTAGTGATTACGCAAGTGGTAGTATTTCTATAGAATATGGCTCATTGAACGTTTGTTGTAATGGTGGGTTGACCACGCCTTCCTGGGTATGTTGAGATCATATGATGGTACAAATTATGGAAGAACAGCGGATCTGATATTTCCTACTCAAAATATATTTTATTAAAGGCAGATGTCACCAACATTACCACACTTGGGATGCCTATCGTATTTTTTATTTGTTTTTAAGATATATATAAAAGAAGTGCTCAAGTTAACGTTTGGAAAGATTGAGGTATGACTTTGTATTTGGTAACATCAGAACTTGTGTGGCTTTTAAGTACTAGTGCAGCATAAAATTAAAACTACACAAAATACGTATTTATTATCGACCTCTGTCATGTAGAGGAATGCCAATTATAACAGTTCTGATTGCTTTATTTAAATCAAATATTTAACAATGAAAAATTAACATAATGGCGTATACATAAATGATTGTTATTGCAATGTTACATCACCCAAAATTGAGGTATGATATTCAGAGGACGTTAAAAGATACTGAATCCTTTGAATCTTATAATATATTTTGACCCTTGCACTACAGGCCCGCGTCACGATCTCGGACCACGGCCCACAATGGGCACCACCACGCATTCTAATGGTAACTTTATGCGCATATCTGAATACTTAATACCTCGGATACACGTCACATGGATACCTCCGAATAGGCTGTTGGATTTGGTGATCGCATCCTCAATAAAGAAATCACCTCGCTTAAGAATATAGGTACTGGCTAATGTTATGTTGTTCCTCTTTCACACAAAATTACTGAAGGCTATCGCATTAAATATTCAACATTAACTGGATTTAAAATCTGCCAATGAAATAAAATTTTACGCGGGCGAAACCGCGGGATATAATATGTTAAATATAATGATAAAAAAGCTTCTTATAAGGAAAATATGTCCAATCGAAAAGTAAGTTAATCGATAAACTTGTAGTTTTACAATTTTCCTACGCTTGATGCAGTGAGTGATATCATGGAAGTTTCGATGTGGCGTAACCACAGTACGTTAACATCAAGTTATGATGTTAATAACCTAAGTAATGGATACTGAGCGGAGTCGTGGGGCGTACATGTGTCACGCATGAGTGAGCCGGGACCAGTCTGTCGGGTGGACTAAATAAGGGCAGGCAAGGTACTACTATGACGACATTATAGTTTTTACAACGCATCAACTAAAGGTCCTTGCACCGATGTAACGCTTGAGTGACGTTATTAAAGGTGCTTCTTCGGTTTCGAGAACTGCTTATCCAAAAATGTCACAAGGATCACAAGTTCGAATCCCAATGAGTTTTTCTGAACTTAAGTACAGTGATAAGTTACACTACGAGCTTTACGGTGAAGGAAAACAATGAGAAGAAACCTGCATACGTCGGAGAAGCAATTCAAAGGCGTATGCATAGTCGTGCTTGAGTAACAGCGATGGACTCGCCATATCTCACGTTGGCACCTTAAATATATCTCTGGCGGAAAGTGGGTGTGTGGGTACTACCTATACACCTCTGTCTACCCCTTGTGGGAACTAACATAGATGTAAGAAAAACATTTACTAACAAAATGGACACTGTCTGAATAAATAAATTTATTATTATTAATAAAAACGTCATCGACGTTCCAACACACTCTACAATTAAGTGTAGAATACTTTTAACTCATTGCCATAACGCACAAAGAAATAGTAATCCACATATTTAAACGATTCACGTCTATGAACATTGTAAATAGCAATAGGTAGGTTAGTTATTATTTATGAACATAATAAAGTACTATATCATAAACCAGAATTAGCAAATTAATTAATGATAGCCGTAATGTAGTACAGTCAACGTTTTAAAGTTATTTAATGACTGATTTAGTGAGCTTTAAAAAGTACTTATACGTTCACGAATCTGATTTGTAATAAAAGTTACTATTAATAGGTTGGGAGTTCTTCAAGTAGACGAAACACTTCTTGAGGAGTCGGCAGCGCGCGAGCATTACACTTGGTGTTGCGGTAACCGCTTACTAGTAGGCGGGTCGAATACTTATTTGCCAAGATTTTGTTATATAAATGCCTTATAGAAAAAAAACAGGTTGCCAAAAAAAATAAATGAAAATGTTTTTTTGTCTTAATGAAAATATATTTTTGCTGAAGCCCTGAATCTATACATGAAGTATATGCTCAAAGATTGGTACATATAAAAAAAATATGTTTTATCTTGTAGCTGTTATGCTAATATTATTATAAACAATTTCATAAGTGCCAATATTTTAATTAAAAATAAAACTAAAACGTATCTTTCCGTAATAAATTCCTGAATCAAGATAAAAGAGAGCAATTTGACATATTTTATGCGCATCTCCTAATGGACCCTAGCAGTATACTTTTTATTTACAAATTTAATTTCTAATTAGTAATAAAGAACGCGTGTCAGTGTAATGGGCTGTAAAATAATTTTACGTCGAGTTGTAAGAATGTTCTATTAACTACCAGAGATAATCTCAGTAGCCGATAACAATGTTTTACTATTAATGTAATTTACGGGTGGTTTAATACAGTCATAATATCCTAAGTTAATATAGAAACAGATGTGAAACAATCGATAGATGCTTGTTGGAAAAAGCGATAAAATGTCCGAATTAATTGCATAGATGGGTTCATCAGTACGTAATATTAAATCTGACTTAATGACAGATTCATTTAGATTGAGCATTACATCTTAAACGAATGATCTTGAGTAGCCTTTTAGGTAAAACAAGAAAAAATATATAGGTATCAAGAATAATAAATACACCTCCCAGAAACAACTGATATTAAAAGAGTTAAGAAGATATAAGTCGAGACATAAACACTACAAAAATATCAAACGGATGGAATCGAACCTATGACTATGAGCAAAGAAGATAGTGGACTACCCAAACGCGTGGTAAAACTCAAGCAATAGTGAAAATAAGTTATCGTTACAAAACCTTCCTTATTTAAAGGCAATAAGAATTTAATTTCGATTGTGGAAGATATACTTCCGCATCGAAGACAATGCGCAACCGTTCTCATCACTTTGGGTACAGTTACGTATAGGGATGTTCAATTTGTATAGTTAATATTTTACCCAAATATTGATATATATTTTTTAAGTGTTTTTTATTTGTTCTTAAGACTTTAAAACTTAACAGATTTCTGAGTCTTATTGCCAAGCGACCAATATTTTATTTCGGGTTTTAGAGGTTACAATTATCGCAGAGCTAAAAACATGATCAGGTTGACTAGAGTATTTTTTAAATGCGTTCTAACGTACGTATAAAAAATGTATGTAAAATTCAGTATAAAGCAGCCCTATTGCGTTTTATCACCTATCTCACTCTAACCGACGTTCTCTGTCTGAGGCTAATGACAATCATCAGAGACGCCGCGCCGTCAACCTGGGAGCAAATTGTAACTTCGCGACGTTAGCGTTACGCCACGCAGCGCTGTGCTGTAATCTAAATGTCTTGCAATTTTTGTGCCTACCAAGTTGTACATTCTTGCATAAGTTCCAACCGCCTTTTCTGGAAGTTTTTATTGTTAAAAGCTCGCTCTATAACCATTATTATCACGATTTTATAACAGAAATTTGTTAATTTAGTTTCTTTTTGTAATTTGGAACTATTTATCTCAGACTTTCCAACGTATTTTGTACTAGACTACCTGCCACAGTAATAAAATTCACCGACATATATTTTTGTAAACAGATTTAACACCACTAAAGTGGCAAGTATGTGGTAAATGTGATGGTGAGCGAATGCCGCTGTCTTTGGAAGCCAGAGCTATTACGCATTTCCTTACGAGCATCTCCCTTCACTCTCCTAAAGAACTCCAATCTACATTCTCTAGAGAAAACCTAAGCGGGGTCCTCATTTCACAATTCCAGGCCTTGAAATAAGATTATATAGTACTTACCAGGCATGCAGACGCAGCGGAAAGTGCCAGGGTCATCCAGACAGGAGCCATCGTTTCGGCATGGGTGGCTTTCACACTCGTTCACGTTGGTCTCGCACCGGGGTCCAGTGAACCCCACAGAGCAGTTGCAAGCGAAGGAGCCAGGGGTGTTAACACAAATACCGTCATGTTCACATGGTGACCCTACGATAAAGACGTATTGAATCAGTTCATTATTAAAATAGACAAAATAATATAACATACATACACATCCCGTCCCTCACGGGACAAACAGAGTGAGTAGAGCGCCAGTTCTCTTTAGCCTAAAACAGTTCTTTTGCATCAAACAAATTCATCAGCATTTTTAACCATTATCACCGGTTTCGAGCACTTTTGACGGTCCTATTCTTCAGTCGATCGAATTCATCTCTAGGTAGTTTGAATGTGGCCTTCTTTTGCGTCTTTTTCCGTACACATTGGCGTTGAATATCTATCCAAGTCGACACTTTCATCAAGTAACAATCTCTCTTATTAAAGCCATTTCGAAGGAAACAAGTAAATCAATGTTGCAAATTTCATTTGTTTCCATGTTGAAGATTCTGATAATATTATAAGCTTAATTAATGTATGAAGGGAAGTAAATTAAGAAGTAGGGCTAACCTTGTTCACACTCGTCGATGTCCTCGGAACAGTCGAGCCCCTTGTAGCCAGAGGCACATGAGCAGGTGTAGGAGCCGTTGATGGGGCTGGTGTCGCAGATAGCGTCGGCGTGACAAGGGTTCGATGTGCACGCGTCGTCCAGGTGGCAGAGAAGACCTAGGGTGACACGCAAATGTTACAGTAACTGACTGCATACCGCAGAGCTATCCGTGCTCGAGGGTTCAATGTCATATCTTGATATGAATTTTGAAGTCTGCATACCAAATTCCAACAAAAACCGTTTAGCAAATGCGGTCTTATAAACTGAGAGATTTGAATATTTTATATTGGTGTGTTATTATTGTTTGTCTATAAGCGTTTACATGCTAATCGCTTATAAAAAGAAAGTGACTTTTAATAATATATTAGTTGAGTTTATCATAAACCCGGTAACATCCCTCACTCGGGTCGTTCGTAGTTATTTCGGAATAAAAGTATAGATATACTTCTCATATCCGTTCAACTTACCAGTTTTCCCCGGCGTGCATTTACAGTAAAACGCCCCAACCCTATCAATGCACGTAGCCCCGTTGAAACATGCTGCGCCGGCGCAGTCGTCGATGTTCACCGAACACTCAGGACCAGTCCAGCCGTTTACGCAAATACAAGAGAATCCGCCAACTGAGTTAGTGCACGTTGCGCCGTTCTGGCAGACTAGAGGCCTGTGGATATAATCTGTGTTAATTTTGTGATAATTTGTATTTATATAACTCAAATCGAAAGACCGAAAATGAAGGAATAGGTAGATAAAAGTCTTGTACTAAAAAAACCCGAAACTGAATCTTTTATATAACTTGGTTGACCCACTCCAAGCAATGATCAAATTCCCCAACATTGCTGATCTAAATTATCTGGTATCTGACTCAATGACGAGAAAGATGACAACACACACAAGATTAAACAAGCCATGCTCTTAATAAAAATAAGAGCAATGTTGAAAGATATTCCACGTAATAAATTTAATATCCTTTAATATGGCCCACCACGAAGCAAATAGGACAGTTTTTAAATAATCACTTAAATTAAAGAGAATCTTAATGAACTGAACATGATTAAAGTCCTGGGAATGCGTTCAAACTGAGGAACCTACTCCATGCATTTTTTTAACTGAAACTTTTTATACCGAAAATTCTCGCGTGCATACAAAGTTTTTAAAACCTCCAAATGTTTTAAATTTCACTTATTTGAGCATTTCGGCAGCTGTATTTTCGGCGTAAAGTAAAGATACATTTAAAAGTAAAAACCTCCTAATTTGCCCAATTTTCGTGGACTTCAAATATTTGCGTGCGACAACGGGTTCGAAAGTAATTATTTCAATTTATGAGTTATTTAAAGTCGTTAAGGACACGTGCTTTTCAAGTAATTGGGCCATCTTGCAGGGTAAAGTAAATCACCGTGCAACCGCTTAGAAAACTCTTTGGTACAGACTCGAACTCGAGGCTCGAACCTGCGATCTTAAAAGGTGAGTTAAACCACTCAGCCGCAACGGCTACTTGCCGTTCTTTTCCTGGTTATATCTAAATGCAATTGCATTACAAACATACAAGTATTTAAGTTGGTTTAACAAAGATCAACAATCTTCCAGGGCGATCGGTCACTGATCGGTATGGGGCGCGGCACGAGCGCGCATATCTGATCAAATTGTTGCTAATATTGCGGCATACCCAGGGTATTGTAAAATGCTGTATTTATATTGAAAATTGAAAAAAGCCGTGGAGGACGAGTGGTTCGAGTAAACTGCCTGCGACGCAAAGCAAGTTCGAATCCCAATTGTAGCGAATAGCGAACAGACACTCCAGTTTTACTTATTTGTATAGATGTGAAAGTTTGTAAGGATGTTTAACTCAAATATAATAATAAAAATGGAATAGAAAGAAATTTAGATTGGCCTATGTATTTTTACGATATATTAAATTCCAGTTTTTTGTACAAATTTAAGTGTTAAATCGGAGGCACAGTTAGATATACACAATGATCATCGTCATGAATTTCTTCGTAAGCTAATGCACATACCAAGAATCACTTTATATATCGTCTCAACGGACATACTTACGCAAGTATCACTAATGAAATTTAAAATATATATATATATATATATATATATATATATATATATATAGGAAGGCGTGAGGATATATTATTTATATCCTCACGCCTTCCCACAGGGTCCCCGAAGGGGTAGGCAGAGGTGTATATGTAATACCCACACACCCACTTTCCGCCAGAGGTATATTAGGTGCCAACGTGACAGATGGCGAGTCCATCGCCGTTACTCAAGCACGACTATACATATGCCTTTGAATTTCTTCTCAGACGTATGCAGGTTACCTCTCGATGTTTTCCTTCACCGTAAAGCTCGTGGTGTGACTAATCACTGTACTTAAGTTCAGAAAAACTCATTGGTACAGTCGGGATTCGAACTTGCGACCTTTGCGTCGCAGGCTCGAAACACTCGGCCACCACGGCTTCTTTTAAAATATTTAAAATACTAATGACACCAAAATGAGCACGTGAAGTTAATCTCCGAAATATAAACTATGTACCGTGTCATTCTGATTTATATTACGTATAGGCTTACCGATCGTAAAGCCGAATCGACTTCTTATAAATTGTCAATTTGAAACTTGACGTCACAATGTGTGAGATATTTTTGTGGGCCATAAAGGTTTTAATATGTAAAAGATCATGTTTTAGAACACAAAAAATACGAATATGTAACTTTATATACTACATTTAAGCAATTAAAGTTTTACGATCAAAGAAACGTTTTGAAGAAGTCTGCATAATCTTGCCACGTATCATCTGCCACGTATCATTCAAATACGGGAGTGAAAATTTGGTGTTATTATAATTCCTTCTTCCTCTAGGGCACCTCATTATATTATCATAATAAATATATATCGCGTTGTTAAAGTAAAGCGCAATGACATTAATCTTTTTTCGATTGTATTTTTGAGTAAGCTATTGCATTTGTTTCATGACTGTGGGAACTATCCAATATTAAGTTAAGGATATATTTATAATTAACATGTTATTGTATAATATTTATGTGTATTGCATTATTTTTCAAATGACAACGTGTGCTAGCAACGCGTGGAAGTGTTAATACATAAAGTAAAAAAAAATGCCCTTTTTCCATTCTTTTGATATTTTGTATTGCATATTATACTTAAATTCTAAAAAAGTAGTTATTTTTAACTAACTATTTTTTACATATGTAACTAAACATTTGGTTCACAGAACAAACATTGAAAAAATCTGCTATATAAAACCGATGCTCGCCAACAAGCAATTCATCAAAGCAAACCCCAGTGGCATTGAACCTGTACACGGAAGACAGACCCTGGACGCTATGATTACGATCGTCATCATTAATCATTCGAGCATCGAGCCACTTTACATCGGCTTTCTATTCTCACATATTATATGTTTATTTATTAAGGTCCCTGTCGTTTGTCATCGGTAGCAGGTTTCATACCCGTCTAGAGCATTTTTTTACGTGTTACAACCTAATGAGATTGTTAGCAGAGTTGTTCGAATCCCAACTTTAACAATGAGTATTTCCGAACTTAAGTACAGTGATTAATAACACCTTAACATTTACAGTGAAGGAAAACATTGAGAGGAAACCATTATACGTTTGAGAAGAAACTCAAAGACGGTATGTCCCAGTATTATATAGCCATGTTTAGGCAACGGCGATGAATTTGCTATCTGTCACGTTGACACGTGAAATATATCTCCTTAAAAAGAAATGTGTGAGTCCTCTACTTACTCATTTGGGGACCATTGTCGTAAAAAAAACGCATGTATATAATAATATACAGACCCCTCATACTTAAAAGTTAAAAAACGAAAGTCCCAGTATGGGTCGATTGAAATCTATCAACAAGCAATTTGTTACTGACAGTGCGCTACCGGCCTACATCGATACATCGTATTCTGGTGATTATCGATTACCTATTAATCATTCGTCTTATCGATACATCTCATGTTATCGCGAATAGTTTAAATAGTAACGGGTGGGTAAGGTACCGTTTGAAAAGATGTTCCGAGAGATATATTTGTATATTCAACGTAGCATTGGTTCTCAAACTTTGGACTAAAAAAAGGAGCTGATTAATTGAATAAAAGTTTTGGGCTTTGTCGATCGAAATATTACCACAGTAAAAGCGAATTGTAACACAAAGATTGTAAGTTCGAATACCGAAGGTACCAATGAGATTTGCTGAATTTAAAAACAGTGACTAGTCACAGCGATAGTCACACCACTAGCTTTACGGTGAAGGAAAACATCGAGAGTGAACCTGCATACGTTTCAGAAGAAATTCAAAGGCGTATGTGTAGTCGTGCTTGAGTAATGGATGGACTCGCCATCCGTCACGACTTATTCTCAGACGTATGCAGGTTACCTCTCGATGTTTTCCTTCACCGTAAAGCTCGTTGTGTGACTAATCACTGTAGTTAACACTGAACTTAAAGCATTAACATTAAATGTTATAAATCAATTCAAGGCAACTTGCACTATGAGTACTCCACTTATAATCCCGGCAAGAAGATTAAATCAACTGGCTGCATCTTCAGACAATTAAGACAATCTTCTAGCCACCTAGCGGTATCCGCAGAGACGCCACTATATAAAAAACCAAATTACAGATATAACAAGATGTCTGGTATGTTCCCGACAAGTTATAAATTCACTGTGTACGTAATTGCACTGCGGTTGACATTTTGCTAAATGTGATAAAATATTTTGTATATCTTGAGTGGTGTACGTGGAACCGAAAGGGGTCTATAATCTATATCTGGCACTCAAGTCGTTCTTAGCCCTCTCTTGCCCCGTGAGGAGTGATAATTTAAGTTTGCTTATATCCTCACGCCTCCCAACAAGAATCCTCAAAGAGGTACGCAGAAGTATAACACCTCTTCGACAAATATATATTTAGCTGCCAATGTGACAGATGGTGAGTCCGTCGCTGTCTCTCAAGGACTACGCATACGACTTCGATGTTTTCCTTCATCGTAAAACCAGTGGTGTAATAAGTCCCTGTACTTAAGTTCAGAAATGGGTGCAAATCGGGGTTTGAATCTAATCTAGAATCTATATTTTGTTTATACTACAAGAGTGACATACAAGCATATAGCGCACCTGGCTGGTTACCGTAGCCTATTTACGCTCAGGATACCGAAGTATCACTTGCGCGTTGCCACTCTGTGTTCGGAGAGTTATACTGTATCGGTAGCATAATGGGACTAATCCCTCTGCTGCCAACACAATATAACAATCCTTCCCCTCCCCAAGGAGCTCATTATTGGAAACCTTAATCATTGCGTAGGAACAAAATACAAATATTTTATTTGGCTACAGACTTCTATAAGGTTGAGATCTTGCCCCATTCGGGCAGCTCCTCCTTACCTCCACCTCTCTTCAGACATATGGTCCTGGCTTTCATATGTATGTAACGATACGTTTCAGTGTAAGGAACTCACACTGTGTAGTCGTCCAGGCAGATCTAAATCAACAATTCCTTTTAAGCGCGGTAGGTCTAAAGTACAGAGTAAATTATAACAAATTTGAAAATAATAAGCGCTCACACTTTCATTATGCCCGGCTCAATGGCTATTCGAGGTCTCAAAAAATAAACAGACTTACTCCAGTCTCGTAACCCGATATCGGCCACGCATTTATCTGTAGCCTTTCATGATTCAACGGGCATATAGTATGACACAAACCCGTGCTAAGCAACAGTCCTTTAAAAAGTAACTTTAGCGTTCTATAAATAAAGATGAAAATTCAGCGAAAGCTTCAATGCTTTTAGAAGATATTAGATGTAAAATAAGAACGAGAAACAACGCCCAGCGGTTAGTGTCTTCGAACCAAATAATCTTGCATTCGAGTAACGCGTTTTCATTCCAAAGTAAATCTTATAACTTGGTGTTTAAGCCTGCTATTGATTGCGTTAAAATATATTTTAAACTTGGGGTCACTGCAGCGGGCGGTCTTAGGGACCCATAGCAGTTCGAAATATTAATAGTTTGTATAGCAACGATTAATTTTAGGGAACAGAGTATTAATGTATTTTATTTCCATGTCATATTACGATTCAATCGATAGAATAACAGTTGGGTGCATTATTTATAATACAATTTAGGCATTATTTTGGTTGAGGTTGTGATAAATAAGTCGAATAAGGCGCATTGAATAATGTAAGAATTTGATTCTATGAGTATTCAACCTTTTTTATGAATACGAAAACGGTTTAACCTCAAGAGCAATTGCAAGATCGCGTTCCGAGTACCTGGATAGTCTTGCGCCCTAGCTAGCGTCCTAGCTCGCAAATCGGCAGCGCCATAAGCCGAGGTGCCTAGCCAACAAGGGGTGCCCTTAGCTGTATTTGCTTAGCATTAAAAAACTGCCTGGATTATTTAGGTCTATAGATCTTTTGGTCATGCTAATGATAGGCTTAAAAACCAACTCACTTGATGACAGACGCCATAATATCGACTAGTTATCTGTCACAAGGACACCTAACATATCACAAAATTTTGGGTGTCCTTACACCTCTGCCCTGGAATTGCGTGAAGCTCGATCACTGTACCCTTTCCTGCGCTAGGAGCCGATAAGATCCAGCAGTCTCATGCATTCAAATACCCAAAATCTGTTTTATAGACAATCATTAGCTTTCAATTAATGTGATGTATCGCTCTCTAAGGCATAAAAATACAGCGAAGACGACTCGACAGCTTAATTATACGGCACTCTTAGACCATAAGAGTGTAACAACCTCAAAACTTTAATAGGCTCTTTAGGCGTCTCTGATGCCCTCTCAATCTCTTCGACCTGCCTTTGAACTACTCGTGTCTGTCGTGTACATTATTCTGTCTTCTTTTCTTTCCCTATTTACTTCTATTCTTATTTAATTTGTAAGAAGAAGTTTCTTCCTTCCTTTAAGTTCTATTAAAGTTATATTTCATAGACAGAATTAATCAGTAAAGATGGGAAACAGATTCGTCGTGTCTTATTGGTTGAAAAAATCACATACGCTGTCAAGATTAAGGGTTCAAGTCCTGATAGTCTGTACGGATCAGCTTGTTTAACTATATGTTGATCCAGCTTAAAGTTAAACATATATACTTATACTTATCTCTGTGGTATCCGTTCAGCCTTTCTAGCGCAATTGAGTAACTTGCAATTTTTTTCTTTTATAATATTAGGAACAAACGCTTTTCCTTTATCACTTATGCCAAAAGGCCAATGACTTCTTGACGAGCCATTTTGTAATTATCCGTCGATGTATCGGACAGCCGTGTTGATATTATATCCAAACTACTTCAGTTCAAAATTAACATAATATCGTTAGTTAATTAATTAACTAACGATATAATGTATTTGGCGGCTATTTGTTTCATTATCGCTTTTTCACCTGAGGCAGCCGCATGCGCATCTAACATGGCGGCTTGTATTACTAACACTGATCACAAGGATTTAAGACCAATTTGAACTTTGAACAAGCTCCGTAAGGTTCATTATGTCTTATAGTGAGGGCTAGTTTTTTGGCATTGTCCGATCCGTTCCAGAGTTCGCCAGGATTCTTGCTTAATTGGGTGCTGATTCCTTGACAACCGAATAATATTTTACAATGCCTTTGTTTCCGATCAAACTTGGGAAGTATTCCTCAAGAAATAGAGTCTGAATTCGCTTGAATGCATATAAAACTAGTAGAATATTGATAATGGTATTGTTTGGAAAGGCTGTGCAACAAATTGCTTAAATATAACTGTAAATAAACTGTTTGTATATTTTTAATTGCTGATGATTCACGGATTACAACGCTTCAAAGTTTATACCATAAGCGTAGACCATCAGTTTATAACCAACGTTAGTAGCCGCCATAGTATGTATATGAATAAATCATGCACATATGCTAATTGGTGTCGTTAAAAGTTCGTGACAGTGGGATTTTTAATTGTCGATTTATTACAATTTGTGCGACTGGACGATATTTTAACCTAATGAGGAGTTACACGTATATTCCCATAGTTTGCATAGATATTATCAATCAAATAGTTATGGCAAAGAAAAACATCGTGATGAAACCTGCACTCGTTTGAGAAGAATTTTTAAGATATTCGGGCAAAGTATAAGCTTATAATTATACTTTGCTTCGGGCGTGAGAGACTTGTGGATTTGACATTAGTCACGTTGTCACCTTATTATATTGCCCAGGAAATAACATTTATTAACACCCACTTCTAGAAAACGTTCATAGACAGAGATGATAATACATCATATCATCGGGTTGTCGTATACTTGTTTTCAATTTCAATGCTTAAAGAAAATTCTATATACCTCGCTATGTAAACTGGCGCTCTATTTGTATAGTAAAATTCCTTCATTATTCTCAGGTTTTAGTAAATTTTTTTTAAAGAAAACCAACTTTAGATTCTAAGAGGATAGCATGCGCTAAAGGGATGGGTAACAGGTATTCTTAAAGCGTGGCAAAAGCATATTTGATTGCGACCTTAGCCTACAAAGAAAGAACAACTAAAAAAAAAACTCACCTCAAAGCGCACTCGTCAACGTCGGTCTCACATAGAGTCCCAGTGAAGGTAGGTGAACAGTCACAAGTGTAGGAGTTGAGCCCGTCGACGCAGGTAGCGCCATTTTGGCACAGATGGCCGGGACAATCGTCGATATCAATTTCACAGTTCTGTCCTCGGTAGCCTGTGAGAATAAAACATAGAACATATTAGATTCCAACTTTACTAAGTTCGATAGGTGGTGACTGTAATAGTGGTTTGAGTAGACGCCTGCAATACAAGGATTGTAAGTTCGAATCCCGATTGTATATTGAGACATCGAGAAGCTGCATACGTTCGATAATAACATTCAAAGAAAGTATAGTTGTACTTGAGAAATGGCCATGGACTCGTCACTACGCTGGGACCTAAAATATATCTCCGTAAGGTAGATGTACATTAAATGAAATTTATAAGAAAACAAAAGTAATTTTCAGGTCTATTAACCGGCAACTTAAATCGGATCTAAACCACTTAACTGAAGGCGACAGATTCCAAAGTATGAGTCATTTTCATGAGAGCTGAAATATTGATTTGTTCCCAAATTAATTAGTCATGGCAGCTATTTTTAGCTACTCGAATCCCATAGTCCATAGATAGTCAACATCTGGTAAATAAATCGACAAAAAAGTTTAAGCTATTAATCTAGAGAACTTGGTGTGAAGGAACGGCGTTTTTGCAAGAGACCCGACGCTCAGTAATTATATATGTAAACTGACATACATATTTGAGGTTAGAATTAAGTATATTACAACAATAGATTTAGCTGTTGATTATTATTTTTACATCTATGTAGCATTATGATTAGAAACATTTAAAGACAATAAAGAATCCTGAGTATGATCAAAAGTGAATTTATAGGAAATAAAAATTGAGTCGATAATAAAAACTAGAGTAAAAAGTCGAGAGAAAACTTGCATAGGTACGTTTGAAATGAAACTCAGAGAGAAACTCACATCGGATAATCAAATGACGTTTAAAGAAACTGCCACTACACTAAACCTTTCTGGTGGACCCTTGAAAGCGCGAAAATATTTATATAGAAGTATTCGAAACAAAAATAGTAGGCAAACATGTATGACAAGATTGATAAATGAGAATAAAGTGCAAGAGGTCTGTAAGTCTAGGGAAAATTGGCGCTCAACAGGCCTTTCCTATGAGGGGCGTACGTATAAAATTGGTGAAAGCAAAGCGTAGAGCGCCAGTTCTCTTTATACATGAAGACATTTTTCCCTTCATCCACATTCATCACAGTCAAAATTTGGTAGGTTTTCTACTATACTCTTAATTAGCTTATTTTATGGTACACTCACAGCCTGCCATGTCTACTCGGTTAGTAACGTTATGTATACCTTCAGTTAATTAGCCCTTTGCGATTCCCACGAACACCACATGTGCTACTGTTTATGAGACGTGAACGTATTGAAACGTCTCAAGCGCCTAAACTTACAATTATGTATTCAAAAACTGAACGTCTACGTCTCAATTTGTCGCAAGAAGTTTAGAGATAAATATTGATGTATTTGTCATGTCTGTTTTAACGTTAAGGTATATATCTATGGTGGTTTATTTTCAGGAGGATTTCAAACTTTTTTGGTTCTTAAAGTTTTAGATAGAGTGAACGCAGTCTTGGTGGCCATTTGGTTTAAATACTAACAGAAATATATTACAGTGTTGTATACACAAGGCAAAGAGAAAAGTCGTGTCAGAGAGATGGCAATAGACTCCCCGTCCGTCACTTTGACAGCTGAAGCATAATTATAGTGATAATGGGATGTTATTATATCTTTGCCCTGCATAGCTAGTTTGATGATGTTTAGCAGACGTTTTTTAATGATTTCAAAAGCGCATCAATTGTAAATAGTATCTTTGAAATCACTATTTCGTTTTTGATGATAACGCACACGATTATTCAAGTACATTTTCAACAATTCATATTCTGTTGTACATAAACTTTGTTTGAAAAAAAAAACCCTTCTTCGGAATTTCGTGTTAACTACTATTCGGACTACTGTAATAGTAATTCGGAAGTAATTCGGTTTACTGTGCGTTTTTCTGTATATTATTATTTCTAAGAATGTCGCCAAAGATAAATAAATATATTTCAGATCTCAGATTATTTAAATGGAGGTCACGAATTTAGGTATAACAAGTATTCGATTGTATGGCTAATCTCTTTCGCTTGCTTATTCAACACTAGCTTTAATGCCATGTACCAACCGTCTTTACCTTTTTGACTGAATATATATATATATATTTTTTTTTTATTATACAGTACAGTTACTGTACACATTTGTACTGTACAACTGTACAAACAAAAAAACAACTGTACTGTATACATTTAGTATACAGGTTCCTTGTTAACTTTTCTAAAATTTTCCTCTGACATGGAGGTCAGAGACTTTTTATATCTTATTTGTTTTTGTTTGCATGAAACGACTGAATATATTCATGCGTATGCGCACAATGTTTTGCCACAATGCATGAATTAAATCAGTACCGTATATTCCTTTTCTGGCAGTAAAGACCAGGTAGGTAACACTTGACTCTCATTATCATCTATCTTTTTCCTGGATCAATAATAATTACATTGTACTGTAAATGTATTAGTTAAACTTCAAATTTGACGGACTAATGCCATGAATCCGCATGTAACTATCGTCAATGCGGCCATTTAAAACGTATGCTACACCCATGGGCTACTGCGTGTTTATGTACTGTATAATACAAAATTGGGAAACCGTTATAAAATCTACATTGACAATACCATAACAGTATGGTATGCGAGCCGCCTCTCCCTAATTCCCATTCGCTATTTAAAAGGGCACAAACGTTTAAACTTTATTAACGATTATTAACTGTACGCAATTTTCATTTAGATTGAGGATAGGTGCCACATGACTGATGGTGAGTCCATCGGCGTCTCAAACACGACTGTACGTACATATTAGTATTTCTTCTCAAGCGTATGTACGTTACCTCACCATGTTTTCCATCGGACTGTACCGAAGTCCGGTTAATACTGCAGACATCCGTGGCTTAAGCCAAATTTTTTACATTGCTGGTGACTACTATACCTACTTGACCACCACGGTTAAGAAAAAGCTACTGGATAGATGGATGGATATTAGACACTCACGCAGTACCTGTTGGGTGATGGTAATTCATAGCTATTAACACAGTGAACTTTTAATCACGTAAAATCACTGTTTCCGTAAGATCATAGCCACAGCAGTTTATTAAATAGGAGTAATAATTATTATTAAAATAATGTGTTAAATAAAGTAAGAAAAGAAAGAACGGATCCGAAGTCGGATGTGATTGAGATTAACTGTGTGATGGAAACGTATTACGAAAGCCGGATGTTGGCTCAAATACGGAAGTTCGGACAATACTTCATATAGTAGGAAAAATATAAATAACTTGGACAGTTCCACACAAATTGACATAGCACCAAATTAAGCAAAGCTTGTGGTAAGGTAACTAGACAACGATATATTTACCTATATAGATATATACATAAACACATAAGACATCTAAGACTAAGACAAATACTCGTTTTTATCACACAAATATCTGCCCTCAGCGGGAATCGAACCCGCGATCTCAATTTTCGCAGTCAGTAGCTCTAACCCTAGACCAGACGTCCGTCTGACAGACAATGTCATCACACATATGTCTGCTTACAGACGGAATCTATACTAATATTATAAAGAGGAAAGATTTGTTTGTTTGTTTGTTTGTAATGAATAGGCTCCGAAACTACTGGACCGATTTCAAAAATTCTTTCACCTTTGGAAAGCTACATTATCCCCGAGTAACATAGGCTATATTAAATTGGACCCGATAGGTGGCGCTGCGATCGAGTTTCAAGAATTTGACCTTTTTACCCGGGCGAAGCTTTCTGTGAGTTTCTGTGTGTCTTAAGCTAGATTCGAGAATGGTTTAGATTTACAATTGGACCCAATAGGTGGCGCTGCGATCGTGTTACGGGCAATTTAACTTTTTCACCCGAGCGAAGCTGGGCGGGACAGCTAGTCAAATATAAGACTGAGGTCTTATATTTGGTTTCGCAGTCAAGAGCTTCAAACTTCTAATATTCCTTACAGACTACGGTTACTTGTACCTGTGTAGTCCGTATTATTGGAAGTTTTAATTCCAACCTCACTAAGTATTGTGAAATACACACAACTTTCAGAGACAGTCTAGTGTAAATAGACGTGCAAACCTACATGAAAACATTGGCTTCTGTCCACAGTACTCGTTGTCGCACCAATACTCAGTCTATAAGACTTTAAGTGATCAACCTCTCCCACAGTTTTAAATAATTCAGCTCTCTCATCGCAACCATCCGGTCAACAAACAAATGCATCAACAAGATGTGTTAATTAAGTGCAAGCACTTGCCGTTCCCACACTTAGATATGACGTCACTGCTAAGTGTGCTTTTTGATCGATATGTCCGTTAAAATGTGTTTGAAGTTTGGGCCTTGCTTCCAAACAATTTGGCATGTTTTAGTGTTTGAGCGAGGTTAATGCACAGGATGGTTCGAGAAACTTTTGTATATTGAAAGCGTTTTTGTCTGGGTTGTATGTGTGCGACATTATTCAGCAATTTCAAAGGTATACAAATTATATAATTACAAAGGTATACGAATTTTGGACTTGCCATTGATAAAAGTACCAGTTTACAGCAAGTAAAAATTTACAGCATAATTTGCCAATAGAATGTAAAAGTAAAGACAGATTGACGAAACAGACATAAAATGTTCAATTGTCTGCAATGGCAGAAAAAGACCACGTTCTAACTACCTAGATCAAAGAAAAAATGTCAAGAGAACTCGAAATCGGCGAATATATAAAAATACTGATGATTGTGGAGGAAGCTAAAGTAGTCTGTTCAATTTAAGAGAGAAACGACGGCGGTTGTCTAGTCTCTTAGCCTAGCTAGCCCGTGAGGCCCGCGAGCCCCCTCTCGAAAAAGCAGTTCTGTTGTATTTGGAACCTAAGATTTCATTTTACTCAATATTTGTCATCTCATCAACTACCCTATACGCTACTTTTGTACCATGTTATTGTAATTTTGGACATGAATCACTCCACGCCTTTGTCCCCATATGGGGACACTCGAGAGTAACATGATATACAATTTCCGGATTCCAATACAGTCATAAATTATGGTATGTAAATAAGGTTATAAATGATATACCTACTTTATTGTATTACTTTGGTATTGTTGGGAAGAAAACACTTGTCAAGTGTATCTTTCCAACAATACCATATCTTACGATATCATACGATATATAATACGATATCTTCACCGTCACATCAAAGTGATGGTGGTCGAAACCAAATGTCACTTCGTTGATGTTATGAATTGATTTACGAACAAGTCGCAATACCGCTTCCGCCCAAATATATATTATTGAATGTCGAAAATATTTCGAGAAAGTTGATAGTCACGTTGGTGTGAAGTTTTCTTAATATCTTTGGTCCATTTAACAATTTAATAAGATACAAAAAGTTTCAAAGCTTTCCAGATATGTGAATCTCTTAACACTGACATGTATGACCATACGAGCATACCTGAATATATTTCAATTATGTTTCTATTTTACATTATTCGTATCCAAGTCATAAGAAAATCTGTAATTTCAGAAATGTAAGTAGTGATAGATAAATAGTTGAATAAATCGACCCAAATTAGGGGTCCACTCTCAGTACTCAATAGTGATGACATCTGCTAAAGAAGAATTAATTAAACTACTAGGAAATCCTTAACTTGAGCAACGTAATAGCTCATATTTTGTTTGAAACCTCAAAACTGCACTTCTCAACCACAATATACAAATTCAAGTAGTATCTCATTTCCTAGCGTAACAGTGAACAGAACGATAAGTCTTAATGACTTATCGTTCTGTTCACTAGGATTTTCAGAAGTGTTTTTTAATTAGGTGTAATCATGCTTTTACCGAATCTAGCTTTAACTAGGAATTAGTTCATATTGAACTGACTCCGAAACTTGAGGTCGCGGGTTCGAATCCCACTGAGGGCAGATATTTGTATGATGAACACGAGTATTTATCAGTCACATAGTCACAGGTATTAATTATTATTATATCAGGATTAAATATACATCTATTATTATCCCCTTCCTTGGATAAGTATCATGATGACATATCTCTTCAATTTATTTTCGAATTGTATTTGAACCTGTGAGGAGATAGGGGCATTGAAACAAACCAACTTTGCCTCTTTATTAGTAAAGATCATCTGTTCACATGCTGTTTAGGGCTTCAGACCAGTCAGAACTTCGCCTTTGGCCAGACAGCCACAATCAATAACGACTAGACGTTAATTTAAATAAAACCAAACAATGTATTGCGCTTCTAGTGCAATTTCACTAACAGAGTTGGGTTACTGTTCATGTCCAAATGCATTGTGTTTCAGTACAATCAGCGTGTTGTAACCACTCCCGACATTTCGCAACGGCGTAATGAAGCTAATGAATCCTAGATGCGGTGTGGTCCAAAAAATGGTGACGTAACTGTGTTTCGTTACAACTCACTGTTGCTTCTAATCAAGTTTGTTTTTGATGAGGTTGATTATATGCGAACTGTAGGCACGTTGTTATTTGGCTATTATAATGAGACGCTTGCGAGTGAGTTCGATCAGCTCATTATCAAATATATGCGGCCCGCGGGTGTAACCTCACAGCTAGTCAATATTTATTTATTTCATAAATAACCACGACATGGTAATTTACTGTCTAGTGGTCAGAGCTCCTGACTGCGAAGGTTGAGGTCACGGGTTCGATTCCCGCTGAGGCTGATATTTGTGTGATGAAGTGAAGAAGATAAAGAGTATTTGTACCTTTTTCTTAGATCTTTTTACGTATTAGCTATATAAGTATACAGTACCTGGATTACCGAGCTTAGCTCGGTATTTAACAATTGATTTAATACAAGTCAAAGCAAACACTGGCTTAGTGTTTGTTGCTTAGCAACGCTTTATTGTTGCTGTGTCGGTAGAGCAGTGGCGAAATTCATATTCTAATGAACTTGCCTTCATTGCCTAAAAACACGGATAAAACGACGTTTTCTAAAAATGAAACCTAGCTAGATCGATTTATCGCCCCCGAAATCCCATCTCTGCCAAGTTTTATGAAAATCGTTGGAGCCGTTTCCGAGATTCAGATTATATATTTATATACAAGAATTGCTCGTGTAAAGGTATAGGGATATAATATATAATATAAGATAAGATATCGTTGCCTAGTTACCATAATACAAGCTTTGCTTAATGTGGAGCTATGCCAATTTGTGTAGAATTGACCCAAGGTATTTATTATATTAATTACGCTAATTTGGGGCTTACAAACCTAAATAAATATGATAATAATAATATAAAAATAATATATCCTCACGCCTTCCCACAAGGGTCCCCGAAGGGGTAGGCAGAGGTGTATAGGTATAGGTAATACCCATACACCCACTTTTCGCCAGAGGTATATTAGGTGCCAACGTGACAGATGGCGAGTCCATCGCCGTTACTCCAGCACGACTATACATACGCCTTTGAATTTCTTCTCAGAGGTATGCAGGTTTCCTCTCGATGTTTTCCTTCACCGTTAAGCTCGTGGTGTGACTAATCACTGTACTTAAGTTCAGAAAAACTCATTGGTACAGTCGGGATTCAAACTTGCGACCTTTGCGTCGCAGGCAACTGCTCGAACCACTCGGCCACCACGGCTTTTAATAAATATGAATGTATATTAATATATATATAATCATCATGCCGAGTCACTAATAAAATACAATAAAGCTGAATAAAGTGTTAGTTTGAACCAGTACACAGCTGATAGCAAAATTCTCAAGAATAGCAAATAAGGGTCTTCGGGGCAGAGCAAAAACAAAAATAGAACAGCGAACGAAGCCGCGAGGCATACCTAGTTATATATATTCTTATAAATATAAATAGTAAGAATATTCTCAGGGCTATAGTTAGGATGATTGCGAACTGGCTCGGTCGTGGTCGCCCCGAGCGTTGGGCTCGGCTCTAGATAACAGATTTACTAGCAGTTATATGAATGAGGGGATCGGAGAGCTTTAGTTTTATTTTAAACTAGGGTTTAGCCACTAACTACATAAACGTTCAATAGGTAACAAACAAATACCATCCCATAGGATTATTGATGAGTGGCTGAGCTGTTACAGTTTGCAGCGCAAAAAATCGAATCCGATGCGAGGTTTTTTCTGAAGTTACATATAAGCTTATGAGTGTTTACGTAGTATTACGTGTGAGTTACGTATTAGCTTGTAGTTTAATATTTCACTCACACTACAAGCTATACGGTGAAAGAAAACATCGAGAGGAAGCCTGCATGCGTTTTCAGGAAGGTATTAAAAACATAGAGATATGCATGTATGTAAATGTCGTGATTGAGAATCAAAGTGGCTATTGACTAGCCATCTGTAACCTAAATATATCTCCTCCAGTATATCAAGGACACTTGTGGGACGGCGTGATTTAAGGGAATGATATGATGGCGATATATTTATATATGGCGTGAAGACATGATTTAAATATGGCTATGAAGAAAGATTGACGATACGGATTTACAAAGCAAGTGTATGCAAGAAGAGGCAGAGGAAGACCATGTTTATAACTACCTAGAACAAATCGACCAGATACTCAAGGACGGAACTTCAATAGAGTACTAGTCTAAGAGTAGAAACCGACGAGCATCTATGAAGAGACTGATATGAATGTGGACGAAGCGAAAGAGGTATGTAAGTCTAGAAAGAACTGGCGCTTATTCTCTCAGCCTACCCCGTAAGGGACTCGGCGTGATGATACGTATATATGTGTATGTATGTATGTATATGACGATATATATATATGGCGATATATGTATATATGGTGCGAAGATATGATTTAAGATGGCTATGAAGAAACGTAAGTCAAGGGTGACGATGACAATTTTATTTCGATACATAACCTAAATCTTTACGATTATTTGGACAGACGCTAACAATGCTTACGGCCTAAGTTCAAGTCGCACATCAGAAGAACACAAACGTTTTCGAGAATTCTATAACTCCATGCAGATTCCAGTAGATGACTGCAGCATGAATACCCGACCCTATAAAGGAATGGCTAATGACGCGAGCCCTACCATTTCAGGCATATAAGGAGCTGTTCGACCAATAACTCAGTGTATATGGAAACTTGAACCCTCAAGGAAACCGTTCGAGCTTAAACTTAAGTGGCAGCGATTTGCTCAACCTTTTACGAAAGTGGATTTATGGCTGGCTATGGAATTGTGGATGTTTCGCGCTTTGGTGCTACTGCTATAAAAACTATGAATGCAAATGAAAATAAATGTATCTCGTCCTCGTCGAAGAGAATTTCTAAAACCATCTAAAGATCTAGTAATAAAATTAGCGTGAAACACTTAATATGTTCCTCTAGCACATCCCTTTACAGAAATTAGTGTCTGCGACGCAGTTTACAACTGTCGCAGATATTTCATTATCGAATATAATATAATGTGGACGAAGCGAAAGGGGTATGCAAGTCTAGAGAGAACTGGCGCTATACTCTCTGCCTACCCCGTTAGGGACTTGGCGTGATGATATGTATGTATGTATGTATGAATATAATATAATTTAATTCACTTACCAGTAGGGCAGTCACATTCATATCTGAGTTGATCCAGGGGTGTGCACCGTCCACCGTGTAGACACGGCGATGGTTCACACGGCACGTACTCCGCATCACAATCTCTCCCCGTGTACCCAGGCTCACACACACATGTGTACGACCCGTGGGTGTTGAAACACCTCCCGTGATGGCACGGCCCTGAGCCACTCGAGCATTCCACTACGTCTTCAGTACATCGCGAGCCCGTAAAGCCAGGGGGACAGGCGCAACTGTAGCCAGCCGCCGTTGTATTGTCCGCCACGCAACGACCACCGTTTCGACAGGGTTGTGACGCGCAGTGATCTTCGTGCGAGCATTCGGCGCCTGTTGAAAGAAAGATAACAACTTAGATACGGGCTTGTATAAGATGATATAAGCATGGATATCTTTGGAAAATATATTTGATAACCAAAGCTTAATGATGAATAAACAGCACAAAACAGTAGCAGAGTGAAATAAATTGATTGAATGATTGAATGATTGAATAAGATATTGGGAAGACAGGTCAAATATGTTTATGTTAATTGGTACATAATCTTACAATTTAATTACGAATTACAAAGCACGCCGAGCTATAAACGACGCAAGTTCTTTCCCTTACATAACCCTCGAATCTCACATTGAAAAAAAGTCTCACACTTTTTATATACAAACATTAACATATATACGACCTAATAAATGGACCGTTAGCGAATTTTAATGACGTATTTATAGAACTAGCCTAAAAGACCTGACGAGAATATAATCCAATGCAAAATGTACATATTTTTGCAAATTCGGCGAGATTTTAGGACTTGCAACTTCATCGGCATGCAATAAGGTTTAAAATCCAATTAGATTGTTAATTCAACGCATTAATGGATGTGGATATCATAAAGTTCACGATTGGATATATCCATTAGATCTCTTTTAAGGTTATATCTATTCCGGCAAATGAACTAAATCGGTGATGATTGATGATTCAAACTACTGATTGGATATCAATAAATGAATTAATTAATAAATGATGAAGGACGGCGTTAGTCTGATATTATATATATATCCTCACGCCTTCCCACAAGGTTCCCCGAAGGGGTAGGCAGAGGTGTACAGGTAATACCCACACACCCACTTTCCGCCAGAGGTATATTAGGTGCCAACGTGACAGATGGCGAGTCCATCGCCGTTACTCCAGCACGACTATACATACGCCTTTGAATTTCTTCTCAGACGTATGCAGGTTTCCTCTCGATGTTTTCCTTCACCGTTAAGCTCGTGGTGTGACTAATCACTGTACTTAAGTTCAGAAAAACTCATTGGTACAGTCGGGATTCGAACTTGCGACCTTTGCGTCGCAGGCAACTGCTCGAACCACTCGGCCACCACGGCTTTGGATATTATATTATTAGTATTACTATTACTAGCTAAGAGCCGTGGTGGCCGAGTGGTGACAGTTGCCTGCAACAAAGATGGCAAGTATTCGAAACCCGTACCAACGAGTTTTTGATCGAATACTTCTTCCAGTGTTTTCGAAGTTCGTAATGTGCCAGTATATTCAAATTACACGGAAAGTATTTTTTTTATTATATTATATATTGAATTGAATTAAAATTGAGAATGCCCCACTTATTAAGTAGACTCTATACTCAAACACAAACATTTGAGGTTAAAAAAATCAATTTCTTAAGCTAAAATTAAAAATTCGGCTCAAATGTCAGTGCTACAAAATTATTGGCAAATAAATATTCCAACTCATTCGTAGATAATTTCAGAATGTTGATTACTAAAAAGGTAACAGCTTCCGTTGGCATATATTTGCCTAAGAAGGCATAAACGCAAAAAACATAAAATCTACAATCTAGTCACCGAAAATATATTTTTGGTGGAAGTGGTCAACTGAAGTGTGTGGTGAGTGGGTATTTACCTAGAACCCTCTACCTACCCCTTGTGAGAAAGCGCCAGTATATTTCATTTATTATTATCTTTTCTTTGTATCTTTTCTCTTCTCTCTTCTCTTTCTATCTCTATCTCTATCTATCTCTTTATTAGATCTAGTCACTTATAAATTTCTTCAAGACTTCAAATAGTGTGCGCCAGCGTAAGATGTTTCAATGTTTTCCTTAAACGTAAATCTTAATGTGTGTCACATCACTGCTATCAAACTAAAGCTCAAGAAATCGAGGACCTGAGTAGCCAAACTATTCTACATCTTTATATTCAAATACTCTAAAATAAATGTGTCCCACTTGTTGACGCCTGAGGCACACGGTTCGAAATAGTGGCAATAGCACCAATTGAGCTCGTTCAACCAATCAAACTGAATTCTTTATATCGTTTGGTATCAGCCGATTACTCAGCAAAGCATTCCAATTAAGATGATGACGAATTCGACGACTGAGCATTATTAACTTGGACCGCTTACAACCTCCATTACATTAGCTTTTAGATACCATATGATATATATTCAATGAAAATGGCAGAACAAGTTTTTTTATACCACATGGGTGCATGCAGCACCAGGGATATCTCTCTCGCGCTGCCGACCTTGCAGAAATCCTTTCACACCCTTCTTGAAAAACTCCATGCTGTAGTTCTATAACTCTGCAGGGAAAACCTAAACGGAGAACTCATTCTCTACAGGCTGCAGACTGAGCGTTCGCGGAGAGAAACTCCTTTGGAACCGCGCCGTACGACACCTATAAGGTTCCAAGGTATGGAGATGAATTCCTCGTCAATAGCGAGAGGTGCGATGGTAGAAAGTACGATACGTAATTTGTGGGCATCGTGGTTATCTCAATTACGTATAGTCTTTACAAAAATGCTATAAAAATCAAATCGTAAATCTCTCCACAAAGAAGTTTTAAAAGTCCACTGCCAATTCACTAAGGCAGCCAAATTAGTCACATTCTCACAGCAATTTGACAAATTATAGCGAATGGCTAATTGGGAAGGAAGTATTCAAAAAAATTCGGGAAATAAGTGAACTTTCTAATGGCTTTCACTGGCTCGCGTGTTCAGACATAGTAAACATGTGATTACCTTGAAATCTATTATTTTAAATAACACATGTGTTTTATGAGAATTTAATTTAATTTCGCAGCTCAAAGATACCGTTGCTTTGTGACCCAGAAAATTGTAGATAAATAAATAATAGGAATTTAAGGGGATTCTTTTACATTATTATTATTTTATTATTTTACAGTTAACTTAAAACAGTCAATATGAACTTAAGTAGATTCCGTAGCCTAAGTAGTGATACAAATCTTGTGGAAATTGAACATTATTTCAAACTTAACGACAAACTTAACCATAAAAAAGGTTTATCATACAAGATAGAGAACAAGACCAAAAAGCTGATATACCGATGGTAGTTGCTATAATCATTGCCTACCCTACATGGCAACCTGCAGTGCCTTGCGTTTTTATACGAATTCTCTCAGCATGGAGCCTAGTTGAACTAATACAATAAAATGATAGCAGTGATTCAAATAAACGAGTTCATGCAGCAAGAGCTACAGATGAATATTTAATATGTTTAGCAGAAATCTAGAAATATCTACCAACCTTTTTTTCAGCGGAAATATATTTATGAGCTTACGTCAAAATTTCGGTGCGATAGTCCATCGCGGATTTGCAAGCACGGTTATAGACCCATATGTCTTTAATATTTTTAAACGTGTACAGTTTACCTTTGCATTCCTTTGTCGTATAGCTCGTGGTGTGATTAATTACCTATTGATTAAGTAAATTTTAGGTGGATGGATAGTAAGAATATGAAGATTGACCCTTCAGAATTAATTGCTAGATTCTGATGATTAGATAGAAAATTGCTTGAAGTTTGGAACTGAAGATGTTATCAATTATTCAAACTAGAGTCTTTAAAACAATCTTCAATGCGAAAACAGGTAAGATAATTTCAATGCTAAAATAATTCCCTATCCATATACAGAAAATGGGCAAAGCGTCACACGAAGCGAAATTAGTCTTAAAGGTTTGCATAACACTATAGTGACAACTGTTTATTTGACACTTGTTGGAATTTATGATGAAATGCCAATTATCCGTTCAGATTCTCCTGAGTTAAAGCTTTCGTTCCTTGCATAATCCGGTACATAATGTGTAAATTGTTTAGCATGAACTTTTCAATACTGATCGAGGCTAAACATTATTAAGATAAATAAAATTATAGTTTCTCACACAAAAATTACATTACCTCTTAATACTCTCTAATCTAAGGAATACTGTAAACTGGGAAGTTTCACTGATAAAGCGAATGTGGTCTAAGACTAGAGAGAACTGCCGATGTGTTCTCTATGCCTATCCCGAGAGAGACTCGGTGTAGTGATGTATCGTGTTACCTAACTAAGGTGAATAAAGAACAAGGATAACTCATTGAACTAAAGCTGTAATATTTTACTGTAGGCAAATTAATATTTTACAAGGAAGCTACTGTTAAGTTAATTGAAACGATTTTACACCATAAAACAACAGCACATGATTTCAAAATTTAATAACAACCAATAGAGAATCAATTAAAACAATTAATCACACGTCGGAACCAGACTTGAAAGCTTTATAAATTGTAACCTCAAAACAAAACCTGTATGATTTGCCAAAACATAATTGCACTGTGCTTTGGACGTTAATGGACTTTAAACTTAAAGTTAAAGACGAGTAAGTACAAAAGTTGATATTCACCATTTACTGGGTAATTTTAGGAGCTTCTAACTTTCCCAAATTTAGGATAATATGTCTTCATGAGAAATTTTTAATTCATAGAAGCATTTTCTGAACAATTCGAAACAATCTTATTTTTATTTTTAACCGTCTTGATACTTTATGGCTTAAGTGCTAGGTTTTTTTAAATTCTGAAATGGAAAAGTATGACCAAAATGACGTTCAAAATATACGTACATTGCTAGTAATTTTCAAGTACAGTAACTACAGACCTCACAAACATTCCACAGTGAACACAAAGAAAGATTTAATGCCGACGATACGTTTAACATAATATATGTGCATTTAACATTATCCCATTCTCGATAAGCACCTGTTGTGATTACTCATGATGATGTTAATTAATTACCAGTAAAGGTTGTAACTCACAATCATCATGTACAATTAAACCACAATAGATTATTAAGTACAGTAATTCATTTACAAAGCCAACTTACGATTAGAATCTAGCACGAGTTAGCTATGTGAAGTCGAAGTTGAAAATCGTACAGGTCTGTACTGTAATGAACTTATCTCAATAGTAGTACTGAAATAAGACGTAAGTCCCACCAATTTACTACCAAATTAAGAGTAAATATTAATAGCAGCCATAAATGCGTAAAAAGTACGCACAGACCAACACCATCTTCAGATGCTAACGTTTCTCAAGTGCGAAAACGCATACGTCTTTCGACTTCTTCTCGAACGTATGCATGTTTCTTCTCGCCGATTTCTTTCACCGTAAATCTTGTACATGATAATATAATACTTGTAATGAAGTTGAGTTAAATTAATCACAACAATAGGAATTCGATCTTGCTATCTTTGCGTTGTAGAGGACTATTCGAACTACTCGGCCACCACGACTTTAACGTAGTGTTTATGTTTAAATAATAATAAATAATAAATAAATACCTGGGACAATTCCACACAAATTGACCTAGTCCCAAATTATGCAAAGCTTGTGTTATGGTAACTAGACAACGATATATTTACTTATATAGATAGATATATACTTAAATACATAGGACATCCAAGACTAAGGTACAAATATTCGTGTTCATCACACAAATATCTGCCCTCAGCGGGATTCGAACCCGCGACCTCAAGTTTCGCAGTCAGGAGCTCTAACCACTAGACCAGACGGTCGTCAAAATCATAGAGAATTTAAAAAATAATATCAATGATAATCAAGCCAATGAGTAACGTAAACAGTATGCGAACTTTGCGTCAATGGAACTGAGAAGTAAGCTGTATGCGTAATTTAATACCCGTTTGTACACACGCATCAATTGTTTTGCAAGTACTTGATGTAAAGCCTAGCTAGAAATCCGTCACGAGCCAGGTATGAGTTAAGACTCTCAACAGTGAATATACCAACTCGATAAAATCAACTGTTTTAATATTTTAAACTAAAAAGGGCCTTTAAAAAAGATGTTAGCCGGCAGACCCGTGTTTTTTTAAGACACATAGGTACGGCATGACTAGACCAGTTCCAACTTATAGATTGCAAACAAATGGCACAGTTACTGGGCGGTGTGGTTGCTTTGTGGAAAGTGTAAGTAAGTTTTCATTTATTGATTATACTGACAGAAGAGAATTATTTTATGCTATACATCAAAATAAGGACGGCTACACGTGATTTTGCAAAATCAAAATCAAAAATACTAACCTGTATACCCCGGCGGACAGTCACACTGAAAAGTGTCCAATGACGTCAGCCGACACGTGGCTCCGTTGAGACAAGGTGAGGAGTCACACGCTGCGGGTATTCTGATCTCGCATAGAGAGGCGCTGAAGCCGAGAGAGCAGTCGCAGGCGAAGGATGGGGGACCTCCGCCCACCCCCGACCTGACCCTGCAGCTGCCCCCGTTCTGGCACCGGGGGCTCGACTCACTATGGCAGGGGTTCAGATGCTGACAGAATTCACCGGCGAAACGAGATGTGCAACTGAAACAATGAGAAAACACATGTATTAGGTTATATGACATATTTAAGCGAATAGATACGGCAACTAACATTAATTGAAAAATAGATACCTATAAAACAAAATACGTTTTGCAATCTTTACGTTTTATATATATCCTCACGCCTTCCCACAAGGGTCCTCGAAGGGGTAGGCAGAGGTGTGTAGGTAATACCCACACACCCACTTTCTTGTTTTAAAACAAGAGTGGTGACCGAGTGGTTCGATTTGTTGCTAGCAATCCAAAGATTGCAAGCTCGAATCCCGACTGTACCAATGAGTATAAAGTAGAATTTATGTGTTATTATTTACGGTGAAAGAAAACATCGAGATAAAACTTGCATATGGTTGAGCAGAAATTCAAAGTGTGTATTCGTGTTTGTAAGTCGTGCATAAACGGCGATGGACTCGCCATCCGTCAAGTTGGAACCTAAATCTGTTGGCGAAAAGTGGGTGTGTCTGCACTGCCTACCCCTTATGAGAAGGTGACGCTATGAAGAAATAAATGAAATAGTAACAGTCGCCACAACTAATATTTGAATTAAACTCCTAATAATAAATGAATAAACTTAATGACACTACAGGAACATGGAAACCGTGCCTCTTAAATATTAACGCTATTCTTAGCTTACGCTCAAAGGACCCCACAGGAGGTCTGTACTCGACACAATAGAATACTAACTGGTGTATAAATTGTCCAACAATAGCACATGCGCTCGCCTAGGTACTGTTGCAAGGCTACTGGATACTCTTAATCAGGATTGGATGCCTATTCAAACAAATTGCATAGAATTATATGATTATTTGCTCATTGAGAACCAATGTCGTATTTTTACCAAAATACTCTCAAATTAAAAAAAATAATCTGTTAAGCTTATGAGATGGTATAAATTTTTCAAATTTAGCATCTGTTCTTAGAACGAATGCTGACTATTGTATGAAGTACCACACAGAAGTAGTTCGACTTTCTGATTCTGATTACTAATTGAAGGCAAAACAATCCATTCTACATATTGTTTCCAATGTCACAGTACAATATATACCATGCACTGCTACAGTAGGCGAGCCGTGGCCGGACGCGGACAATAAATAATGTAGATACCTCGCATGCACGCCCGGGTGACGCGCACGCGGATAAAATTCACTCCACTGCCCATTTCATACATTTTGTTTAAGGAATAAAATTGGCTCTTTCGTCTAAATTTAATTAAGTATCAGATTCAATACAGAACAATAAATAAAGCTACCATTTTATTCCAATTACTTTTACTGGCAAAGAGTCCAATTATACTAGATTTAAGTTAAAAACTATATTAATTTAGTTAGGAGTGGATCGACTAACTCAAATAGAAAAGAAGTAATGGATAAACTAAATGAGACTCCCTATGTTAATTAGTAAACACAATATTCTTGTATCTAAAGAGATAAATAGATATTATAATTCAATTTTTGATACTACTGTCAATTTTATTTTCCAACGAAAATCAGATAGCTAAATATCTAAAATATCAATAAAAAAAAACTAAAAAACACGCTTTTTATAGAAAACCGAACTAAAAAATAGAAAATAAATTTCGATAATATCTTAAAAAGCGTGGGGTGCATGGTGTCAATAGTTATAAATATTTTATTGACAGATATTAGTAGAGTGATTATCATTTCGGTAATATCTTAAAAAGCACCCCACGCTTTTTAAGATATTATCGAAATTTATTTTCTATTTTTTAGTTCGGTTTTCTATAAAAAGCGTGTTTTTTAGTTTTTTTATTGATATTTTAGATATTTAGCTATCAGATTTTCGTTGGAAAATAAAATTGACAGTAGTATCAAAAATTTAATTTTAATATCTATTTATCTCTTTAGATACAAGAATATTGTGTTTACTAATTAACATAGGGAGTCTCATTTAGTTTATCCATTACTTCTTTTCTATTTGAGTTAGTCGATCCACTCCTAACTAAATTAATATAGTTTTTAACTAAAATCTAGTATAATTGGACTCTTTGCCAGTAAAAGTAATTGGAATAAAATGGTAGCTTTATTTATTGTTCTGTATTGAATCTGATACTTAATTAAATTTAGACGAAAGAGCCAATTTCGTCGTCGTCGAAAGAGTCAAAAGTTCGGTTTTCTATAAAAAGCGTGTTTTTTAGTTTTTTTTAACTATTATTTATTTTCTACTTTTTAGTTATTAGTGTATTGTCATCGGTCCTCGATAAGTCTACAAAGTTTGAACGAAATCTGGCCGTTTAAAGTGGGTCAAAATCGAGCTCAAAGAAGTCGGTTACATACATACATACAGGTGAAGCTAATATAAAGCGTGTAAAAATAACAGGCAAATTATGAAAGATATAATTGTTATCTATAAAAAAGTAAATAGATTTACTGCAAGGGACTGTTTTAATGTACTGAAGATAAAGTCGCAACGTCCCAAATTTATTCAATCTCAAGATGAACTACAGAAACATGAAAGCCGACATATTCCGTATAAATCTTCTATAACGGCTAATTGATTTATCTCCCTGGTCGTATTCGTAAGCGCAATAACTGTGAAATATGCATCAACGGAGATAGCTTTAACCTATAAAACATTACTCGAGCCATCTCTAAGAGCAACTGTCGAAAGCCCAACCCACCCACGTCCGTTTATCACACTTTGCACTAATGAAGTAAATTTCATTTATTACTAATCCGATAGCAACACGATAGACGTTTGTGGGAAAATTAAACACAGTTACTGGAATAAACATATTCATGATTTTGTCGTACGTACAATCATAAAACGTTATTAGTGTCTTTGATTATTCATTCATTTTCAAATAATGTGTCGCGCTATGGTACTGGATATTCAAATGCGTATTATATTGCGTTTTTATCAATTTTCAAATCGATGACAGGTACAAATTATTTTCGGTAATCAAATTCCTAAGTATGACACGCACACTCTCCACTTTACAAACACGATTTAAAAGGTAAGGCGACAAAGTTTAAAACTTACCTAATTTTAAAGAGATACACAAGGAAATGCGTTTCATGCAGTTTTGGATTTATTTAAGCCTCATTTTGTAAAAATAACTATATTGGGAATGAATTGAACGAGTCTAAAAATATTAATAATAATAATATAATAATATATCCTCACGCCTTCCCACAAGGGTCCCCGAAGGGGCAGGCAGAGGTGTATAGGTAATACCCATACACCCACTATATTGACTCAAAAAATATTGTACTATGGACAATAGTCAATGATATTCATACATCATTCTATTTTTTGAAATATATACTTTCATACTCATAGTCATAGTACATTCACATATATAAAGCAAATACTTTGACCACTAAGCCAGTAGTAGGATACACGCAATCACACCAATTGGACCTCTTTCGTTTCAACCCAATGCATCATTAGTCTCTTCATAAATGCTCGGCGTCATTTTATCTATTTATTTTCTCTTCAAGCACACTCGTCGTAAATTTCCAACGTTGCGCATCTGGATATACACAATGCTTATTACCGAATACAAATCTCAGTGTACCCGCATTAAACTTGAAGGGAACCTGTCCAGCGTGGGTGCTATCACGAATGTGTTGCGCCCACGCACTGACCTCAGAGCCAAGGGTGGCTATATGGATGATGTTGCAAATATCCTGTATCCTATTAAGAATGTATCTTTGGATCTTCAAGTAAGTGTTATTATCGTGCAGATTTATGATATTAAACGTGGCAAGGTTAACATATGGCAGACGGTGTAATAACAAACGATAAAATTCCATCACTATATGCCAACGTAGTATGTACACTGATAGAAAAGTTATGGAATAATCTTGAGCTAAATAGAAATAAGACATAGTTAATAAGCAGAGATTAGTAAACAGGATTGTGATTAAGATTGCTAATAACCACACGCAGCAGCTGAATATAATGAGGGAAGCATGAAATATTCTCACTGCCATCTTAATTACAGCGCCAATGAACGTTGCAAAAAGATGACAGAGGCCACTGAGACGATATTATCTCAAAAATTATAACCCTCCGTGAAAATAGACCTTTGTTCATGAGGTTGCAAGTTTTTCTAGAAACTAAATCTTCATTATAAGAAGTCACATAAATTATTAAACGTATCGCAGATCTAATTACGAGCGTTTGGTGAAAAAAGATTGTGTTTTGAGGGAAGACACGGCGGAGCTTGGTGTTCGTTTTTCGCTATCGTCGATTATAATGGGCAGTTTTGTATAGGACACAGTGTTATCTAGTCGTAGTTGGAAAGCCGGCGGAGAGTTTGCTCGCTCGGGGCTATAATTTATATGTGGCGACAGGAGATTCCGTGTCGCAGCGAGGCGCGAGTGCGCCCTCAATAAATAAATAGTTTTACGCTGCGCTTGTACTTCTCGACGTTGGTTATTCGATAGGCTGTAACTATTGTGAACTTTAAAACTGAAAAGTTGTGCTACAAATTTACTTTTAGTATTACATCAGAAGCTTATCTTCATTAAAATAGACCTGTCGTAAAATAATTTACGATTTCATTCAGAGTTTTTAATATCTTGGCTAAAGATACATTCTATATAAACATGACAACGTAGATACACATGTAGATGAGAACTTTTTGTATTAATAGCACCTACACATGTGGAAATTTAACACTCACAATTTGACTCCCAAAGTAATGTCGTAGAGCGATTTATGTTTCCTTAATTCTCGGAGGCAAAATCTAAATTTTTGAGATAACAGAAAGCATGGACCCTTATGTAATTTATCTAAAATCCGAATTCCCAATTGGTCATGGGAATTAATCAACCAGAGCGTACAATTAACCATCGTCACAACAAAATATTCGCGTCGCCACGTTCCTGGAAGCACGTCGCATGTTTATCAGATGCGCGCGCGTCAGGCTGCGTGCGCGGCGAACGCGTGTGCATCGTAATGTGGACCTTGTGAATTTGCTTTGCTATAAATTATATCAGTATAGAGAATTACCATTACTATTTGAAAATGTCTTCTAAGCAGTGGAATTGGCTATTCTAGTTATGGCTTTGTCGTTTGTAAATATATGCTACAATAAAGCAGAGTATAGCACAAAGATTGCTGGTTCGAATACCGACTGCACTAATGAGCTTTTCCGAAATTCAAGTAGAGTGACTAGCCACACCACGAGCTTTAAAGTGAAGGATAACATCGAGAGGGAACCTGTATGCATACATATGAGAAGAAATTCAAACGCATATGTAGGTATAGGTAGTCGTTCTTGAGTAACAGTTGTGGACTCGTCATCTGTCACGTTGGTGTGTGAAGATATGTATACACCTCTGCCTACCCCTTCGGGGACCCTTGTGAGACGCCGTGAGGATACAAAGCAGAGTGCTCGAAATCGGCCAGTATGTTTGAAGAGACTGATGAATGTGGACAAAGCGAAAGAGGTATGTAAGTCAAGAAAGAACTGGCGCTCTATACTCTCTGCCTACCCCGTTAGGGACTCGGAGTAATGATGATGATGATGAAAACTTAAAGACCGTAAGTTTGTAACCTTAGACAGTAGGTCCTAGACTTGTGAAAGAATCGGCATGTAATAAAAAAAATAGTTTTTCTGGGAACATACTTATTTCCAAGCTAACTGTTAGACGTTGCCTAACCAGTCGACTTCCTGCTGTCATTAGGCTTGTATGGACATCGCAGTTACACGACCTAGCGAGGGCAAAAAGTGAAAAAAGATCGTTAACATTTTGTTAGCGGAAAGGTAAAGGTTTGGTATGAAGCTTCTGCAAATCTGTAAGGTATAAGATGTCGCAAGTATATATTATAAGTATCTTAGTTATTCTTTAATTGGTATATTTTCATATAACTTCGATCGAATGTCTGCCATTTCAAGATAGTAGCTTGAGTTACTAGCTTTAGTTAAGTAGGTTTTTCTTATAAGCTACAATATTTAATAAGATTACTAGCTTTTCCGCCCAGCTTCGCTTGGGTGAACATTTGTTCTTTTAACATAGCGCCATCTATTGAATACTTACTCAATCCAGTCAACAGATATCGCTATCTGTTAGAATCGTTTGGAGCTAACAGATAATAATTGTGACTGCCAAAAAGTAGACAAATCATTTGCAAGAAAATAACATTGCGATTATAAATTGAGATGTAAGCTATCCTATCTTTCAAGTTGGATCAAACTGCACACGGTGTGTAAATTTGATCAAAATCGGTTCAGTAGTTTAGGAGTCCATCGCGGACAAACAACGTGACGCGTGATTTATATATATTAAGATATTTAAGCTATTTAGTGTCGTCAAAGTACCTACCAGAGTGACAGAAAATCGAATCCAAATCTCACTATCACATAAAAATCCTCAGTATCCTTAGCATAGATCATCCTAAGACCAGACGTTGTTCAATAAATGCCTGGCTATTTGCGCAGACGGAGGCTTTGTATGCAAATTTTATGGCTTTGATGTTCAACTGTGTCTTCAAGGATTTGGAGAATTAATGCTGACATTTTTTGTTTGTTTATTTTCTATATAAATGAGCCCGAATGACAGTAGTAGCACCCACTTTTCTTCAAATATTTATATTTTCGTTGCCAACGCGACAGATGGAGAGTCCATCGCTGTTACTCAAGGGAGAATATACATACGCTTTTTAAATCGTTTCTCAAACGTATGCAGGTTTCCTCTCAATGATTTCCTTCACTGTAAAGCTCGTAGTGAGACTAAACATTTTCCTAGTTCAGAAAAACTCATCGGTACAGTCAGGATTCGAACTTGCAATCTTTGAGTTGCAGGCAACTTCTCAAACCACTCGGCCACCAAGGCTTATATATATAAAGCCTAATACCTAAGGCTCGATATTGGCCTTGTTTCGTAAGACGTTTGGCAAGAACTTAATTCTCCACTCAAACTAAGTGTTATAGTTAGAAACCTAGGTAGTTCGACAGTGGGCACCTATTTGTGGCACAGTACTAACGTGATTGGAGAGGTGCGCGGGCGCAACGCGGACGCAATTTGCCAAGGGGCGGGGCCTAAGTAGTGGGGACAGCGCTCTCGTAGATTTGATATGCAGCTTTGGTCTCCATATATATATATATATATATATATATATATTGTTAACTTGCTAGGTGTATTGCGAAGCTTGAGGTCGCGGGTTATAGTCCCACCGAGGGCAGATATTTATATGATGAACATAATTATTTGTACCTTATTCTTTAATGTCCTATGAATTTATGTATAATTTTTTTTATATATCGTTGCCTAGTTGCCATGAAACAAACTTTACATAATTTGGGACTATGTCAGTTTGTGTGAAATTTGTATTTATAAATCATATTTTTTTCGACGTCAATTACGATACCCTTAAACGGCAGTTATCGCTTACCATCAAGTGGTCATCATGCTTTTTTGCCACCTCAGTGGTATACAAATAAAAGTGATTCGTTGCAACAAAATGATAAAGTATGGAGAAAGTAGGTACTCAAAGGCAATACTAAAATAGGAACGCCTGAAGCAACGACGGAATAATATAAAATAATTAAAGAGTAAAAAAAGACGAATAATTGAGTACACAATTGTGAACGGGAAGATTGCAATAAACACTCGTGCATATTTTTTTGTTTCTGTCAACCCTACAGCAATACATGCGCGCACGCATTGCCTCAGGACAAACAATAAAGGATCGAGCGAAGCGAACGCATTTTAATCTGAGAGCTATACCTTACAGCGGACAGGCTGCGAGTATTAAGGCTTTAATACATAAATGCTAAAGTTGGTAAGGATGTTCGATACTCAATCACGCCAGAACAACTGAACGGAATGGCTGCCGTGGTGGCCGAGTGGTTCGAGTAGTTGCCTGCGACACAAAGATCGCAAGTTCGAACCCCGACTGTACCAATGAGTTTTTCTGAACTTAAGTAAAGTGATTAGTCACACCACGAGCTTAACGGTGAAGGAAAACATCGAGAGGAAACCTTCATACGTCTGAGAAGCAATTAAAAGGCGTATGAAGTCGAGCTTGAGTAACGGTGATGGACTCGCCATCTGTCACGTTGGCACCTAAAATATATCTCTGGCGGAAAGCGGGTGTGTGGGTACTACACATACACCTCTGCCTACCCCTTCGGGGACCCTTGTGGGGAGGCGTGAGGATATATTATATATTAAAAAAATATCTATCAATGAAATCATATTGTAACAATAAATACAAAGCAGAGAGAGTAGTTCTCTCATGCAGACCTTTCGATTCAATGATATTCATCAGACTCTTCATACATGCTTGTCGGTTTCGAGTACTCTTGATGTTCCCATCCTTAAGTTCGTTCGATCAGATCTAGGTATCCAATAATATCAACGTAATACCAAGGATAACACTCCAACTTATTGTGAAGAGGAATCGCTTTGCCAGCAGTGTGAATAAAGAACGTGTCCCACTTTTGTTTATCTGAATGGTGGTCTTAAACCCGTGAAATTTTACAAAAAATCTACGTTATCTCAACAGCTAGATATGTTTAAAAAGCCGATAATGCGCCTTTAATTAAACTAAAATCTATTATTTAAAACGTATCTTTGAATACGAGGGTGGTCTCACAACAGCGTTGATGAAACAGAGCATAAAAACTCTATTGTAGGTTGTATTTAAGAACTAATTAATTCTCATATACAACGACAATGAAAGCGTAGATTTATCTTTAATAGAGCACACACACCTAAACGAAGTGTCCCGTTCGGATTGTCAAAAATGTCGTTCGCGCTTCGCAGGCGGTGCCAGACGCTCGGGTGTGTCCAGTTTATTATGCAAGTCATATCTTATCCAACGTTTCATCTTGTTTCAGTCGACTAATGCTAATTCAGATCAAAGTTTTTAATCAGATATTCGTGCGGTATCCGCTTGCGTTCTTTTAGAATTCTTCGTGATCTGGATTTAATTGTATTGATTATTATATTAAATTATATGAGAAGAATATTTCTACGTGAAGAAAATTTGTTTATACTATGAAAACAGGGCCAAAAGGACAAGATAAAAAAAAACTATTTAATACCATTAGCCATGGATGTTAAGAAACTATGTCCGAAAGTTTTTTTTATTATATCCCTTCATATATAACAACTGCCCCTATACATTTTGTATGGAAAATGTCAGATAGAAACCAGAAGAAGTACACTTAACATACATACATACATACATACATACATATCATCACGCCAAGTCCCTAACGGGGTAGGCAGAGAGTATAGAGCGCCAGTTCTCTCTAGACTTACATACCTCTTTCGCTTCATCCACATTCATCAGTCTCTTCATACATTCTCGTCGGTTTCGAGTACTCTTAACGTTCCCGTCCTTGGGAGTCCGATCGATTTGATCCAGGTAGTTACACTTAACATTGGTTATTATAATTAATTTGAAAACCAAGCATAATATAATTATCACCTGGTTGATGTTCAGTGGTTACCCCCGCTTATGAACACTTGACACAAACCCAAAATAACCTCTGCTATGATTACCTTGCTTTAATTCACCCTGGCCTGAAGCGGACAGAATCTTGTTCGTCTCTATACAGACAAAGGGAGCCACAAGTCGAGACATGAACTCAACGCGGATAGAAGGTAAACGTCAAAATTTTATGTTCAATTCACAATACATGTCGCTGCGCACGCGTCGGTCGACCGTTCCCACGCACACACACTTGTAAAGGTAAGCGTGTGTGTTGTGTGCAGCTTGAGCGCTTTCATAGAGTAATGGCCGTTTTTGCTTATACTGGCCACATTATCTGTTTGGTATTATGAATTCAAAGTTAATAAGAACCTGCATGAGTTTAAGAAGAAATGCAAAGACGTATGTGTAGTAGTACTTGAACAACGGCAACGGAACATCTTTCCCGTTGGCACCTCAATATATCTCCAGCAAAATATATCGTTATTACACCTCTGCCACACACCGATACACCGCTTTGGGGATCTTCACTTGAGAAAAGATTTTTTCAAAAGTTTTTTGGAACTTATTTGTAAATTTTAACTGACGTAATAGCAACGTAATAAAACAAAGTCAGACCGGTATTGAAAAGATGCATTGCCGTCTTCAATTTTGGAATAGGAAGTAGCAAAGTTGTACACAGTTTCCCAGATGTCTGCCACAACGGTTTGTTGCAAGCCCCTATGATGCAGTATTTTCGCGCACAGAGTAATTAATCAGCAAAGCAGTTCGACCGCGGAACCAGTCTGAGCAAGGCCGACTGCCCACCGCAGATGTTAGCAATGCTCCGATAGCCGGTAATCGACACATCTGCTCACTCTGTGTGTCAATTTTGGGTTAACTTTTGAATAACAAGACAGTTTAATCATTCGACTATGACTTACGTTATGGTTTTTGTACCTAAGTCTTGGATGTCCTATGTATATATAATATATATTGCAAGTTCGAATCCCGACTGTACCAAGTCGGTTTTTCTGACATTAGTCACACCACGAGGTGAAGGAAATATCAAGAGGAACCTTTGAGAAAAAATTCAGTACAATTCAGTAGCTTTTTACGTCGTTACTTTTTTTATATTTTTTTTACTTTACTCTCATATAACCTGTTATTTTAGCGAAGTTTAATTTGTATTAGTAAAGTAAGTAAATCGTGACATTTTTTATCAATTTAACGTACTTTTATGTTTCCTATGCCTTCCATCCCTTCCGCTCTAAACTTAAGTTATCATTGCATGTACAATTAAATAAATGATGGTATCGAGTTTTCTCGAGACTTGTTACCAGAAAACAGCACGTCAATTATCACCATCTCATTTTAACACGGAATAAAAATCTATGCATTAATGAGATTTGTGCTAAGTTGGTGCTGGGCCAATAATTTCCTGTTTAACAAGTTATTCCCATAATGTGCAAGACTCATTGTTTTGACAAAGTACTCGTTTGAGCTAATTCATATGCATGTATTATATTATGTATATGCCTACTCTTTTTCTCATGAGAGCCACAAGGGTCCCCGAAGTGACGGCAGACGTGAATAGGTAGTACCCACACACCTACTTTCCGCCAGAGATATATTTTAAATGCCAACGTACAGATGGCGAATCCATCTCCGTTACTCAAGCACGACTATACATACGCATTTGAATTTCTTCTCAAAATTATGTACGTTTCCTCTCGATATTTTCCTTCCCCGTAAACCTCGTGGTGTGAATTATCACTGTACTTAAATTCAGAAACACTCATTGGTACAGTCGGGATTCAAACTTGCGATCTTTGTGACGCAGTCAACTACTCAAACCACTCGGCCACCACGGCACTTTTTAAATATATTAATATAATAACATAAACCGCAGACAATACTTCTTTACAAAGCCACGTTGATTTCTTGACTAATGATAAAGCTACTGAAAGAAGTAGATCGTAGCTTTTGAAACTCATCAGACATTTCTTTGACGTCATAATTACAAAAACCTTTGTAATGAAACACTTTAATTAGGTACGTACCTATCTTTCCCAATAAGATCCTCTTTTGGAATATACAAAGGTTCGTCTACAAAGCTGTATCCCCCTTTAATTGTACGTGGTCGGACAATACGAAATTATCTGCTGGATCAGGTTACACACACGTGCAAGACGCTTGCGCAGGAGAGGGTTTTAATACGTAGATGGTGTTTTCATACAAATTGAGTCTATATTGCGGTAGTAAATAATAAATATATACCTTGGGACAATTCCACACAAACAGCCTATATGTCTTACTACAGACCGATGCGTACCCCTTGAAGTCGCGAAGATCAGAATTTTCAGAGAAAAGCGTGTTTAAACAAACAAACAACCAAACTCAACCTAGATACCAGTTATAAGCCATGTGACATGCGAGACACAACTCAAACAACGTAAAATCTCACACCAAGAGTTGACCCAATAGTCCGGATGTAAATACAACACGTTAAAGTTTCCTTCCAAAATTAGGATAGCTCCCACCAAAATAATTTTCAAGCGCCTAGTAAAAGAGCACTACTTGAAAGCACCTTAGAACTCAAATATTAGCTAGTCTCCTATATGTTTAAATATTGTATGATGTTTCTTGTAATATATATCTGTGATGTGTTTGTAACTTGTCTGTGTATGTTCATATATTGTATGTATGCCTATTTATTTTGTATTTATTGTATAATTCATTACTTTTTCATATCCCTAAGCTAATCCTTCTTTGCACACCCGCTTCAATGTTTCTCCTGTCAAGGGTGGTTGACTGGTAGAAAATGCTTTAGCATTAAGTCCACCACTGTACTTAATTGTGCATAAATATTAAATAAAAAATAAAATAAAGATGCCATATGACGCCATTTTATTCACACTGGCTTTGTCTTACCAATTCAATATAAAACATATCGTTTACAGTAATCAGTTAACGCAGCTGAAATACGAGCCCTGAATGGACAACTGTCTTGGTTAAACGAGTCAGTTAGAGATTAATAAGACGATTTGCCGGCTCGCCAGAACCGCGTTGGTGCTTGTAATGCAAGTATATGCTTAATCGACACCAGAGCACAGATTGCATCAACTGACTACAGTAACGAGATCAAAGTTAGTGGGAATCGTCCGTGTCTTTTACAATTAAATTTTTTAAAGGGATAATGTGTAAATTTGACTATTACAATTCACTCACAACGAGAAAACTCGTAGCCGGCGAGCATATAGGAAGAGACTCATGAAAGTGGATGAAGCGAAAGAGATCCGTTAGTCTAGAGAGAAGTCGCGCTCTACTCTCTCAGCCGAACCGCTCAGGGTCTGGTGACGAGGTGATATGTATGTATGCATGTCCTAGGACGATTCTGTCATAATTCACGAAAATCTGTGAGTAATATGAACCACTAGATGTGTACTAGAGTTTAACGTATATACTGGCAGTTAATTAATTTAATAAGGAGTAGCAAAAGTAAAGTAAGGCTTCCTTTATATAATGTAAAAGTCGACATATCCTGGGTATAGTACATACCTGTGCCAAATTTCACACATTTTTTTAATATGCATACATTTATGAATCTAGCTGGCTATATCACAAGTGAAACCGCGTTATATGTCTAGCTGTACACATATTCAAAGTCTCAAATAAAAACTGATCCACCAAAAGGAACAACTAATAACCAATCGGATCTTTATCAAGCGCCTCGATCGGCATAAATATTAATATGGGCGTTACCCTGTCATGTTACACTTGGAGCGATCGTTCTTTTAGTTTATTACAGCTCTTAAGAAATCTCTTTCGAAATGAAGAGTGCGAACAATGTTAAACAATGATTATACCGTATCAGTAACTGATCATTTTTGGCGCCATTCAAATATTGACTTTCTTTATAATCTAAATAACTACAGCTAAGTGCAGTGTTGTGTTTCTGCTGTAACTAAGGTATCCAGGAATCACAATGGAACGGTTGTACCGGCAGAATGGCGACCAGTTCGTTCCATAAACTGCTAGCAGAGGAACTCCGCCCACTATGAGGTCGGCAAAGTATTACTGTCATATCTGGTATTTCTATTGCACATGATTTGCCTACCTAATATTGGTAGAAATTAATTTATGCTGCATAGAATTCTACCTAATTATAAGAGGTTGTGTCATCTGTCAGAACAACTATTGCTTGAGTCGTTCTCAGTACATAGAAATTGCTAATTGACTGAAACATTACCCAAAAAAAATCTTTGTTGATTCAATAATAGATTAAGTGTTGATTTAAGTCTGGTTGGGTAAAGTCACCCCCATACCATTACAGTCATGTGAAGATCATTCTAAAACACTGCCTTTTTGTATTGTATTTACCGTGATGACATAATATAGAGATTCCCTAAGCTGCTGGTGTAACATGAAGTGTTCTTATGACCGTGTGGTAAATAGCGTTGATAAATAAAGATAGTCACACCAAGCTTTACGCTGAAGGAAAACATCGGGAGGAAACCTGCATACGTCTGAGAAGCAATTCAAAGGTGTGGGTATAGTCGTACTTGAGTAACGGCGATGGACTCGCCATCTGTCACGTTGGCACCTAAAATATATCTCTGGCGGAAAGTGGGTGTGTGGATACTTCCTATACACCTATGCCTACTCCTTCGGGGACTCTTGTGGGAAGGCGTGAGGATATATTATTCTAACTAAATAAAGATGCATACAATTACTACCGAAGCTTGCACGCTCGGCACTTATTCCCAATCGTGATAGTGGTGTGACAAACGCATGGATACGTCGGCGGCGGCGGCTGCGCGCGGGTCCATAAATCTTACCGCCAGCCGAAAGGACCAACCCTCTATTATATCGAGACATGATTGGCCTCGGGCGCTCGACAAGGCGGCTTAGTAACGAGCCAAGTTCACTTCTCAACTCTTTTGCCTTTTATAAGTCAAAATTAGAGTTCAACGCATCGTACTGTCAAGGTCAATCGCAGCGGGCGCAAACTATGTGACTACAATTAAATAGGTGACTATAGTTTGGCTAAATAATCGTGCCTTTGTAGTCCTTATTCACGGGCGGTACCGGATTGTTAACACGCCACGCGGTCTCCATTGCGACATGAATACAAATTGGCGGGGAAACACGAGGCACTTGAATTTTTTTACTGGCTAGTAGATATCGAATTCCATTTTTTGTAAGCGAATATGCCAGTTGGGCAATCGAAGGCGAAACAATTGTGTCTTCATCGGCCGTCAATCATGGAGCTCGTAATGCACGAACGTAACAAGAGAACGAAATGTAAATCGAACATGACATCCGGGTGCGAGTTCAAGCGAGCATCTGAGTGCGGATTCGAAATGGAAACATTCACGGACGCCGCTTAATCTCACATCGAATCAATGAGATTGTTCTGCCACGGCGAGGTCGGGTCACCCAGCTAAACGGCGCAACTCGTATAGCCGACTATTTATTTCCAAGCGCAAATACGTGGGCAACCATACCGCACCGCAACCAGTTATTAGAAGATTGGGAGTAACTCACCAGCTGTGACATGATGATTTGATGTTCCCCATTACCATGATTGTCTAGTTGATATTATGAGTCATGCAAAGTTTATTTTTAATGAGATGGTGTCAATAAACTTGCCCTCATTTTTTTTTATATAACAAACCTTGGGCTCTGACACTCATGACCTAGCGCCACTAGTCTAAAATACATTTGAAAACTGTTTTTCGATTATTATTATTGTCATTCAAATTAGTACTAATTTGTATTTGTACCGTCTGTCATCTTAATAGATCTCTGAAAAGAATTATTTTAAATAAAGTCTGCCATCACCTTAGAAGAAGACGTCAAGATATTATTACTTCTGCATTAATGTGTCAATCAATTGAATTAGGAACTCTGAAACGACTTGCAAGGAAATGCCAAAAAGCGACAATAATAACGCAGTGGTAAATGAGTATTTAAAGACGATGTTTAATTTTAGCAAATATTCAGGCAAGGGGATTGAAACGTACAATCCGCAAGTATGATGCATGGTCGCACGAAGCGCTCGATCTATGCTCTAGATCTAGTGTCGTGGTCGCGCCGCTCGAGCATTATATGCAAATTACTTAACTTATTCTTTCTAGTCCTAAGATTTGAGCGGTAGCGACGGTAAAACACTGGAATTTTATTGGAACTTAAGGACAGACTGAATATCAGCAGCACATTTAATGCGATTCGACTTACTATAGGCGAATACAAAATTTTACAAAATAATGGAACTAAAATCGAGAAGAATATTTTTTTTGGAGCTGTTAACAAAAAGCGATCAAAATTTACCAACAGATCAAAAAAGAGATGATAATTACTATAACTTTGTTTTTATATTAATGCTAGATACTTTTAATCGTGTATATGTTTCGTATATAAGTAAATAAATAACAAGTAACTTCGGTCAAGACGAAAAAAAACAATGTAATATAAAATATCTATGAAAGCGATCCACCGCTCACTTACACCATTCTACAGAAAGTCGTCTAAATAAATAATGATTGAGCAACACGTCACCCTATTGTTGCGAATGAGCGTGCTCCAAACGTTAATCTGGTGAAAACAGACGCGTCTTGAATTTGACTGCCTATATTATTTCACAAACATTGAGCAATCTAGTTACAGCGACATAAACAAGAGAAAGGGTGGATATTCATGGAAATAAGGACATTAAGATTGAAATTATATGTATAGAACCAGATTTGCTAGTACACCGTGTTGATTTCCAAAGTGGATACTTTGCTAAATATCATGGAGCGAAAGCTACAATACTAAAGCGACTGAGTGGGTTCATACTGATAAGAAAATATAAAGTTAGTTTCTAGCTAAGTAGATTGATTACATTATGTAAAGGTCTTGCTAGAAATAAATTTAAAATTAGCATATCTGGAAATAGGCATTAAATTTTACTTGTTTCTGTCAGTCTTTTTATACATGTTCGTTGGTTTGAGCGCTCTTGACATTCTCATCCTGGTGTTCAATGGATTTGAACTAGTGTTAGTCAGAAGGTGGACCAATTATATAAATGCGACAGTTTCTGTTTGTCTGTTCGTTTACGAAGCCGAGATGATATCCTCAGAAAGAACATGTGCAAAAAATATCTTGGATGAGTGAAATAAGGGTTGAAAGTTTGTATGGGAAATCCATAATTCCTCAGAGGAGTTATGGATTTAGGGATCTAAAAAATTATATTTAGGCTTTCGGCTGGAAACAAAGAATATTTTTATAAGCTGTTTTTAAGCGGCGATGGGGTAATAGCTACTTACTAGGTTAGGTCCAAAACTCATCTTTTTTTAATTCCATGTAAACACGATTCCTCTCTTTCCCAAGCTTTTTAAGAGAGGCTTAAATTTTCTCTGTACACGCCAATGATGCAGTCCACGGCATTACAACCAATCGAAAAAGCTCAATCGAACATATTTTACACTCAACAACAGTATCGGATCTTTTTATGCAAATGAGATAAGTAGATAGACTGGAACGATTTAATATTCAACTTTTGGATATGTTACACCGAACAAAATCTGTAAGAAAATGTGACACCACTATGGGTGGCAGTAGTTGAAATGTCGACGAATTTAATGGACACAGTCCAATTGAGATTTCAACATCTATAGAACGACAGCTCGGAATAAAGTAAACAATTAATAAATACACAGCTAATTCAGATAAGCGTTTCAATTACGAATTAGATGTTACTGTTTCTGTTAGCCTATTTTATTGATATATATATATATATATATAATATATAATCAGGCAAATATATATATATATATATATATTTGCCTGATTACAAACTAATCACTGTGTTGGTAATCAGGTCAGCTAGTTGAATATAAAATCACATTTAACATCGTTTCTAAGAAAAAGCCGGTGAATTACATTTTTTACGCGGATGAAACCGATGGATATAACTAGTTCGAAATAAATATAAACGGATAAGGTACGTTACCAAACACGGAAAACTACTGCAGTAATGCAGTTAAGTCACTGTTGTGGGAAGCTAGGGCCTGGGAGCCCCTCAGGCTTTGGTTCCCTACGCCAGCCTCATCTCGTCGCTGCCCCGGGGTACCAAGCCTTAACTACGGACCCGCAGTTCAATCCAGTGTACAAAGATAACAATTGCATTTATCGGTGACAACTATTGCTAGTTATAGGATTTTACGAAGGAATTAAGGGATTTTCCTTTTAGTGCCTATTGATTGAGATCGACAAAATTTTTAAGCGGATATTTTATATAGCACCAATGCCACACAAATGTAATTGCCATTAGCTAGATAGAACGATAAGTTGATGTTATGCAGCGCCATCTAGCAGGCGTCTCTGGAACACCATACCAAAGCTTCATTACAATTTGACTGATTTCGGAACGCTTAGAGGACAAACATACATACAGTATTTTTTTATATATACATAGAAGAGTTAGTATTTTTTATCGTAAAAACATAATTGATAATTGGAGATATCTAAGAATCTCTTAAACACAATGAACTTGATCAAAACCATCCAGTGAGAAGGCTTTTGCCAATTGTATGGGCGTTCCGCGCTACATTTCACTTTGATTTGCGTAGACATTACTAACAGCCTGTTGTGGACTCTCGTTAATCATACTTGCTCGGAAGCTAAACGCATATTTTCTCCAGCAATAAAGACAAGATTCAGACCGTCATAAAGGTAAATTACTGCCTAGTAACTAACGACCAATCGCCACTGATGTTGAAACCCACAAGAATTGATTTAAAGTTGATATTAATAATGTACCAAACATTTAACTTAATATTTTTATCAAGTCTTCAAAAGGTCCGATCCTTTATCTAGACTTGCGTGATACAAACCCAACACGAGTATTAATGTAAGTAAGGCATACACATGGCGGAGATCATACCCGGATGCAGAACGACAAATCCGGGGATGATGATCCCCGTCGAGTGCAAAAACTAATGTATTGGAATAGAATAGGGACATTGAGAATTCATATATTTAGAAAATATAGGTACTCGTACTAAACTACTAGCGGGGCCGAACCCGACCAAGGAACGTGTTTGACCAAAGGTTGAAAAACAAACCAAAATTTTATAGCTCATTGGATCAGAATTAATAAGCTGCATACATATCTTTATCGGCAGTAGAACGTGTACAATATAGAACACGTTCCAAATGAAGACATCGCAGAATGTATGCGGGACCACTAAACAAATCTTCTGTATATCTAATGCCGGTATGCACTTGTACCCATTAGACATTCATATATGCATTATGAGAACGTTTACTAGGTGCATACATATGCAGCATATTTGATACGATATTTATAAATAAACTTGTACGCCGCTGGGACTTAACTGTTCCTGTAATTGTGTACTTTACTACATTCATTCTCCCGCCGTGTTCTTAATGCAGGTTTTAATTTGTCAATGCATTATGTGTTTGGCTTTCGTTAAGGTGATTATTTGATAAAGGTACCCAAATTTATAGCCATATCGATTTCAATAATGGAAACTTATGGGTAATTGAAATGACTGGTTGATCGTCTGTAAGTGCTTAATTTATTTTGACATTCCTTTATCTTATTATCCCCAATTTAATTCTCATTTTACGCAATTCGGATGCATCGGAGAAAGATCGAAGAAAGGCATATAGTATAGTCGTGCTTGAGTAACTGCGATGGACTCGCCATCTGTCACGTTGGTCCTAAAATATCTCTGCCGGAAAGCGTGGGTACTACCTACCCCTTCGGGGCTATATTATACGTAATAAATCAGTAAACTAAAAATAATTTCCCATATATTCGGATATCTGTGGTAAATCCAACCTTCATTTGACAATAGTACCTCGATCATAAAAATCTAAAGCCCAGGGCGACTGGACTGCATTAATGGTGTTTTTATCCTAATATTAGACATGATACCTTAAAAGCCTCGGTAACACAGCTTTCAAAAGCACGCGTTAGAGCGTGACGCGGCGGCACTCCGTACTCCAAACGCCGAGGTCGTGGGCGGTTCACTTGTAAGGTGCCAAAGGAGATAATGCTACAATAATGACGCCCGATCACCGTTTAGGTGCAAGATGGAGTTATTGATGGGCACTTTCAACTTTGTTCTAACGTAAAGGACTTAATAAAATCCAAAACATAATTTAATTTCGGACCAACCTGCTTAGGATAGAAATCGGTAGCAGATCAAAGGCGTATCGACATTGACCTTAGATGCGCGGGCGCACGTTACGAATCGATTCAACAGCGGCCAACCAATAGGGGCGCGTCGCGATGATGCTGGGCAAACATGGCGGTCAGTGACCCGCGACTTGCGCGCAGACATTTGCATACCTAGTCGTTGCATCACGAGTGACCATAACTCGTTCGATGATATGATTTGTTCGCATGATTGGGCATGTCAGATCCTAAATGAGACTGATTGAAAGAAGAGGGCCTAGTCGTGTAGTGTCAATGGTCCTATTTGACATCACACTAGAGTGAAATAGCACTATAAGTTTAAAATTTAATGTGTCTGCTTTATCTCTAAATTGCTAGTTTTTTAGATGTTTTTCTACAGTTATTTTTACAAATGTTTAGTAAATACCAGAATCTACACAGGATTATTAAGGCCCAAAAGATCCTGTTTGCAAACAAGCGTACCAAAATGAAACTGGAATTACCTCCAACAATCTCAATAGCATAAACATGAGCGTGTAACAATAAAATTCCCACAAAAGATGGCCATGCAAATCGCAGTCACCATGTGGTTTGGGCACATGGTTCACCAAATAACGAATTCGTGCAATGTATTAAACACACTGAGATCACGGCAGGTGGAGAGTGCGCCCTGAGCTCAAGCTGTCATAATTACCACCACTCAACCATCTTGAATATAATTAAACCTATTTTTATCATCGTCGATGCGATTTTGATCGCTTAATTTAGGTTAATCTTACCAATATCTTAATTGTCCAAAAGTAGTAATATATCTACAATAGTAAAGATACAAGCGGAGACTGACGTTCAGAATGTTGTCGGGTTACTTACCATTGGATTAAGAAAATCCCACTGGTGATAAAGTAATGAGTCTTTTAATTTATTTCAATCTTATTCATATAGTAGCTACTTTGGGGTGGTTAATTGACTGTATTAAATCTTAAAAAATGCCGACAAAATAGCAAAATAATGTAGTTATTGTACTCAATACCTTTATTGGTGAGGCATTTAGAGTGAAATGCAATAGATTTACAGCATTCAAACAATCCTTTAGTATCGTAAAAATCAAAAGATCACACTTCTATAAAAACGTGGCTACATTTATGTTAAGGCGACCAATTTGTGCGTCCAGCTATATAGTTCCTTGGCAATAAACTTCTCTAATGGAACGACATCAATAAATGCGGTGAACAAAAAGCAACGGCTATATTCAAATTTCTTTACAACGTATCTGCGTAAAGCACTCTTTTATGAGTCGATAGTTTTAATAACAATCGAGGGATTTATAGCACCGTCAATCGTGTGAATCCTCTCAATAACGCCATTAAAATTCACAAAACGTGAATAGCACGCTACCAAAAGTTATAGTTCTTAGGTCAAATTAGTCCGTGAATAGAGGTGACCATTAAATAAACTGCAGCTGTGATTTTCAGGCAACCAAAGTGTTCAAGAGGGAGATCTTCAAGACTTGACATATTAAAGGAATATACAATTTTCTTAAGTCTAAAATGCTTTAGGTGAGCTCAATGAGGATAATTCATAACTAAGTATGTTTGAAACTTTATCTATTGAAATTCAATTATTATTAAACTGGGCGCTAATACTTTTATTTCATTAATTATAGTATATAACAATTTGAAGATGCAAAAAAACCTCTCTTGAATCTTGGAATTAAACTACAACATATTAATTGTGTGCCTCCTCAGAGTCATTTAATTGTCTCTGATCAGCATCCCACATATCTCTACAGCATCACAAATATTTTTTGATTCAATACAATTGGTGGGGCTTATTCAAATGAAGCAGCTAATCGGTCGTCGGCACCGTATTACAGCGTTTCATATCTCCAATCGGCTTCAAGCGATGACAATTCAAACTTATTATTTCCCTCATGTAACTTCGTTTTATTTTGGTCTGGTTTGGTTTTAGTTTGAAGCACTTTTTTCGCTGTCCCTGCTTTCACGCTCAATATTGTAGTGTTGGTATTATCGAACTTTATTTTATTTTTTAATTGGTTGGTATTATTTTATTTTTTAATTCAAAGCGAGCACTCGATCCAGAACTTATGATATCATGAATACATAATTACAAATGGATATTTCTCCAAATTAGACGGCCGCTTTTTATATCCGAGGCGTGTGTATTATCTTTTTAATAAATTCTCGTGTCTGGTATTCGTGCGTGATTAAATATTAAGTAGCTCATAATAAATTGTATACCATTAAGTGAACATATATGGCAAATAATATTTTATTCGAACAATATTTGGTATCTTTCATCGTATCTCAAAGTATCGAGAACTTTTGATGTTCCCGTCCTTGAGTGTCTGATCGATTTGATACAGGTAGTTGGAACGTGGACTTCCTCTGCCTCCTCTTGCACACACTTTTACTTTATATATCTGTTTCGTCAATGTTTCTTCACTCATCCTTTCGATATGTCCAAACTAACGTATCATGCCTTTCTTCTTCTTTACAATCACACTCTCGTTCACGCATTGATATCTCATTTACTTCACATTTGTGTTATCGATTTCTTTCTTTAATAGTATTTCTTCATTATTTACCTTCACAGCCTGAAGGTAAGTAGTCTCTTTGGGACACCCTCTCCTTGGCAGAAATATATTTAGGTGCCAAAGTGTGAAATAGCGAGTCCATGGCCGTATCTCAGGCACAACTTATTCGTCTTATTTGTATTCTCTACGTTTTTGTTTTTTTTTTCTCTTAAAAACGTTGTTAAAGCTTTTTTTCTTTCACAAGAAACGTGGTGTAATTCAATATAAATACTCAACTTCAGAAAAAAACTCATTGGTAATGCCGGGGTTCGAACATGTAATCTTTACGTTGAAAGCGACTTATTGAGGAAACTTGACCACCGACGTCTTATTTTCGAAAAAAGTACTTAATCGAAGTTGTTATTGTTAGGCTCGAAGCATGAAATCCTGCAGTCTCGACACCACTCGACGTCAAGCTCGAATTCTGTCGAGACGCGATCAATGGACTCGGATGAACTTCGTCAAAAAAGCATGAAGCACTTTTTAAATAAATATTCGTCGAATCGATTCGAGACTTCATCTCCAAGTGTTTACTTAGTAACAGTCCGTTTTGAATAAATCGATTCCAGATGGATCCTCCAACTACAAAGTAAAATGCCCCTTAATTTCTAAGCAATTAAGTTGGTCTCACTTTAAAGCGAATCCGTGAGATTATTGTATCTACCTGCCAAGGTGAAGTATAAGCTAACACTATCGATTTAAGGTCACTCTTTGTTTGTGCCGTGGTAATTGAACTGGTCAAGCGGTGATATCCATCAGTGGCGTCAACCAAGGAGTTTTTTGGAGCACCATATGAAAAAGATAACAGAACTTTTGAGACGTTAGCGTCACAACAGGAAATTGTGGTACAATTAACATTCGAGGTGTGAGCCAATCCGGAACTTTGGGAAAGTACTCATTGGTTGTTTAATCTTTCATAATGCACTTCCAGTTTTAATTGTGACATTTCTCTTTTAAATTAAATGATAAAGCATACATTATTTGCCATACATTTTGCTTTTCAATATCGTACGATGATCGCAGGCGAAATTACCTAGAATAAAGAAAAATCCCTAAAGCTTTTACTAACATATTCAACACCGTCAGTCCTGTACTGGGCAATGAGGAATGTCTTTTCACAATTTACATACATATCATCTCGCCGAGTCTCTAACGGGGTAGGCAGAGAATATGGAGCGCCAATTCTCCATATCTGTCAAATTAATTCGGATTCTGTATTAGGAAGATTAAATGGCTGTTAGAAAATATAACTTAAGAATTATAACAAAATAATGAGTGAAAGGAGATATGAGAGTGCGAGTAGAAATGAATGGCGAAGTTGAAAGGGTACGCCCCAAGCAATACAAATGTATCATTAATGGCTCAACTAAAGAACCAGATGAATTGAAATAAAAATAAATAATATTGTACGAAGAGCAGCTCAACTGGCATGTAAAATCGATCTACACGATTTTAGAGACTGCATTCTGTAAAGACTGGCGTGAATATTTGTTGGATAAAGTCGCATTGGATTTTGGAATATAAACTAACCCATACTGAGTTTTGTAATTCCTTAACTATGGTCGGAAGAACATAAACGTCTAGGACAATATTTTTATATTGCAGCAGCAACTTTTAAATAAAATAAATACTTTTTGGACAATTCCACTCAAATTTACCTAGTCCCTTACTAAGCAAAGCTTGTACTACGGAAACTAGACAATATATATGCCCTCGCAAGGAATCGAACCCGGGATCTCAAGCTTCTCAGTCAGGAGCTCTGACCGCTAGACCATGTATGCATAGAAGGCCGTCTACTGCCGTTATGCTTCATAAGGGTCTATCTTTTTCATATTCATAATTCTAAGTGTTGAATATTTATTAACAGTATAGGGATTTATTAGTGTATGTAAATGGATCTATAACTTCATATCATGCATACTTACATATTATTATGCAGTCCCTCACAGGGTGGGCAAATTAGGTGAAGCGCCAGTTTTATATTACATAGTCCACTAGCTTATGCCCGCGTGGAGTTCGAAAAAGTAGCTACAATATATTCCTGCTAGAATTGGTTCAGCCGCTAAGCCGTGAAAGAGCAATATATACAAACTTAAGCCATTATAATATTAGAACATCGAATTATTTGGAATTTTTGTAATTGAGTTTTTGCCGGTTTTGAGTACTCCTGGTATTACACTCCAGTGTTTTCAATCGATTAAGTTCTTATCTCACAATTTATTTGAATAACGTAGTGGGCAAGAAAGCTAAGGAGAAATATGTAATAATAATATAATATATCCTCACGCCTTCCCACAAGGGTCCCCGAAGGGGCAGAGCTGTATAGGTAATACCCACACACCCACTTTCCGCCAGAGGTATATTAGGTGCCAACGTGACAGATGGCGAGTCCATCGCCGTTACTCCGGCACGACTATACATACGCCTTTGAATTTCTTCTCAGACGTATGCAGGTTTCCTCTCGATGTTTCCTTCACCGTTCAGCTCGTGGTGTGACTAATCACTGTACTTAAGTTCAGAAAAACTCATTGGTACAGTCGGGATTCAAACTTGCGACCTTTGCGTCGCAGGCAACTGCTTGAACCACTCGGCCACCACGGCTATGTGGGCACGGCTACGAGAAATATGTAATGAATATATTTCAAAGTCCAAAACCTGACATACCTTAGCATACATTGGGTGGGTCGATATCCATTGATGAATGGAAGGCGTACCCGGTCGTGTTAAGGTATTGCAACTAATAACAGGTCGAAAGCCATTCGACCGTCATTCACATATCGGAACGATGTTAGCAAGGTTGCAATGTATTGTGTAATGGTTTTGTATGTAACGTTTATTTACTTGGAAAATATAAAGCTACTGCCAGTAGGTACATGTTATTTTCATGATTGAAACATTAACTTTTTTTTAAGTCGAAAGTTTTGCTTCTACATATAAAAAAAATATGATTGTCTATCAGTATGGTGAATGTATGTTATAGAATCGTAAACGGCTGGACCGATTTTAATGACATTTTTCGTTGTTTCTTAAGGTGGATTCGAGAATGGTTTAGATTCACAATTGGACCCGATATATGGCGCTGCGATCGTGTTTCATGAAATTTTACTTTTTCACCCAGACGAAGCTGGGCGGGACAGCCAGTTAGTAATAAAATAAATCGAAAATATTTTGTTTGTGGTAAAAAAAAAGAAAAAAAAATAACGTCCTCTGTGCGTCTTAATCCGGATTTATTATAACGTCGCTAATAGAGAATGACGCTAAGCAATATTTAGGATTAATCTACGTCGATCATTAAACAAGCCTATTTCATTCATTAGTCAGAACGGAGGCGAACCTTACAATATTAAAACGCTGACGTAATAGATATAAAAGACGAGTAAATCACCCACGATCTTAAAAGAGATCTCATAAAAACTCATTTGACACATTTCACAACATTCCCGGTCATGGAACTTAATATTGTACTAATTAAGTACATTTAACAGCTGCGCCGCATTTCAACTGATGCGTCTATTTAAAGGGCACTAACATTAAGTACTACTTACTGTCATGCTATATATTCATTAGACACTGATGTACAATGCTCCCAAGCGCTCCTTACTTCCCCTGCTCCTGTTAATTGACGTCACTTATCAAAACACCGTTAATTTCTTTCGAGTTGTACATCTCAATTTAAATGTCCTTTGTTTTCATTGGCTTCCTCTTATACGGCCTTTAATCTATAATAATTGAGTTTATATCGGGATTCAGTACAGTGGAACCACGAAGGTATCGCAATGCGCGGTTCCAAAGGAGTTTCCTTCCGCGAACGCTCAGGCTGTGGAATGAGCTCCCCGTTGAAGTATTCCCTGGAGGGTACAGCATGGAGTCTTCAAGAAGGGTGTGAAAAGATTCCTGCAGGGTCGGCAGCGCGCGAGTGATACCCCTGTTGTTGCAAGCGTACATACGCGGCAGGAGTTGCTTACCATCAGGCGGACTGCATGCTAGTTTGTCACCCGTGTGGTACAAAAAAAACTCAGATCTCTATATAATATGCTTACCGTAGTGAGAAGATATCCCGACATCTTAGGCAAATACCTTCTATCCAACCTCAGTCGGTGTAAGGGCCATAAAGGAGTTTTCGACTACAATGTTGTTTATATGGCACTAAATTGTTAGCTTTTTATGTCTGCTCTACCCATTGTCAGTCTGACGTGCAATTCCTACGATGCGACGTCATTCAGCTAATTGGAAATTATAGTTCTCGGTCCGCGATGTGTATTGAATCGCTTGGTTAAATCACTTTGATAAATCTCTGACATTGAGTAAAATGCAATGCTTGCACGCAGAATTTTAATCCAAACGCTATAAGCGAAATGACCAATGTAACGTAATTGAAAGACTATATATATAAAAACAGTTGCAATATTTGTTTTCGTTAAGGTACCATCAGTAGTTTGTGCTTAATTTATTTATTTATACATAATTAGTATCACTATAAACCAATTACACTAATTAGTAAACCAATTTGCTTAAGAAGGGTGTGAAAAGATTCCTGCCGGGTCGGCAGCGCGCGAGGAATACCCCTGGTGTTGATAGGGGGCGGTAACCGCTTACTATCAGGCGGATCACATGCTTGTTTGCCACCCGTGTTGAATGAAAGAAAAAAACGTTAATAAGACCCCCATTCATACAGTCATCTCACAATACTCCAGACATGTCTGGAGTCAGTCCAGGCCCACGACATCCATCCGTTCGCAAATACATCACAATCACTCTCATTGCCCTCTTGGAGTCCAACCCGTCGTGGTTGTAGGGTCATGGAGGGCGTGGTACAGGGAAGTGTGCACCTAATACTGCGCAACAGCTAAATACTTTTTAAATAGTTTAAGTTTTTATTCATACATCCATAGATGTTAACTTTGTCGACATCTAAAGTAACATAAATGATGAAAATTTCAAGATTCGTGCGTAAATAAACGACGTTCCTGAGCAAACAGTGGATCGAGCATTTAGTTACGCATCGAGCCGGTAATATAAATACTAAATTAGTTAGTTTTTTGTCGTAGGCCGCGGTCCGCATGAAGCCACGGGAACTCCGATCGGTCACGTCTGAACTTGATAAAGCATTAAAATCCAAAGAAATGCCTCTATATTATATCACCAAAAAAATGAAAACACAAAGGCTATTGACCTGTGAATCATAATGGCATATAATTTATGTAAAAACACATTGTGACTGACAAATGACGAGATGTGAGGACGTGTGGAGTTCGAGGGTCAGAGTTCAAAAGTTTTCATTGTGCGGACTCACAATCCGATAATTTGGTAACAATGTATAGTGCGAGCGATGTTAAAGAGTGTTGATATTTCAAATTTTACTCTACTAGAATGTACACTGAACTGAAATAGCAAAGAAATTGAAGCTATTAAGAAATACAAGTACTATTGTACACTTTGTCAGCAATAACAATTTTATGGTACGCTTAAATGTTAACAAGATAATATTCAAATAGTTAATGAATATAGTCACAATACGCAACCAACCTATCCATGGTTGGATAATATGTAAATTACACAATCACAGAACTGCAAGACCACGCGTGTGACTGTAGGAATCATGCCGTCCAACAAGCCATTGTTTGCTAAGAGATATAGTATGGTATACACCACTATGGAGAAAGTGGGTACACGAAGTGTTAATTAGGGAGAACACTGAAACAAAAGGCAGCAATATGCCCGTCTTGGATGATTAAGTTTCAGAAAAAGCCTTTTTCGACTGCTATTCAGTAATGTAATTAATGGTTTTCGGACGATATTAGACAACGGTATTGCAAAAGATTTTAAGAGTGCTTTGAAAGGCGTCTTTTGTGTTGTTGCCAAGCTATTCATTATTATCATATTCCTAATTGCAATAAGTAACGGGACATGCTACTGGACTAACAATAAGATTTGGTTTTAATTACTTGTAGCGTCTGAAAATGTCGGTATAGATTATAGATCTTAATAATAACGTTCGTTTTCATACAACATTGTTAAGAAGTTTTAGAAATTATTACATCATCCTCACGCCTTCCCACAAGGGTCCCCGAAGGGGTAGGCAGAGGTGTATAGGTAATACCCACACACCCACTTTGCGCCAGAGGTATATTAGGTGCCAAGGTGACAGATGGCGAGTCCATCGCCGTTACTCAAGGACGACTATACATACGCCTTTGAATTTCTTCTCAGACGTATGCAGGTTTCCTCTCGATGTTTTCCTTCACCGAAAAGCTCGTGGTGTGACTAATCACTGTACTTAATTTCAGAAAAACTCATTGGTACAGTCGGGTATTCGAACTTGCGACCTTTACGTCGCAGGTTCGAATCCCGACTGTACATCATTCCCATCATCATCATTTACATCATCGACGTAAAAAAATTACAATACAAACGCAAGTAGCTTTAAGGTTGAATGCAAATTTTACAATTAGTCTAGATAGCAATTGTAAATTTTCTCAACGACCCCTTTACGGCATACAGCACGCGAACGAACCACGCACGGAGTTTCAGACATCCGTCATCGTAGAGTTAACGCTAAGTCGTGATCTTGTGCTGCTATTATTTCATTAGAACTATAATTGATAGTTCTAGATGTTGCTACATTCATATTGATCGTTCTTGTAATGTATCAGAACAACGAACACAACTCTAAGCAGCGTACAGGTATGCTGGGTGATATACATACTACACGCTACGCCTCATCAATGTACACTGATTTACCAATACCGCCTAATATCTGAATGAGTGATTAAATGTATCGATTCATCATTTCGTAACAATCGAGTATTGTTGAAAAAGTTCAAGCAGACTATTAACAGCGTCATAAGCGAATGATATATCGAGTGATCATTAGTATACGATATATATATCATAAGAATGCCGGATGCGATCTTAGAGATATATCATATACCAATGCAGATCCTAAACTGGAAAGTCGTATAACTTGATCTGAAACTAGCACCGATACCAATTTTCCGTAGAAATTTATGGTCAATAAAACTTAAATTTGGTAGTGTTGAAATCTGTACCACAAAATACATAATTACACAAGCATCCCATTAACATATGCGTTTAGGACGGTAGATATGGAGCATTACAAACAGTATTGTACTAATGGGTATTACGAATTAAGATATAATTCTTAATGGCATTGATAATGCGATTTTAAATATGGAATAAAGCTGTTACTGAAGGAATTGAATACGAATGAAAATAAACGAACAGAAACATTCTAAATAGTTTGGGATATCATACGTGTTCAAGTCAACCCTTCGTGCATACACTCATGTGGTCTTACTGTTAGTAGGAACCATTAAGACATGGCGACAGTAAGATAAACGGTGCCGGCCCAAGAGACGTGCTTCAAACCATCGAGATATTATAGCAGGTGTAGATACACGTATGAAGCACAATGAAAGAATTCAGGATTTTATTACAACGCCGTAAAGTGCAGTTTTAAGTAAAATTGCTGCCTTTAACAGTGGCGGTATATTTGTGACATTGTCGAGTTAAATTCAAGTTCTTTATTACTCATATTGTCATCAAGATTTTTGGTATATGATACTGTTGTTACGAGACAAAGGTAAAACGAAACGGGGTTCACGGACGTAGTTTTTATTAACTTTTTTTTATTGTGGAAAGCACTATTTTTAGGTATTCCAAGAAAATATCATACTGTTGTTGATGTAATCAATATTGCAGTGACATCATTTCGGAGGCCGTGGGAAAACTGAGAGGTTTTTGTTTTTATCTATTGAGCATTGTACCACACCATGCAACTATAGCCAGAATTTAAGAATCAGCAAAAGAAGAATTACGAACTGGGACAATTAAGCACGAGCCCAATAATGATAAGGCAACGACCAGTCCTGATGGCCTTTTAAGTTCTAAATCCTTGAGCAGAATAAAAACGTGTCAATAATTTATTTGAAGACGAACAAAGGTTTTAACATCTTAAACGTTTTAAACTTCATCGCCTCTGATAAAAAAACATTGAACTGTGAAAATAAAAAGTCAAATTTAATTGTATTATATTCCAGATCATTATTTGCTTCGGTGTCTGTAGTCCAACTCGAAGCTCAAACTAACCCAATTACCAAACCTACAGCCTTAGAAATGACACTACAAGAAATCTTAGCTAGGACCACATCGTTAGCGACAAAAGCGATGCGATACAGATATCGCGAGCAAAGGCGATTACGAGCAATACAAACGAATGCCTTATAGGGAGGTACCGTTCATTAATGTGCTGCCTTTTCATGTGACTTGATGAGAGATTTAAACTTTATTTTGGTCAGGCTGATTTAATATTGCATGAAGGAGACATTCGCATGGAATCAAAGGATTTAGTTATATTGTTGCTGTGATTGCATTCAGCTGAATGAGTGCAGCCAAGTTTTAACGTCAATTTTTGCCTAATTGTGGCTTATATAGGGAACTAGTCCCTATATAAGCCAGAATTAGGCCAAGGTTATTGGTAATGACGACTTGTAAATCTTAATATGGTCAAAAGCAAAGACTTTATCATATTCCCTTCTTTAAAATATCTTAGAAGACAGAGGGAAGGGAGAAGAAATTGACCAAGGTAAGGTAGTTACGTGGGATAGTTAAAGCTGGATAGGGTTGCTTCAGAGACGCTCTCAAGAATCAAATCTCTTAAATGTATGACAATGAATATGATCAACTATACGCTCGTAATATTTTTTCCCCATCCAGGTATTGAACCTCGATACCATTAGAAGGTGGCAAACACGCATGCAGCTCGACTAATGGACGTTTGCAACGCCAGGGGTAGCGAACGCGCCTCACCTCCTTCTCCACCACCTCAACGGGGAGTTCATTCCGGCTGTAAACTATCTGACGATTAGTAATTTTTAGAACTTTAGCCAGTACTAACTGAAGTATATTCAAACAGACAGACATAGCTATGCGCTGCACATATCCAAAGCTGATACCAAACTAGTAAATAAATAGTGAACCAACAATACGATACACAACCAATTCATTGGAGAAGTAAATTGAATAAATGGATGTGGTCTCGTATGAGCTGACTTGGGAATGGTGCCATTCTAAATGTAGATAGGCCTTATAAATAGCATTTTCGTAAACGGCTTACTGACCAGGTCTATTTAAGAGAACAGATTTGTACGGATTGTATATCTGTCCGCTTTAGTTGAACCTTCACTGCTAGCAAATGAAATGGACTTTATTGGCTTTTGTTTTGGATTTACGATCTTATATACAGATACTAGATGTTCTCCGCGGCTTCACCCACGTTGAATTTATATTACTATTTCTCCGCTCCCTTCGGTAGGATAATATTAAATTATACATATAAACATTTCTCCTGAATCACACTCAAAGCCTCCTTAAATCCGATGCATATTTTAAAACATCTAAGCGTATGTTTGTATATAAAGATTAAAATAGAGATTTTGTCTTTTGCTCACAGTCTATCAAGATAGTTAGTTCCACGGGCCCTTTCTTATTAAGATAAGAAAGGGTCCGTTGCCACAGCGTATGTCGATCGTCCTACAAAGTTAAGCAACTTTTGCGAAGATTGATACTAAAACCAATATTAATAATATTAATATATCCTCACGCCTTCCCACAAGGGTCCCCGAAGGGGTAGGCAGAGGTGGGTAATACCCACACACCCACTTTCCGCCAGAGGTATATTAGGTGCCAACGTGACAGATGGCGAGTCCATCGCCGTTACTCAAGCACGACTATACATACGCCTTTGAATTTCTTCTCAGACGTATGCAGGTTTCCTCGCGATGTTTTCCTTCACCGTAAAGCTCGTGGTGTGACTAATCACTGTACTTAAGTTCAGAAAAAACTCATTGGTACAGTCGGGATTCGAACTTGCGACCTTTGCGTCGCCGGCAACTGCTCGAACCACTCGGCCACCACGGCTTCATGTGTTTTGAATTTAGAATTAACAGATGTATATCCGACTCTTTCGACTCTTGAGTAATGATAACAGTGACGTACCACTGTCGTTATTTTCAGAATATTCAGAACGTGGTGGTTTAACTACTAAAATTTATAATAATAATAAATAAAATAATATTAAATATCGACTGATGTCATATTTGGATCAGACAGTTCAAATTTTACACACAATTCGAGACACAAAGACAGCCGATCAGACGTCCACTCGATAATTTGGACAAAAAAAAGTAAATAGCTTCGGCCCGATCCTCACAAAATGGACCTTTGGAATGCGTCTGCCAAAACCCTTTATCAATACAAAACGCCGTCGAAAACTATATAATTGGGGACATTGTCTTTTGATCACTATTTATACAAATCTATTCAAAGTTTATAATAACTTACATTAGAAACCATTGAATTTAATTTTCCTTAAAGCATGATCATAATTATTTAAAATTCTATAATGAAAAAAATTACAAATTTCATTCTAATTTATTTCATAATAATTCACAGTAATTTTTTTCAGGTTTCAGCATTATACAATTCCCCATCTGAACATTATTTGGTAAGTTCAAATACTTTCATTATTATTTTATAGTCTATTATTTTATATATTATTCTATCACACCATTAAAAAAACTACCAAAGAACCAACTCGCCTAAGGCGCACAGTAAGACAGAACGCAAATGAGGTAAATTTTGTCAAATATAACGAATATAAAAATATATACAACTTTCTTTGTCTAAGGCAAAGCTCCTTAGCTCTGTGATGCTATCCTTATGGCACCTATTATTATAATGGTGCATGGAGAAAAAAAAGTTGAACATTGCAAAAAAGGCTGCAATTCAATTATGCATGTTTAGATATTTCCTCCCATATAGTCGCCACAGATCTAGATCATTGGTCTAAGACTCTAGGTACTTATAAAATTATGATTATACCCAGAAAATAATAGTAAATGACGACGAGAACATAAAAATAATGTAATAATAAAAAATGCAACAATATTTTACTTAATACCAACAAAAAACACACGTTTGGCCACCTATCACTATTAATATATAGGAAAATGCTCACAATAACGATATTCAGTGTCAAAACATAACCTTCTTGTATGAAATATAGGCCAAATTTATCATAGGTATACATACAAGGCCATACAAAATCGGCAATCAATATTCGAAGGCTTTACATAAATATGAGTATAACTACTTGTTCTTTAGAAACTGAAGCATCTGATAAATTTGAATATAAACGAGATACTTTGGTTGACTTGTAAGCAATTATTTAATGTCATGTAAGGTTATTAGGGATTTCCACAGAGCGTTATTTATACATATCGATTATACTAGACTAGCGGCCCATCCCGGCTTCGCATGGGTCGACGTAAGATTTTTTATAAAAGAAAATATATCCTATGTTACTCAGGGTGAATGTAGCTTTCCAATGGTGAAAGAATTTTTCAAATCGGTTCAGTAGTTTCGGAGCCAATTCAATACAAACATACTTACATACAAATCGTTCCTCTTTATAATATTAGTATAGATGTGCCCCGCGGATCCATCTACGTAAAATATAACCTTAAAGGTTTTTATACATATAACATAAATAAGGAGCCGTGGTTGTCGAGTGATTCAAGTAGTTGCCTGCGACACACAGATCGCTAGTACGAATTTCGACTGTACTGATGAGTTATTCTGAACAGTGATTAGTCACACCACGAGCTTTACGGTTAAGGAAAACATCGAGGAGACCTGCATACGTCTGAGAAGCTATTCAAAGGCGTATGTATAGTCGTGCTTGAGTACCGGCGATGGACTCGCCATCTGTCACGTTGTCCTAAAATATATCTCTCGCGGCAAGTGGGTGTGTGGGTACTACCTAAACACTACTACACTACCTAAATTTGCTTTTGAGTCACAAAATAGCATACATTTAAAAAGCAACACCAGGTTGCGTCACCATCAAGTGGAATCGAACTGCTTTCTAGTTAGATGAAGTGGCGAGCAAAATTATAGGAGCAGCCAATATAAATTTGCATATGCAATTGTTTAAAGCACAGCGTTTAAAATGAGTACCAACATACCCAGTGGTTTAAGCCCGAGAGCAATGATTGTATCGTGTTATTTATTACATAAAGCCATGCTTCAATACGTTTGAGCTTATTATTATTCATGGAGCCTCGAATAGGAAATTTAAGCCCAGGTGTTTGTTGGGCGCTCACATAGATACATGCTTACATGCTTGTACCCTTGTAGTCTCTACTTACTTTATACTAGGCTAGCAAACAAGCAAGGGACCCGCCTAATATCAAGCGGTTACCGCTATCTATGGAAGCTTGCAACACCAGTAGAGCTCGCGTGCTTCCAACCATGCAGGAATCTTTTCACGCCTTTCTTGAAGAACTGTACCCTCAAGGGAAAACCTCAACGGGGTGTATATTCCACAGCCTGAGCGTTCGTGGAATAATTTACCTTAGAGTTGTGCTATGTTTAAGTTGATAGCGAGTTTGACACGTCATATTAAAGCGAGGTAGTAGCCTAGTTTTCTTAAATACATCCGCTATGTACTAGTTTTGCAACGGTTATATTAAAATTTGTCAATAGAACTGACTAAGTGAACACATACATGAATTCATATCACGCCGAGACCCTCACGAACGCCCGTTGTCTTTAGAGTTACAGACCTCGTTCTTCTTTCACATTTATCTTGTCTTTTCATACATTATACTGTTTCGATTAGGTACCTTTCCCTCGTTTCATTTTACACATATGTAACAATATATATAAATTAAACCTATATGTTATACATTGATAGTCAAAGGTAGAAATAAACCCGATTCTACATTGACCCGGAACAACGATCACGTATAGCTTGGAGCCACACGAGATAGCCAAACCGCGACCATTGTCTGAAATTCGCCCAACGAACCGGTTTCAATATAATAGCACTAAAATCATCCACGCACGCCCCTCTCCAGAAATTCCGACTAAAATCTTTCCGAGTCCTTTTGAAATAAAACGAACTGAGCTCAATATATTTATAGTCCCGCCGTCTATAACGTTATTGATGAACCCACCGATGCTACCGGATTATTTATTACTATATCTCTTAGCTATTCAACCTTTTTTTATGTCAAAATCATTTGCATAATATCTGTAAATGTATGTTACCTTCGCGGTCGGTGGTAATTATACCAATCGTATAAAGAAACAGAGTTTGTTTGCTTAAAGCCATACTCTCAGGAACTACAGATTTATTTTATTACTATCAGATTTAAAAATGCATTAGATATCCCGTTTATTAGGCAAAACATTTATTATTATGTCATAATTAAATATATATCGAGACATATGAAAATATCGAGAGGAAACCTGCATATGCTTGAAAAGAAATTCAAAGGTCTTGTTTTCTCCAATGATAAAATAACTGCTAACACAAAACTGCAGCATTAATACAAACAAACTAGTTGCTCGTATAAATGCTGTTTTAAAGTCCTTTTTCATTTATCTATTTGTTATTATTGCCAATGGGACAAATAGAAATAAAAAAAAAACACTTTTTATGCGACAGGTTTCCTTGCAATATTTTCCTTCACTGTAAAAATCTCGTGCTATGACAATTCACTGGTTAGTTAAATAGTACAGTAGTATGTTAGTATCTATTTAGACAACACCGAGGTCTGAACTTGTAGCCTTAACAATGACAAGATGACCACTTAGACCAGCCGGCCACTAAGGCTCTTTTAAGGCAATTACGATGATAGCATTAATACATGAAAGAACGTAGACTCACAAAATCGCTATATTCTAATAACTTTCATCCTGTATTCCTCTGGTACTTTAGATAAATTGTACCAAACTGGATACTTAGAAGGAAAAATTACACATAATGACAAAAAAATAAGGCGGCATAATATTATAGAAGTACACGTGATTCCTTTAGATTTAATCGTAGCCAAGATCGTGGGTCCAAAGAGGTCCGGCCCAGTAAGTGGACTATGAGAAAAACCAGATTGCATTCAATGAGACCCTATCTTTAACTTTGATCGATTTTCTTCTAGAGAACGGTTAGATTAGAAGATTTATTGTCTAGTGCGGATATGTTTTGAGAAATAATTTTGTTCTTGTCAAAAAAAGCTTTACTTATAATATATTTTTAGGATAAGATAATTATACTAAAACGGATTTAAAAACAGAATAATGTCTCAGCTGAGCAGGGGTACATGTTCGTTTACCGCCAAAGTCAGAAAAATATTCAGATTACGACATAATGTAAGTAATGTCAAAATATAAATAGAACCAAAGATGTGATTGAAAAACGTTTCGTTTCTCTAGTGACTATGAGAATACTGGAGAGCTCACGCGTCTAGAAATGAAACAAGAACGCAATGTCATAATAATCTCGCACCTACTTGAATAACAATTCCCAAAACTATCATTTTATTTCTCACGCTCGACGCCGAGTCATCTCGAGACGAATTTGAGGAAGTGACCGCTATTATCTTCTTCGAAGTAAGTCAAACAAACCAACGAAAGAGTATTTTTTCCATTATGGCACATCTAGAGTAACAAGGTAGCTGGGGCACGATTACACTAATGCATTTCTTGTATCCTTTATTATAAGCCCATTTAACTCTTAATGGAACGGCGTTACCTCATGCTGGAGAAAAGTCGGCGGCAAATCGACAAAGATGGTTTGAAGTTATAATTTTGCAGCAATGAAATCACCCTTAAAAACCAAAGACGAATCTTATGTAACTGTCCTTGCTACACATTTGGGTATTCATTGACTTTCGTTTTGCGCAATCACTCGTGTGAACTGTAAAGTCGTCCACGGGCGTTGTCTAACTGCTTATTTAATGTCCTTTGGCTTTGTTTTATTAGGTACGTTATACGCATAAATGTTACTTGGTTGGTCATCTATTACATTTTGTAATTCACCATCATAAAACTTTACGACGTACGACGCTGCTCTCGTCGACGCTGCTCGACGTACCAATCTGTACTCAGATTTACATTATGCATGAAACTCGACCCAACCGTATTACCAGATAAATTTTTAACATAATTCCTCGCGTAACTAATTCCTGGGCCATTTATGAATTTCCAAGGATTGTGATCTTTATACTTTGTTGTCTGTATGTAAAGATAGCTGTAACGGTTAAACCATTCATGACAATCGCCGTACTAAGTTTTGTCGTGAGTGGAGCAACGTGTGAAATGTCCGAGGGTCGCGGGTTCAGTCCCGCGTACATTTTTCTCGGAATCCGAAGCAATTTTGATACATGCTATGGACCAGAGCGGTTCTTGTGTGAAATTGTTTAAGTCATATTCACTTTGTTCCGTTGTTTCGACATAGGTTTAACGAACTCGTTAAATATAACGAGTATTTTTTTTAAGAATATGAATATTATTGGTATTTAAATGACGAGGGAGTTCTGCAAATTATATTAAGTATAAAATTGGCTTGGAATGGTATTATAATGAGAAAAGTAGGGAAACTCCTGAGGGCTTAGACCGAGATTATTGGTTTGAAACAATCATAAAACATTCGAACATTACAATGGTTGGCGGAGTACCGTAAACTAAATCAAGATAACTGGGAATCTCAGTGCATATAAATAAATTGGCATCGCAATAGAAATAGCGTTCTCAAAGTTGAGACAGACAATTGAATAAGGCAATAAACACATTCGCAATTAGATCTCGAGACGTAGCTTGACGACAAGTCTGATTTTGTATGTACTGCTTAAAAGCCCAGTGCGTATCTCTTAAGATACAGCATAAGCATATCAACAGCTAAATGTTTAAAAAAGTCGTAAAGAACCGACGTAAGAATAAAAGACGGGCTCATTTTGTTTGGTACATTGGAATGTTATGGCCTAAAAAGAGATCCATTATCGTTTTCTCCCATTCAATTTCGTTTCGGATCGCTTTTATTCCCAGTAGGCGTGGTCTATATGGACGATAGTGTGGTGTACCCGATCGATTCTGATGAACAATAACCACAAAATTGTTTTATAATTCTTTAATAAATGTTGTGAATATGGATTTTTACGAACAAAATAATTGTGAAATGATCTCAGGTCCCACTATGATCGAAGTTTTGTAATGTTACAGACAACATTCAATGGGAAATGTTAAGCCCGTGTGTGACGTATGACAAGGGTAACTAATTGTTATTATTATTTAAGCTTCGACTATCTCGCTCGTCACTACACCCCTTGTATGGGAATACAGAATCAATGAGACATGTGCGCTTTACAAATATACATATGAATGTGTTATTGCTAGCCTGATAGATCCCACTGCTTGCCAAAAGAACGCTTTATTGATGTCCAAGGGATAACCAATGTAAAGTTTACTAAAATCTGTCCCGATAAACCTGTCCACACTTTATTTGGGTGATAAGGTAAGCAAATAACAGCGCCACCTATCGGGCCCAATTGTGTACCAAATCCGAGATACATGCAGATAGACACAAAATTTCAACAAAATAGGTGGTGTCATTCGATTGCGATTTGCGATTGGTTTTTATATTTAATAAGATAAAAAGATTATTGCGACTCCTCAGTTCTAAAAACGAAAATATATTTAAAAAACGCCGTCAAAATCTAGTCACTGATTTACGTCAACTTAAAGTCAGTACAAATTATATCACAGGCACAATACCCCGAGACGCATGACATCAGCTCCACCCGCCCACCTCCATTAGCGGCGCAGGCGCACACCGACCCGAACGTGGACAATTGCTATCTACATCTAAACACCTTTCTATAGATCCTACTCTTTATTGGCCAGACGATCACAGATCACGCGTAGATGAACAGAAATGCACAAACGTTCTCGTAGCTTTGTAGATATATCCATTTTTTTATGAATCATTGTATTTATAACTGTCAAGAAGTATGTTTAACTTAACTCCAGTAACTAATGACCCCCAAAGCTAAACGGTGTAGGGAAACATTGAAAGGAAAACTAAATTCGTTTGAAATTAAAATCATAGACGTGCTTGAAAAACGGTGATCGCTCGCTATCTGTCATATCAAGTGACGCTTTTAAATGTGTCTATCTCTATCAGAGCTTTAAAGATATTCTATAAACCATTTTAACTAAAAGGTAAACAGTATGCTAAATAAATTCTGCCTAACTCCGATTCGTTAATTCCAGGCGTTAAAAGCTACGGTTTGCGCACGCGCACGTATCTAGTCACATTTTGACAAGCCAACACGTCGCGTTCGATATTAACTGCATTATTTGCTACATTCAGGACAAAACTTGGCATTGTAAGTGATGTATGGAGTAGCCAATAGGCTTTTGTGTGTTTTACGCATTCCAACAATGACATCACTCAATCACTTTCTGACTTAAGATAATATTATGAAAGGTATGGATTATAATAATTAGTCACTTTTTGGGTGAAGAAGTTTCACTGAGCCACTTGACCACATTTAAAATCCTTTCTGGTACATCTACATTAGTCTCGAAATACATGCTCGTCGGCATGCAGCACTCTTGACATCTCCATTCAAAATTTTGTAATAAATTTCATCGAAGTAGGCGGAATGTGACTTTCCTCTACCTTTTCTTCTAGACACATTGGTTTTTATCTGCTTTGGTAATATTTCGTCACCCATCGTTTATTTATGTCCAAACCACAGTAACATCCAATCGTGATGAACCTTACATATATCGTAGTGTAAGCAATCATTGTATTTACATGTACATATGTATTGTTTTAATGAAACTAGGCTTCTACGGACATAACAAAGGTAATGATTGACTATAGTTCTAATTGCCTGACGCCCAAGTATGATTTTTGAAAGTCAAATGATATTTCACTTTGTAGCTTGTAATGGGAATAAAGAGATTGATGACTGGGGAAGAGAAAAAATAGGTGTGCTCAAATACGGTGGTGTGTCAGACGAAATATATAAGGCTCTCTGATAATACAAATCAGTACATGAGTATTTAAAATGTTTCAACAAACATGACTAACTGCTAAACGAAACTAGAAAAAAGCAGTCGCCTTCATGACTTAGTTGTTGTTATGTTTGTTAGTAAGTGTACAATCGAGGGTGGCATTAATTATATTAAAAACCCTCTATAAACAATAAAGAAAAAAAAAAAAAAAAAACCGTGCTAGGTTACCTAGGTTACCAAGATGATCAAGCATCCATCTGTAATTTCTAAATTTCAATAGACATTACAGATGGATGTTTCTGCGGCAATAATTTTTCCTATACTTAAGGTATTTCCCACTTGAATATACGTAACATTAAATTATCACACAAAAACCTGAAAACTTATCTTCAGATAAATCAGAATGTCCTTTCTCCTTTACTTACCCGTTGTTCAAATACCTCTGTGGATAGGCGTTTAGATTCAAATAAGCCTTTACCACCCGAGTAACTTAGAATAGGGTGATAAATAACTTAGAACACAACATACCTTAGCACTCGATGCTACTTAGCATTATCGATAACTAAGGAAGACGAGCTAGATAAAGCAAATCTATTCTGTTAAAGCCTATTTCCGGGTCTCTTATCTTTGTAAGCCTGTTACCATATATAGACTACAAAGTTCTGTTTACTGAGCCGATAATTAGATCAAAGGTTTACCGCAAATTTCTAAGTCTCATGCGAATCTAGCCGTAAGTGCAAAGACTATGGGGAAAATTATTCTCATAAGTATACCCGCTACTATTTTATCGCTACTAATATTTATTATAATGCAGGTTTCCCCTCAATGTTTTCCTTCACCGTAAAGCTCGATAGGTGACTAATCACTGTTTTACTTAAGTTTAGAAAAACACACATTGGACAGACCGCTGAGGTTGAACTCGAATTTTAATCTTAAAACAATCGACAGCCATGGATCTTAAATTCCTCCTTGCTTTAAATGTTTCAACGTATTATGTTTATCATAAAATGGCAACACATTTTTTTACAATACAATTAGTGGACCACTTGAGTATATCGCAAGGGGTGCGTACATCTGCTGCAAGTATAACCCCAAAAGCGCGTGAGCATTCGATACACACTCACACAAACATATCGATGAATGATACAAATGTATGGAATAATGATAACGCCCTTCACATACACAAACACACACATGCAGACATGGATATTATAGGGGTAGGGTGTAGAACGATAATAATAATCATGACCACGTGATGATACTTGATACTCATTCTAATTTAGATCATATCGTTTGCTATAAACAATTACAGATTGATCCGTTTTGGTTCAATTGGATATGCGTAGTGCCTACGTATAGAATTCTAGACCTTTCACACTTTTCAATAAGGATGGCATTACCATGGTAAGGCCTTGATCACAGTTTTGACAACTCAAATGTTATTGGAGAAATGTAGCCCGATAGTTTGCACATCTGCGCGCATACAAAAGGAACGTTACTCAATAGCGATAAGGTGTATTGTACTTACTTGCAGAAGTATTCCCCCCGCGGGGTGGAGAGGCATGTCCCGCCGTTTTTGCAAGGCGACGGGGAACACGACACAAAACCTGAAAAGAGAGAAAATATTAGTGACTGAAATAAACAAACACCTAGGTTTTGGCCACGATCAATTGCGAAAGGTGTAAGCGAGTATCAGAGGTATTGGATAAGTTTATCTCTTTCGCACTTTTGATGGCAATAATTCGTCTTAGTAAGGGTTTTAATTAAAATATATATTCCTTTAATGGTCTCCGAAAGTTTCGCCGTTACTCAAGTACGACTATTACACACGTCTTTGAATTTTATCTCAAACGTATGCAGTTTACCTATGCATATTTTCCTTCACCGAAAAGCACGAGGTAACAGAAATGACTGTACTTAAGTTCAGAATTACTAATTTGTACCGTCGGAAATCAAACTCTTCGAATTTAGTTAATAAGCCCGTAGTTATCAAATAATGTACTGAATACTACATATCTTCCATATTATTCTTTTCTAAACCTGGGTCTGTGTGAATGACTTTTTATTTGTCAGATATAACGCCGGTTAATTTTCTTATGTAAATGCAAAACTCACAAAGTGAGAGATATTCGTTTTTGGCCGAGACGTTAAACATCATGAATCATTTTCCTATTTTATGTCCGTCCGTATTAGGTAATGTGTGTCAGAACTACTTTTAAAGACATGTGTCGCAGATTTAGAAATAAATTAAGTTAAGTATCGTTAGTAAGAACTTGTGGTTATAAGTGTCTATAAATCGAATACCGTTAGTTGGTTAGCGCATCCCTGGAAAAAGGATGGAACGATTTTAAAGTCCATGATAGGGCAAGTTAAAAAGTACAGTTGCCTAGAAAACTTATAGGATTTGATAGTGATTAAATGTTTGTAATAGTGCGGGTCAGTTTTGAAAATAGAAGGCACAGTTGCAAATGAAAATAGTAAGAATCGCGAAGAGCTTGCATGAAATACACACACTCGTAACATACACACTCGTAATTTTTACAAAGTTTGACTTGAGGATTTCAACATTAAATGTTTCACAAAATTGTTAAGGTCTGTGAGCGGCGGTAACTACTTATCATAAGGCGTATAAAGAAAATATGGGAACAGGACATTTATTAATAACACTATTAAGAAGAATAGGAAATAATTTAATTACATAATTTTTATTCAAATTTAATTATTAATTTTCGAATTCAGCCAGCTTTTACCGATTAAATACGCGTAGCACCGCGGGTAATAGATAGTACATCTTAACTAAATGCTATTTCGCAAGAAAACAAAAGCACAATTCAAAGATGTCTACTGCGATACAGCTACCGTCATAATAAAGTACTCGATGTGTTATCAACAATACGGATTGGAAGTGAAGAATCGAGATACAATCGCGATGTATCGATCACAATCGAGACCACCCAAACTCGATTGGAGTATAGATAAGCTGACAATACAATAAATATCGAATTAAGGTAACGTAATTAGCGATAATGATGATTGGTTCCAACGATTTAATTGGATCTGTTGAGACAAAAGATGTGTATTTCCTTTTATTTGTCGTTCTTTATTTGAATTTGATAGCACTCGATATAGATTATAAATCGTGGGAATCTGTAACGTGTTTACATAGTGTTTTATAAAAATACAAATATTTGTTGTAGATTTGCGCATAACTATTCTATAGCCTTTCAAAAGTAAATTATCAGCTTTTAGGTAGGTATTTACGGCGAAATGTCGGTTTACTTAAGATATTTTACGTGATAAGGTAGGAAAAGAGGAAAAACAAATATTTGTATTAATATTCGTTGGGTTATTCGCACAAATTGATTCAATTTATTTCGTATGTAAAAACATCCATATACGAGTATGTACCATGAACGAAGCCGTATCGACAGCGTACATTGTCTTGCGATATTCATTCCTGACTCAATCGCACAGGGTCGATAATTAAGTAACAGAAAACCGACGGAGCCACATATTTCTCCAGCATCTTAATGAGGAAAGGGCTGCATTGAGGTAAAAGGATCTTAAACCATCTTTATGTGTTATTTTTTCCTATCATTCAAGCATTAAGATGCTTGAATGCAGTCGGCTTTCAGGATTTTTTTGGACTTAATAACCACGACAAATAGATCAAATCGATGCTCAAGAACGGGAACGTCAAGAGTACCCAAAACCGACGAGCATGTATGAAGACACTAATGAATGTGGTCGAAGCGAAAGAGGTATGTAATATCTAGAGAGAACTAGCGCTCTATACTGTCTGCCTACCCCATGTATGTATGTACTTAATAACCCTCTGGACCTTTAGAAGAGTGCGCTGTTAACCCAAGTTTCGCTTATACGCTTCGTCAGTCACACACTGTAACCCACTTCAACTTTTCAGTTCAGCAACACGCTAAGCCGAGTTCCGTTCCCATAGAGGGTGCCCTTAGCTGTGTTTGCTTAGCACCTAAAAAATGCTGGAGGCCTTTGATCTCGTCATTGTTCACCATCTTATTGCCGGAGATATGTTGAAACTACAACGTGACAGTTGGCGAATCCGTCGCTGTTTCTCAAGCACGACTATGCATACGTCAAGTGTATTACAGACTTCTTTTAGTTATTATTTGGTAAAAAAAAAACAGAATAGTCCATTCTTAAATAATTTCGTAACGTTATCACACGATAATACACATTGCTCAGTCCCAAATTGATTGACACGCGGCCGTGGGAACACGCGTACGAATCTTGAATGTAAATGTGAATAATGATAAGCGAAACAAACACAACTGTCCAAGTTAACAACATATTATTAGCTTGAGCTTTGCTTTATTAGTTTTTGGCGACAATCTCTCCGTGAAGTTATATGCTAGCTGCGCCCCGCGGCTTCATCCGCAGGGCAGGCATAGGTATTTTTCTGAAAATATAATAAAAATTGCCGACAAACTGCCATACAGATTGGCAGAACATACAATATTTTTAAGCATGTAATTTGTGGAATTCATCAAGTCTTTCACCAATATTTAAAATGTATATTTAGCGTCGAATAAAATTGTTACGGGCGAAACTACAGGCTCTGCTAGTACTTAATACATATATTAATACATGAACATTCTTCCTTAGTTCGTTCGTGGTGCATTCCCTCCCTCGCAGCCACCCAATTGCGGGCCATCCCGGACCGGCTGCTCAAAATGTTACCATAAGAGGCAACTAATGTTTTTGTACGTTTATACAAGTTTCAATTGTTGCCAACAGTGTACGAAGAGATCATGTTTATGTGAAGTTCTTGGCTTCTATATACGTGCTTATAAATACACAACGGATAGAACTTATAAGATAAGTTTGCGAGCTCTACTGGGAGTGATCTAAGCTTAGTTTTAACCTAAAAAATTCTTCCTAGAGGCCTTTTGGTCTCACCTTTTATCTTCTAAGTACAAGCTACGAGAAACAATCAGGGAAAGCTACATTTCACGTCTTAGCCTAACTGTTCTTTACACTTCATTGAAAGGGGATTGGGTTTGAGGTTTTTTACTATATATCTTTAACTTTGATTAAACAAACTAAAAATTGCCACACTCATTGCGCACAACTTTATCCAACTGCATTGTCAAACACCTGTCTAGTAACGATGTAATTTTCTTTCGACATACACAATAACCTGAAGCTCAATTGTTTTCAAGAAATATTAATTTAGGGAAATTAAAAGGTATATAAATAATAGGTTTGACATTGATCGATACTTTTATAAAATAAAATCGATTAAGTGACTCGATTATTGACCTTCGTATATTAAAAATCTGATGACAAACATCGATCATCAAGTGCCTACTTATTATGCGAAATGGCGAAAAATGACCATAACCCGACATTAAACGTATAGAGAACTAGTTTTAAATTAATTTTCGTTTTAATTTCGATTAGGAAGTTAATTTAAATTATGATGGAGTTCTCATTGATTACTATAAAAAATACACCATTCAATACGAGTATTTTACATTCAAAAGTTTTATAATATGAAGACATAGTCTCGTATATAGAAAATTTATAAAATGAAGAGAGAAGAATGTATGTACTTTGTCCTTTTCATTCTTTCTTGCCGGTTCTTCTCCATGGAAACGACCAACCCGAAGCGTGCACCTTTTTCGACGTTTTATAAGTGCCCATCTAGGCCTATGTGAAATAAAATATTTTGATTTTATTTGAGGAGTACCACAAAGTAAGTTCGTATATTTGTTTTTATTATTATCGTATTCAGAGACGCCATGGCTAAACATCGTCAGGAGACTTGCTGCTTACATCTGCTCTTACGCAATAAAAATTATTAAACCCGAAGTATGTTCAGGAAGCGATAAGCAATATATGACCGTGGGAACGCCAAACCGCGACGCACTGATAAAAGGAACGAAATTCGCCTACTAATAGCTTACGGGGTATTATTTACAATACATTCCGGGATTAGATAAAATCTGCAATGAAGAAATTCGCAAAGCAACTGGCTTGAACGACGGTGTGACGAATTAGGAGACGCAATAGAAGAAGACCACGTTTACATCAAGCGAACACTCAACATTGGTAACGCCAAGATTACTCGAAACCGACTCATGAATGAGCACGAAACGAAAGAAGTCAGTAAGTCTTAAGCAAGCGCTGCCTACCCCATGATTGCTTTGGCGTGATCATATACATGTATAAATGTACATTTGTATGTTTGGATTTGTATGTAGGTAGGTACTGTGCAGTTTCGTATCTTGAAATAGCTGGACACGAATCACGACACATAAGCGGCTACCCCGTCCTATGCGTCTGTAAATACCAGAGGAGGAAGGGTAAGGCAAGCAGGAGAAGTGCTGCACAGATATTAGTTCTGCCATTGCCTATTCCTCTTGGGATACTAGAATCCGTACTTCTTACAGGAACTGTGTATGCAGTTATACAATTAGACGTTCATTGTAAAGGTATGGCAGGTATCTATGCTTTTTAGTGGCGTAGTTTAGATTTGGTACTGATCAGAATTCGAACCCGGCTAGTAAATATCCTTGCTTAGTTAACTATAACTCCACGTGTCACGAATCTACTCTAGCATGGTTTACCAAAATCCCACAAGACATACCAAGTGAAAAATGGCGTGACAAAAGCTCATAAGCCGCGAAACCAATTAACCAAAGCTTAATATTAGCAGCCATTACTGATTTCACGCACAATTTTTTGTCAGTAGATAAACGAACTTGTATGTATGTGTGTATGAATGAATAAGATTAATCGGCATTAATTATTTTTTATAGGAATGTAATAACGGAAAAGCTATCACAATTCCGCTAGGGTCCATGAAAGGGCAAACAGAGGTGCAGTAACACCGAGGCCGTACCTCACCACTTTTCTAGCGTCATTACATATCTTTTCATATTTTTGCAAGTTTCCTTCACAGTAAAACTTATTGCGTGATTACCAAATAATCGAGGTGAGATGAAATATATCTAACGAATAACGACCTTGTCTATATAAATAAAAATTAATACCTAAATTTGTTGCTAAGCGCAAAACTCGAAAACCGCTGGAGTGATATGGAGGATTAATTTTTTTTATGTGTTTGTGGAAGTCTGAGGAAGGTTCTTATGAAGGGAAAACCCGTAAAATACACGAGAAAATAAGTAAAAACAAAAATTTTCTTTACTTTTTAGGTGGTACAAAGTACGCCGGGGCAACTAGTAACGAATAAATGTTGTAAACATTTAAAATAACAAGTAAACAATGTATCTAAACATTATCAAAGGAAGTGGTTTTCCTTTTAAAGTTATACATAATTGACATTAATTGCACTATTGAATGAACAGCGATAAGATAATACTATAGAAGTAACCAACAGATATGTAGCTACCAAATAGTTTCAATTACCGATAGCATAATATTTATACAGCCGTGGTGGCCGAGTGATCCGAGTGATCGCTTGCAGCGCAAAGGTAACAAGTTCGTATTCCAATACTTTACTATATCAAGACTTTACCTATGAGTTTTAAGTGAAGTCATTAACACTACGAGCTTTACGGTGAAAAAAAACATGTATAATAAAAAAATAATCAAAGATGTATATAAGAAAGTCGTGCTTTATAAACGGTGGCAAACTCGCCATGTAACACGTTGGCAGAAAATATATCTCTGGCGGGGAAAAGCGGTGGGTCATGTTGCCTCAGCCTTTTCAAAAACTTCGGGCTCCGAGTTCTCCCAAACAGTAGTACCAAAATAGTGGAGTTTTTATATTGCAATCCCTCGGACAATCAAGGATGGGCACGTTAGGAGTACTCGAAACTGGCGAGCATGTATGAAGAGACTGATGAATGTGGTTAAAGCGGAAGAGGCCTTAAGTCTAAAGGGAGGGCGGTCTTCTCTCCCTGCCTATACTGTTGGGGACTTTGCATGATCGTAATATATATATTTTTTTTTATATATCGCTAAGGGCAATACTGTGGTAAGCAGTTGCCTCACCACCGCCTATATTAAATGTAAACAGCAAACATTCATAGATATTATATAACGGTTATATCAATAAAATGGTTTACGGCACTTCATATACTTCCATATTATAAATACCTACTATTTTATTTAAAAAGCCGTGGTGGCCGAGTGGTTCGAGCAGTTGCCTGCGACGCAAAGGTCGCAAGTTCGAATCCCGACTGTACCAATGAGTTTTTTCTGAACTTAAGTACAGTGATTAGTCACACCACGAGCTTTACGGTGAAGGAAAACATCGAGAGGAAACCTGCATACGTCTGAGAAGAAATTCAAAGGCGTATGTATAGTCGTGCTTGAGTAACGGCGATGGACTCGCCATCTGTCACGTTGGCACCTAATATACCTCTGGCGGAAAGTGGGTGTGTGGGTATTACCTACACACCTCTGCCTACCCCTTCGGGGACCCTTGTGGGAAGGCGTGAGGATATACTATATATATATTATATATTTTATATTGTACCGTTTATGTGTGGGAATGAATTCGTGAAACCTTATGGCCATTTTACTATAACTAAAATGTATCTTAAATCCCAAAAATCTACTTGCCACAACCAATCCCAGAGCAATGCAGCCCATCATGATACGATCATGATAATATCCTGTCAGCTTAAGCCCCTAGGGCTGTCACACTAAGAGGTATCACGTAATTCATACTTGGACTGGTACATTTGATATGGCATATATAAATAAAAAACAATTATAGAAGTGCCTTAATCATGTAAATAAAACAATACGTCTGGCAGCCCTAAGTTCTGTTTCTTCTAAATCTGCGCAGGCGCATGTTATAATGCTGCTAAGTAATGTTTGAACTTATCCGCCACTGTGATCAAAACTGGACCGTATAGCGCGGATATAGTAACTATAATTCATTGACCACACGGGGTATGCCATCACGGGTAATGCCTCCCCTCCCAACTATTAAAAGTTGGTAGCATATTTAACGACGTGGTTATATTTTATTTTTCTCAAGTAATTAACACTACCAATTAATAAAGTCTTTAAAAGCTTCAAGTATAAATAACTATTATGACAATGAAAAATGGAAGAGTTATCATCGTAGGTAGAATGGCAGCTTATTGGGTGTTTTATCTTCGCCATGATTAGGGTTTGGTATTACCTACTGGAGCAAACCATTAATTTGTGACCTTAAAAACTTGACCTTAAAAGACAAGTGAGTGTATTTCCCATCCATTGATATAAACAATATACGGAAACAAACACCTATTTATATACGTTATTTTCCTTCAAAATTAATATTTGTAATTTTTTTGTTAAATTTGAACATCTTTGGAATTTGACTTTAACATTGAGCGCGAGTACCTAGAACTCACGCGAATTTAAAGGAGGTTACTGTGATCAAATTTTATAACTACTTGTTTTTTTTATTCTGGGCTCTTGGCGGATGCTACTCTTTTTATTTGACTAGGTCCAGCGAAATCTTTCGAGTGATTGACATCATAGTCTTTGACAGACATATTTTCTTTGAGCTGTCTCATATACTACCTTTTAAGGCTTAGCTAACCTTCCCCCTCACATATATATGGACAGAAATAACAACTCCATTTACCGGAATCATTTAGGGGAATTCTTGTCTCAAAAACTTCACCGATTCTCTCATGAATCGGTGAAGTTTTTGAGACAAGAAAAAGGCACACACCAAATGCCGGTATTTTACATAGTGATGAATGGAAATGTAATAGATTCTACTTATCTTCGAAAGTATTTCAACATCAACATCGCCAGTCGATGTATCGATATAATCAGTTGACAAAATCAAGTGAAATCGAGATCAAAGGCGTATACAACGGATGCTAGAGCAGAACGGTTGCATCCGCTATTACGGCGATTTGAGGCCCCTATTACGTACCTATCAACTCATGTGTATACAGTTGACGCGTCCAATCATAAGCACTGCGCTTGGCTAAGACGAACATTTTACAATGAACGTGCTAAAATTGAGTAGAAGTAAGTACTGACAACAGAGTGCCTTTAAATGTTAGAGATTTGCGGAACCTAAAAGATATGTTTTGACAGGCGGACTGTACTGAGCGCATGCACACACGCACGCTAGGTACGGATTAACCTTGGGCTTACACGTTTGTGTCCCGGACAATTATGCCTTTGTTTCGGGACATTTCCTGCCTTGGACTACGTTTGACAAATATCAAAGAACTGTAAAGACGAAATAAAATTGCACCTTAAAAGCAAATTACAGCTGAGATACTACATTCGCTATAAATTTTAGCTCAACTAATTCTCTTATTTTAAGGTCATAAGGGAACGCTTATAAACTTTCTATTCCAGAGAAAATATGCTATTTGGGTTAGACAATTGACGTTAATACCGATTCGTATAAAATTCCATTGGAAACTATTTATTTACACACTTAAAGCATTTCAGGGAATAGCAGTATCTATTTGAGCATTAAATATTTTACAGCCCATCAAAATCATAAATAAAATACGACTTCGCCTTCACATGTAGGTACTGCGCAAGCGCACGTTAGTCTCCCTTTAAAAGTCAAAACCAAAGAAAACAAACCTCCCATTCAACTCAGTCGCTTTGCCTCTAACCGCTCATGTGAAGTTCACTCAACTCACCATCAATCTCCCATACACTTTGTTAACTTAATTACATTGCGGTTTGTGTGACAAAGCTCAAGCCACAATGACTGACGATCCATTAATGTACACAATACACGGCCGAAGTCTCAAGACATGACCATTAATAATGCTTTCTCCTGTCGATGTATCGGCATTGTAGGTTATTTGTTGTAATTTGCATACAATGTGAGACTGGACAAGGATTTTTCTAACGTTTCACTCTTGACGCTATGGTTTGAGCTATTAAACTCATATAATAGACAAGGAGCGTATTAAGAAATAGACATGCGTTTGCTATTCACACAAAACACTGCAAGAAGAGGCAGAGGAAGGCCACGTTCCAAGTACCTAGATCAAATCGATCGGACGCTTAAGGACGGGAACGTCAAGAGAACTCGAAACGAATGAGCATGTATGAAGAGACTGATGAATGTGGAAGAAGCGAAAGAGGTACGTAAGTAAAGAGAGAAGTGGCGCTCTATACTCTCTGCCTACCCCGTTAGGGGCTCGGCGTTGTGATATGTATATGTACAAAACAAAATCAATCAAACACGTACATCTCACAAAAAATCAAGTAACGAAAAGACAAGAGTACTTATAATGATTGTGGATGAAACAAAAGAGGTCTTGTAAGGCTTGAGAGAGCTGGTGCTATACTCGGTCTACTAACTATGTGAGGAACTCGTTGTGATGATACGTATGTATTGTACAAGCAAAAAATCTCTCGATTCTTGATCCAACGTATACTTATATAGAAGCAAAACGACGAATTCCTATTCATTTATTCGACAATTAAGTCCAGAATGTTTTGTCCAATGACACTAACAATCACTGGTTGTTAATAAATAACATCCAATTGCAATGCATGTCAATATTATATTAATGGACGGCCAGAGCGATAAATCATCGCATCCAATCCTTACAACAAGAAACGTATTACGGAATCAGTCGCTATAATGCAAGGTATGTTGAAAAACTACAAGAAATCATGTTCGTGGTCCCCAAATTGAGAAGTCATCCATAACATAACGAGATCCAATAAAAAAGTATTAAATAAGGTTCCGTTCGCCAGATAAAGGCGTCTGTAGCAAGAAATGTTACAACAATTTAAGAGTTAAATAGTGAGTTATATTTATTGGGAATTTAGTTTAGAGTCGAGATCAAATCAATAGAATACGCAAGAATGCGAACGTCAAGAGTCGAGTTGTCATCAAAACCGGTTGTCATCTATGAAGAGAATGATGAATGTAGATGGAGCAAAAGAAAGCAGAGAATCAGGCGGTCCGTTTACTATTATATATAAATATATATCCACACGCCTTCCCACAAGGATCCTCGAAGGGGTAGACAGAGGTGTATAGATAGTACCCACACACCTACTTTCCGCCAGAGATATATTTCAGGTGCCAATGTGACAGATGGCGAGTCCGTCGCCGTTACTCGTGAAGTAACTAATCATTGTATATAACTTCAGAAAAAATCATAAGTTCAGTCGTGATTCGAACTTGCAATCTGTGTGCTGCAGCCAAGTACTCGAACCACTCGGCCAACACGGCTCTTACCATTACTGCAATATTTTAATCAAATTTGTATGCCTACCTAAAAAAGTACAGTACATTAAATGAATAAATTCAAGCATCATGTTGATATGCCGGATCCATTTTTCGTAATCATAATATATTCGTTATCGTTTGAATCTGATGCCACGTTAAGAGCACAAAACGGGTGCACCCGAGAACCAGTTGGCGGCATTTTTATTTGCTCAGCGGTGAAATCGCTCGCATTATTTCACCTTAAAAGGATGCCGGTACATTTACTTTAGACCCAATGAAACTTCAAAGCTTGGGCGAAAGGATATTCAAAATATTGTCAAATATATCTTATAATTAGATACATGTAATTGATACTTAATAGAAAAATATCTTATAACTGAACTCCGCTATGAACTGGAGTGGCATCGTTACGCGCAAAGATTAAATATAGCTTTTAAAATATATTTTTATATAATACCCGTGGTAGCCGAATGCTTAGAATAGTTGCCTGCGACACAAAGATCGCAAGTTCGAATCCCGATACCGTACCAATTAATGTTTATGAACTTAAGTACAGTGATACACCACGAGCTTTACGGTGAAGAAAAACATCGCGAGGAAATCTGCATTCGCCTGAAAAATAATTCAAAGGCTTATGTATAGTCGTGGTTGAGGTACGGCGATGGACTCGCCATCTGTCACGTTGGCACTTAAAATATATCAACTACTAGAACCACTAGGCTACCACGGCTCGATATAATAATATATAATAATACACATATTAACAGGTTTCATACGGGGCGATTAAGTAAATAGGCTATATATTTTCCACATTCCGACACCTCCCACAAATAATTCGAAACCTGTTTTCTTACCAACCATATTTCAACTATACATTTCTTCAATAAATTAGTTTTAAAACAACACATAATATCAAAGACAGCTGAGATTTTGAACTATGTAAATAGAATTGTACCATACCGGTTGGGGTTTTATAACTCCGTTCAAAAACACACGGCTTCAATGTCGACTACATGCTCATAGCAAACTAGAACACTCTGAGGAGTGACTTTGGCACCGTATGTGTACTGCTGGTATAACTAACGGGGTATCCAAACGAATTGTTTGGTATGATGTCCCTAATTACCTTCTTCTATCGCATCACTTGCCATTGACAGGGCAATCTATCCCCTTACTTTGGAACGGGGCAAATCTTGCAAAGGAAAGCGGTTTCACAGGAAAATTCTTCCGCAAACGCTTTGGCTGTGGAATAAACTCCCCGTCAAATATTCCTTAGGGAGTACAGCATGGAGCTTCAAAAAGTGTATGAAAAGGTTTAGCAGCCCGCGAGCAAGGATTGGCGTAGATAGGCGAATGTCATCGGGCGTATCGCATCCGTATTTGCCACTTTATTAGTTTAAAATAAGAAGAATTTCAACCCTATTTCATTTCGTCTGGATACGTATTGGAATTAATAAACGTAATGAGGTATCTCATTCACAAGTGGTAATCTGATATCAAACATTATGAAACTGGATTACATTGGTCATAGTGACTGGACCAGCACGACAAACGTTGGTGCTCTAGAGCGCATGCGTGGGCTAGCTAGATAAATCGTTGAGGCAATTTACAACACGTTGCCCAGTGACTAATCTGAACTAATGAACTAGCGACACTTCCAGACGTACATGGTCGAGCAGACGAACAAGATTAAGTTAACCAGATATGCGTAGGTGTTATTTTTAATCACAGTATCTCCATACCTGAGATGCAACAATGTACAAAAAAGTTAAAGTAGCGATTTTTGACACCTTTTTGCGGAGACTAAAGGTGTTTAGACTTTATTTTTGTTTGCATTAAAGTGATTTATTCTCGCATTTAGGAATACCTTTACAAATGACGTCAAACCAATACCGACCTCATCTTTCGAAGCAATCAATTAACTTAACAAATTAAGCTCAGAACTTTGTGATTATTTATTCATGTTTTTTATGGTCTTCGACTATTTAACGACCGATGAATATATCTTTTTCAATATGATGGACTTCTTCCTTATATTCGCATTCGCATTCGCAGTCGGTACTTTATTGTATCATGTAAATATACAAGCACATAACACTGTCCCTACCTCCAGCGCACCCGTATTGGCCAACTGTTCTCCAATATTTATGAAAGTGCCTAAGATATTGCAAATTTATCGCACGATACCTGTGACAAATCGTTATACTTGGGTATAAACTTTAAGATAACGCGCCAGGCTACACGACAACGTGATTATGGCTACAAGGGTCCAGTGGGTTGCATTAATAGCCCTTGCAGCAGTGGCTCAAAGAAATGCTCACGGGATCCGAATAACATTCCGGCAGAGTTTAAAAACCTTTTTGGTTTAATTGCTTTGGATTCTCCGTCATTTTTTACCCAAAAAGTTTAATAGCTTAGCATTATATATAAATGTATGTATGGATCTTCTTTTTTATGATAATCTGCTCCAGAGTTCAATAAAGTTGGTGACACCTTGGCGTTAAACTCATCAGTTTTGGTATTATGATAAATCTATTCAATAAAGGTGTGTGTGGGTACTATCTATACTCCTCCGCCCCCCTACCCTTTCGGGGGATATATTATTATATATCCTCATCCTCACGCCTTCCCACAAGGGCCCCCGAAGGAGTAGGCAGAGGAGTACCCAAACTCCCACTTTCCGCCAGTGTCTGAATAATCACAGAAAAACCCATTGGTACAGTCGGGATTCGAACTTGCGATCTTTGTGTTGCAGGCCACGCCTAGAACCACTAGGAACCACGGCTTCATATTGTAATTCATTAAAAATATCAACACTAATCCTGCTAGTCCTTATAATAACCAGTTAATACATACATAATAGTTTTCTATAATAGCAAAACTATAATATCATCTAAATAATCTCAATAATTCCATTGTTCCCTTTAGTTCCGACACCCGCACTCAATTAAAGGCCGGCTCAGCTATAGGGCAAGTCAACTGGGGCTCTCTCCGACGTATGAATGCTCTGACCTGTCTTCCGCAGATCTGAGCTACATGCGTTATTGCCGTAATAGACCCTTAATGGGGGGCATTAAAGCGATGCATAAATCGATCCCGCCAGAATAGGACGATTAATCAGTTTCTTGAGCTTTGTTCTGATAGTAAACAGGCAATATACACAAGCAATCAGAGAGGCCGGATATTTCTTCAGGTTACTCGAGCTCATGACGAACTTTAATAATATTTTTAAGCCTGCAGCAAACTTGATAGCTCTTAATTTCATCTTATAAAGGCTGGGAGGATGTATGAATATAATGCAGGTAATGAGCTACACAAAAAACCAATTGAAACATAACGGTAGCTTAAGGATGGAAATGAGCAAATTACACACGGGTTTTATAGCTACGGTCCAAATGTTTTATCAAAATGTTGCAAGCAAGAAAACAGTTATGAAGGACTTGATCTCGAAATGAATCTCGATTTAGAAGATTAAGTACTTTAAGAAAGAAAACTAGTAGAACCAATGTTTTTGATAAGTAAGCATATAGTAAGTGTTATTGCGAGTAAATTTTAATTACCTGCCTTAAACAGGCATCGCTAAAAATAATAACACCCATAATGGTTATTGAAATTACGTAAAGGTTTAAAGCAAAATTATTTTATGGGTCCGAACGACGAGTGGGACAAAATATTTGGCAAAAAAAGTCTTTCAATTTACGCAATTGTTATGTTATCAATTTTTATTATTTATAAATTACGGAACTGCACTTTCACTAAACATTGCGAAAGTAATAAGAACGGCAATTGAAAATATATGTGGCAGAGATACTTCCTACGAACTGACAAAGGGGTTCTTAATAGTAGTAAAAATCAAATGAAAGCAAACTAAAAGCTTCAATTAACTAATTAACCAACTAGAATCAAGTTTCACGTTGTTATTAAATAGAATAATTTAATTGCCATCAGTTTTATAACTACATGACAAGTAATCGAACACGTAATTGCTACAGATACGCCAGTAGCGATCAAAGTCGCCGCAACAAATTCTAAAGATAACGATATCTTATGAAAGCTGATTGAAGGAATTCGATTCGCTAGTAATTTCATTTTTTTAGATCATGATGCGGACTATATCAATCAGCTGAAAGTCTATTCATTTAATTGTTATGGATGTAGGAATTAATAATAATAAAACTAAGATAAAAGAGCCGTTGTGGCCGAGTGGTTCGAGCAGTTGCCTGCGACGCAAAGGTCGCAAGTTCGAATCCCGACTGTACCAATGAGTTTTTCTGAACTTAAGTACAGTGATTAGTCACACCACGAGCTTTACGGTGTAGGAAAACATCGAGAGGAAACCTGCATACAACTGAGAAGAAATTCAAAGGCGTATGTATAGTCGTGCTTGAGTAACGGCGATGGACTCGCCATCTGTCACGTTGGCACCTAATATATCTCTGGCGGAAAGTGACTGTGTGGGTATTACCTATACACCTCTGCCTACCCCTTCGGGGACCCTTGTGGGAAGGCGTGAGGATATATATATATTATATATAAAACTAAGATTACAAATTTACTGAACCTATCTACTAGCTAGGGATGCCCCGCGGTTTCAGTCATGTTAATAATATATTCACGCCTTCCTACAAAGCTCCCTGAAAGCGTAGGCAGAGGTGTGCAGGCAGTACCCACATACCCACTTTCCGAAAAATATAAATGCCTACTTAGACATGAAACACGAATTTGCTATTAACGCGAAATAAAACAGGTAGTTACAACCTTAAACACCAACATGAAATGTAGCTAAAAAAACCACTGGCCTAACATTAACAATTGTCAGTCAAGACCTTGACGCATTAAGATCAAAAACTGCAAAGCATACAATATTTCAAACTCACATTATTGTCCAATTACCAGCAGGTATTTGTATCACAGTGTGTCATACAGTCATTAGCAGACAACGAAGGTCGCTGTAACTGGACTGTTCTGTTGGATTTGTTAATACCACGAATTAAATAGTAGGCCAGTGTTTGTCATTTGATTTAATGGAAGCTGAATTGGCTAATGACGCTCTGTTCTCTCGGCTTAACCCGTGTGGGACTCGTACGTAAAATTTTTTTTGTACACCAAAGGTAGGCAAACAAATTCATGCGTTTCATGCACGGAGCTGAAAACTGGTGTGCACACGTGGAGGAATTTTGTCAGACGGAATATTTCAAATAAAATTTTATGTCGCAGTGAAAATCTAAGAAATATTTTTGATAAACGCGTTGTGCCACGCTTATATACACGCTGAAAGCTGTTCGAATGGAGATTCCAGTCCAGACCCAAAAGAAATCTTAGGAGAAGTGTGCATTGATTTGTAGCCCAATAACTCATTGCTCAACCCGGGAAAGTTTATTCAATTATATTTAAGTACGTTATAAGCTGCTTAGAGGAGATATAACATATTTTTATGGTCCTCTCATAAAGACTGCCCGCGGGTTTGTTATGATACGTTTTGGTTGCTCGTAAACGAATTTTACGTGGCTTTGTACGTAAACATACGGATACACTGTCTTGTGTGTCTAATAAAGTAATAAATTCACATCTGCATGGCAGATTCCGAAGATAAGATGCACCAAAGATAAGCAAAGTCATATCTTGTAGTATTGACAGAACAAAAGATAAGATGCAACTACCTAAACCTAATTATTCCGAAAATCAAAGGACGTCAATAGTATTCGATTTCCACGTGCACGATTAATGATTGTGGTTGAAGGGTTTGTAAATCTGAAGCTGGCGGTTTTCACTCTCTACCAACCCCGTGAAGAATCCGGCGTAATGATATTCATTTACTCACAACTGATAAAATTTGCTACGAAAAAACAATTTGTTTAAATTACATGTCATGAGTTTTTCTGCACTTAAGTGCCGTGATTAGTCACACCATGATCTTTACGGTGAAGCAAAACCTCGAGAAGAAACCTGCATACGTCTGAGAAGCAATTCAAAGGCGTATGTATAGTCGGGCTTGAGTAACGGCGATGTCTTCGCCATCTGTCACGTTGACACCTAAAATATATGGCGGAAAGCAAGGACCCTTGTGCGTAGGCGTGAGGATATATATATATATATATACATAATGTCATCATGATAATTAGAATTGAGTCTCCTTGAGTTCATTGAGTGATTGTAAAGAACGAATGTAAAACGGTCCATGGAAATCCGGCAGTTCTACTTACACATGGAATTTAGTTCCCATCGGCTCCCTCTTGTAAAAACAAGCTGGATCTCAAGTGTGTGCCATCTGGCGATACTCTGAACACATATCCACATGTGTTAATCCAATACTGGCAACGTATTTATGAATCATTGGTTTTGGTTGTAACTAAAAAAAAGGTTCGTGGTTAGTGACCTTATGGTTGCGTGATAGGAAATGTGTTATGAATGTTGGAAATACTAGTCTAAAGAACAATGAACCCTCAATAATAGTATAAGGATATTTTATATATTAAACACAATTTTTTATATCCCACGAATCTGTGGAAAACGTAAACGTACAAATTTATAGGTTTTCGTTGAGTACTAGTTAGTGCTTGCATGACCTGATGACAAAGTTAAGGTACTTTAACTCAATACCCTTTCACTTAAACAAGAAATTTACTTAATAAAATTGTAATTCAATTCTCATTTGTGTGTCTACAAAGATGACAAGAAAATGACCAACCGTAAGAGGGTAATGTAACGTATAAGCGTAAACGATTCCTGAGTTTAAGTACACGATGTGCTATACGTCTTTGAATTTGTTTCTGAACGAAATGTGTGCTAGGAGTTTTACGGCGAAGATTTTTCAGTACTTTAATTTAGAAAAAAGAACTCACTAACACAAACCTGCGATCTTGGCTTTGGTTCAATTGCTCGAACCACCCGACTAAGACAGGTCAGCTCAGAAACAACTGAATTTTATATTATATACAGCCTCATCTATACTAAAAGCGTTACTGTAACAACTTTCTTAAACTTACTATAATTTCTTAGATATCGTGCAGAGTGCCGCCACAATAATAGCCGAGCAATAAAAATCAGTTAAATTAATAACCAAGTTTTATAATTCTTGACTGCAGGACGTAACATTCATTAGTCGAGTCATTTTTAACGTCACCGTGAGAATTTACGTCTTACGTCTTATAAAACAATTACTGATTTCGGTTTTTTAATGTTTATGTAAATTGTGGCTATAAAAAAAATTATATGTTGTGTTATTATTGAAGTTTGTTTGATCGTTTCTCGAACATACCGTATAGTTACGTCTACATTGTTTAAAAAAACACGGGTTATACCCGTGTTTTTTTTATCACCTCTAGTGTTCTTGACTACTGTCTTTCCATATTTATCATCTACATTGATATCTATTACTGCAATAATATAATAAGGTCTCTCATTCTTAAATTATTATTATTTACAACATCGTCATCAAAATCTCATTACTTACCCAACCGCAAACTGCCTTATTCTCTTCCGTTAGTTAAAATTAAAGTGATAATCTTCCTTTTAAAAGCACTTATAATGGTTAAATAATAATCTTTAGAAGTTTATCCTATAGATGATCTTTCTGAGAACTCATATCAGAAACTTCTTTTATTAATAATATATAATATATCCTCACGCCTTCCCACAAGGGTCTCCGATGGGGTAGGCAGAAGTGTTTAAGTGGTACCTACACACCCACTTTTCGTCAGAGATATAATTTAGGTACCAACGTGACAGATGGCGATTCCATCGCCGTTACTCAGTATATTTGCTTCTTATATTTGTACTGGTAATTAATTCTTTGAAGTCTTTCCTAAACAAGCCTTAATTCTTTTTATGTTAGTTTAAGATATGCCATAGATATTTGTAAATGTCATAAAATAAAGACGCATTTAACACAATGCTATTTCGTACCTATAAATAATTACTAGAGCCTAAAGGCGCCATTAAACAAAGCAGAACAATAAAACATATCTGCCATTGCCCGAGGTCATGCCGTACTGCATGTTACTCTTAATCCAACATTACTTTTTGTCGGCCTTTTGTGTTACATTTCATATGGCATTAGAGGCAAAAAAACCGAATAAAAGCAATACAGGGCAAAAAAACAAGCATGATAAAAAATGGCTGTCAAAAAAACTGAGATTGGAACACGTGGTCGCGCGTTGTTGAAATTTAGGCGTAAAACGAATCCTGTTACATGTTGCAGGAAGTTTTGAGCGTGGCAGTTTTCTTATTAAATTAAATCAGTTTTATATATTTGCTTGTCAGCCCGATTTTTTCTAGGTAGGTAAAGCGAATCAATACTATTAGACAAAATATTTAACATTCTAATATCACTATTAAAATATAACACTCTTTTAATGTTTTGTTTACGTTCCTATTAAAATTAGCGATTACTCTTATCTGCCTTAATATATTTAAGGCAGATAAGTAAATTATGCCAGATACATAAACGAAAGTACGTGGCATTATCCAACGTCAAGGCTTTTGACGGACAAAGGTTATAATAATTTCTTCATAGAAAAAACAGATGCGAAAAATGGCGATTACAAAAACATAAACCACGCAGAAGTAAATAAATTATCAAATAAAAAGGCGAATAAACATAAAAGTAACGGCATTCGTCTCGATGAAAATACCCTAAAACAACAAAATAACCGAAAAGTTATTACAAAAATCGATAAAGTCGCGATCGACGCAGCCGTAGGTTGACCGGATGACAGATATGCATTGCTACAAGAGCAGGATCGCAGATGGTATGGCACGCGTTAGAAAGGGACGCAAGACCAGAGTACGTTAGTTGCAGCTGCCATCCTACGTCACAAGGGGTCTAGGGAATTATTGGAACCGCTCGAGCATAGAGACCATGTTAACATTTTGTACGAAAGCTGACGGTTTCAATTATTTAGCGATCCTCATTTCACATTGTATGTTTAAGCTAGCATAGGGAAATATCCGAAATTCCAAATGAATATTTTAAGTTGTCAATTTAGGGTCCTAATTTGACAACAAATAAAAAAATCTAACAATAATTATAAAGATACTAAAACTATGAACTTGGGGGATTTATTTACAATTTGAGTGCAAATACCACCTGGTATTTACAAAAACAAGCACACTTACTACGAAGAAAATAATGCCAGACGTATTAGAAGTTCCTATAAACGAAATTAGCAGTAACAATAACCACCACAATGGCCAATTACCAAACAATGAACAGCCAATGGTCCCGGATAATCCCACACGCGTGTGAGTCTGGATAAGCTTGGAAACAATTACTTGGCCTGCGGTCGCTCGTGAACACAAGAGATAAGGTAGCACAATAAATAAGCACTAATTACTTCCCTTGTACACTAACATTCTTTGGGATTCGCCATCTAAAGCAGCCAATTAGAACATTCCAAAAAAACACCTCAAAAACGTTTTAGATTTTAAGTGCAATGGTAATACTATTCAAAACAAAAGTGTACTGTTCCTTATAATCAGAGGAATAATAATAAGAACAATTTTGAATCCTTGACGGGAATTGAAGGACCTCCATTACAGAAGATCAATCTGCATTGTTCAATCTCCGAACCGAAATCTTTTGAATAACACGTTACACAGCTCGGCCCAAATTACTACTGCAATTGCTCCAATCCAACAACTAATCATTTCTGTTCTTGCACAAGCCCACGCGCAATACAAACAATATTAACCTTTAGAAAAAGTCGTGGTAAAGTTGAACAATAACACTGAAGCGGGTATGGTACATCAAAACGGCATCATTACTAGCCAGCTTTGATTATTACTCGACAATAGTGACCGTCTGGAATAGTCCGTAAGCGCCGTTATCTCAGTGCGGTGTGAATATTAAGCTTTAGCGACACGCTCGCTGTAAGTTACATTGGATTTCATAGACACATTAAACTTAATGGATACAAGCTGTAGGTATTCTATTTCAACGTATAATAGTCTCATCCTCTTAGTATTAAAGGCTTTGTCATCAGGTATTAATATCTGTCAATCATCAGCGAGCACTTAATTCATAACAATAGTTCAAATTATAGCGAAATTGCAGCTTGTCTCAAGAGAACAGCGGTAGACTTGAGTGAGTCGCCTCTCCAAATAATAGACATTTCTGTTAGTCACGACACTAATAGTTGTCTAGATTGTTTTTGAATTGCCAGGTAACAGTCTGTGTTGCAAGTAGTTGAACAAAAATATGTTACATTTCCGGTAGAAATAACCGTAAAATCTTAGGCCATATTTCACGCTCGGTTGGTATTTACATGTAAGTTCCATAAAGGTGATACATTTAATAAATTATTCGAACGAATCCTAACACGAAAAGAAAAAGTCAAATAAGATCGTGATAAGATACCGAATGACAAATTAGCACAAATGAACACTTTGAATGCGGCTAAAGAATTATGCCTAGAGCAGTATGATAAACATAATTTGAAAAATGTAACTGTCGATAATGGCACAGCGGCTTTCACGGTACCTTTAATTACCACGTCTATATTTACGAAGTCAGATCGAACTACGTTTAACGAATCGAGAAGCCAAACTCATTCGATAGATAGCCTGTAATCGGTTCACATTTATACGAAATGTACTCATTCAAGAAATAATAACGATGAATTTTCTGGCAGCATACGTGAAGGCGGCTAGTACCAATGTATTAATTAATCACAAAGTCGAATGCGCTTAAATCGGATTATTAGTACCGGTTAATAAATATAGTCGCGGTGTAGCATGTAGCTACCATTTTGGTCATATGTCTTAGATCTTGGATGAAAGGGTCGCCTCTTGGTATTCATTTATTTTATTTCTTCACGTTTGCTCGAAGAATGCTATAGATTATACTCGTATTTAAGGTGTTTAAGAGACGTTTCGAAATTTGTCTGAAATAATGAAATTAACTTTGACCGTTGGAATGCTTTGAAACTTCTAATATGGTAATTTATATAGTCGTTGTGTTTTTGAAAATACTTTGTACGATATCAAGATATTCTTCATGATAGTTTTTTGAATTCAGGGATTTTTAAAAGTAAGCTTTACGGATAAAATATTTATACACATATATAAAAATCCGTGTCTCTGTCTTTTTAATGTGAATTAAAAATAAAACGAATTTCGACTCAAGAGATCGAAATAGATACTTACATACCCAATACGATATTAAAAGAAAAAATAATAATAATACTAAAGATACTGAAAAATAAACAGATTAACATAACAATACAAACATTAATAAACTACTAACTGATGTGTTTGATACGAAAACTTAACTCTTTTAAACAAAGACCTCCTGAAATCTTAACAAAAATTTGCTGCTTGCAGCCAGCAGTTGGTGACAGTTGAGTTTACGACCCCACTGGCTAATACAAGTCGATGTATGAACCGGATTTGTTACTTGTAGCAATGAGCTATAATCTTGTTAAGGAAGATTTGTTGCACGGACCCGATATAGAAATGGGAAATCATAAAATATGAGGATTTCCTTTTTAGAAATCTTATAAATGCCTCATGGCTTAGATATGTCGCAGCTATATGCTATATCATCACGCCGATCCCCTCATCTTGCAGACTTCTTCTTCTCCCAAATTTATCGGTCTTTTCATACATCCTCGCTGGTTTCGAGTACCCTTGTCAAATAAAACTAGAAAATTTCATTTAGATATTCCAAACTTACCATTACTTTATAAGCTGTCGTTCAACATTAGCTTTAGATATTTCAATGAAAAATAATGAAATCTAAATCTTAACTATTAGGTAAGGATTGTATTCGCCTCCTAAAATACCAGGCAGTATCTCATTATCTCCCAAGCCGTTTTAATAATACATTCAGGAAACACTAGACCTGAATATTTTATTCCTTTTAAGGTATCTAATGGTACCGTTCATGGAACAAAGGCATCATCTAATTAAATTCAATAGTCCTGTCCAATATTGTGTTGGAGATTGTAAAATGGTTTGCGACCCGCAGGTTAAGGTCCGTAAAGGTTGAAATATACCATATATGTATGCACGATGCTCACAATACGCCGATGTTTTTCTATAATGCACGTAATTTAGACCATTTTGTGGTAAACGGTAAGGTCAGAGTGATGCCGTGGAACACTAGAAGGATCTCAATAAGATATTGATAGACAACGGAAGTTTTATCCTGTATGGATGGAGAGACTGATGAATGTGGACGAAGCAAAAGAGGTATGTAAGTATAGTGAGAACTGGCGTCCCTACTGCTGCTGCCTACCCTGTGTTGGACTCGGCGTGATGATATGTTCATACATCTTTCATACTGTTTTCATGGAACATTGAAAGTCATTGTGGAAGATCCATAATCAAATAACAAAATGCTGGGTTAACTTATATAAATTCCAAAGCCTCTAAGCAAGATTGAATACGTAAATCCCAGGCGATGCATTATTAAAATTTAATATTAAAAAATATGTAATCGCATAAAGCATTCTGATGCGACCGCAACAGCCGACGTATAAATCATAGAGCAAGCTCACGCGAGGTGAATCACTATTTCGAAGAAAACGGAAATGGCCGAAATTCTGTCTTTTTTACTCGTACAAACCGACCGAATCGAACATGACACGGTTTCCATGGCACCCAAGCGAGTTTTGTTGTTTTTGTCAAATAGACGGTTAGTACTGTTCGCCGTGCGCTGAGCACCTGCGCGCGCGCACCCGGCGCAAATCTCGGAGGGTGCGACGTCGGCCCGTCGAGCAGGTAAACGGTCCCATCCCTTACAAATGCAAACAAATGTCTGTCATAATAAGATGAGCATAAGACTGGCTTTCTAACGCCTGTCAAGATACTTTAACGGAACACAGTTGATTAGATGTTTAAAAAGTAATTACAGTGTATAAGAAAGGGAAGGGAATCATAATGTTGGTTGCGCAAGTATCGCGCACATCGCATGCTTGTTTCTGTTCTCAGCACAAATCACCAGACGGACAAAAAAGCGGTGAGGTTAGAGGTATTCATTATGGCGGCAACTCAACACGATACCACTGTATTATGTAATTAGCCGTGCTTCTATCGGTGTCGAAATTCTACTTGACACTCGTTTAATTCATTAGCTTGTCGGTTCTATGATATATACTATGATACCTTCTAATAATAGGAGAAACCCGAGATTAGGACCTGATGATATTATTACAATTACTAAGTAGGAAGTACGGTCTAACGAACCCTACTCTAATTTTCGGACTAGTCTAACGCCATCTTATAGTTTTATAGATAGTGCCATCCACTAAGACACGCCCCACTATTCTTCCTTATAGTATAATAGTTGTCCCGTCCAGCTTCGCTTGGATGAAAAATTAAATTTCCTGAAACACGATCGCAGCGCCACCTATCGGGTCCAATTGCGAATCTAAACCATTCCCAGATCCCCTTGAACACACCTTCCCCCTTAAAAATTTCATCAAAATCGGTCCAGTCGTTTGAGAGAAGTTCAGTGACATACACACTCACAGAAGAATTATATATATAAAGATTGTGTAGGTGTCGAACCTTCCACTAATGTTTGAGTATTATCGGTACACACTGATTATGAGTGCATGTAGTGTGCATGTGCACACTACAATTAATAGACTCGGGCCATACTCCCCGAATCCCGCGACCCCCTGACTATAAATTGGTGGACTACGATAAATACGAAAATCTCAATCGAAGTTTTGAATTGCCTTGAATTGGAACATACATATTGCTTTGTATCTTCACACCTTCCTACAAGGGTCCGCGAAGGGGTAGGCAAGGGGTAGGTAGGAGCAACCTGACAGATGGCGAGTCTATCGCCGTAACTCCAGCACGACTATACTAATTTCTTTAAAGTCTTTGAATTTCTTCTCAACCGTATGGAGGTTTCCTCTAGATTTTCCTTCACTGTAAAGCTCGTGGTGTGACTAATCACTGTACTAATATTCAGAAAAAAAATGGTACAGTCAGGATTTGGATTTGCAATCTTTGTGTTGCGGTCATCTACTCGAACCACTCGGCCACAGCTCTTCATTATTTAAATATTTATACCCATGTATAGTTGACATAGTTCGACTATTGCTTAGTGTGGGAATATAATAATTTCTGTAGAATTGTTCCAAAGTATTGTAACTGCATTTATCCCGTCAGCATTCCGTGGACATGACGGCGGGCAAAATAAAAAAAACCTGTTTAATTTAATGCAAAAATCTGCATCGATTTAAATACTCCCACGTATGCATTTAGCTGTCAAATGAGACCGACATTTAGATTCAGTAGCCCAATAATTGGCCCCGCGGACCAGATGCTAACTTTATTCCGTTAGCACGACACGCAGACTTAAGCAAAGGGATAATCCTTATAATTAAGTCCGCTTAAGTGATGGTACACTCGGTTGTAATGCGGGACCGAAATTACCACGTTGGTGAGACAATACATTCTTGAGACTAAAGTGCAGGTATGGACAAGACAAATGTTTATGGTGGTTTGTTGTGATTCAGCTCAATGAATAGTAGGAAACTGTGCACCTGAACTCTCAACATCAGCCAAGAGTTCCGGTCGGTATCCTTTTATTTGTACACGGTTGACAGTTAAGTGTACTTGTGTTTATTGATCACTTTTCAGGGCAGGTGCCGCTAACGATTCATTTTTGATATTCGACACAAATATTGGAAATTTTATCATACCTCATACCGCTTTAGTGATCGATAGATCGAATAAAATATTGAAGCCGTGGTGGCCGAGTGGTTCGAGCAGTTGCCTGCGACGCACGGGTCGCAAGTTCGAATCCCGACTGTACCAATGAGTTTTTCTGAACTTAAGTACAGTGATTAGTCACACCACGAGCTTTACGGTGAAGGAAAACATCGAGTGGAAACCTGCATACGTCTGAGAAGAAATTCAAAGGCGTATGTATAGTCACGTTGGCACCTAATATACCTCTGGCGGAAAGTGGTTGTGTGGGTATTACCTATACACCTCTGCCTACCCCTTCGGGGACCCTTGTGGGAAGGCGTGAGGATATATTATTATTATTATATTATATTATTATTATATGAATAAAACAGCCGATCTTTAACTTGAGCCTGTACTATAGGACATATCTTCATCTTCACATCCCATAAGGGTCTCCAAAGTAGTAGGCACTAATATAGAACATAGCTCATGAATACAAACATGTTTTGGTGACGTTTCTGTCCAGATAATCTATCATAAATTCATGATGATCTGCGACCTAAGTAAACAAACCAAGTTTTACTAGGTATATATAGACTGTTGCCGCATCGAAAGATAAAATATATTTTTGGGTGTCAATAGTCGCTAATCGTAATCTCGGCGTATCATACCCAAATCCGGAACCGTTCACTAGTTCGGCTCAGCGTGAACTTTAATCAATGACACATCCGCGAGGTCACTCCAACAATGAGTGCGGTGCGATAGGGCCGGTTCTCACGCGATAGCTGGACTTCCGAGAGCCTTCCGTCGGCCAAACTAACTTGTCCAGACCTGAACTACCCTATCGACGCCGCTTCCGGCGGATACCGCGGCGGCTAGATATTTCTGACACTTTGTTTCGTGGGTGTCGATAACGGATCATCACGTGTCGTCGTATTTACATACATATCAAGCCGTGTGCCTCACGTGGTAGAGTAGAGCGCCAGTTCTCTCTAGACCTACATACATTCACTGCAAATCCTAATACTTCGATTTGGCCGATTACAAAAACTGCATTAGTCATAAGGTATTAGCATACGCGACAAGTAGATCTTGTACAAAAAGTAAATAACACCAGACATCACGCGCCAATTAACTCCGATAATTCTATAATCCAATTATCTCCAGACTAACCTACACTTGTCCAATAGACAGATTGACAACAAGATTAGCGAATGCATATTAATGTGCTTTATAATATTCTTATAATAGTTATATCGCGATATCACCCGCGCTTTATGCATATATATACTAGCTGTCCCGCCCAGCTTCGCTTGGGTGAAAAAATGAAGAACAAAAGCACCTGAAACATCTAGGGACCCAAACAAAATTACATCCAAATCGGTCCAGCCGTTTCGGAGGAGTAAGATAACGTATGTACAGAAGAATTATATATATATAGAGATCATACCCAGGGCATCGATCGCATCCTTGGGCAAAACAATATTAAACTATAAACTTAGGTAAAGTAACCTTATCTATTGAAAACCGCATTAAAATTCGCTCAGTGCTTTTTGAGTTCGCGAACAGACAGGCAAACAGACAAACGCAGGTGACTTTTTGTATAATATGTAGTGACTTCTCAATGTGACTAGGAAATCATGTGAAACTTCTAAGGTTATCTGAGAAATATGAATTTTAATACAAATTATGTATTCCGTTCTAGAATCTCGATACGGACTGCAATGAATCGTAAAACTTTGCATTCTGTATAATTTTATCACATGCAAATTCAATAGGCTGGTGGAATAAAACCGTAACAACTACTTTTATGAACTTAGGTTCGGAGACTTACACGAGCTTTGCGGTGGAGGAAAACCTTGTGAGAAAACCTACATACGTTTACAAAGAATTTAAATAAATTGGTGTTAATTAGTTTCGCCATGTCACACTGCCACCCTACAATATACGCCGAGTATATTAATAAAATAGGGCCTGTAATAATGCGTAGAGTTGTATCTATATGGTTGACACCGAAAGTTAAGTTTTTACAAAAGAAAACAAAGTATTCCACGATTGCCGTCTGCCGTGTAAGATGTAGATCTTACTTAACTGTGTTACCGAGCTTGAGTCATAAATAACATTAGACTTTTTGTTAAATGCAAAGAAGATGTGTATATGGTACGTGTTATAACATAATCTATTTTTTATTACACAAGTCGTAAGCAGACCCACTATGCAATATCGACTTCCGTCCGAGGCCATTAATAAAACTTCTTTATATTAATATTATAACAATCTTGCTCAGGGTCGGCAAGCGCGAGTGATACCTCTGGTGTTGCAAGCGTCTATAGGTGACGATATCCGCTTTCCATCGGGCGGGCGACTTTTTTGTAACTTAGTAACATATCCTCCCGCCTTCCTCACAAGGGTCCCCGAATGGGCAAAGGTGTTTTAGGTGCCAACGTGACAGATGGCAATTCCATCGCCATTACTCAAGCACGACTATACAGACATACGCCTTTGATGATTCGATGTTTTCCTTCGCCGTAAACCTGGTAGTGTGACTAATCACCGTATTTAAGTTTTGAAAAATTCATTGGTACAGTCGAGATCCGAACTTGCCACCTTTGTGTTGCAGACAACTATGTCTTTATATCATCACACCGATCCCTTTAAGGAATAGGCAGAGAGAAAATAATACTAGTTCTCTCATATCACGAAAGTAAATAATGTCCATAAAGATCAGACTAACAGTTGTAGATCTGAGTTGGGCTTGAATAGCGACAAAAGCTTCTTAATTATGCTAAAAAACAGCAGAATAATAATTTATGAGCATGCGCTCATCATCACGCCTTTACTAATGCTTTAATGGTTCTTCATCGCACAACCGTTACATATACACACACAAAAACAAACTATTTAATATCACAATCGACTTGCTAACATTAGAACAGCTGCAAATAAAACAATCTTTGAACTAAGTAGCCAAATGCCATCCGTAGATCATAGACATGAGTCTTGAGATAAGCCAATGCTTTCACAAGCGTCTGAAACCAGTCGCAATTAGAAACAGACTTGGAATATGAAATTGACAGCTAGGAAAAAAATATATCGAACGAGGATAGATAAATGCAATATTAACATACAATCACATGTTCATATATGTACATAGGTACATCATATCATGCCGAGTACCTCACGGGGTAGGCAGATAGAGTAGAGCGCTAATTCTCACCAATTGCGTGTACTCAAACAAACCGTAAAAACTATTAATTATAGATTAAAAGGTGGCTTCAGTAACACTTTACTAACAATATGCGAGTTTACTGTTAACATTTCTGCTAGCCTAGTACACGCCACAGCTGGCAATGGCCTCCGCTCTTAATTTCAAGGCTTATCTGACCTACGAATGTTTAGTACCGAGAAGGTACTTGGTTGAACTGTATGTGAAACACTAAAGGGTAAAATAAAACCAATAGTATTCCTGATCTGAGCCGGTATAATATAGAAACAAAACGCCGTCTACTACATTGTTTTATGTCTATTTGACATGAATATTTGTCTTTGTTATATACGTTTGTCTATAGTACTTGACGTATGTAACTTAATATTAATTGTGTTATAAACTATTTGGTATGGATGGGTTGCGTGAACATACCGCCCACCAAGGTGTTGGTCAGGATGTGTTCACCAAGTCTTTTCGACAACTACTCTGGTGATTTTGGCTGATCGATAGGTAGGCATGCGCCAGACGTGAAAGGATTATTCCTACCTCAGTTTTGGCGGCCTTTATAGATACGCCAATAATTTTGGTTTTGGAACATAGTGTGGTATTTCGAATACAATCTATTAATTAAACATCTACGCTTCGCACAAACAATGGGAACACAATAGACGAACAAAATCTCAATTCACTTCAACCAAAAGCTGTCAATAATATCAATACACTTCAAAGTACCGCCGAAATAATTAGTAACTTCAATTCAAGCAACGTAGGACTAATAAACGCACTAATAGCGCAACGTTTTAGTTACAATTTCCATTCAGGAAGAATAACTCCACCGAGTGGGAATCCACCAATTGAATGGGAATTCGATGGAAACGATTGAGCAGTGTTTCTGAAGAGAATTCTAATCCTTAAAAACCACGTATACCATTGAGTTAGAGTTCAATATTGATTGTAGTTTAAAGCTTCTAGTTGTAGTATATAAAAACGCAGCTCGTGTAGGAGACTGGGATATTCGATCCGCGGGAACCCCTTTGGTATTAAAAACTTTAAAAGCCTCCAATAACCAAACAAAATTAAATATATTTACATTGTAATGTATTTACAGAAGGTAACGTTACTAAGTTGTTTGGTTGCAATGGAATGAAGAAAGTAGTCAGGTTATAATTTCTTTGAAAGTACTAGTAAATCCGTGGGGAGTTAATTAATATTATTTTACAGAATCGTTTGTAGGAGTAATGAACATATACATAATATTCTTAACTTAATTTCAAACATATCTCGGACTTATTATGGATGTGCGGCGTGGTCTCGAAGGGACAGGCGAGATATGACAAAACCTTCTTTCCGTCGGAGATATATTCCAGTCTGAGAAGCAATGCAAAGGCGTATGAAATAATCGTGCTTGAGTCGCCATCTGTCACGTTGGCACCTACATATATCTCTGGAGGAAAGTGGGTGTGTGGGTACTACCTATAAATCTCTGCCTACCCCTTCAGGGACCCCTGTGGGATGGCGTGAGGATGTATTCCAGTGTCAACCTGACTAATGGCGAGTCCGTCGCCGTGTCTCAAACACTACTATGCTCACGCTTTCTATTTATTTCACTTACGTAGATATTTGAAATCCCAAAAAGTTTTAATTCATCTTAAATACCGAGGAGTAATGATAAAATAGTATTGACCGCCTAGATCGGAACTTCTAACCTTGCTTGTTCTAGTGCAAAATACATATTTTAAAAAGTATTCAGTAAGATGGCAGTCATCGTGACGACGTATTTTGAAGTCTCGTGCTCTCATAGAGAAAATAGTGTAAAAAGTGAGGAATCCACCACAAAACCCTATTTTTCTTGTCACCAAATGCCTTTTCTCTTCGTTTTTGAATCCTCTTCGCTCCGCTAGCGCGAGTTGTTTGGCGTTCGTGACATCGGAGCGCGCGCACACTTATTATTAAAGCAAACGGATGGACCCACCGACCGATAACCACTTGCGCATATGCATGTATTGATACTCCGTCAACAATGCACTTGGCATGATAAGCGTAGTTATTTCAAACCTTAATGCCTTTAAATAAGGTGCATGTTTTGGACGTAAAATAGCCATGTAAGTAGTATTCAAAAAGCATCTATCCAGAAGTTTAGGGCACAGTACTTGGTATGTAAAAGTTGAAAGTGTGAAGTGATTTAGAATGTGCTACCAAAATTTTACTGCACCTTATACTCGTTTTAAAACGAAACAGCTAAATAAATATACATACATACAATCACGCCTCTTTCCCGTAGGGCTAGGTAGAAACCACTAAAGACTATCAAGAGCACCCTAAACCGAAGAGCATGTATGAAGGGAATAATGAAAATGAATGAAGCGAAGCGAACAAGTATTCAAGGATTGTAGCAAGTGAAAAGAAGTGTTCTCTGTCTAACCCCTAATTAAATTAATTGGGTTGAAAAAAAGAACGAATTTACATGAATTCAAAAAACACCACCAGTAAACGCAAAAACAGTACAAGGAAAACTCCGGAACACTATGCAAAAAAAACAGTTGATTAAATTAAGAAACGCATTTTAGTACCCGATTTGATTGTCGTATAAAATTTTTACGCATTTGTTAATGCTGCCGAATTCCTTAACGATTATTTTTAACTTTACTTTCAACTGGTTTAAAGTCAAACCGAAATTTTTGTCCAAAGTTCATTGGTAGTGAAGGTATTAGTGTAGTATGCATAAGCCGTTGCGCCATCATGGCTAACGAACGTTATCAACAAACCGAGCCGTGTTTGCAGACACAACGCCGGATCGCTTGATCAAACAAGACCATGTTAGGACCCCACGGATGCGGGACTGGTTTGGCCGGGGCTGTGGAAGCCATTGTTCCCTTCAATGGGTTACAGTTCTCAATATAACTGAAATTTATACGTAGATGTAAGTGAGAAATTCTCGAATATCTAATACTGTACCGTAGCGAGTTTTTCAGAACCTAAGTACAGTGACTAATCACACCACAAGCTTTACGGTGATGGAAAATAGCGAGATGAAACCTGCATACGTTCGAGAAGAGATTTCTAAGACGTATAGTCGTGCTTCTGAAACGTCGATGGGATCGATATCTGTCATGTTGGCACCGAGCATTTATCTCCGGCGAAAAGTGGGCATGACACTCCCCTTAGTGCATTGTCGGAAGGCGTGAAGATGTTTATAGGTGAATTGTATAATGTAAATATGTATATTTATATGTGTAAGTATAGCGGCCATAAGCATTACCTATTTAATACTATATAATAATAAATATATATCCTCACGTCTTCCCATAAGGATCCCCAAAGGGGTAGACAGATGTGTATAGGTAGTACCCACACACCCACTTTCCGCCAGAAATATATTTTTGGTGCCAACGTGACAGATGACGAGTCCGTCGTGTTACTTAAGCACGATTATACGTATACGCCTATGAATTGCTTCTGTTACTATTAATATTATTCGCGCGATAAAAACCTATGATACAATTTAATACTTATTAAACTTACGTCAATCATCAGAGCGATAAGATAAAAGCACATATTGCAAATAAAAACATAAAACAATAGTAAATTTTCGCACGAGAAACTTGCATTTCCCATACGTTACTACAACGCATGCGCAATAAAAAGACCGTCTCAGAACGGCTCTGATGTAAAAAACCTCAAAACGACTATTTTACATAATGCTCCCGCATGATTGGCTTCTAGCGACGGTGGGAACTGACATATCTAGACTGAGCGATAATCTTGATCGTGGCCTAATGCGAATTATACCTCCTTATAAAATGTTTGGTTGCCAATTAATCAATAATATTTTCAATACGCATCTCTCAGATTGAAGTTAGCTCATTATTAATTTCTTTTCAATATTTTTTTGAAACCTTATGCTTACTGTATACTTCTCCAAACATGCTTGACACTTTAAATTAAATAAAATGTCGTATGGTTCATCCCCAGATTTTTTGGTCTACCGTCATATCCTACTTAAGTTCATATGGGAATGTTTGTTCGCATATGAACGGAATTGGATAAATTTTTCACAGACATAGATTATTAAGATATTAGCTGAATAAAAACATAGTACATTACGTTTTATAAAAAAATCTGCCAATGTTTCCAATTCTACGTGGTTGACTCGATATAATAATACTTAAAAAAAGCCGTGGTGGCCGAGTGGTTCGAGCAGTTGCCTGCGACACAAAGATCGCAAGTTCGAATCCCGACTGTACCAATGAGTTTTTCTGAACTTAAGTACAGTGATTAGTCACACCACGAGCTTTACGGTGAAGGAAAACATCGAGAGGAAACCTGCATACGTTTGAGAAGAAATTCAAAGTATGTATAGTCGTGCTTGAGTAACGGCGATGGACTCGCCATCTGTCACGTTGGCACCAAATATACCTCTGGCGGAAAGTGGGTGTGTAGGTATTTATTACCTATACACCTCTGCCTACCCCTTCGGGGACCCTTGTGGGAAGGCGTGAGGATATATTTATAATAATACTTAGAGGTAGATAGTAAATGATGTGAGGATATAGATAGTAAAATAAGTAGAAGTTCTTGTAAATTTTGTGTTTCATTGAACACCAACTAAAGCGCTGCACTAATTTTGATGTTTTTTTGTGTCCTTGCAGGATTTGGTTATACAATTTGACTCAATTTGCAAGGTAAGACAGCTAGTTTAAATAAAATCACAAATGTATGAAACTACTCTTAAACCATTATCAACTTCACACTCAAACAACAACAACAAAATAAGAATTTAATGCCAGCACTTAATTTGAAACGATAGCTTTTATAAACAGAATATCAGCTTTTACTACAGATAATCATATACAAATGAAGTAAATTAATTCGGCGTCAAATTAAATGTACTTACTCAGTAAAAGATCTTATACTAGGGCACTGATTAAGCTGTAAAAGTGTATGGATACAACGATATAACTGCCCTACAACTTGGTAGTGGATAAACCCTACTTATGAAACCCACAAAATCTGGAGCAATCTGTTTTATTCAGACCAGTTGATAGACTTATCAGTTTTAATAAAAATCGACATTCAAAAGGAGGAGTTTCTTCGATGAGTGCAAAGCAGTCATAATCATTAAAGAAAACATGTTTGATCCCAGTTCTAGATTATTAAACGGATTATAAATGGAAGCAGTGATAAGCTAAGATAAGCAGATTTAATGCAAATTACAAATGAAATACTTAATTAACTACATATTAATATGTATGACTGTGGATGAAGCCAAAGATTGAGTAGGTCTAGAGAGAACTGGCGCACTACTCACTCTGCCTACTCCGTGAAAGATCCGACATGTATGTTTGTATCCAATTTAACGTAATGTCACTTTGTATTCAACTTATGAATGCTTAAAGAGCTCCGTAACTTAAAGAATTGGGCAACAAATTTTCACATGATGCAAGTACTTAAGACCCTGCTGTTACAAATTTTAGCATACATTAGGAGCAGTTAGATCGCCTAATGAATAGCAAGCAGTGTTGCATAGACACAACAATCCTAAAAAGGCTAACTGCCTTTTAACTTGTACTTGTGTGGTCTAAATGTCTGTGGCATATATGGCATCGATCTGATCGTTGTAAGGAATCGATTAACGAGAACCTCGTAATAGACGGAATTAAAAAATACGAAATAGCAAGGTTAAAACGGTAATTTGAACGGTGGACGAAGCGAAAGAGGTATGTAAGTCTAGAGAGAACTGGCGCTCTATACTCTCTGCCTACCCCGTTAGGGACTTGGCGTGATGATATGTATGTATGTATGTAAACGGTAATTAATTTAATAATTATACCAAAATATACCTCTGGCGGAAAGTGGGTGTGTGGGTATTTATTACCTATACACCTCTGCCTACCCCTTCGGAGACCCTTGTGGGAAGGCGTGAGGATATATTATTATATATAATAATAGAATACAAGAATATAGAATATAAGAGAAATACAAGAATATATGTATGTAAGCTTTAAGGTATATCAACTGGGCATAAACTACGTTTTTATTTCAAATTTTGAACCCTCGATGCAAGCAGATGGCAAAATTTGTACGGAGCGTTTGACATGACGGTGATTTCGAATTATACCTTCAGTTTTTATCGAATTTCAAATTTGGTTTCGATTAAGATAACGTGATTGGTGCATATTTTGACGTAAGCTAATTTTCGTCGCATGAAACAAGAAAATTATTATCGGCATTATTATATCCCTTAATCCCCCAAAATGGTTTGAATGAGAATATCCAGTGCGATAAAATGCGCTTCTCTTAATGACCTGCATCCACAATGATAAAGTAGCTTGAAACGAATGTTAAAACAATGTACTGATTTGACAAAGTATCTTTAGCATTCACAAACATTCGCAGCTGCTGCTGAAATATTCAATGTTTCTCAGATACAAACGTTACATATAAAGACAGTTCCCAGAACAATTTCTGTCGCAAACGCTTCATTGACTGGAAACATTATCGGTACTCGATCATGCAAATGTGTTAGCTGACCCATAGCAATAAGGTCTATAGTACAGCAGCTCATTTAACGAAGATTAAGTGAGAAATTGTTTTAGTTGAGATTTATAAGCGTCGAGTCGTCCAGTGACCTCAGACAATTGCAAGCTTCTGCCAATTGGTCATTAATTGTGTTTGTTTGCAGAATTGGCACAGCGAGTGTTTAAACAACACGGACGTAGGAGGTAGCGTTACAATGACGAGTACCTTGTTTGAACCGTTGTCAAAGGTGATCGAGTTACCGAACATATCTTATTGCCAATTTGGTTCCATCCGCTTTGATAAAAGACTTCATTTAAATGCCAAGAGAGGAAGATTACAATATTTCATATCAGGCTCGAGTTTCCGCCGGAATAAAAATCGATATTATAGACAGCTGGAAAGTAAAGTACTGTCGGCTTCCGCATAGATTTGGTTTTTTGTATAGTTACAGTAATAATTTCGTCGTGTAAGCCCTTATAAGGTTATATACAAAACTAACCCGTTCGGGCGGTTTCCCCGGCGTTAAATTTGCTTGTACCTCGGTTAAAAACATTTTTGCCAATAAGTTCTTATCATTAGATTACTTCCTACAAACAAACTCACGAATATTATCTCTATATAATGGATATTATTATTTGTTCATTAGTATTACATTAAATGTCACAAACGTCTTTCGCTACATCGATTTTCGCATTCGACACTATTGTTACAGACTTTTAGGTTTAGAGTACTATCTTTTTACAGTTATATTATGGCAAGACATTATTTTCAGATTCTTTAACTACAAGTTTTTGCAAACATAATAGCATCGTGAGTTACTTATCGACTTACATACCTCTTTCTTTACAGTCACATTCATCAGTCTTATTATATACTTGCTCACCGGTTTATAATAGTCCAAAAGTTCAATTTTTTTTTTACGTTTATACATGTTATACGTCTTAATCTAGACAGTAAGAACGACAGTGGTCTTCCTCTGCTTCTCACTTATAGCCAGTAGATATTAATGACGTAGGTATTATGCAGTTTAAATATATTCTTAGATCAAATTCTAATATCGTGAGAAAGCCTGAGAATGTTGTCATCATAAACAAACCTGAAAGGTGTTGCAATATAAACGACAAGTCTATGTAGAATACTTGGCAACATTAGAGGAATATAAATCACGTCTCAATTACAAGGTTGACTCGGAACGAATATACAAAGAGGACTTTCCCTCATAATGGAGACTTAACAAGCTAGGATTGTCCCTTTCTCAAAAAAATCTGAATAAAATAACACTGGCCGTGATACATGATCAATATTCAAAATGACCCATCGTGGTCCCGACCAACAGAAATCGTGTGAGGTTGGATCGAATACTAACCACACGGTGTCTACATTTGTATTCACCTAGCTAGGCTCAAACGAACACATCGTGACGGGTACGTAAGGAATTAAACTGTACTTGGCTTATCTGTTCACTAAATCTAGGATACTTTGGTGTTTTGAAACATTTATTACAGATTAAGATGTTATTTCCGAGAAGCGAGCCATTTACAGTTCCTACTCATTTAAGTAGCTCGAGCGAAAGTACTGATGTTTGTTTACTAGATCTAACACAATTAATGCCAATCTATTGTAATTAATGTAGTGCGGCATTGTACACTTAATATTCTAATGATAGCCATTATACACTACTCTGTCTTAAGACTTGACCGACGACCATATTGCAGTAGGTCTCAACCTAATGGCACCACGTTCGGGGAGTGTTCCTGAGGTGAGGATTCCAAAAAGCCTGGCTGTACCAAAACGGCATCAGTTCGTCCGTTATACCTGCTACTAATGCAAACTCCATTCTTCATAAGAACGGCAACGCGTGAGTGATGAAGGTAGCTTAACCGCTTATCATTTGGCGAGGCTTTTGTATGTTAAAACCAAAAATTAAAATATCCCAAACCAATACCAATGTCATGCTCAATCAAATCTTAATCTAAAAGACAATTTTTTTATGTTAGCTGGGCCGCAAGTGAGTCTTTATTCTGGTATAGAAAATATCAGGATAAAGTAGGTAAAGGATGAAAATTATTTAAACATCGATGGAAGGTGACTTAGCAACTACGTTATTTAAATGTTTAAATATGTAAAAATAACAGATAAGTGCTAGGTTAAGCCACCGCTGGGTAGGCAGATGTAAGTATAAAAGTATAAAAGGTTCATGTATGAGGTAGGTTGAACACGATATATATACATGGAGCCAAAAGCGCGCCATGTCATAATATGGACTCGAGTTACAGTGCAGTTCTCCGTCAACAAACGCGGTACAATTAAAAAACATTAAAAATGCGATGCGTTGAATTCACTCCAGTTTTAAAAACGACCCGTTTCACAAGTCGTACTGTGAGAACCGAGCTGCAACCCGACCGGTTTGAAACGTCGTCAACGCACAGAAAGCTCCATAAGCCAGCGCGCCATCTCACCGCGGCCGTGTTATAAACGCAGACGGCGCTTATGAAAGCTCACCTAACTACTTCAGCTACCACTCACCTTCGACACCTTGGATCCTGGTGGCCAATGTGGACACCAACACGACGATGCACAGCAATCTAATCCCATAATCCGGTATAAAGTTCCTCGACCACATTTTGTAGCAAAACATTCACACATGGAACACACACATTTGTTTTACTCCCGTCGTCTCGTTTGATCACAATTTAATCAACACTCACGGAACTAAATGTAAGAACACGCACTTCATTTTGTTTTTAAACTGTTGTTACGTCAAAACCATAGTTGTTTGAGACATTTTAGCGGTAAAACACGTTCGAAAAAAACGTAATGCCCGGTAGGATCATGCGCAGCCGCGTCCTGCTCGCATCTGACGACTTTGTTCATAAATACACAGCGTACGGTAAATCAAAATGGCCGCCCTCATATTTGTGTGCGTGCGCGCAACTTGTAACAATACATAGTAAGGTATCTAAGCTCTGTTTTTAATTTATTATTGTTAAAAAGTGTCTATTAGAACTATTTACAGATATTTTAAGTTATGACATATGCAGAAAAAGTCTAGAAGTCCGTGAGAACAGCGGCACCCACACAAGTAAAGGTACGCGGAGGAATGTTGATTCAATGGAGAAATCAAGCGATTCGGTGGCGCTGTGTGCACGCAGCGAATGAAAAGCTTTTGAACTTCGTCGTTCTACAAGGACGGCATAGATGGCGTTAGAAGCTTTTATACTGAACTTTACGCGAGGGGTGCAGAATTATTAAAAACATACTAGGGATGATAAAAGAGCAAGTAAGGAAAAGTGACATGTTACATACACACATATCATCACGCCAAGTCCCTAACGGGGTATGCAGAGAGTATAGAGCGCCAGTTATCTCTAGACTTACATACCTCTTTCGCTTCGTCCACATTCATCAGTATCTTCATACATGTTCGTCTGTTTCGAGGACTCTTTACAGTTCTCGTCCTTGAGCGTCCGATATATTTGATCTAGGTAGTTGGATCGTGGCCTTCTACTGCCTCTTCTTACACACACTTTTGCTTTGTATATCTGTTTCGTCAATCTTTCTTCACTCATCCTTTCTATTTCCAAACCAACGGAACATGCCTCTCTTCATCTTCTGCATCTCTCATAATCATAATAAATTATCATTATATTATCTATAGCAAGCACATCTAAGTTTCAATTTGGCATACCAAAGTCATTTGATCGATACCCGTTGCTACGTAAAAATCATCCCACAAAGCGATAGATGTTTTAGAAAAACAAACTAAATATTTACACAATGGCCACATGTTATCAGAAACATCCATTTGAAATCGAAACAGAAGATCGGCTTACAACTATAAACACTAAAATATATGAGATCAAAAGGAAGATACAGCTATCAGGTAGGTAGCATGAAACACTCAACAAAACCTTAGTTATTTGTACCAGATTTATACAGGAAATTCTAGCTAAAAAGAACAGCTTAACATTTTTACACTAAAATAGTAAATATACAACAGTGGCAATGCAAGAATATCCAAACTTCATCCCATATTTATTATGACATACGTTCATGCCCTCTGTAGACTTATAGACCGCTTTCGGTTCATTCACATTCACAATCCTCACGCCTTCCCACAAGGGTCCCCGAAGGGTTAGGCAGAGGTGTATAGGTAGTACCCATACACCCACTTTCCGCTAGAGACATATTTTAGGTGCCAACGTGACAGATGGCGAGTCCATCGTTACTCAAGCACGACTATACATACGCCTTTGAATTGCTTCTCAGACGTATGCAGGTTTCCTCTCGATGTTTTCCTTCACCGTTAAGCTCGTGGTGTGACTAATCACAGTACTTAAAATCAGAAAACTCATTGGTACAGTCGGGATTTGAACTTGCGATCCTTGTGTTGCAGGCAATTACTCGAACTATTCGGCCACCACGGCATTTTCACAAAACTTTAAATACTCGCTGCTTTCGAGTTCTCTCGTCCTTGATTGTCCAATCTTTTTAATCCACGTAGTTGGAAAGCGCGGTTCACCGTTCAGACACATTCACATAGCGTATTTGAATGGTTAATATCGCGTCACTTATAATTTTTGGACATATTTATAACAAATTTACTTATAATTACTAAGAGGGTCAAAGAAAGTCACATTATGAAGAAAACGAGGCAGAGAAGCAACAGAACAACGACTTAATAGATACGTTAAAGAAAGAAATAAGATCGAGGATCGCTGAGCTAGCACAAGCCAGGACCATTTTAAATGATGAGGAGAACCAGGTCAAGAAATATCTTAACGAGGTCTGCCCTGTTGGGAATAAAGCTGCTGATCAGGTAACCATCAGACCACTACATCAGCCTTTTTTAAAAGGCAGATAGGTACTTAGCTTTTTGCCGCGGCTTTGTTTGCGTACATGTTTATAGTTTTGAATTCCCAAGGGACTTTCGTCAAGCGTAATTCCCTTGACAAACTATAGCTACGGATTCAAGGGTGATGAATAATCCTCATGACCTTATTCTCACATGAAGTTCATTTACAATTATGTGAAGTTCGTTTTACAATATTTGTGGCCCTAAAAAATCTATTTCCTTTCAGATTATACACAATTTGGACCTCAAAGTGATCGAGCAGCGGAAAATGCTAGATTTGCTAAAATACGAGAGAAGAAGTAAAAAGAAGAAGCTCGCAGAGCTGGAGAAAGAATATGAGCGCCTGCAGATAGAGAGCACGAAAGGAGAACTTGTTAAGTCCAAAAACACGAGCAGAGCCAGAAAGGTTTAGATGTAGATATACAATCAGCCAACTAATAGTCTAAACGACCGTACACTCACAAAATCCCTTCGCAGAAGTTCCGGAGTTTCAATCACCGCAGGAACACAACACCACAATAGTTCTATCTAAATAAAAGTTAAAAGAGTTATCTCTTTATCTTGTGCGGTAATAGAATGCATTACCAGTACCGGTCAAAGGGTATTTAGGTCAATACATGATAATACTATTATTGTTTCAGCATGTTTCGCATTTGGAAAACGAAATTCATAAAGTGCTAATTCAATGGACGGAAGCCGAACTGGTCAAGAAAAAATATTTGACCATTCGGTAAGTCAGTACTAGATAACTAAAGTCGTCACACCTTCCCAATGGCGTCCCCCAAAGGGGTAGGCAGAGGTGTATAGGTAATACCCACATAAGCAAGTGCAAGTGTAAGCAGTGGGTTGATAAAGGCTAAATTTTTTTATTGACTTTATTTATTTATATATATATCCTCACGCCTTCCCACAAGGGTCCCCGAAGGGGTAGGCAGAGGTGTATAGGTAATACCCACACACCCACTTTCCGCCAGAGGTATATCAGGTGCCAACGTGACAGATGGTGAGTCCATCGCCGTTACTCAAGCACGATACATACGCCTTTAAATTGCTTCTCGGACGTATGCAGGTTTCCGATGTTTTCCTTCACTGTAAAGCTCGTGGTATGACTAATCACGGTACTTTAGTTCAGAAAAACTCATTGGTACAGTCGGGATTCGAACTTGCGATCTTTGTGTCGCTACTCTACCCACTACTCGAACCACTCGGCCACCCCAATTTTATATTACTTAAATAAATAAATGCGATGGACTCGCCATCTGTCACGTTGGCACCTAATATACCTCTGGTGGAAAGTGGGTATGTTATGTGGGTATTACCTATACACCTCTGCCTACCCCTTCGGGGACCCTTGTGGGAAGGCGTGAGGATATATATATAAATAAATAAAGTCAATAAAAAAATTTAGCCTTTATCAACCCACTGCTTACCGATAACTATGGTCGCTTGCAACACTAGGACATCTATCATTCGGGCCTTTGTTATTTTTTAAACCACTTATTTTTAGTTCATTTTTAACTGGCTAATTGATTACAGCCAAGCGCTAATAGACGACTCGGTCAAATTCGAAAGCTCCCTCTCGCGCATCGAAGATCTATTGAAAAGTCAAGGAGACGAAATTATGAAACTTGAGGTAACTTTATACAATCATAAACGACATCACGCCGAATCCCTCACAGGGTAGGCAGAGAGCGCAGAGCGCTAGTCTACACCGACACACACAAATACCTTCAATTTCATTAGTCGCATTGTATATGCTCGACGTTAAATTCAAATATATGTATTTATAATATATATACTTCGATAATAATTGAATAATTGACAAAGTAAATTTGATATATCCATAAACCCGAAAAAGATAATTGAGTTTTTCTTTATTCACAAAGTACCTAAATATTTAGTCAATATAAACATAATTTAACAGCCCTTAGCCAAAACATACATTTTCAATCTAAATATATAATTATGCAATAGTCACCATCATACATTCAAGATCTGGGCAAATTTCGGCGTCTCTGATGCAAATCCTTCCATTTGCCTCCAGCACAATCTCTTTGACACCCAATTGGTTTTATCCCAATTATATAAATCTTGGTCTTCCTCTGTTTCCCTATACCTAAACTTCTCCTATGTAACTATACTACCTTATACGTTAGGATGTTCGAGAAGAAGCAGCCGATATGCGAATCCGAGCGACAGCAGCGACTGCGGCAGAGGCTGCGCGTGCGCATGACGCCGAGCACACGCGAGCATCAGAAAGGGCTTACTTCGCCCAAAGATTTAGTGAACGGAAAAGAGAACTTGAGAAATTGGAGAAAAGAGTATTTCCACCACAGTGTGAGTTTTGACCAGCAGGCTCTCTCAGTAGGCATGTACATGGTGATCCAATTATGGTTAATTCCAGCTCGGTCTGTGGTTCGTCAAGAATCGACGAGGTCAACCGAAGGTGATGCGGTAACCGAGGAAGCAACGGCTGCCATTCAAATGGAGGAGATCTTCCAAAGGCTTATGAAGTTGACTGGTAAGATAGTGCCGACAATGCCGGGCAAATTAAAATACAAAGAGTGCTGGCATTGAAATATTTAAATTCCATGGCTATTTAGGGAATATTATGTAACTAGCTAAGAACGTAAAAATCGATTTCATTAGATCCATAGAGAAGCTCTACGTACCTTTCTTGGTCACAGGAGTGACAGATGCGGAGGAAGTGTTCGACCGCTTCCGTGCCCAGAGAGAGACCTCCAAACGACTGAGCTACCTCCAGCAAACCACTGAAGAGGAGAAACTGGAGTTGGAACATATGCAAACTACCCTCATGGCAGAGCTAGAGGTTTTCAAATTCGCCTCCGTGAAGGATAAGGATGAGTGAGTTATGTGATACACAGAGCAAATACAACTAAATCTTATAATAATAATATCCTCACGCCTTCCCACAAGGGTCCCCGAAGGGGTAGGCAGAGGTGTATAGGTAATACCCACACACCCACTTTCCGCCAGAGGTATATTAGGTGCCAACGTGACAGATGGCGAGTCCATCGCCGTTACTCAAGCACGACTATACATACGCCTTTGAATGTCTTCTCAGACGTATGCAGGTTTCCTCTCGATGTTTTCCTTCACCGTAAAGCTCGTGGTGTGACTAATCACTGTACTTAAGTTTAGAAAAACTCATTGGTACAGTCGGGATTCGAACTTGCGACCTTTGCGTCGCAGGCAACTGCTCGAACCACTCGGCCACCACGGCTTTTATTATTACTAAATAAAACTAAATCTTTATTATTTAAATAATAAAATATAATAGATCCTCACGCCTCCCCATAAAGAATCCTGAAGGGATAGGCAGAGGTGTACAGGTAGTACCCACACACCCACTTCCCGCCAGAGGTATATTAGGTGCCAACGTGACAGATGGCGAGAATATCGCCGTTACTCAAGCACGACTATACATACCTTTGAATTGCTTCTCAGACGTATGCAGGTGTCCTCTCGATGTTTCCCTTCACCGTAAAGCTCTTAGTGTGACTAATCCCTGTACATACGTTTAGAAAAACTTATTGGTACAGTCGGGATTCGAACTTGCGATCTTTGTGTTGCAGGCCACTACTTGAACCACTCGGCCACGAGGGCTGTTCGTTTTTTATTAAACTAGTTTAATAAGTAAGTAAGGCAACTACCACGAGTGTTAGAATTGTACCAGAGTAGCATGAACTTTAAGATTATTACCATATTACCTTCCTCAGAGCTCAGGACCAGATAACTCAACTGAAAGAGGACATTCAGCAGGAAGATAAAATATATTCCGAGTTGGAGAAGAAGTTGGAGGAGGTCGACACATTGCTGCTGGAGATCAAAGGACTGCTCTATGATCTGTGCAAGCTATTGGATGTGAGTGTTCTGTATCTGGGGCCTTGATGTGACGTGTTATTGACGTACTGGACAGAGTAAAAGAGACAGATATATACTCCTCCTATACATCTATCGCATATCACGACATGGTAGGGTTCCTGCTCATTGAAACTAGTTATAGATAAGACTTAAGAAGATATCCACTCGCTCATGTTTATATGTATATAATATATCCTCACGACCGCCTACAAGGGTCCCCGAAGAGGTAGGCAGGGGTGTATAGGTAGTACCCAAACACCAACTTTCCACCAGAGATATATTTTAGGTGCTAACGTGACAGATGGCCAGTCCATCGCCGTTTCTCAAGCACGACTTTATATGCTTTGAATTTCTCTTCAAACGTATGCAGATTTCCTATCCATGTTTTCCTTCACCGTAAAGCTCGTCATGTGACAAATCACTGTACTGTACTTAAGTTTAAATACTTGAAAAACTCATTGATACAGTCGGGATTCGAACTTGCAATCCTTGTGTTGCAGGCAACTACTTGAACCACTCGGCTACCACGGCTTATAATAGCTCTCGCCCAGGGTCGGGTACTGACCTATCCTACACATGTTATAAATGTGAAAGTTTATAATGCTCTTCATTGGTCTTTCACGTAATAACTCCTGAACAGAATTTGATGAAACTTGGCACACAGATAAACTAGTAGGATTTACACCTGAATATCTGTATTTAAAAATTATTGTAAGTGTGTATTTATTCAACGAGTGTCACCGTTTTGTCAGAACATTAAATAAATTAATCTATGCATCGAAGTAAGTACTGAGATATATTATTCAGGTAATCCCTTACCCGACAATGCCCGAATGGACCGCAGAAGCGCGCGACGTGCAAGAACTAACCATGGTGCTCTCGGCGAGGTATGCCAAGGCCAGGTCTCGAGCTGAGGAGATAGCAGAAAAGCAGAAAGATAACACGATTATCCTTGTACCCTCTAATGTAAGAAATTTTACGCCACATTCCGAGACGGTTACAATCTATACCAATAAATAAAATTGGAGTGTCTGCTTGTAATATAACCGCTTTCTACTAAATGCATATGGATGTATACCTCACGCCTTCCCACAAGGGTCCCCGAAGGGGTAGGCAGAGGTGTATAGGTAATACCCACACACCCACTTTCCGCCAGAGGTATATTAGGTGCCAAGGTGACAGATGGCGAGTCCATCGCCGTTGTTCCAGCACGACTATACATACGCCTTTGAATTTCTTCTCAGACGTATGCAGGTTTCCTCTCGATGTTTTCCTTCACCGTTAAGCTCGTGGTGTGACTAATCACTGTACTTAAGTTCAGAAAAACTCATTGGTACAGTCGGGATTCGAACTTGCGACCTTTGCGTCGCAGGCAACTGCTCAAACCACTCGGCCACCACGGCTGGTATACACGGTACATATACCAAAATATTTTCTTTTACAATGTTGTCTGTTTATCTGTCTGTTTGTTCCGGCAACACGGCTGAAACGGCCGATTTTGACGAGACTTTCACTGGCAGATAGCTGATGTAAAAAGCTACTGTTATTTTAGCAACAGAACAATATCTTTTTGTTAAATCTCACGCGGATGAAGTCGCGGGCATTCTGAGCATTCGCAGAAGGAAACTCCTCTCAAACCGGACCAGTTTGTAGGGATAACTTGCGAGAATATTAACTCAAATCATTATCATTCGCTTAGGTTTTATCCCTGCCATGTCTATCAAGCCCATGACACTTAGGTAAATATTAATATCACTGCATGAGTGGCGTAGTCCGGTGATAATTCAAGAATATTTGTATCGTGTTCTACATGGCAGCCCACCAGCGCAGCCCCCTCAGTAGCCGGTATGAGCCTTCACAGCCACAGTACCCACAAGGAGTCGGAGAAACAAGTGCCGACCTACAAGGAGCTGGTGGCGAAGGAACCTGCTAAAGTATCACGTAAGCAATCCTTTATATATACAGGTCGTTGACCCTGGTTTAAGAACCAATTAAATTAACCATAAAATTATATTGTCTTCATCGAAGTATCTGTCTTCATCAGTAAAAATTATGAACATCCAGTAACACCAGAGGCGCTTTTTTACTGTGTATTTATGTGTGTTTAGGCATGTCTGAACCAACCGACGTCGCCTTAACAGAATTTGCACCTTAAAGAAGGCTTCCCCTTAACATTTGAATTTGCCGCCAAATGCTACTGGCATAAAAATTTTTTTCATTACTTCGCGCCATTTTTTTATTACAAAGAAAATTAAACTATGTAGTATATTCGCATAGTGCTGAATTTCATTTCTCACGCATAATAAAGTGAAGTTCAGTTAATATAATAATAAATGAAGAGTAAAGCAAAGCATTTTTTATCACCTTAAGCAATTATAATTATTTATTTATTTTTTATGTATGCAGTATTTGTGTTAATAATAAAATGTATATGTACTCACTCATTTTCTTTTACAATTTTTTCATCACTTTCTTCATTAATAAATGCACTTTGTTTATTCATATTTAAAACACTTTATACACAAATTTTACGCGTAAAGCACATGCGGTGAGTGTGGCATTATAATAAATAATAGTTAAAAAAAACTAAAAAACACGCTTTTTATAGAAAACCGAACTAAAAAATAGAAATAAATTTCGATAATATCTTAAAAAGCGTGGTGTGCATGGTGTCAATAGTTATAAATATTTTATTGACAGATATTAGTAGAGTGATTATCATTTCGGTAATATCTTAAAAAGCACCCCACGCTTTTTAAGATATTATCGAAATTTATTTTCTATTTTTTAGTTCGGTTTTCTATAAAAAGCGTGTTTTTTTGTTTTTTTTAACTATTATTTATTTTCTACTTTTTAGTTATTAGTGTATTGTCATCGGTCCTCGATAAGTCTACAAAGTTAGAACGAAATCTGGCCGTTTAAAGTGGGTCAAAATCGAGCTCAAAGAAGTCGGTTACATACATGCAGGTGAAGCTAATATAAAGCGTGTAAAAATATGATAGAAACCTATACACCCATATACTTTCTCACAAACAGCTGCTTACGTACTAGGCATGCCTTTGAAGTTCTGTCGTTTCCATATTTCCCGGCAATTTTGAATTTGGAACTGTTCTATATTCGAATGTGTTTAAATTTTGAAGGTTGTTAGGTTTTATTTTCGTTACGGAATTTCTTGATTCCGCGATGAAGCCTGCGATGAAAGCTATGCAATAGCTTAAAAAACTCAAACAATAGGTAATCCCGCGAAGCCAGATCACGCAAATACAATTTGGTACCACGTAGCTGGATAACCTGAACAATGTGCGGATAGAGCCGTATGTACGTATACTTACATATCATCACGCCAAGTCCCTAACGGGGTAGGCAGAGAGTATAGAGCGCCAGTTCTCTCTAGACTACCTCTGTAGCTTCGTCCACATTCATCAGGCTCTTCATACATGCTCGTCGGTTTCGAGTACTCTTAACGTTCCCGTCCTTGAGCGTCCGATCGATTTGGTAGTTGGAAAGTGGCCTTCCTATGCCTCTTCTTGCTCCCACTTTTGCTTTGTATATGTTTCGTCAATCTTTCTTCACTCATCCTTTTTATATGTCTTTCTATAAACTATAATGCGAATAAGAGAGAACTAGCGCTCTCTCTGCCTACCCCTGGACTGTGTGATGTGTATGTGTAAAGAAAGATTTTTCTTTTCCAGAATCTGATGACGAGGAAGACATACCATCACGCTGTTACTTGAAACGCCAGGCTCAAGTGATCGTCGACACTAAGTGCAGGAGGAAGGGCTTCCGAGCGGTTCCCAGGAGATAGGCACTTACCTAATGTTTACATAGCTGTTAACCTAATTTATTTACAAGTTATTGAAAAGTTTCAGTACTGAAATGTTTCAATAGCAGGATAAGCAAACGGCGCGCATTTTGGTCGGTCACCTCACCTATGAGAGGGACTGTACTCGAAGTATAAGTAATAGTACAGAAACAGAACTTAATCCTAGTACAGAACTTCCCAGCCTCATCAAGGTACTTGGCACTTAGCTTGGTTGCAAATCTCTGTCATTTTCTGCCCCAATAATACTGAGATGTGAGATGACTTCAGTGCAAAAGATTTTATGTATACAGCGAAGGTGGTAAACATTAACTATCCAAATTATGGAAAACGGTTACTTTTGAGAAATACTTTTTATTTTAGCAGCATAAGGAACGAGCTATTCTCCCTTGTTACCTCTCGGAACATTTATTGTAATAAGGATTTAGTTAAGACATCTTCATCTTTAGCATATATCATGCATACCAATGTACTAGTAGAAAACAAAACGATTATACATAAGATAATATAATTATTCCAAAATCAAACGGTGCGTTATTATTAAAAAAAATACATCTTGTAGTTTAATTTATTGAAATGGTGTAAATACAGGCCATCGATCGGGTCTATGACTTATTAAGTGACATACGTCAAACCGCTGTCAAAATTTCGTTTGTAAATAGTTTTAATTTCTTTAATCTACATTTATTACATATTCAATAAAACAATTTATTATTTAAATTATAAAAATATAGGTGTGTGGGTACGACACACCTCTCACAACGAAGATATATATAATTCTAAATGAATATCATATAACAGCCGCTATTAGTTCTATCAGAATGTTTTGTCCGCATAAAAATTCTTACTTGCAACTAATATGCGCCGTAAACCCCAGGGTTATAAATAAGGCTGTTGAAAAGGCGATGCGAAAACGGCACTTTGACCCACACGACTGTAAGTAGGATCAAATTGGAGTAGGCTGATAGAGTAGAGCGCCAGTTGTATCTAGACTCACTAACCCTTTATGCTTCAAAGAATTTCCTATGTATTAATATATCTTCCTGCTTTCCCGCAACGGTCCCCGAAAGAGGTCCCCGCACAGATCGCGCATCACGCATCATGACAGATGGCTTGTCCATCGCAGTTTCTCAAGCATGACTGTACATACGTCTTTGAATTTCTTCTCAAACTCAAATTTTGGATTCGATATTTCCCCGCCCCAAAGATACCATGTCAATGTTGAATTTGATACTTTTGGAGATGAGGAAAAGTTCGAATCACGATTATGCGACTTAGGAGATTTCATTCGTCAAGGAGGTTCAGTGTCACCTAGCATATATTTTAAATCTTATCCAGCAAAATATGCTAATATATTATTAGAATTTTTGATATTCATTTCGTGATTGTTAAGAAGTACATATTTTTATATGTACAGGGGAAGTTATCTCTCTAACACATAGATACATACCTACATATATAGCATCACGCCGAGTCCTCACGAGTGGAGGGATTAGAAAAGTTATCTCTAGAATTACATTACTTTAAGAGAGATAGGGCATAGCGGGGATCCCGTTCGAATTTGGAGCTGCCTGACTGGGGCAGGACTTTCACCTGTTGTTACTACACGATGAATATGGTTTCCAATAATGAGCTCCTTGGTGAGTGGGAGGATTGATATATTATGTGGGCAGCAGAGGGATTAGTTTCATTATGCTGCCAACATAGTATACTCTCCGAACACAGAGAGGCGCAAGTGATACTTCGGTATCGTGAGCGTAAATAGGCTACGGTAACCGTTTCCCATCAGGTGGACCGCATGCTTGTTTGCCACTCTTGTTGTATAAAGAAAAATATTTATCTTCATCCATATTCATTTTAAGGTTTTATTTTACTTTGAATAACTAAAACCTTATCCATACATATAGCCCTACCTCCAGCCCAAAGGCTAGAGTCAATGCAACCGTCCCTATTCGCCCCACACGTGGACATCACTCGCACCAGACTTGGCTTCGGCAGGGTCGGCTTGAGGATCATCAATAGAGATCTTCACAACAAGGATGACTTGATCCAGCTCCAAGCATTGCACACTGTTCTAGATCGGGTACTTTTTAATTTATTATCTTCATAAATATAAATTTTGTTTGTCCGCGATGGACTGAACTACTTAACCGATTTCAATTTGCACACCGTGTGCAGTTTGATCCAACTTGAAAGATAGGATAGCTTACATCACAATTGGACCCCATAGGTGGCGCTGCGATCGTGTTTCAGGAAGTTTAACTTTTTCCTCCGAGCGAAGCTGGGCGGGACAGCTAGTAGCATATAGGTATATTTTTTATCTTCACGCTTCCTTCCAATAAGAATCTCCGAAGGAATGGGTAATGATGAAATAATCTTGCATTTCGCCAAATCATGTTTATGAAGGTAGACAGAGGACAAGCCTGTTGCCGCGTCTCTGGTACTAATGATGTCATGTGGAAAGCCACATGACTTCATTTCTAATCAAAGATATGGTATTTCTTTGCAAAGAAATTTGGTCAATTTGTTCAGGATGGTTTCCTTCAGTGTAAACTTCGGTGATTGTGTCTCAACACAATTGTTAAAACCTTAATGTGTAAATGTACCTTAATCTTAACTTAATTAATACACCTCAGTATGTTTTGAATATCTATATACCACAACCTGGTCGCTGCACGGTTTGAGTGCAAAAAATATATAGTTTTAATAATAATATTTTTCAAGGTACAAATATCAGAAGACGCTATGTTCCTGATCAACCTCCACGTCGTCTACCGCCTCATAGATTTGATGAAGAGCCGCAATCCGATCATTCGAGAGAAAGTGTGCCTCATCCTCACTCACCTAGCCTCCTACTATCAAGGACGACAAAGGATCATGTCCCGCCCTCAGATCATAGACAAGCTCATGTGGCTCTGGATGAGAGACCGGAAAGAGATAAGGTACGCGGCCGCCTTCACATTGAAAACTTTAGCTAAAGACAGGTGCGCGGCTGAAATGATTCTCGAAAACGAAAGAGTGGTCGAAAATCTTTTGAAGTTAGTTAAGAACGACCATAAAGGAATAGTGATATTGCATCTGAAAACTTTAGAAAACTTAATCGAATGGGATCAGGAGAGGCCGTTACGAGCTAACGCCTTCCAGATAATGCTGACGTTGTTCGACGACGAGGACCCAAGGATAGTGGCCGGAGCGATGGACTGCATGGCACAGCTTTGTAAGCATAGCGTTGGCAAAAAACTCGCTGACACCTACGACCTAACCTTCGTCCTTAAGCCGTTTCTTGTCTCCTCCGCTATTGAGGTCATCATAAGCGCTGTAGGTCTCATGGCGTACACAACTATAACGACTAGGTCGAAATGGCGCGCTAAGGAAATCACGAATGAGCTCACTAAGCGTTTAGTCGGCCTATGCGAAAGCCCGAATAAGCCGCTTCTACAACTTAGGGCAATGCAAGTGCTCATCAATTTGTGCGACTGTCCAGACATAAGGAATCACATGAAGGAACATTGGTTGAAGCAAGTGGAAGGTATAAAGATAAGGACGCACGAGGAATGGGATGGAACTTCAGAAACCACGAGCTACGGGCTAGAATCAGGACATAACTACAGAACTATGTGTATAGAGGCTACTGAGACGATTAAGAACGATTATGGCGACAATGCTGAAGTCATTAATGTGCACAGCTTCTTGAGAACGGTCCAACAGTTCAAAGGACGTTTAATTGCTGCTATCAAATGGAAATCTTATAAAGATTGATATGGCTGTACTTTATGCATTAAAATTGTTTCGTGTTCGCAACACTCAATTGCAACATCCATTATGTTGTGAAGTGAAGTTAAGCGAGGCTAGCGATCTATCGATCTTGCGGTCGAAGATCTTTTGGCTATTATATTTTTTTAAGAATAGTTAATTCCTTAATGCTTTATAATTAACCGAGACTTAAAGATGTGTACGAAGAACACGAGAACGAACATTCTACGCGAATATTTCGTCAAAAAAATTATTTGGTATCGAATGAAAACTTTTTGCTTATGACCTAAAATGTGTCCCTTGATAATTAGCAAGTGCTTAAAAATGCTCATGTACAAAGAGCACGAGCACAAACCCTCAACACGATTATTCGATCAGAATTTTAGATTTGGGGGGCGATGGTTGTTGGTCAACATATCGCCTGAAATAAAACGTGGATTAATATTTAATAATCATTTATTGAACTTTAATAATAATACATTATTTGAGCTAAACGTTTTGGTTTGATACTTGTCCCTCGCACAACTTAAACCTAATGAATATCAGTCGTGTATACACTCACTATATTTGCTAATTACTTTAATCGCTATTTGTCTACGAAATCATTATTTCGAACCACTTCTGTTAATATATAAAAACATTAAACTTTATGGTATGCATGCCCTGAAGCCTTTTATTTGCACAACATGCATTGAGTACCTGTAACGGTGTTTAAACAGGTTTTAGGTTAGCAATTATAAGTCAAAACTCGTCAAAAGGATTGTTTATACATTGGAGAAACTATCACTCGAAAACAATATCTACGAGTAGTGTTAAAGCCTACTGATATACAAGAAAAGCTGAAATAAGATTTAAAAGTAAAAGATACTGTTCTTATTAATGTTATATGCATTCATATATAACTTTTTGAAATCCGCATCGTAATGGCACGTAACGATCATGAATTAATGCTTATACGAAACAAAATATCACAATTCGTCAACATTGCATTTAATTTTATATTTTTGGCAGCATGTGAATTTTTTTACACTTTAAAGCAGATTAATTTAAGCAATGCGTAATTGCAAGCATAGATCACGTCAAATTTAAGGTTAGTTTATACGAGACAGCGTTGACAACGAATATCTAATTATGTTAAATATACGTATGACATTAGACATATGAACGAACCTTAAATACTGTTATTGTTATGCTTATACAAAAAAAAACTAATAATTTGCTCGGCTAATATCGAATAATATCAAAATGTTAAATATACAAAACACGGTACTATTTAATTAGTCGGGATATATTTAATTAGACGTGAGTCCGAATATTCAAATGCCATTGCGTTGTGACACCTGTCAGACGACTAACACATTAACACGCCTGATGGAATTTGTATGCTATTCTAGTAAAATACATATCAATAATTGTAGTCCATTTGATTATTTAAGGTAAAGCGATCGTAAACATAATTATCTTAGGCATTTGAATATTATAATAACTATGAAATATCGCCAATACACTCATATTTCGTTTGCTGTTGCTTATTGCAACGTCTACTTAAATCCAACTATTTAAATTATATAACTTGGACAATTTCAATCACACACACACACACACATATAATCACAGTACACTTTGGAATTATCATCTTTTTGAGTCCAATGCGGATCAATCTGAACAAATTTCAAATAGAAAAGAAAGGTTATATATATATATATAGACTAGCTGTCAAGCCCAGCTTCGCCACCACCAGGTTCCACCTTACGGGTGGAGTTTCATAAAATCCGTTCTTCGCTGACCTCTACACCGCGTAAGGAATACTCCTACCAAATTTCAAGTCTATCGGCCTTATAGTTCCTGAGATTTCGTGATGAATTAGTTCACAAATGGGATCTCCTATATATAGATACTAGTTGTCCCGCCCAGCTTCGCTCGGGTGGAAAAAAAAAGATGGTGGCGCCACCTATCGGGTCCAATTGTGAATCTAAACCATTCCCAGATCCCCTTGAACACACACAAAAAATTTCATCAAAATCGTTCCAGTCGTTTGAGAGGAGTTCAGTGACATACACACTCACAGAAGAATTATATATATAAAGATATGCCATTCGAGCCATTCCTACTCAACTACTCTACAGCTCTACTCAAGCACAACTATACATACGTCTTTGAATTTCTTCTCATACGTATGCGGGTGGGTATCCTCTCAATGTTTCCTTCGCCGTAAAGCTAGTGTAACTGTACTTAAGTTCAGAAACTCATTGGTACAGTCGAGGTTCGAACTTATGTGTTGCATGCAACTACTGGAATCATTCGGTCACAACGGCTTTATTATAAATAATGTATTATTATAACAAACTAGCTAAAAGCGAAGAGAAAACACTAATTCATAATAATTTGTTAATGTTACTTAACGCTCAACAGATGTCGCTGATGTTTATATAATTCAAAATTTTGTACAATGTTGTTCGGATATAATTAACGAACTGTTTTTTTTATAGATTTTATCTTAACGAAATTGCACTATATAATTATATTAACTACAAATTAATTAATGCTACAGAATAAAATTCTTTATTATCTGAAATTGAGCATTAACATTTTCTGTGGAGGAATAATTTTGTTACTTTTTAGATTGTAGATTGTCAACATCGGACACAAATTATACCTACGTATTAAGTATTTGAAACTAAATAGCTAATACTTCTCAATCTCAATAGGTACAATGTAAAGTAGGATTTATTGCTATGAGTTCACAATTCAAAATCATTTCACGGTTCTCTCCTATGAAGTATATGTATTATAAGTTGAAAATCGCTAGCAAGGTGTTGCAAAAAAGTATTTTGTTAAGCCAATAAATATACATATATTGTGTGTAATTTATACTCCTATTCATTTAAGACTTTCTGCATCTCTCATCTCTTTCTGCGAGCAGAGAGTAATAGAGTTTCATACAGACAGGACATTTTCAAAACACGAAACTTGCTAGCGACATTCAATACTATATACGTATATACCTACTTATACGCCAGTGTCTAACTTCACTGGTATAATTTAAATGAACATAGAAATAATTTAATTTCTCCAAAACAATATTACGACACATTTAAAATTACAACCTCACAATGCAACTAACTTTACAAGCAGAAGTCTTCACATCACCAGTTTATTGCACGTCTTAGTTCATTGGCTGTCTTTATCTAGCAGGCATATTTAACCCAATCAGGACAGAGGTACGATTTGGGTCGACCAATCACAGTCGAGATAGGGTCGAATGGCCTCGATCCTAAGTTATACGCCGTCTGCATCAGGCACACAGCTTTCGCTGTAGTGTGTGTATTCGTAAAGTGCCTTGCACAGGTCGTGCAACTTCGGGTCTCACCTCCCCCCTCGTTTGTTGAGCGGGTCGTACATCTCAGTCTCGGAGTCCATTTCCTCTTCGGATAGAGACAACGACCCACCAACACGACGGGTGCGCCGGCCTTCCTGCAATACGAATAAGGTCGTTAGCGATTGGTTTAGATTTAGCTGTCCACAAGTGCTTATGTCGTTAGCGAGTTTTAAATGACTAGATGACCTTACAAACCTCTTTCGCTTCATACACATTCATCAATCTTGTACATAATGTTCTACGGTTTAATATTTTCCCCAAACCTATAAGAGTTGAAAGCCTTAGAAAACAACGAATTAGGGAGACTACATCACTAGGTACATACATACATACATACATACATATCATCACGCCAAGTCCCTAACGGGGTAGACTGAGAGTATAGAGCGCCAGTTCTCTCTAGACTTACATACCTCTTTCGCTTCGTCCACATTCATCAGTCTCTTCATACATGCTCGTCGGTTTCGAGTACTCTTAACGTTCCCGTCCTTGAGAGTCTGTTCTATTGGATCCAGGTAGTTGGAACGTGGCCTTCCTCTGCCTCTTCTTGCACACACTTTTGCTTTGTATATCTGTTTCGTCAATCTTTCTTCACTCATCCTTTCTATGTGGCCAAACCAACTAGGTAATAAAATAAATTTAAATACCAACATAGCTTATACCTGTGTTTTCTTAGTATGTGGCCTACATTTTTGGTGACAATGTTAATGGTGATTACCAACTACCCGGCAGTGGTCGTGACACACATCTTTGCTGGAGACATATTAAGGCTACGAAACAGTTGGTCCAGTACCGTCTCTCACACCTCAATCTTTATGTTCGAATTCCTTATACAAAGCAAGTTTCCTACCGCTGTTATCCTTCACCGTAAACCTCATGGTATGGCAAAGAAAAGATGCTAATTGCAACAGCAGAGATACGATCGAGTATACACGTTGCAATTGGTGACCATACCACGTTCCAGTAAATAACATGAAACATGAAAAATTTACGATGTAGGGCACATACTTGTACGTTAATACCTTTATGCAATATAAATATTCATAAGGTATTTTTGCAGATATATTATTATTTCACATTAGTGTGTTAATCAATAATATAATAATAATAATAAAATTTTATTTGGTTACATTGTTTTGGCACAGAAACTAAACGTAACGACGACATCCGCAGAAGTTAAAAATATTCGAGGTCTTGATATAATCTATACAAATAAATAAAATTGGAGTGTCTGTTTGTAATATTAAAATAATCGCTTTTTTGTCTGTCTGTCTGTTTGTTCCGGCAAATCTCTGAAACGGCTGGACCGATTTTGACGGGACTTTCACTGGCAGATAGCTGATATAAAAAGGAGGATATAACTTAGGCTACTTTAATTTTAGAATCTGAACAATATTTTTTTTGTTAAATTCCACGCGGACGAAGTCGCGAAATCGAAGTATATAAAATATACATCTCCATAATTATACATAGTTCCCATTACCGCCAACATAAATAACAAATAGAGCCGTGGTGGCCGAGTGGTTCGAGCAGTTGCCTGCGACGCAAAGGTCGCAAGTTCGAATCCCGACTGTACCAATGAGTTTTTCTGAACTTAAGTACAGTGATTAGTCACACCACGAGCTTAACGGTGAAGGAAAACATCGAGAGGAAACCTGCATACGTCTGAGAAGAAATTCAAAGGCGTATGTATAGTCGTGCTGGAGTAACGGCGATGGACTCGCCATCTGTCACGTTGGCACCTAATAAACCTCTGGCGGAAAGTGGGTGTGTGGGTATTACCTATACACCTCTGCCTACCCCTTCGGGGACCCTTGTGGGAAGGCGTGAGGATTTTTTTTTTTTTTAAATAACAAATAAAGACTAAGGTTCTGGTATTCGAAAGAGATGAACAAGTGACCAAGTGTGCAATATCGGTAAATGGGCAAATTCTAGAGCAAGTGAATGATCTTGTATATCTTGGAAGCATGTTCACACGAGATGGAAAGTATGAAAAAGATATTGAAAGAAGGATAACTGCCGGAAATAAGGTGAATGGAGCCATGTCGGCGTTGATGGGCAGTAAAAGTCTGAGCAAGAATGCTCGAGTTGCTGTCCACAACGCGATATTGGTACCTACCTTATTGTATGACAGCGAATCCTGGGTATGTCAGAGGAAGTATGAAAATAGCTTGAATGCAGTCGAGATGCGATCTCTTCGAAAAATGTACGGCGTAACGATATTAGATCGAATCCGCAATGAAGAGATTCGCAAATCAACTGGCGTGAATGAGGGCGTGATTGTAAAGATGAAGAAAGGCATGTTACGTTGGTTTGGACACATAGAAAGGATGAGTGAAGAAAGATTGACGAAACAGATATACAAAGCAAAAGTGTGTGCAAGAAGAGGCAGAGGAAGGCCACGTTCCAACTACCTGGATCAAATAGATCGGACTCTCAAGGACGGGAACGTTAAGAGTACTCGAAACCGACGAGCATGTATGAAGAGCCTGATGAATGTGGACGAAGCGAAAGAGGTATGTAAGTCTAGAGAGAACTGGCGCTCTATACTCTCTGCCTACCCCGTTAGGGACTTGGCGTGATGATATGTATGTATGTATGTATGTATGTAAATAACAAATAGTTTTTAGTGACAGGACGATAAAAATGGTCAGATTTCTATGTTAGTTCAAGGTAAGGCTTTAATTATCCATTATAATAATATATAAATATTATCACGCCGAGTCATTCAAGGGGTAGAGAGAGTAGAGCACCAGAGAGGCACACACAACAGAGAGTACAGAGTAGAGTTCTCTCTATATGTACTTTTCACTTCTCTCGTTTCGTCGAAATTCATCAGTCTCTTCATATATATCTCTGTATAGCCAGTTCCGAGTTCTCGTGGAGTTCCCACACTTTACTGAACGATTGATTATTTAAATATATTTGAAAGATTGCTTTAAAAGCATACAATGCGAAAGTGTGTGGAAGAAGAGGCAGGGGAAAATCACATTCAGTATCTAGAACAAATAGACAAAACACTCAAGGCTGGTAACATCGAAGGCACCTCGTTGAAACCCGCGAACATTTATGAAGAGACTGATGAATTTGAATGAAGCAAGAGATGTACATATGTAAGTCTAGAGAGAACTGGCTCTCTCACAGTGTATCCCGTGAGAGACCGAGCGTGATATTTATGTATAACTAGCTGTATTAAAAAAATATTGTTCAGTTTCCGTTGTTCAATTTTATATTGGTGTGTGTACCGTGTACCGTTATTTTAATATTACAGACAGACACTCCAATTTTATTTATTTGTATAGATGATGGGGAATGATTATGTCAAAACTTCCAAAAAGCGATGTTGTTGTTATTAAATTGGTAAAACATGGAACGAACTGTTGACGAACACAAAGTTACGTAAACCCCCAAGCACAAGATTAAGAAAAGATGTGTAACCCCACGTTGGCATAAACTAGAGGCGTGCGTCTCAAAAGGTCATAGTGCCAACCAATTCGGTGTCGCTGATCCACGCCGCCGCCTCCTCTATGCTTGACGACATCTGTGTACACACACACACTAACTAACTTCATCTATACTAGCTATGCCGGTAGCATCCGCGTAAAATTTGATTTTATTGCAAATATTCCCCTGGAATAAAAAATATCCCACGTGTTGTTATAATAATGTAATATAATATATCCTCACGCCTTCCCACAAGGGTCCCCGAAGGGGCAAGGCAGAGGTGTACATGTAATACCACACACCCACATTCCGCCAGAGGTATATTAGGTGCCAACGTGACGGATGGCGAGTCCATCGCCGTTACTCAAGCACGACTATACATACGCCTTAGAATTTCTTCTCAGACGTATGCAGGTTTCCTCTCAATGTTTTCCTTCACCGTTAAGCTCGTGGTGTGACTAATCACTGTACTTAAGTTCAGAAAAACTCAATGGTACAGTCGGGATTCGAACTTGCGATCTTTGTGTCGCAGGCAACTGCTCGAACCACTCGGCCACCACGGCTATTGTGTTGTTAATCCAGTTAATCCCTGTGCTAAATAATTTGCAATTCCGTAGTTATTTTTGCGTGAAAGAGGAACAGACATTCGTATTTATAAGTCTTTTAACGGGGTAGATTATTATAAAGTTAGGGTCGGTTGATTTTGTGCGAGCTGCGGAGTAAAGGTTTGTCAAAAATTCGTCACTACCGATCAGGTTCCGAATATTCTGTCCGTAGGTACGTCAAAGTCAAATCTGCAAAGCCAGGAGGTCAGCTTATATAAATTTGAAGTCTGCCTACCCCTTCAGGGTCCCTTGTGGGAAGACGGAATATACCCCTAAATTCGATACAGTAAAACCTAAATAAAGCTATTTTGCTTAGGCTTATGCAACGTTACTGTGTAGATTATACGACAAGTTTATGTAGAATTTTCTATAAATTGAGAATATTGAGAAAAATATATTTAACTTGACCTGTTAGTACGTATGTATGAATGGGTTAAATCTTGGAAACTATACTAGCACTACTTTCTAATGCAATGCACGGAGTTGGTCTGATGATGGAGTCGGAAGCCTCTCATTAAAGACTTCTTCCAACTACAATAGATATGATGCATCTGTTAAGTCTGTTAAGTAAGTAAGAGAAACCCAAAAAAGAAGCCATGATATTGTTTAAATATAATGAAAAAATACACAAATTAATATAGTCCCACAAACCTCAAGTATCCCAGCGCTGGGCTCGGAGGCATACCCTTCGAAGTGTCTCTGATCTTCCTCGTAGTCCGACGAAGAGGAGGATTCGTTGTCCGCGTCGCGACCAGTGCGGACGGAACACACCATTTGAGCAAGGTCCGTGAACGTGTAACTGTGAGGCGGAAATTGAACTCTATATCTACATACGTTAGGGACAATGTTATGTGACTGGTCGATGGTTAGGCACGGAAAAGCATGAATTTTGTTTTTTCTTTATTGTTGTTTGGAGTAGCGGCGGGATAACCTTAAAAGAATAAATGTACAATTAATTTTTTTATACCACTAAAGTGGCAAACAAGCACGCGGCCCGCCTGGTGGTTAGCGGTTACCGCCGCCTATGGATGCTTACAACACCAGAGGTAAAGTAGAGTTTAATTTATCTGTGATATATTAAAAACGCTCACACGCAATAAAGACCTTCCATTGCCAATAGCACTAGACATCCTTCCCAACACTCAGGTTATATGTCGGTAAACGATACTTTTACGTAACGCTGTAATTTTTCTATACATTTTTCATTTTGCCGTTTAAACTTGAAACTTTAACGCAGGAACAAAACACTACATGTACAGTATGACCTGCGATGATCAGTAACTTCAATGTCGGTAAATTCTAATTATAAACTAGAGGAAGTGTACTGAAAGCTATAGTAGGTGTTCATCAGGTGTTCACGAATTATACAGAAAGTGTACAGCGATATCCGAAGGAAGTATTCAGTAACTGTTCAGAAAGTGTTCAGTAAGTGCTTAAAAGTGTTCAGTAAGTGCTTTTTTTATACCACATGCGTGGCAAACAAGCATGCTGTCCGCCTGATGGCGGTTACCGCCGCCTATGGACGCTTGCAACACCAGGGGTATCACTCGCGCGTTGCCGACCCTGCAGGAATCTTTTCAAAAGTGTTCAGTAAGTGTTTAAAAGTGTTCAGTAAGTGATTAAAAGTGTTCAGTGAGTGTTTAAAAGTGTTTAAAAGTGTTCAGTAAGTGATTAAAAGTGTTCAGTAAGTGTTTAAAAAGGGTTATGAAAGTGATAAGTAAGTGTTTAAAAAGTGTTATGCAAGTCTAACTTTAGAAAGTGTACGGGAGGTGTTCAGCGTGTGTATTGCAGGTGTTGCCAATAGCAGGGCCGTACTCAGTGAGCGAGGGCTGCAGGGGCAGGCGCGGGCGGTCGGCGGGGGAGCCGACGCCGCTGACGCCGCCGCCGCCGCCGCGCCGCTGGCCCTCGAAGTAGGCGGCGCCGTGGCGGTAGCCCACCTCGCGGATCTCGTCGAACGACCCGAATTGCAGCGTCTTGTACAGGTCGATGGGGGGGCGGATGTACTCGCAATAGTCAGACTTTTTCACCTCCTGCAGAGAAGTATGCACACGGTTGCATATAAGGCATACATTTTAAGAGAAGAAGGGCATATGGGGTCTCCCGTTCGAATTTGGAGCTGCCCGACTGGGGCAGGACCTCCTTACCTTATAAAACTCCGTAGCTAAATAACATGTTTTTTTTTGTGTTGTGTTCCTGCGCGAGGAATAAGGTCTCCAATAATGAGCTCCTTGGGGAGGGGAGGATTGTTATATTGTGTTGCAGCAGAGAGATTAGTTCCATAAATGTATATGTGCTCAAAAGTTCTATTTTGCTAATAAAATATTGCGTAGGTATATGATTTTTTGTTATTATATATGCATAGTTAGCTATGCAGCCCCGGACAACTTTGCTTAGGTGTAAAAAATACGTAAAGTAATTAAGTAAAAGATTATCGTAGGGCCACCTATCGGGTCCCATTGTGTCTATCTTTATATATCAATAAATAAAATCTATATAATTTCAAAAGTACATAACTCTTGTCAATATTTTACTAAATGACCTTTTTATATGCACATGGTCAGCCATACTGCTTGCAAAGCAAAGGTCGCGGGACTTATGCCAACTAAAGATAGACTGTGAGTAACCACTTTACCTCCAACTGCCTATTGCATGACACATAGGCCAGCCTGCTCTGTATGTCAGGAAGATTAGGCACCTTTACTGGCGTCGTGAATGGATTCCATCTGAAATATACATATAAAATCATAAAATCATCAAACCAAAACACTAAGTATTGAGCAAAAGAACTGAACAAAATCATATCCCCAAAAAAAAATTACATAATTGACAACGCCAACAGGATTAAGCCACAAGTACAATGCTTGGACAAACCGATACGGGTATTGCCATCCACGAAGACGCCCCCACCAAATTGCAGTCGACGGGGTCGCGGGATGCGGGGAGTATGACCCGAGTCTATTGATTGTAGTGTGCGTGTGCACTCATAGGTTATCAGTGTGTACCGATAATACTCAAACATTAGTGGAAGGCTGCACACTTACACTCGAAACTATAGTGGATGGCACTATCTATATATGTCTGAGAAGATAAGAATGACGTATGTAGGCACATCATCCCTGAGATGAGGCAGACGGTTTCATTAAAACCGAAATATACGTACATTTAGTCAAAAGTAAGCATAATTGTGATCTATGTGGAAGGTATGACCGTTGAGTGGTTGGACGAACGAGCGAACAAGAATGAATGAATGAATGGAATGTATGGATGAGTGAAGGAATTAATGAGTAATCGGTTGAGTGATTGAATAAATTATAAACATTATTCCGTAATAATCAGCGCGTACTTATTATTAACTAGGTGTGTATTTATTACCTTTTCCAAAGAAGCCACCATCCAGATAGATCGTCACCATAATTGGTGAGGTCGGTATCGTCCTGCGAGCCCACATCTATGGCCAGGATGTGTTTGGCTCCCAAGGATCGCATCACATCGGCTGAAACGGCGTTCATAGATATTGAAAAACCACTGATGCCGTAAAATAAACCATGTTTCATTCATATTAAGGTCGGAATTGCAAATAATTCTATGACACTTTTTACTCTTTAAACTAGGAGGAATATTCAGCCTGTCTAATCCAATCAACAAATCCTTTTACCATTATTCTGGACATCTCACACTAAGTCAACTAAAATAGACAGTCTCTAGTAAAATTATACCTACATTTACATACTGCAATTTACATGTGTGTCTTCCGAGCGGGGATCGAACCCACAATTAAGGCAGGGCATGATCCACTATCAACGTGCTGATCAGGTCCAACAGAAATATCGAGAGCATATCGAGACTAGTCACCTTAATATAAGTACTCGTATCTCCGGCGAAATTAGTGTGTGTTGTGGGAAAGCGTGAAGATATAATTATGGAAATCTTTAAAGAAACGCGAGAACATGATACATTACCGGGCACATTATTGACGTAGCATCCGTCTAGCAGTAGATGGCCGTCGGTAGGATCGCAGACGGGCGGGAATATGCCAGCGATGCTCATAGACGCGCGACAGTAGCGCCACAGTATACCTAGCGAGCGGCAACCGTCAGCGATGCGAAACATCGCCGCTTTTGGGTAGTCGCCATTACTTACCTTGGGCTGAGTGTAAATATGAAAGGCTAAGAGTTTGAACCTTATCACCAAAACCATAAAGTTGAAATCCGGATATATCGTAACATGGCGTTACATAAATTATGTCAAATGGATTTTCATTGCCAACCCAAAAAAATACGGGCGATATTCAACCTAATATATATATGGAAATAAAGAGGATCACGTTGATTGGAAATGAAATATAACTGATGTATTTCTGAGTCAGTCAGTCAGTCAGCGTAAATGGACAATCGTTAGAATTAACCTTAACAAGTCGGAACAAAGCTTTATTATTTAATTGAGGGAAAAAACAACTTTTTTAAGCAGATTACACGATATCAAATATACACGGAAACTATCGACGTCAACGACGGGTTATTAGGACTTAATTTAGACTTTAGATGAGAATTTATACAGTAATTCATAAGTTCATTTGAATTGAATTGCCTTAATGAAACTTTTCTGAGAAGACATAATTTCGCATTATATCAATTCAGTCTAAAAACTGCACACCTTTACACTCAGCCAATTGGAACGCGCGGGGATCAGGTGCACGGCACGCAGCACACAAGCATCGGTGCCTTGTGATTGGTTTACCTGGGAGATTGTTGACGTAACCGCCGTCCAATAGGAGGTGGCCGTCTACAGGGTCGCACAGCGGGGGCATGTATCCGCTGAGCGACATCGACGCACGAATGTAACGCCACAGAGAACCTGCGTGCGCGATACAAACGTTAAAAAAACGTTCCAAATTCAAATTTGACATTTGTCCTTTTTGTTTTCTAATAAAATGGTTATAGTCGTCATTCGTGAAGGTTAACTATCGAGATCAAATGTCATGTGTAGGTTTAGGCTAGACAACACACTCCATGGAAAGGAAAACGATGATAGTGAAACAGAACTTCAGCCCATAGACATTTTACCAACCCAAAGTCAAAAGTGTTTGAAATAAGGCATCTAGATATAAATTCATATTATTCGATAAATGATTATTTTAAACTATAATGAAGAGACGTCGGCTACGGTATTCTTACTGCGACATGCACCGCTTTATAAATACATGCTACAATATTGACAGCAAGGACGAGACATCGCATCTGTCACCCATATGACATTTAAGGAAAGTCACTTGACATATGCATATGACTTTTGACAGTTGCTCTTCTAAGGGTACTACAGATGAGATGGATATATAAAGGAAATAAGTACACGAAAAATGGATACACGTAACCACACTCATGCAAATACATGAACAGAAATGGAACCAAGGTACTACTGATAGTGGGATGATGCAACGATACATTTATAATCCAACCCGACATTGTAGCATACGCATCGACTAGTATATAGTACACCAAGTATTTAGAACTCCCAAAATGTAAGCATTATTAGGTAAACCAATCACAAGCGCATTAAGTATCTTTTTTAACACAAAAATTGTAAGTAATGGCAACTTTCCAAAAGCAAATTTCGGGGTCGTATAATTCTTTACATATAAAAGAGAACGAAAATATTGATTTTAGAATTAAAACACGAAATTGGTACAAGGTTGGCACATAATAAATAAACATAATAATAGTTTATATACATTTTATTCGACACAGGACAAACATTGAAACATACAGACAAACACATATAAATGCAAGTGAGTGTGGTTGTTGGGGGCAAACGTAACACTGTAGCGGCGGATCTCGAGTTAACATTTATAAATAGAGCGAGACACACGTATGTGTCAGAAAGAGAACCTCATCCGTATGCTACCTCACCATAGTTATCTTAAACGTATGATAAAGGCGACAATACCGCAAGTAATTTTAAGAATATGCTTCAATTTTATTATGAAAAATTAAGCAAGTGTTATGATATGAAACTATCATTGCGCGGTCGGCAACGCGAAAACGATACCGATGGTACAAGCGCTCTTAAGTGGCGGTAACCGCTTGCCATCAGGCGGGCCGCATGCTTGCTTGCCACATTAGTGATACTAAGAAAATCCCTCTTACCCTGGTCAGCAGGTCGAGGCAATGTCTTCTAAAGTACGCAATACTTAAATATGTGTTTAATACAACCATGCATAAAGACTAGACCTATCGAGTTTGTAATACCGTAAGCGGAAAAACATTTGGGTTAGTAAAATTGTGCAAATGAAGCTTTTTAAAATAAAAATTACACCGGCGTACAATTTCCCTGTCCATGAATGTTGTAAATAATAATGTAATGGTGTCAATGTATAAAAAAACTTGAGAGGTGTCAAGGGACACCCGGATGGAACGAAGTTCAAGAAGCACACGTCACTCACACGGGGGTTATAAATATACAGCAAAAAAAGGAATTGTAATAAAATTTTATTTTTTTTAAGTTATAATAATTTTTTTTTTATTATTAACAAATATAATGTTATATAAACTTAATCAGTAGGTTCAATTTTCGTAATAAAAGTGTCGTGACAACTTTTCGTAAGAATGTCATGACAACTTTTCGTAAGAATGTCGTGACAACTTTTCGTAAGAATATTTTCCATCTAGCCCCCTTTCACAACGCGCGATAAGGAACTTCGTTCCAAAAAATCCCACTCAATTGTAAAGACAAATAACTGCACTAATGTCATTGGCTGACATTAGTTTCTCTTTAGGATAGTCAAAGCCACACCATCAAATCTAAGTCGATTGTTCAATAAATACAAGTTGCTGCTCACTTACTCAATAAACTTTTTTTAATGACAGTTTCAATAATAAGTTTAAACGAATGTTTCATTTAGTGAATCGTATTTTACTGTAGCTCTTAAAAGTGCTGATATGAAATACAAAATAGAACGGGTCGCCAATCGCGCGCGTAATACCCTGGTGTTATAAACGTCTATAGTCGGCGGTAACCGCTGACTATCACTTAATTGGATGCTTGATCATATCTGATACATATCAGAGTTATATATATTCAAAATATTATTATAACTAATCTACTAAATGAATAATAAGCGTGCAAATTAGACACAAAGTGTAACATAAATTTCCCTCAAAAATATTTCAAATTAACTGTATTCCAACCGATCTTTTCATAAAATAAAGGGTGTTTACAAAAATATTTGGTTCATTGTAAGTAAATAATATGTCAAAATGACATTTAAATTATTAAAGACGATATTTTCGATAAATCACGATTGATATCTACTATATATATATCACCCAAAGGTTGACTGGTAGAGAATGCCTACGGCATTAAGTCCGCCTGTGCAATTGATATTGCAGGAAGTTTTTAAATTAATAAATAAAATAAAATATATATACATATCTATATTTTATATTATATTGCATCCCTGGAAAAAGTGTATATATAGTATAGAAGCTCGCGAAAATATAATTATTAATATCCTAAATAAAAAATTAATAAATAAATAAATAGATCAAATATGTATATTGTGTGAAAACGCTGAAGGGAAATTGGCATTACTGTTAAGTGACCGACATACAAGGGCTTTGCCAAATCTTGTTGTGAGTCAGTCATATTGACAGACAAGTTTGACATCAAATACTATGAACATGTCATAAGTTGACATATTTTATTCCACGTAAGGGACATAGGGACTTATTGACGGCCACGAGCTTTATTGTGAAGGAAAACATTGAGAAGAAACCTGCAAACGTTTAAGGATAACTTCAAAGACATATGATTCTATACCCTTGATACCTAGAATATATCTCTGGCGGGTATGTGAGCACTATCTACACACCTCTGCTTACCCCTAAGGGGAACTTTGCGGTACAGCTTGAATATATAAATAACATATTCAATCCAGTTCTGTCACGGGCGAAATAAACCATTCCATTTCCATTCCTTCAATTAATTCTAACATAGGTTCCCTTATGACTTAATAAATTTATCAATTTTTGCCAATTAATATAAATTAATAAACATGTTTACATTTGAACATCAAGTAAAATAAGCCGATAAAAAAACGTTGTCGAAAAGTCAACTTATATCGATAATTTTCTACCTTACACCCAAGCTTACGTCGTCAAAAAGGCTTACCATGTCGATGCACCCTCATGCAACTCGAGCTGATGTCCGTGGTGACGGTGAAGTACGGAAGCCATAGGTCTTCGATATGCACCTCCCCAAAGGTGGTCCTGATGGTAGTGTTGAACTGCCGGCCGGAGAACATTGACGTCGCGGGGTAGGTCAGGTCAAGGAGTTGTTTGCCCCATTGGGTCATTTTCTGAAAGGCATGACATACAGTGGCTCAAACATTGTTCCTCATTCAAAGGCCAGAGAAAAACACTTCATAAAATAACATCAGTTTAACAGCTAAAAGTGTATAAGGCGAGTGTGAATGAAAGTGTTGGAAGGGGTAGACCTAGACGGACGTTTCTAGACCAAATTAGGGACGTCTTGAAAAAAGGTCAGGTCAAGAGTACCCTAAACCGAAGAGCATATATGAAGAGAATAATGAAAGTGGACGAAGCGAAAGAAGTATGCAAGGATCGTAGCAAGTGGAAAGAAGTGGTCTCTGCCTACCCCTACGGGAAAGAGGCGTGATTATATGTATGTATGTATGTATGTATGTATTAATAGCTAAATAGATGGTTCTCTACGCTTTCTGTTTGCTCCGAGATTCGGCATGATGAATTGTATTTATGGATGTAAATAGCTAATGGAGAAGGAGGTTAAAATATGGCACTTACATTGTATCTCTGGTGGAAAGTGGATTTGTTGGTACTATGGGAAGGCATGACAGAATTAATTGGTATATCTGCAAGACAAGTGTCCACAGGCGGCGGTAACCGCTTACTATATACATATGTACGTATAGCAGATCAATTATCTGTGTACTTGTACTAGCTTCACTTCGGATACCCTTGTGAGTAGTGCAGATGTATGAAGAGAGATGCAATTATTTGAAAAAGCATGAAGAGAGGTCCATAAGTCAAGAGAACTGGCAATGTTATCTAGTGATGATAAGTATGTATGTAAAAATGCATTATTACCGTAGACCATTCGCGTGCTTTCTGGGTCACAGTAGTGATGTTGCGGTCCATGCACCATAGAGCACCCATGAAAGCGCCGATGCTCACACCCCCCACCATGTCAATGGGGATACCAGCTTCCTGCAAATTAACATTGACATTGTAACACTTTTATGAACTCATAGACAAGTTATTTTACTTTTATTTTAAGTAATAAAAAAAAGGCGTATTAACGCAGATAAAATATTACTGACATTAAAAAATTATTATTTATTTAGGCTGCAATAAATTTAGAATACAGGTACATTTTGTTAGTATATTTTTGGCCATGTGTACAGGTACCTGTACAACCATGTTTATAGTTACCTGTAATGGCCGTTTTTATTTATTTTCTTTATATACCTTGTCTATCTTTACAGGTTGTATTACCCAATACGATAGATGGCTCGCGATGAATTATATAAAACAAAAAAGATTATTCAAAATGACAACACTTACAAGCTATATATGTATTTACATACTCTATCTTAATATATATATTTCTTGTGTGCGTGTGTATGTGACTGAACTCCTCCTAAACGACTGGACCGATTTTGATGAAATTTTTTGTGTGTGTTCAAGGGGATCTGGGAATGGTTTAGATTCACAATTGGACCCGATAGGTGGCGCCACCATCTTTTTTTTCCACCCGAGCGAAGCTGGGCGGGACCACTAGTATATATAAATATCCTCACGCCTTCCCACAAGGGTCCCCGAAGGGGTAGGCAGAGGTGTATGGGTAATACCCACACACCCACTTTCCGCCAGAGGTATATTAGGTGCCAACGTGACAGATGGCGAGTCCATCGCCGTTACTCAAGCACGACTATACATACGCCTTTGAATTTCTTCTCAGACGTATGCAGGTTTCCTCACGATGTTTTCCTTCACCGTAAAGCTCGTGGTGTGACTAATCACTGTACTTAAGTTTAGAAAAACTCATTGGTACAGTCGGGATTCGAACTTGCGACCTTTGCGTCGCAGGCAACTGCTCGAACCACTCGGCCACCACGGCTCTATTATATATCACCACCACTAGTATATATATAAAATCAAAATCAAAATCAAAGTATTTTATTCAACGTAAGGGACACAGGGAACACTTATTGAACGTCATATACTTAACAAAAACTAAAGTTACCACCGTTTCCAAGAAAAATACCTGCCAGGAGAAGAAACGGCGAAACAAACTCCCCGGTTCTCTCTTTTAACATTTGTTCCCTTTTACGTAGGGGTAGAAAAAGATTAAATAACATATAAACTCTGTATAAGAAGAGCAATTCATTGCCATGTATGGCCATCATTCAAATAATCTGATGTTGTATAATAAGCTTTTTGTATTAATTTACTTTTAATGACAGCTTTAAACTCTACAAAAGGTAATTCAATTATTTTCTGCGGTAGCTTATTAAAAAAGCGTATACCTTGCCCAACAAATGAGTTGCTAGGTTTATGCAATCTAGCTGAAGGTACATGGAGTTTATCTTTATTACGTGTATTCAATGTATGCAAGTCGCTATTTTTCTTATATTTTACAATGTTCTTTCTAATATATAACACATTTTGTAATATATATTGACATGGCACGGTCAATATGTCAATTTCTTTGAATAATTCTCTGAGAGAATCCAGAGGTCCAAATATTATATATAACCAAATCATTTCAATACTCGTATAGGGCGTTTTAGGCAGCAGCTGCAGGTAGCAGTATGTATAGGTGCATATATGGCCGTGCGTATGTATATATACCATGTGTGTATGAACCTGTAAGGCCATGTGTGTATGTCCCTGTATGGCCACGTGTATAGTTGTAACGGTGTGGCCATGTGTGTATGTCCCTGTAAGGCCATGTGTACAGCTACCTGTGTGGTCATGTGTGTATGTCCCTGTATGGCCACGTGTATGTACCTGTATGGCCCGTATCATGCCCACGTGCGCCGCGCCCCTGGCGCCCCCGCCGCCCAGCACGAGCCCCACGGAGGTGCCCGACACCCAGCGCGCCAGTCGCGAAAAGTCCGAATGCACATTCGCCTCCGACATCAATACTTTGCTGTACAACTCGCTCTGGAATTTGATAGAATGTATGATCATTTCATACATTTATTGCGACACCAGTTCAGGGTGTTTAGGACTCCAGTATCTAGAAAAAACTGACGCTCTGCTCCCTCTGCCTGCCCCGTTAAGGACTCGGCGTGATGGTATGCATGTATGTGTCTTTATCTTCATGCTTCCTGGTCGGTTTAAAAACCTCATACTGGGAGACGTAAAACTTTTTTATGATCATTATATTTGGACAAGATCGTAATTAAAATAAGCTTATTCGAATGAATAGCCTTTTAACAATACCTGGAAAATATTCATCGATTCTTCAAATCAAATCCAATCAAAATATTTTTATTTCACATAGGCCCAAGTGGGCACTTATAAACCGTCGAAAAAGAAGCACGGTTCGGGTTGGACGCTTCTATGGAGAAGAACCGGCAAGAAACTCCATGGTTACTCTTTTCAAATCATTAGGCATATACAAAAACAATATGTTTTCGTTACAGCAATAGTACCCAAGTATGCGGGAACAACGAAATATCTATAACTTATTTCTCTTAAAAGAGAAATATATATATATATATATATATATATATATATTTCTCCCTTATATATATTCCCTTGTGGGAAGGCGTGACGATTCCCTTCCCACAATTGTCCCCGAAGGGGTAGGCAGAGGTGTATAGGTAATACCCACACACCCACTTTCCACCAGAGGTATATTAGGTGCCAACGTGACAGATGGCGAGTCCAAGCACGACTATACATACGCCTTTGAATTTCTTCTCAGACGTATGCAGGTTTCCTCTCGATGTTTTCCTTCACCGTAAAGCTCGTGGTGTGACTAATCACTGTACTTAAGTTCAGAAAAAACTCATTGGTACAGTCGGGATTCGAACTTGCGACCTTTGCGTCGCAGGCAACTGCCTGAACCATTCGGCCACCACGGCAGAAATAAGTTAAGAAAGAATGTAGATATTTTACGCAACCAATATCAAAACTTGGATGTGGAACACGGGTCAAACGGAGAGAGGAATTATCTAAAGCACTTACAATTCTATACTGGCTCTTCCTGGTGAACATTCTGTGCGGGCATCGCACGTGGTGGTGTTGGCTGACCCACGAGCGCATGTTGAGCCAGTGGACGGTCCCGGACGGGTTGGGGCCGCCCTCGCGGTGGAGTACCACCAACTCCTTTTGCGTACGGATCGCTAGGCGTTCGATTTCTTTCTCGATCTAAAAAAAACACATATCTATAGATAGCGCCATCCACGAAGACGCGCCCCACTATTCTTCCCTTTAGTTTATAGTGTAAGTGTGCAACCTTTTAATGTTTGAGTATTGTCGGTACACACTGAGGACCTATGAGTGCACACGTTTGTGTGATGAACACGAGTATTTGTATCTTAGTCTTGGATGTACTGTGTTTATGTATATATCTATGTGTATAAGTGAATATATATCGTCGTCTAGTCAATTTGTGTGGAAATTTCCCAAGGTATTATTATTATACATATAGCATGAAAAAAGTCTTCAATTGGAATCAAATGTATATATAAATGTAATAAAGTCGTAAATATACATAAGACCTTACCTTGCCGATACTAGGCTGCTTGTCTCCCAGAGCCACGATCAATATACAGTCGGCTTGGCGGATGCAGCGCTGTGTCCACTGAGTCAAACTGGGATCACACTGATATAGAGCGACCTTGGGAAAACGTCAAATTAATAACACTTATTCGCAAGCCTTCCCACAAGGGTCCCCGAAGGGGTAGGCAGAGGTGTATAGGTAATACCCACATACCCACTTTCCGCCAGAGATATATTTTAGGTGCCAACGTGACAGATGGCAAGTCCATCGCCGTTACTCAAACACGACTATTAATTGTTTCTCAGACGTATGTAGGTTTCCTCTCGATGTTTTCCTTCACCGTAATGCTCGTGGTGTGACTAATCACCGTACTTAAGTTCAGAAAAAACTCATTGGTACAGTCGGGATTCGAACACGCAATCATTGTGTTTATACGGCTTATATAATTATTTATGTAATCTTTATACCTTATGTTTATCCTCCTGCTGGGCCAGCCACGAGCTAAGTCTGTACTCGTTGTTGGGGTCCATGATGGTCAAGCCGAGGAGTTTCCTGATCACATCCGAAGTGAGCCGGACGGTAGGGCCTAATGACAACACGTTAACACAATCAATACACAAAGAGTTACATAGAAGACTTCATGAGATACTCGGTTTCTTTGTATGTGAGTGACTTGAGCCACAATTAAACTTGTCGCTTAGGTACATACATTTATGTGAACGTAAGATTTATGTGAAGACAAAATATATTTGATTTGTTGCATAACACAGAGCTAACTATATGGCAATGGTGGGTGGCTAATGTTGTTCAATGAACTTTTGGTTGATTGACAGACATAACTACAATTTCTGTCTTGAACTTTTGAATTTAATATGATCGTCAATGTTTACCGGCAGCGTTCAATTATACCAAACTAACTTGCAATTACATGTCGTGATCACAGTGGCGTAGATAGGTAACCAAAAGCTGTAGGGCAAAAAATTATCTAGGGCCCCAAATAAATTATTTAAAATCGTTTGTTCCGTAGGTACTCCATAAATGTCGTAATCCAGATTCGTCCGAGGGAGAGGAGGTACTGCCCCGTCTAGCCCTCCGGTAGCTACGCCACTGCGAGATCATTACACAAGTACACAGCGAAGATGGAACTCGCGGCCTTTACCATCGCAAGACCCTAACATCTCGATCACTCACCGATGGCGCAGAGCGAATGGTACAGTTCGTAGGTGAAGGCGGTAAGAGGCACGTCGTCGCTAACTGGCACCACGGCCACGGTAGAGAAGTTGTGCGCCGACGGACGAGGTTCCAAGGCCGCAGCCCCTCCCAGAGACGCCCCTGGCTTTTGCCACGACCCTTGAAGAAGAGGGGGGGGAGTTAGTTTGACTATACTCTAGTCTAGACAAGAACTATAAAGATTTTCCAAATCAAAGAGCACAAAAATGAATGATTTTGTTGTTTTTTAATTTAACTTATTTATAAAACGAACATAAAAATAGTAAAATCACGAGCTTTGCGGTGAAGTTTTACTTCACTTCGACAGGAATCCTGCATACGTCTGAGAAACAAAGTCAAAGGCGTATCTATAGTGTTTTAGTATATATTATTAGTTTTAGTTCTATCATCGTTGGAACATAAAATATATCTCTGGCGGAAAGTGGATGTGTGTGTACTCCCTATACCTCTGCCTACCCCTTCGGGGACCCTTGTGGGAAGGCGTGAGGATATATATATATATATATAATAATGGTTGCCTACAATGTTGAGTTGGGTAAACCTGTAATGGCAGTGTATATATAGTTTTGTAATAAATCAATGAATAAATAAATATATACAATTTTATTGATACCACAAATGTGGCAAAGAAGCAGATGCCTTATGTTGAGTCAAGTAACCTATACTTGAGGTGATCAATCCTATTTTGACGACCTTACATCTCTGACGTAGTTTTCTTAGCAGAATTATGGATTCTCACCCATGCCATGTACAGTACTGGACATCACAGTGAATACCAGGTACCTACTACTAATTACATTGATCATCATCAAGTGCTCTCACCCAATATCCTGTGTCCCAAGAGGTTGATCAGTCTCGTCACCACTACCGGGAACCTCAGCTTGATAGCGTTGAAAAGTCCTTCGGGTAATTTGGCCAGTTCGGAATCTCGTACCGCCATCACTGTAGTGCTTCGCCGTGTTTGTGTTACCATCTCCACCTGGGGGCAGAGAAGACAACTTTTTATACTTATGCCATTTAAGGTGTGAAATCGTAGCAGACAGACAGAGTTACTTTCACATTAATAATATAAGTGTGGATGATGCATCTTACTTCCAGATACAAGTGTGTGTTGTTACTCAATCACGCCCGAGCGGCTGAACGGAATGGGATGTAGTTTGTCACGGAAATAGGTTATTAGCTGGATTACTACTAAAGCCGTGTTGGTCGAGTGGTTCGAGTAGTTGCCTGCAACACAAAGATTGCAAGTTGGAATCCTGACTGTAAAATTATTTTTATAAAAGTATGTATCCTCACGCCTTCCCACAAGGGGTAGGCAGAGGTAGGAAATTAGGTGTGTGGGTACTGCCTATACATCTATGCCTTCCTCTTCGGGGGCCCTTGCGCCAAGCCGTGAGGATTAACACAGGATATGTTAAATAAAACTATTGCCGGCGTGCATGGAACCAGCGAACATTACCACAGAAGACAAGACAGAGAACTCACAATGCCAACAAGGTCCCCTTTGCCATACTCGCCGACCAGTTCTTTCTTCCCGTTGGGGTGCGTGATGACGGACCGCAGCCGACCGCTGAGGACTATGAACGTAGAGCCAGACTCCTCACCCTGACGGTATACCGCGCGACCGGACTCCAGGAACACCTGGATAGCACAGAGGGGAGGTTAATTGATTATTTTTGATTTTCTCAGTACAGCATCGGGTTCTACAAGAAGGCAACGCGGAGCTATACCACTGGTGTTGCAAGCGTCCGTAGGCAGCTGAAACGCTAACGATCAGGCGGACAGCATGCTCATTTGTAAATTTTAGCGCCATCTAGTATAGCTTGGCAGAACTAGTCAGTATATCAATTGATTATATTTAGCATTATTGAAAATCTATTTAGTAGTATTTATACACAAGTGGAGATGGCACGTTTTCCGTAACGCGTTACGTAACGAAGCGGTTTACCCTCCCATGAGAAGTTATCACTTCAAAAGTGTCATATAGCTTAAAATAAAATAAAAAGTTTACTTAAAGACGTTAGAGACGTCAAATTGTCATAAAAAAATAATATGTTTACGTTATTATTCTAGGGTCAGGCACGGGGCGCGGGAGGGGCGCATAATTGAAAAAGACATTTAGCAGAGGACGGCGGGATTGCGTCCGAATGATTACATTACGTTACACTTTGGAGCAATTATTCGTGCTTGGGACATAGATATATATAATATGTACAAATGTCACTTGCAAATGACAGCTGTCAAAGAGGTTTGGTTTGGCTGGCTTTTCGGACGCGCTCATTATCAATAAACCAATGTTACGAGTATGTTGTTACTTATGGTTTAAGTGACTTTAATCTATACTATATAATATTATAAAGAGGAAAGATTTGTATGTAAGTATGTTTGTATTGAAAAGGCTCCGAAACTACTGGACCGATTTGAAAAATTATTTCACTAATGAAAAGCTACATTCACCTTCAGTGACAAAGGCTTTATTTTCTTTTATAAAAAAAATCTTATCTCCACCCGTGCGAAGCCGGGACGGACCGCTAGTACTCAATATACTCATACTTATCTCTGTATCCTACCATTTCGGGAATCCTATAGTTAAGGATCTTGTACAATTTCAGGAAGCCTATTTTTAAGAAGGAAAAACCTGTCAATTGCTCACCCAATCCAGTGCAAAGTCAACTTGACGCACGAAAGGCGAGAGTCTTCGCACCACAGAGTTGGCGATGTGGAGCACAACGGACGGCCGCTCGCGCATGATGCTGTACACCGTGGTCTTGGAGAGCAGCCCGATACGGGAGAAGTGCTTCGCGCGGATGGAGAAGAAACTCGGCTCGCCTGTGAGGACGGCCAAGCCACCTTCCACCTCACCTGTATCGGAGTAACACACTTGTATTACAAACTCGCTGAGCCCAAAGATATCACCCGCGTAAAATTTGATTTCTTCGTCCAATTTTATAATATAACCCTTGACCCTTGTGGGAAGGCGTGAGTTATATTATATATAATAATATAATATATCCTCACGCCTTCCTACAAGGGTCCCCGAAGGTGTAGGCAGAGGTGTATAGGTAATACCCACACACCCACTTTCCGCCAGAAGTATATTAGGTGCCAACGTGACAGATGGCGAGTCCATCGCCGTTACTCCAGCACGACTATATACATACGCTTTTGAATTAATTGAAGATAATTGGATGTAACCTCACCAGGGTATGCGGTAAACATGTGCACCTCGCCCTCGCCTTCAGCAACCCGCTGGGACACCAGCAGTGCACCAGAAAGCAGATACACTAACGCCACATCCTAGGAATATGCAACAAACTAAATATAACACAAGCTCTGCCCGCGGTTACACCAGCGTAGAATTAGATGTTATTACATACATACATATCATCACGCCAAGTCCCTAACGGGGTAGGCAGAGAGTATAGAGCGCCAGTTCTCTCTAGACTTACATACCTCCATCGCTTCGTCCACATTCATCAGTCTCTTCATACATGCTCGTCGGTTTTGAGTTGAGTACTCTTAACGTTCCCGTCCTTGAGCCTCCGATCGATTTGATCTAGGTAGTTGGAACGTGGCCTTCCTCTGCCTCTTCTTGCACACACTTTTGCATTTACAATGTTAGTATAGAAAAACAGATAATGAGACTAATCGACAAATATACCATATCTACACCATCCCACAAGTGTAGGCAGAGGTGTAATAACAACCACGTTTTATGGGAGACATAGACAAACTCATATTCTTTCGTAACTGTATCTTTAATTAGTATGCCTCAATAAAATGAGGTTATAGAAAAAAAAATGCATATATGAAAGAACACCAATTCAAATAACCACATGATGAAATCAATGAGCAAACAATGCGTGTGCTGATTTCAACCTTTACATAGGCAATGGTGGGGTGGAGACCCACAAAGATATCATCAATTTAGGATCAATTTCCACAAGTATAATTTCTGGAATATCTAACACATTGTGCACTATCTTTAAGAGATAATGTTTGTAAGTTTGTAAATTTTTTAATTTCATGGTGAAGCGGTAACTACCCCCTTCGGACGCTTGCAACAGAGGAAAATTACTCGCGCGTTTCCGATCGTACTGGAATCTTTTCACACCATTTTCTTATTTTATATTTTTTATCACTACGGGATTTTGTGCTCAACATGGGACGAGCTCAACTATGACATTATATCGTTACAAAAGACCCATCTCGTTAGCTTCATCTACATCATCAATCCCTTCATACATGCTCGCCGGTTTCGATTACAAGAATACTTTTAATCTTTTACTTGCGTATTTTAACAATGTTGTAAATGTAAATATTATAACCTTTATCGTAATAACCTTATTAACTATGTATGTGGTGCCATCGATATAAAAATATAAAAAAAAGCTATTTTTGATTTGAACGAAGAATTCATTCTTCCAACTGTCATACTAAAGAAATAATATTGTCCTGTAAAAGTCTTGTTCTTGTATTGAATATATATGTAACAAACTCTATTTCTATCATTTCAACAAATATAAATAACCATAATATATGAATACATTCAGAATGTATTTACGTCAGAGACGTCTTTAGGCTGCAACATACAGTTATATAAAGGAAGCGGGTGGAATCGCCCTCACTGCTATTAGCCGTAAAATAGGAATAAATAATAGAATATATCTTCCTCTAAGGGGTAGGCAGAGGTAGTAGGTAATTCCTCCGGAGATATATTTAAGTTAGGTTAGATGGGTACCAACGCAATAGATGGCGAGTTCATCTCCGTTACGCGCACGACTTTGCACACATCTTTGAATTTCTCCTCAAACGTATGCAGGTTTCCAATCGATATTTTTCTTCACCGTAAAGCTAGTGGTGTGAATAATCCCTGTACTTAAGTTCTTCCGAAAACTCAGTAGTACAGACGGGATTCGAGCTTGCAATCAAACACTCTAACTTCTTAGTCACCACGGCTCGAAACGAGAAAAATGACCACTCTACAGATGAATGTAGTCTCGTAATGAACGAAAACCAACCACATGCGTTTAGCCCACTTACGACAATTATCACGTACTAAATGATCGTATGGAGTTTATGATAATTTGCACACCATTTCTTTGCACACGATCAAAATATCAATACCTGTTTGATTTCTGGCTCACCGGGGATATGATAAAACAGCTGTAGGAACAAAACATTTTCTTATACTTAATCTTCCCACGGGGTTCCAAAGGGTAGGTATCTTATCAGCGCCCTCTATTCGCTATTATTATGTTTTTTTTTAATTAAAACAGTTATCCCTCTGGCAAGGTGGCCAGAGTCCTTATTTATCTTATTCTGTGTTTTTTGCCATTTATTGGTTTAAAATGTTAATTATTTTTGCATTCTTTTTTGCATATTTGGCTCGTTTCTTTTGTCAGATTGTACTTTTTTTTTTTTTTTTTTATATATTATTATGTATTTAGGTGCCAAAGTGACAGGCGAGTCTGTCGCTGTCTGTATAAACGCTTTTAGTTTTATAACATCGTTAATTTCAACTTAGGGCAAGGGATAATATAGTCGTATACGTGATGGTATCGCTAGTAATCTTAAGTAATTTTGCTATAGAACCTTCAAGCCCACGAAATCCTCAACATACACACGTAAAACAGTAGCACATATACATAGTGCCATCCACGAAGACGCGCCCCATTATTCTTCCCTACAGTTTACAGTCTAAGCGTGCAACCTTCCAGTAATGTTTGAGTATTATCGGTACACGCTGATTACCTATGAGCGCACACGCACACCAAAGTTAATACACTCGGGTCATACTCCCCACATCCCGCGACCCCCTCGAATACAAATTGGTTGGGCGCGTCTTCGTGGATGGCACTATCTATAAACTATAAGCTACTCGTTCATAAATAGTCCAAACGAAGATCGAAGCATGATAGTATTTTGTATTGTTCAACCACCTGCTATCATGGTTAGTGCAGAAGAATCATAGCAGTTGGTTTGGTTTGACAGGTCCCAGCTCTGCCCGAAAATATCAACTGCTCTAGTAGACACCTAGTGTCTTAGGCGGGGCAATTCAGGCATTCTGTAATCTGGAACTGTCCTGTCGCAAAGCGTGATAATAATAATTACCTTGTGACTCTCCTCTTTCATAATATACGTCCCGGCCGGTAGATCCCTCACTTGGACGTTCCCCTGGAGTAGCTGGTCGCTGTCTAGACCCAGCTCCTTAACGAACGCGTCCGTTGCAATTTGAATGAGAGCCTGTCAAAAAACTCAAATTAAATCAATTCAAAAATATGTTATTCAACGTAAGGGACACCACAGCGAACACTTATTATTGATTTAAAAAAACCTGTCAGGAGAAGACACGGTGAAACAATGCTCCCAGTTTTTATATTACTTGTACTATATATACGCCCGCCATCTCCGTAGGCAGAGGGAGCCAAGTACCAGCTCTCTCTCAGACAGAACTCTTACGTTTTATCCACATTCATCAGTCTCTTCATACGTATGTATCCATTGTTTCGAATACTCTTTGACGTTCCCGTTGGTTGGTTGCAAGGAACCATGCGGCCTGCCTGATGATAAGCGTTTACCGCCGCCTATAAACGCTTGCAACAACTAAGGGTATAGCTAGCGCGTCGTCGTCCCTGCAGGAACCTTTCCATACCCTCTCAAAGAACTCCATTGAACCTACCATCAACACTCCGTGACATTGCACCTTGTTAATTTGTTAACATAGTGATTAAGTCGTTCAAACAAACCATCCTCTTAAAAATATTAGTACAGAGAATAATTACCTCCTCATCTAGATTATCAGTATTGTGTTTCTTGAAGGAAGAACCTTCTCTGCTTCGTTGCAGCGAGGCGGTTGGTTGTACGTCCGGCTGCTGCTGCGAATAGAGAAATAATACCATAAGAAAAAAGCCCTGGTGGCCTACCACGCAAACATTGGGAGTTCTAATTCCGAGTGTACCGAACATTCTGAACTTAATCACTTTAGGTTAGCTCTGGAGCTAGAGGTATAGCTCGCGATGAACTAGTTGACCGCGCCTTAGGCGGGGGCGGGGGTGAGGCGGGGGGTTGCCTAACGCACATTAAACTATATTCTGCGATTAAGGATTTAAAAAAAAATCCGGTTTCCTCTCGATGAAAAAAAACCGGGGAGTTTGTTTAGCCGTTTCGTCTCCTGACAGGATTTTTTTTTCTTGGAAACGGAGGTAGCTTTAGTTTATATTAAGTATGTGACGTTCAATAGGTATTCCCTGTGTCCCTGACGTTGAATAAAATATGTTGATTATGATTTTGATGGATGCTCGTGGTGTGATTAATTACATATTGAATGAATTTTTACAATTTTGTTTGTCGTAATATCATACCTGCGGAGTATTGGAGGTTATATCCGGCACCATGTCTGGCCTCGGCCTCCGCCCCTGGATGTGTATGGGTGATGACGCCGCGTGCCCACCCTCCTGGGGCATGCGTGTTAATGAAACAACACTCTTAAACGCATACACACAAAGTTGTTAATCGTTAGTTTGATAACTCCTAGCGAGTTAATAAATGTAACTAGTCAAAAATGAATGGTTAATTTAGTTCCATGTACGCACCGCTTGGAGCGCTGTATAATATACTATATGTACAAAATATCACTGGCGTTCCATCAAAACGGGGTTAAAACTGTCTAAAATTCACATAGATGTATATTTTATTTGCATACATTACCATAATGGAAGTATTGAGTGACGCGTGTAAAAGCACCCTTATGGCTATGTAAATAAAGCATATTTTACCAAAACCGAGTTATATAATCTAGAAACAGGTAACAAATTGCCTTTTCATTAATACAAAATTAGTTAGAAAAATAATTGAGAAAAGATGAATTGTGATAATGCTGCTGGGAAAGGGGATGAAAACAAAAATGGCGGGCGGACATGAGTATCTGACACTTACCGTATGTTCGGGAACTGTTCTCTCTGTATGATGAGGAGAGTGCGTCGCTGTGCCGCTGTCGACGACGGGTCCTCTCGGAGTTTTGCCGGGAGATGACGCCACTGTCGTAGGCCGGCGTCTTTCACGACCCTATTCATAAGAGTATTTAAAAAGCCATTGCAGCCGAGTAGAGCGCTAGTGTTCTCTAGCCTTACACACCTGTAGTACTTCATCTACATTCTCTACAAAAAAAAAGAGTTTATCGCTTTAGGTAAAACAGACAAACAGCAGGGGACTTTGATTGACTGGCACACTCTCTGCCTACCCCGTTAGGGACCCAGCGTGATGATATTATGTACGTATGTATATGTGTATTTTTCGCATGCATTCGGTCCGCCTGATGGTAAGTGGTTACCGCCGCCTGCGGACGCCCTAAAAGCGATGCTCGGATAGATGTTAGGGTAGTTTTGTTTTTTTGTTGAGACGTGGTTACTCACTGGGTTGACCAACTCGGCGCTCAGCCCGAGGTACTGATGCAGGGCAGTGAACGTGACCCGTTGAAGCCGGACCATGATAATCTAGACAGACATTACATTTTATATTAAACATGAAAAATACAAATATGAGTATTGTAATTCTATATAATATCATTGTTAACATACTCGCCATCTGTCACATTGGCACCTAATATACCTCTGGCGGAAAGTGGGTGTGTGGGTATTACCTATACACCTCTGCCTACCCCTTCGGGGACCCTTGTGGGAAGGCGTGAGGATATATTATGTTAACATACAATTACTCGGTTATGTGTGATTATGAATATGAAATGAAAAAAATATTAAGTAAGTTGAAGAAACCACCTTTAAGTGTGAGCATTTAGGGGGCGTCCATAAATTACGTGAGATGTTTAAGGGGGGAAGGGGGTCGAGTCAAATCTCATCTAATCTCCAACGCAGTTGGAGAGAGGGGGGGTCTCGGCAAATATCACGCAATTCCTTTTCTGATTAAACAAAAAAATATATACTATTTTGGTCCATTTAATCCAGATTGAACATGCGTAAGATTTAATCTTATAATTAAACTCTCAGCAATATTGATTACTAGTCTTAACTAGTCGTAAAAGCACGAAGCTATTTTATTTTTCTTTTTACAATAAAAATCCAACGCGTTTACGTAAGAAATCCACATTTTGAAAAATCTCACGTGAGATTGGGGGATGGGGGAGGGGGTTGAATAAAATCTCACGATATCTCACCAGAGTCTCGCGTAATTTATGGACGCCCCCGTATCACACAATATCCCAATGATGGGTGTGTCCTTTCCTTCCTTTGTGAAGTCGTGGTGGTGAGAGTGTAACGAGCAGTCACCAGCAACGCGAATACTTACTCCGACGGTACCATAGATTTTTTTTAACTTAAGAAGAGTGATTAATCACACCACGAGAGTTACGGTGAAGGAAAAAAATCCATAGAAGTGCATACGTTTGAGAAGAACTTCCAAGAGGTATGTACAGTGATAGAAGGAAGATAGAAGATAGGAAGGAAGGTGTATTATTTATAAACTATAATAATATAATATATCCTCACGCCTTCCCACAAGGGTCCCCGAAGGGGTAGGCAGAGGTGTGTAGGTAATACCCACACACCCACTTTCCGCCAGAGGTATTTTAGGTGCCAACGTGACAGATGGCGAGTCCATCGCCGTTACTCCAGCACGACTATACATACGCCTTTGAGTTTCTTCTCAGACGTATGCAGGTTTCCTCTCGATGTTTTCCTTCCGCGTGAAGCTCGTGGTGTGACTAATCACTGTACTTAAGTTCAGAAAAACTCATTGGTACAGTCGGGATTCGAACTTGCGACCTTTGCGTCGCAGGCAACTGCTCGAACCACTCGGCCACTTTTACTCCACGCTAAGCAAATTATTAAATATCCTACCTGTATAACCCTGACAAATATATCGGGATATTCTTTGAAGACTTCTTGAAAGGCTCTCATCGGCAGCTTTATTACTTGCGAATCTTCAAGAGCTTTTGCATTCACCGTTTTGTATGGTTGGGAGTGGCCCTGGATTGAAAATAGTATAAAAGTTTAAATTTTCAGTCTTGAAGGTCATTCATAACTATAAAATTCATCATTCATTAATTTCTAAATCTATAAGGTCATTTATAAACATAAATTATAAAAATAATCAGGTCAAAAAGTGGAGGTTATTGTAGTGGAGTGGAGTGGAGTGTAGGTAGTGGAGGAGCCTTTGCCTGTGAGAATGTGTGACGTCATTAGACTTTAATATTCTAATTTAATTGCTAGATTTTATCTAGAATAAAACCTTCTATGTGTTAATTCAGCCAATAATCAACGTCTGTGATAAATTTCATACAATTTTATTCAGCCGTACTGGCGCGATGGATAAGATGCCACAGGAATAAGCTCATAAACTTTCACATTTTTATTCTTCTTAAGATCTTCAGCACAGGCTACGCTTATTTTCCGATTGCACTAATTTGTTTGCGATTACGCCTGTCTTGTCGATTACTGCATGTGAGAGAGAGATGGCGTGTTATCTGATTTCTGTAGAACACTCTCTTTAGAACAGTTCCGATGAAAATAGTTCTTACCGTCAAGACATCAGTAAAACTGAGCAGAGACGTGACGCTCTCCCCGGTTCTCACGACCTTCAGAGATAGACTGCTACCATCTTGGTTGGTGATGTAAACGTTCACGCGACCGTTCTGTACCACGTAGACGTTTTCGTCTGTATCACCTGTTATATAAACAATATAATATCATAATTATGTTTTTCTGAACATAAGTACAGTGATTAGTCACACCACGAGCTTTACAGTGAAGGAAAACATCGAGAGGAAACCTGCATACGCGTGAGAAGCAATTCAAAGGCGTATGTATAGTCGTACTTAAGTAACGGCGATGTACTCGCCATCTGTGACGTTGGCACATAAAATATATCTCTGGCGGAAAGTGGGTGTGTGGGTATTACCTATACACCTCTGCCTACCCCTTCGGGGCCCTTGTGGGAACGCGTGAGGATATATTATCATTATAAACTTATTTTGAAACATAAAATACTCTAACGAAATAGATATTCGATGATTACAAATCAATTCAAGTTTTATCATCAATTTTGCCACATATGTACCATACAAAAGAGTGTGCAAGAAAAGGCAGAGGAAGACGACGTGTCAACTGCCTAGATCAAATCGATCGGACACTTAAAGACTTCTTTCGCGCAATAACAATTGGACGGAATTAGATTAAGTATGGCACAGAGATAGATTATTCGCTAGATATGAAGAAAGGCATGTTACGTTGGTTTGGACATATAAAAAGGATGAGTGAAGAAAAAGAGACGAAAAAGATATACAAAGCAAAAGTGTGTGCAAGAAGAGGCAGAGGAAGACCACGTTCCAATTACCTAGATCAGATCGATCGGACTCTCAAGGACGGGAACGTCAAGAGTTCTCGAAACTGACGAGCATGTATGAAGAGAATGATGAATGTGGACGAAGCGAAAGAGTCTGCCTACCCCGTTAGGGACTCGGCAAGATGATATGAAATATTAAAATCTACCAATGAAATTGCAAGGCACAGCTAATCCAAAATATAGTGACAGTTGTAACTCACCGACTTTGAACAAGAACGAGCCGGCTGGCAGGTTGAGTATCTCGGTATGCTTGCACAGCATCAGGAACACGGGCTTCTCGAAGTGTCCAAACACACGGATGCTGTGCAACATGTATAAGGCATCAGGGGGCACTCTGTCATCACTGGTCAGGTCTTCCTCCAGGTACTCCGCTGGCGGTTCCAGGACCTGTGAGGAGATAAGTTTTCTATAGGCTTACCTATAGCCCCTAGGCATATGCGGGCCATGTGCTTTTTTGCCACTGTGCTTAGTAGAATTAAAAAAAAACATTATGGCGTATGTCAATATATACCTAGCCATAACCTATTAGGTTACGGGTTGTAAGGCGGTTAGGTGATGGTATGTCTGTGCATGGGTAACTAGGTGCCGGCGTTAATAGAGAAACTGGGTGCTTCCATGTCATTAAGAGACAAAAAAAAATTTGACATTAATATCGTATAAGTATACTTTGAGGGCATCCATTAATTACGTGAGAATAATAAATATTAAACAAAAATTTAGAGAAAATTAATCTAATTCCGTCCATTCTTGAAATATTTTTTTAAGAAAGTCTAAACCGTTTTCTGCTATAAATTACGTGATATTAGCTAAGACCCAATTTGTGATTTGTAAAGATTCAGCTTGATCCTCTCCCAACTAGAAGGCCTCGCGTAATTAATGGACGCCCCCTTTCATATGCATAGAAAAAGAGATAGCAGATAGGCTGTTTCATATAAAGATTACCAGATTCGAAATCCTTTACAGATAACCAGTCCTGCAATCTCAATAGTGACAATCACGCCGGGTGGCACTCTCAATAGTAGTTATCACGCCCGGTGGCATTGCCTACCACTGTCCAGACGGATGTTTGATATGGATAGCGTTATCTTTGTGCCCAATTCTATTGTTACTTGAGCAAATGCGAGCGCGAATGAAAGCATTTGAAGTCTTAGACTATTACCATTAGAAGAATGGTGAGATAAAAAAAAAATCTTTCTAACATTATGCTAAATTCATAATTTGAATGGACTAATGAGTTTTTTACAGAACTTATGTACAGTCATTAAGCCCACGATGACCTTACGAACAAGTAAAACATCGTAACTAAACATGGACAGCTTTCTAAAGAAATCCTAAAACGTATGTATAGTCGTGCTTGAGAAACGGCGATGGACTCGCCATCTGTCACATTGGCACCTAAAAATATTTCCGGCTACGAAAAGGTGGTATGGGAAGGTGTGAAAATTGGTGCATTTAAGATCGCCAAGTAAGATCCACCCTAATTGGTTTCATATATAAGTTACGTCCCGTTACTTTACCTTCAATTGCTCCGGCGCAGATTCCTTCTTCAGCTGCAGCAATTTCCGTGCAAACCTCATGACTGCCCTCCTCTTCTTCCCCTGCCCAGAGTTGGATATCGACTTCACTTTCCGCAGCATCCGTCGTCCGTAGAATAGCATCTTGTCTCGTTTCCTGAATCTCTTCGCTGGCTCCCCAGAGGCGCCAATCGCGCCCGTGCCGCATGACAACTCTGGAAGCAGTAAAATACTTTAGTCAAGTTTCTTCTCGACACGCCTATAGACAACGGTTTCATTACCATCAGGCAAAGCATTTGCTTGATCGCACATCCTGCCATAGACGGGGATCTTAAACCAAACAGATCTCGCGCTGCGCCGTCTCTAGGAACTTTCCTTCCGCGAACTTTCAGGCTGTGGAATTAACTCCCCATTGAAGTTTACCCTAAAGAGTACAGCATGGAGTTCTTCAAGAATGGTGCGAAGTTCCTGCAATTCGGCATCGCGCGAGCAATACTCCTTTCATAAGCGGCAACAATTGCTTACCATGGACGGACATAAATAATACATATAAAATAACATATATAAAACATCCACGATAAGACAATGATTAAGTCTGGACCATTGTGTGCAAAAGAGAACTGATACCATAGACAATGATTGTGGTCACAAAGACAGATGTACTCAAGTTTTACCTTTGGTCCGCCATCTTCGGTAGTAGTAGAAGAACACGACTAGTACAGACACCAGTACACACCCGCAGAAAGACCAAAGCAGCTGCAACAATATCAGAAAATGTTAACATTTGATACACCATTACTTTACCGCTCCAAAAACCCTACCCTACGGTTTATGGAAACATTCAGGTAAATATTGTTATTACAATACCTGTTCGATAAACAGGATAAAAACTAATATATATATATATACGTATATAAATTACCTAATTTCCAGTACATCGCGTACGTTAAATACCAATCCATATACTGTATACTTGAGTTCAACTTCAACACGTTGGAATAATACTGGCTCCTCAATTACATAAATGTATATTTACAAGCAAAATCCGAACTTTTATCATTCCAAAAGTGCTTTTACACTCGCCATCAAATACCTAAGTCTTCCTTAATACGCCTGTATTAGCTTCGCGAGTATCCAGATTAGATACATAGCAAGAGTAGAAATAGCTAAGGGCCCAGCGATAAAGTTAAGGGCCCAGTAATAAAGTTAAGGGCCCAGTAATAAAGTTTCATCCATATTTTTTTGTTACATTCAATACCTTAATATTTTGATAAGTGGCCCTTGATATCTCCGCGCTGGCTTCATCAGCCACTGCCTGTATCTAGATGTATTTAGTTTATTATGCAAAAGTATTTGCCCCACTTTTTAGTTCGAGTAAAATAATTAAATGTTGGTAACGTATTCTTTTTTGCTCTTGTTCTCTCGTACCTAGTTCCAACATCCTCGCTCAACCGTACATGTTTCTCGCGCCAATAGTTTTAAGAGTCCAATCCTATTTAAAGACACACTTACCAAAATGAAACCTAAATCAGAATAAAACGTCAGACTGCAGTGTAGATCATTATTATACCTACATCGAGGTTCATGGTTTTTGTCTGAATCCACAAAAGTTATACCTAACACATTATACTGAAATTTCTTCAATGATAAATGCTACTCTCGTCTGTAGGGTTAACCACGATCTGGGGGCCTTTTTCGAAGCGCTTCGTCGTTTTTAAGCCAAACATATCTTGGGTTTGGATTATACTAGATAAACGAAAAAAATCAACATATGTGCCTTGACTGTTACGTTCCTACAATGATTATTATCAAAAAAAAAACAAAATCAAAATATTTTATTCAACGTAAGGGACACAGGGAACACTTATTGAACGTCATATACTTAACAAAAACTAAAGTTACCACCGTTTCCAAGAAAAATACCTGCCAGGAGAAGAAACGGCGAAACAAACTCCCCGGTTCTCTAAGATATTGAACGTCATATACTTAACAAAAACTAAAGTTACCACCGTTTCCAAGAAAAATACCTGCCAGGAGAAGAAACGGCGAAACAAACTCCCCGGTTCTCTAAGATAAGGGTAGAAAAAGATTAAATAACATATAAACTCTGTATAAAAGGAGCAATTCATTGCCATGTATGGCCATCATTCAAATAATCTGATGTTGTATAATAAGCTTTTTGTATTAATTTACTTTTAATGACAGCTTTATATTATATTATAACAGTCAAAAAGTAATTAATAGTGAATAATTTTTCACCTTATGACGCCCAAGTCCGTAGCGAAACGGTTTTGCCACATATTTAAACTAAGGGTTAGAGTTAGTGAAGTAAGGACTTGTAGAGTTAGGGCGTGTATAGTTAGAAGCTTGGCTTTACTTGAGATCTACTTTTTGACAGTGCGAGTGATCTCGTCTTGGCAACATTTTACATTAAAATATTTTTGTAAACGTAAAGTGTATCCCACATACACATCACGCGATTCCGAATGCATAAAATAAAAGATAAGGAACGATATTAGCTTCATAGAGGAGGGAAGGAGAATTTGATAAACTGGATCCGTGCCAGTCTTGCTGCTAGCATCGAACCTCAACATAAAATCGTGTCCTATAGAAAGGCGCCAATAATTTAAAGAAGTTAATGAAAAACAGATCAAATTCCAGACATACCACAAAAACCAACAGTTCCCGCATTCTCACTTTCCCGGCACTGTTTTCATTAAGTAACACTCTGTTCTCGTATCTCCTACGCTTCTTGATACGTCTCCAAATACGCTGGTAGCTACAGCTAATCAGCCTCGACTGCGCGGTGGCGATAGCGCGACTTTTCATTTCTGTCGCAACGATTGCTAACAACACAAACACGACCGGTTGTGCAAAATCACTAGACCTCTTCGCGCACCGTTATACACATTTATTATTTTCGCCACTCGGTCATTAGGGCATCGCTTGATTAACATTATCGTGTAATCTGTTTTAGATCAAAGCTAAAGTATTTTTATTTAGCCGTGGTGGCCGAGCGGTTCGACTAGTCGCCTGCAACATAAAGATTGCAAGTGCAAATCCCGACTGTACCAATGAGTTTTTCTGAACGTACAGTAAATCACACCACGAGATTTAATATGAAGGATAACATCGTGAGGAAACCTGCATAAGTTTAAGACGAAATAAACGAAGACGAAAAATAAACGAAGTCGTTTTTATAGTAGTGGTGTTGAAACAGCAATGGACTCGCCATCAGTCAAGTCCGCACCTAAATATATCTCGGGCGAAGGGAGGGTGTTGTTACGCCCCTGCCTACAGCTTCGGAGACCCTTGTAGGAAGGTGTAAGAATTTCTGTCATTTTAATAAGGCTTATGCCACTGAACGAACCATAGTGACATAGTGGTTTAAGTCATCTGCAATGGCCATGATGTTATTCTCTACATATCCTCTCAGATCACAAGATAGAAAATTTATGATCAGTATGGAAAGTTATTAGGTTATTACAGAGTAGCTTAGTGTAAGACGTAACCAGTCACATTGGGATCTTGTAACTAAGATTCTAGAATGTAAATACGGTAGCCCTTGCCTGTCATAAGCTGACAAACCCTATTACATTGGAACCACTAAGGTCTAATACTGCACAGTTCCAAAGAAGTTTCCTTCTACAAAACGCTCAGACACTGGGGAGTTTATATCCCCATTTCTTTACTTGATAGGATTTTTTCTTCTTTACATTAAATAAAAGTTATTTTTTATTGAACACATAGGAATGTTTTTGATGTTTTTTTAAAACTTAATGCCACATAGACCAGTTTTGAATGAAGAATACAGCTAGATAAGACATAGGTATTACTATTTTATGTACAGTAAGTCATATACCTAACGGAATAATCATTAAACCTATGTATATTGTATCAAATTTTTTATTTATTACATTCAATAAAATAGAAACGGTGAATTAAATACAATATCTTAAAACATTAAGGGACCTACAAACTTGTAAACCACCTTAGTAGTAAAAAATAACAATTCAAATTATTTTAAAGGATGCAAATGAATATTTTTTAGGCTGTATGACTAAAGCCTTTGTTAAACTACATATCTTTTGAGGAACAACAAAAATTCAAACTTGACATCAAGAAACTGACTGCTAGAACAGCTACTAGAAGGGGCAATGAAATATTTTCGATTGAAATTTTATTAATTCCATACATGATCATTGTTCTTCGCTCTGTTTAGTTCAGGAAGCGAAATCGTTGATTTCAAGGATAACGATATCTATATTTACGATAACCTCCGTTATCTAACAATAAAACTATTACATGAAAATATTTAAACGAAGAACGCTTGTATACACAAGAATACATATATCTTATATTTATTCCTAATTCATTAAATAAAAATCAATACTTGCCTGGTTTTCTTGAAAATTGTATGACCACTCTGAAGTCCATGTTGTTATCTCGAACATATTCGATTTTACATTTATATTATTTAAGAGACCGACAACATCCATTTCAATTCAATACAATGCAAATTTTCACTTATCCAATTTAGTTTGTAAGAAAACCCCAATCACACGAGACTAGACATCAGCTGTTTGACATTTAACAATACAATACAAAGAAAGACGTGCAGTCGTAAACTGTATTATCTATGCATAGTCGGACGGAACCGGAAACGTACAATACAAACAGACTTTAGAAATACAATGATTGTATTGTAACGATGACCGAATGAAAAGTGATATTTGATTGATTAGTTGGTTGTCTGTCGACACTTCTGATATCCGATTTGGAATAATATTACATATGTTGATTTATATTAAAACGCGATCTGTACACTAAAATTTTCCAAAAACATGTTCTGATATGTTATATTATATGTAAATGGACATGTGTTTATATAAGTGCTAACTGGTAAACTAAACTTTATCCTTCTTTTTTATTATTTATTAGCAGTAAACAATCTTTATGGTGTTGTGTTGAATGAAAACCGTCACCCGTCAGACAGCCAGACGCTATAGCGCATTGAGTATAGACTACTCTTAATAATAGTCTGGTCGGGCCTTTAACTCTTTCGTTCGGAATCATTCGTTCGTAGTATTTCGCGTAGATTCGTTTGTATGTATACGTATAGTCTATAGTATAGCGAGCGAGGAAGTAGGATAAGGAAGACGCGCGTACATAGACTACTATTAATATACTAGAGATAGACCCGCAACTTAGACATTTCCTAAGCAGCGCCATCTCTATTCGAGGACACGTACTAGTCAGCTGATAATATACCTATATACATAGTACATATCTATAGCTTTATTTTATTCCACCTAATGTAGAATGGTTGAAAATTATGTTATGGTAAAACTAAACTAAAAAAATTCAAAACTAGATTAAGTGTATAAATTAGCAGAGTACTTTTATATATGTAGGTAATCTAGTTTAGAATTTTTTTAGGTTTAGTTTTAATATAACATAATTTTCAACCATTCTACAATATTCTACTCGGTATAGCTAATTCAGGACAACGCGAAACTAGTTGTTTCAAGAAGGTAATAATAAACCAAATATATGTATTTTTTTCATGTTTATTGGATAAAACAAAACATTTATAACTTCAATCGTTTAAAATCAAACATTTACTTCAGTACCAGTTTGCCTTAGTCGTTTCCTCCCTCTATTGTTTTTATAGTGCTCATGGGCTTTATTTTTTAATTGGTCTTCCTTATCATACTCTAAAGCCTTGCCAGTGAGGAGGTGGTTGACTTCTTTGCACCAGATATGTATAAAAAAAGTGATGCTTTTATTAATCAAATATTCTGTTAAACCATTTTTATGTGCCTCGCACGTTATAAAAGTAATATCCATATTTATTGATACAACTAATTTTATGTATACAGCTATATTATTTTTTAATGGTGTAGTTTTTAAAACACTAAAAGTTATGTTTTCTACTTGTGCAAAAAAGTCAAACAAACACCTCGTAGGGTAGCACAGCCATCTTTTGCTATCATATTCTTTTATTTTTATGAATCCATGGAAATCTTCTGTATAATCCGTTTCCATACATTTGAGGCAAGTTTGACATTTTTTGTACACTTTACATTTGGCTTGGCGTGCTAACCACCCACTGCAATACCCTATTGCTGCGCATTTTTCTACATTACCTATATCTTTATTGTTTATTAATGTCGTCGTGTTTATGAGCTCTATATTTATGTGCTCATGCTCCACGACATTGATGCCCTCGTAACCAATTTGCTCATCCTCTTCAAATAAAAAAAATTTCAACGAATCTAAACAAAAGTCATTGTCTGCCTCGCAATTTGCACCCACAGAGTGTTTAGATGATAAATTATTTAACAATAATGTCTTATATGAGGCTTCAAAGGACGAGCAATTTGGCATGATATTTGCATAACCATGGGCTCTTATGGCTCCAAAGAAATTTTCAAGGGCATCTTGGTTAAATCTGCGCAACAATACAGTTTTCATACCTTTTTCATGAAGGATTTTGACCAATTTTCTAATATTTTCGACAGTTTTTACCCAGCCCGTCAAAGATGGCACATTTCTATGGGTATCAAATTTCATTGATTTCAACACAGGCAAACTGGCATTCCATAGTTCATGATGACCCGAATTCACCTTGACTGCGGTTCTGTACGGTTTTCCCGGCACAACTTCGTAACTCCCACAATTTAAACTGTCGAATAACTTGTCGAAGAATAAAACCAGATCTGCAGTTTGGGTGCATTCTTTTGGCATTACTCCCAACTCTGAAAATAAATAAATAATTCCATTTATAGCAATTATCAAAACCTTATACCATCATCCCCAAATGATGTCTTTAATTAATTAAATGCTATAGTAACAATATTGATACATACCTGCCATAAAACCTAAAGCTGACCCAACGGAATGGCTGAAGACTTGTGTACAGTGCTTAACCCTCATTTTCGGTATATGATTAGGCATAACATGTTGTGATGTTAATTTAGGCAGTATTTTAGAGCCTTTGTAGTTAGGTGGCCTCTCAAATAATTTTTGGATATGGCTCCATTTCGCTATTTGAGCTTTGCCATCTATAACATAATTTAAGTTTTTGCATAGCATATTATTTCTGATGCACTTTAACAGATGCGGAGGATCAAACAAGAAATAAATTGGTTCTTCATTTACTTCAAAGAATCCTCCTCTGTATTTTTTTTCTTTTCTGTAATATGTCGATGTTGTGTCTGTAACAAGACTGTTAATTGCAGCAATATTTGTTGTGCCTTGATCACAAATAGTGGAAACCACTTTAAGACCAGCTTCTTGTAGTTTTGTGATCACTTCTTTTATTTGTTTTTTTAATGCTAATGTTTTAGTTGTCGCCGCTGAATAGCTGTAATATACAGGTTGCTTGTATGCCTTGACAATCCCTCTTATCATAAACACCAGAACATGGTCGCAAAACTTGTTTTCTTTTTGTTCACCATCATCCACAAAGCCTTCTATTGAGTCTCTTGTTTTGCTGTACGAACATGATGGAGCAATGGCCATTTCATCAAACAATAATGAACAGTATCTATGTATCTGTGGCATCTTTGCAACAGTCTCCTTCAAATGTTTGAAAATCCTTTGATTGTAACCTGGACACAGTTTCACTTTTTGTAATACACTTTGTAAAGTTCTTTGGCTTGGTAAAATGCAAAATTTACTCATAATTCTGTAGGCTTTAGGTGACGGCTTATATAATGACAAAGACAAAATTTTCTCCTCCATGGTAAATCTTCTTCCTCTCACATGTTGTTTCCCAGCTTGCTTAACTTGCATTAGAAAAAATGTTTTTGCATTCTCATTTCTTAGGTTTCTAGAGACAATCTGGAATGCTTTTGTTTTTGAAATCCTTTTGGGAGTCATCCTTATCCTGTTGCAAGGCTGAATCTGTTTTATATTTTTGGACTTTTTCTTGTAGCTAGTAGTTTTAGACTGACTACACTCTGAAATAATAATTATAAACAATTTAGATAAAAATCTCTACAAATAATTAAAATTGAAGTCTGGGTCTGTTAGTAATAATCCACCTCCTACAAAAAGCTGTGATCCTATAATAAATGCTGACTGCTGACAAAATTCTTGCAAACAATACAATCCATTAATCTGCAGGAACACACACATTACAAAATTATTTGTATTAATAACTTTGAATGTAAATATCACAAAATAATAATATCCTGGGACATTATTCACACAGGGCAATCTGGTCCCAAACTATTAATTATAAAATATTTTAAAATGTTGTATGCTATATCCATAAGTAATATGAAATCTTACCCATGCTAGGTGGATGTAACTGTGGTCTGGCTACTGGAACTGAACCAACTCTTACAGGATTGGATTGTACAGTTGATGTTGAAGGAGGATTTTCAGGTATTCCATGTTGTTCCATTAGCATATCTACATCCATTATCAGTTGTGATTCAGCAGATGTTGTTGGAAGGTTTTCAGGTGCTCTTTCTTGTTCTGGAACTGTAAGTAACATTGGGCTGTGTACACCATAATAACTTGTACAGTTGGCTTAGAAGCTCTTATAACTTGTGTTCCAAATAAATAAACTGTGAGTATAAATATAAAAAGATTAGCCAGGATTACATTTGGTCAAGTAGCTAAACAAGGCTCAGGAGCCATGGCCATCAAAATAATTTTGTAGGCACATTTACTTATTATTATGTTCCATTTTATTCAATATTTTTAATTCATATTTTTCAACAATCCTGCTAATATTATAAATGAGAATTTCGTTACTCATTCACACCATAACTACTGAACTGATTGATGAAGTAAGTCAGAGGTGGATTATAGTCTAGAATAGCACAGCTATGCCCACATAATAAGAAGTGTAATGTACATGTAACAAGTAACAAGAATGAAATACTAATTTACCTGAAAGTAGTAGTTCTGGAATTGCTAATCTACAAAGCTGGTGGGATGAGTAGAGGTAATTAGTTTTGAAATGTTTACGACATACTCGCAGATTGTTGTAAACATATGTCTTATCTTGTAGACATAGACTACCAATACTTGAGACCCATGTTATATATCTCTCAGGATTCTTTTTGGGATCTGGAAAGCGATGTAGAGGAATACCTGAAATACAGATGTAAAATGTAGCAGCCATAGGTAGCATGTACATAATATTCTGAGGGTGTTAGTATTTCATATACTGATTACATGAGTCACGTACATGAAATACAGAAAGAGATAGGTTACCAACAGAAAGGAAAGTGATGTTTTAAGTCGAAACGTATAAGAACTGTATATTTACCGGCATCTTTGACAACTTGGCAGCCGGGCACACAACACTTGTTTCGAGGCATTGTTTTCTAAACACAAAATCACTTAAAATATGGTCCAAACTCCAGTTTACGGAGGGCCTAAGCCTATTTAACAGATTTCTGTTAAATAATCACGGAGGAGCACAGGGGGCTCTACTCGACGCGTTGGGAAAGTTTAATAAGTAGTTAAAAGAAGTAAATACGGAGCAGCGAACTGACATCGACGTAAATTACATTCAAAATTGCGAAGCAAACGGAAATATTTTAAAAATATGCGCAACCACAGACTATAAATTCATAGAATCAAAGAAATGTCATTATCGCCATGTGAGGTCATATCATATTTGAAAATTCTACCAATGTGGTCTTTATTTTTCCATAAATTTAATCAAAACAACTATGATCAGCGATCTTATACAAACGCAAGTAAATATGGAGAATGAAGCTTAGCTCACAATAAATCAGAATCTAAAATAATACGCGTACAGTTCTACTAAAATATACTACTCATTGCTTAATAATGTACGCTGGCAACATTGTGCACAATTTAATTGGTGTCCTCGGACATAGATGGCTCTGAAGAGAGTGAAATTAAAATGTATACTAGTTTCTACCCCCTGCGCGCGTACCTGTGAAGAGTACCTTCTTAATAATTTCGTCTACTTGTCTCCAAGTCAATTATATGTGTTGTATTTTTTCTATCTTCTACGTTTGGTGAATAATTTTATCTAATATTTCCAAAAGGTAAAGTATTATCTTAATGTAACTTTATATATCATGCTATATTCCATGGTACTGTGTAACAAAATGGCGTCAATTCATGGACACCAATGTAAAAGTTACATTTTATTATTCTAGATGTCGCGATATCGCGAATGGGACCTCTCTTGCAAGGTATACGTTGGCAATCTTGGTACCAATGCATCTAAATACGAGATCGAAAAGATTTTCTCAAAATATGGAAATATCAGAAATGTCTGGGTAGCCAGAAACCCTCCAGGATTTGCATTTGTCGAATATGAAGATCCTCGCGATGCTGAGGATTCGGTTCGAGGACTAGACGGAACGTAAGTACTTGATATATACTTGTTCTTATATGTTATATGGACTTGTTCTATATATAGGAGGTGGTATTTATTGATTGGGTGATAGTAGTGCTGCGCCATATGCGCGTCCGCCATTTTCCTTTCTCCTGATCAATATGCAAATGCAATGTGCTTGCCGAAAATTTTACTTTGTTAAAGAATTGCCCTAAAAACTTCATTATATTGTCGGCAAACAGTAGATTTTCGTCATATTTCAGCATTTGAACATAGCTAACCTTAAATCTAAAACTGTGCTATATCGGTAAATGGGCAAATTCTAGAGCAAGTGAATGAATTTGTATTTATAGGAAGGATCACACGAGATGGAATGTATGAAAAAGATATTGAAAGAAGGATAACTGCCGGAAATAAGGTGAATGGAGCCATGTCGGCGTTAATGGGCAGTAAAAGTCTCAGCAAGAATGCTCGAGTCGCTGTCCACAACGCGATATTGGTACCCATCTTATTGTATGGCAGCGAATCCTGGGTATGTCAGAGGTGTGAAAATAGCTTGAATGCACTTGAGATGCGATCTCTTCGAAAAATGTGCGGATTAACGATATTAGATCGAACCCGCAATTAAGAGATTCGCAAATCAACTGGCGTGATTGTAACGATGAAGTTACGTCGGTTTTGACACATAGAAAGGATGAGCAAAACAGATATACAAAGCAAAAGTGTGTGCAAGAAGAGGAAGGCCACGTTCCAACTAACTGGATCAAATCGATCGGACACTCAAAGACGGGAACGTTAAGAGTACTCGAAACCGACGAGCATGTATGAAGAGACTGATGAATGTGGACGAAGCAAAAAAGGTATGTAAGTCTAGAGAGAACTGGCGCTCTATACTCTCTGCATACCCCGTTAGGGACTTGGCGTGATGATATGTATGTAAGGTTCAATTCATCTTTATCATAAATGTTACTGCACACTCCTTAGATCCGTTTCATTCTCAATGTGAAACGCTTGAGTCATAAGTGTGCTATATCAGAATACCTCCAATCTTAAACTGACATGTGGTATTTTTAGAAGTACCAATTGTTTTGGAATGGGGAACATTAAAATTATGCTTTCAAAAATGCTATTTTGTACTTGCTGTGAATCAATGCTCTTAGATTGAATATGTTTCTACAGGCGATGCTGCGGCACCCGCATCCGTGTGGAGATGTCCAATGGTCGCACCAGAAGGGATCGCAGGTATGTGATACTGAACATAATTTGTCTCTTATTTTAATATTTTTTGTGCTGTAGATACAATATGACATCAAATTCAAGATAACCCAATATTAGTTCATGTTTATTAGTTGCAGCATTTTAGTATAAAATTTTGATCTCTATAACAATTGAGGCATACCGTAATACAATTGATTTGATATCTGCATAAATAGTAAAAATAATTTGACATGGAGATAATAAATGTGGTGGGTGTTGGAACGTTTGCAGGTCCATTTTATCAACCAACCACCAACACACCAACGACCTCACCACATCTCTTCACCACAACTACGGCTCGTTTACCAATATGACATCCGCGAACGCCGCTCGCAACAACATCCCGCTCAACTTCTGCGATCGGCTCTCCAATCTACTACGCACCGAAGTCTCCAAAATCTGCGTCCCCATAACTATTCTCCTGACAGCCATCACCTAACCCCATCTGATCCTATCCTGGACCGAACAAACATTACTGAGCCACACAGTGTAGTAACCTACAACAATCCTGAATGCCAAACTCCTGATGCTTCACCGACTGCACACACTCGTCGTCACCGAGGCACCAAGCTAGAATACAACCATGGCGATCAACTCAACCCTGTTACTGTGTTTAATCGAAACTTCCAATTAACGCCATCATCTGCTGGAAGATAACATAGAAAGTCTTCGCCTTGGTAATATCCCTTCGGCCTCAAAGCAGCCCCACAACGGTCAACCTTCGCAGGCTCACCAATGTCCCGGTACTTTTTGAATCCTATAATTAGTACCTTGTCTATACCATTGATTAAGTACAATAATTTGGCGCATCAGGCATAAGATCTCGTCCTAAAGAGTTTGAAAAATAATTTGTCGAGTTTAGTTTCGTGAATACTATGAAGCCCATCGATGTCTTTTGAGCAATTATTTTGAAATTCGTGAGCGAATAGTGTTTTCCTTATTGTAACTTAATAGCAGTTTTTTACCAGTTCTAGCTATCTGTGTTGTTTATGTATCGAGCTGTGATTAAAGTGTGCGTTACTATCATGTGTAGGTCGCGCAGCCGCAGTCCTCGGCGACGCTCTTACTCCCGCGGTCGCTCAGGGTCGCCCCGCCGCTCGCCCTCAGTTCGCAGACGCTCGCCTTCAGTTCGCCGCTCTAGGTCCCGTGAACGCCGCAGCCGATCTGACAGCAAAAGCAGGTAAATCTTGAAGTATGTACCACCCTTTTTATTTCCTTTTTTTTACTATTAATTTCATCATTATTTCTTTAAAATACACCATTAAATGTATACAAATAATAATATGGGTTTATATGTATACATATATTGGAATACATATCACTAGGAAGTTATACATATCACTTCCGATTCCCACTTATATTGACACAAGCATAGATTTCTGTATCAGGCCAAGAACCTTTTCAGATGCTAACTATGGCTCTTAGCCATTAGGCATTAGACTAATTTGCACTAGGGTTGCAGTCTATCATCCCACATAGGCTAACAATCTCGTGAGCTGATTTCAAATATATTATTTGTTTTGCCTTAATGAGATTGAATAATGATGATGAATGATTATGATTATATTATTAATACAGGAAAGTTAAAATGGTTTTAATATTTCCAGATATTAAAACAGGCAGTCAACGGGCGTAACAAATGTACAATGGGACAACTAACTTTAATGAAGTGATTGGTGGACTGTGCTTGTGCGTAGTACTCGTTTGCAGCGTTTTTAGTACGAGGATAGATGTGAAACAGCTTTAATTTTTCTGTCAGTTCATAGCAAACTTTATTAATGTTTGTAAGATTGTGTAAAAATTTCCATGTAGATACAATTTCATTCTCATATTTCATTTCATGTAAGTATCAAAACTTTATTATGTACTGTTCATTAAAAATAGACTATTTTAAGATGACTTAAATACACATATTATGTTTTAGAACATTGTTTAATTTGAATATCCTTGTAGATCAAACCAGTCTTCCTGTAATGCAGCAAGTTAGCATGACCTGGGTTTCATCTCGGTGCACTCTAGAAATTTTTCTTAGAGCTGGTTTACAGTGGAGGATATGACTAACAAACATCTTTATAAATAATTTTTATCGAGGTATCGCCATAGGGGATTATTCATCTCCACACCTGTTCCTTGTTTGTCGTACTCGTCACGTAATGTTTCCAAGAATGGTCAGTTGAGGTTCCCCCTAAAAAGTACACATGGAATAGTCCAAAGAGGGTGTATAAAGGCACAGACTACTATGGAACACTACTAAAACTTCCTGCTACTTTCATAGTATAAAAAAAATATAAATATACTAAAATTAAATTTCCTGAAACACGATCGCAGCGCCACCTATCAGGTCCAATTGCGAATCTAAACCATTCTCAGATCCCCTTGAACACACAAAAAATTCCAGTCGTTTGAGAGAAGTTCAGTGACATTCACATTCACAGAAGAATTATATATATAAAGAAGATGTAGGTAGTATAAATAATTTCCATCTTATTATAGATAACATAATATAAGATTCCAATATACATGTAAGGTGTAAACTACCGAGGATCCGTACAGCGAGATGTTTTTAACAATTCTCTACAAAATAATAATGTAGGTATAAAAATATATCTTTATCTTACGCAAAATATTACGTGTGTGAATAAGGCAATACTTTCTGAATCATTACATATAGTACACGTATTATGGTGACAGATTTAAGTATAAATACTAGACTAGCTACTCCACCCGGCTTCGCAGGGGTCAATATTTATATAAAAATAATTGCACATTTTGGTTATGATAATTATAGCGCGTAAAAACAAATACTATATAACCTGTTTATATAATAATAATAAATAATAGTCATAAAAATATGGATTGGCAATAGAAATAAAGATGAAATAATGTAAATTCCATATGTGAAATAAATTTTAAAATTGGTGTTCACAAAGAAATAGTTAGTGCTAGATTTTTTTTTTAATAAATTATTTTTTATTATTAGTGTAACTTTACTGCCAATCCATATATTATTATTGAATAAATGTATGGTATAAATGCAATAATACTTACTCTAATCATCTTTTGAACTAACGGGCCTCTGTTTTCTACTAGTGAAATAGTCAAAATACACATAAGTACCAACAGCTACTAATACTGTACCTGTTACATGATATACTGTTAAATTATTCTTAAAAATTATTGATGATATCAATAAGGAGACAAACTTTCTTAAGGTCAATAGGAATGTAACAGTAACAGATGACTCTTTGGTTGCCAGTTCATGGACGGAATGTGTACAATAGAATTGTGCCGCAATATTTAAGACTATTAGCATCCATATATCCCAAGGCAAGTTTAGGGATGTGTCCCTTATTTGAGGGTAGATCCCAACAAAGAGGGGCAGTGGAAGTGCATGGGTATAGAACAGCATCTGAAAGAGAAACTTCTATACATACAAACAAACCTTTTTACTTACATACACATTTTTATACTTACAAACCGATACCATCACCTGTATCTGAGCATAAATAGGTTCATCTAGAACTTTCACTTCACTTATAGCACAAAAGTACCTAACATAATGTGCAGCTAATGTTATGATTTCATCTGTATAAATAAAAATGTACTGTACTGCAATTATTCATCAACTTCATGCCTTCCCAAAAGGGTCCCTAGAAGAAGTAGAATGATATGTGGAAACACCCTCTTTCTTCTATTAACACATCTTTCTGCACTTTATTATAAAAAAAGTATGCAATAGATATTATACAAAATTGTTAGGAAGACAACTTATATTTACCTCATTGGGATGTTTTCCATACTTGGAGAAAAGAATCTCCTGTTGAAGTCCAGTAAATGCACCACTTATCAATGTGGCCAGCAATATACTAACTCCAACACACCAATATATGAACTTTCCTTCATTGTCCTGATCACCTGGTGCTCCTCCATACATTGCCAATGCTACTCCAATACTTATCAAAATTGATCCTGTAGCTTTATTAATTTTTGGTCTCTGTTTCTTGACACAGCTGTACACTAACATGCTGGCTGGTGAAGATGCTGACCTAAAATATTAAAAAAATACATATATCTTATGTTTTACTTTTGAGAAATGTTATACATCTTTATATATATATATAATTCTTCTGTGAGTGTTTATGTCACTGAACTCCTCTCAAACGACTGGACCGATTTTGATGAAATTTTTTGTGTGTGTTCAAGGGGATCTGGGAATGGTTTAGATTCACAATTGGACCCGATAGGTGGCGCCACCATCTTTTTTTTTCCACCCGAGTGAAGCTGGGCGGGACCACTAGTATTATTATATGAACCTAAGTACAGTGTTTTGTCACAACACAAACTTTATGATGAAGGTAAACATTACAAGGAACCAGCACATGTTTGAGAAGAAATTCAATGACTTATAGAAGAATATGTATATTGGGCTTGAGTAAAATTGGCACCTAAAATATATCTGGTGGAAAGTGGGTGTGTGGGTAGTACCTACACACCTCTGCCTGCCCCTTCGGACCTTACTGGGGATGCATTTTATATGAATATATTTATTTGCATAACAGAAATGGTATGTATGTCAACAGAGATATATATTATCTGTGCAAACCCCATCAGGGGCTCAGTGTGATGTTATACATGAAAAATATGTATTGCATAAAATTTTGACAGGTGAAATACTACTGTAGAGTAACTTAGCTGGTGAGTACAAGCTCTTTTAGAGGCTCTTTCCATCTCTCCACACCCTTCTTGAAAACCGCATGCTATACTTTCTTTTGTTGTTTTGATATTATTATTGTTTTATAAGTGTAAAACTTTGGCAGGGAGTTCATAATCATGCATTCTGAGACCCCACAGTATGTGGGAGTGAATTCCCTGCTGATAGTGAGTGCTGTGATGCAATTAGCAGATCAATTGATTACCTTATGATCATGTGTAGTGTAGAAGGCACATGCAATGCGTAAACATAATTATTAGCAACACTTGTTACGAAAAACAAAGACACCAACATAGCATACTGCCTAATGGGTATTTTTGGGCCAATCTGAAATAAGTTTACAGGTAAATAGGCATGAATTTGGCAAAAGAACAATACATTGAGCTTTTCAAATATATAGGTAAGTCACATTACCACTTACCATACCAAATTTTGAAGTCAAAATAAATCCTTGAAGAGATATAAAGAAAAATTGCAGAAACGTTATTAAATTAGCAGTCTCTGGCTTTTTAGACATTAATATTTCCATCAGAAAAGCACTCGAACAACATCCTACGAAAACTTTTATCACAACTTTGGATATGTACATTTTGCTAATAAAATAAAAAAGTATATTAGCAATTTAAGCTTAACTAGACATAACTGATATATTGCACATAAATAAAGAAAAAATAAATAAATAAAAAAGAAAAGTAAAAGTTTCGCCTCTTCAGACCGCTCACTCAATAAATTAATTGCCACGGTTTGTTTTTTGTTTACTTTGTTGTCAGTTTGTGTCAAGTTAAAACGTCAGTTGACAGAATAAAGTATTTAGCTTGCAAAATGTTTGCCATTGCAAACATGACTTTTGAACATATTAATGTAAACAAGTATTCTTGCTTGAATATATAATCTTTTCGTTTGTTACAATGACAATACAGTTTGTATCATTTCTTCTTTTTATTTATACTCCACAGCTTTTGTAGCAACATAATACAAAAATGATTGTAAAATGGGTCGTAAATAATGTTGCATTAATGTAGATAAGGTTATGGGTGGACAATGAAATCTAAAAAAAGACTGATAGAAAAATGTTGTGGGACTGAATCTAGAGGCTGTCTCGTGTATAGTCAGATATCCCACTGAGAAGCTTGAGATCCCAAGGGTCAAGCTTCCCAAGGGTAAATATTTAAGTACGAACATATATATATATATATATATATACTAGTTGTCCCGCCCAGCTTCGCTCGGGTGGAAAAAAAAGATGGTGGCGACACCTATCGGGTCCAATTGTGAATCTAAACCATTCCCAGGTCCACTTGAACACACACAAAAAATTTCATCAAAATCGGTCCAGTCGTTTAGGAGGAGTTCAGTCACATACACACGCACACAAGAAATATATATATTAAGATATATATATATATACATATATATATATATGTAAAGATATATATATATATATATATATATATATATATATATATATATACATAAATAATATATATCGTAGCAAGTGGAAGGAAGAGGTCTGTCTACCCCAACAGGAATGCGGCGTGATGATACGTATGTATGTATGTATATTTACAAAGGCAAAGAGCTTCGACCGAAACAGAAGACACAGAAAGCTGTGCCTAGTTATATGTGTACATATATATTTATAAATATATTTTAGAACTCTCTTAGATAAACGAAATAATAAGTTACCGATTCGCTATCTAATCGTAAATAAGTGTGAATGTTTGCTTAGCGTTGCTAAGCTTAAAAATAAGATTTGCAGTGTTTGATCCCCCAAAAACGTTATTAATGGAAGTTCTAGCCAATGGTTCTAGCATTGTTTTTACAGACTTCGCGAAATTGTTAACAAAATTTTAGATACAATCATCGTTGTTGTTGTCAGTCATCTCATCTGTGTACGGTTTATTTTTCATCGCAACTGGAGTATATGGAGTAATGGAATAGTGTTTTTTTATAAGGTTTAAATTATAATTAGTAAGACAGGGACATGCACCTACATGCACCTACATACTTTTAATAATATTTTCAAAAAGGGTGTATAGATGGAATAGATTCCTTAATATAAGTATTGTTTATAGAACACTGAACGCATCATTATGCTATTTCGTTAACGCATAAAATGAGCGTTGTGCAATTTAATTTATGTTTTTCCTATTATTTTATTGGCAGGTTAGCGGGAGTAACTACAATGTATATAGTGTCTGTCTGTCTGTATTCGTCACAGAGCAACACACCATCAACACACAACACAGCTGCTGTAGTGCTGTGCATGTATATCCTACTCGGGCTGAGGTCGGTGGGGTGAGCCGAATGCAGTGCGCGGTTTGTGTGAGTGAGCAACGAATGAACTAAACTTGCTTTATATTTTTATGAAGAAGTGTTTAGTTCGCTTTGCCGCGTTGTGGCGCGTATTCGCGTCATATTTTCGCGCCATGTACGCTCCTACGATTTCACGTCCAAAGTAATTGAAAATATCTTATATGATCGAAGATTTTTAACTGTTATTTTGTTAATCAAATAAAATTGTACAGTTCTTCTGTGTGGTGTGTTGAACGCATAGTGTGGTGCTTAGGTCCTAGCTAGATTTTTCTTGACTGCACGATGCAAATGATTTTGAATTGTATGTATTCGTTGAGTGGAAATGGTTTAGTCCAGATAAAACAATGCTAACTGGATTACTGGTGATTTCGTTCCTCTTTGTGCATCTATTCCCCTCAGGTGAGTTATTTTTTAATCTGACAATTTAATACTTACATATTTTATAACTATCCTAAATTAAAATACCTTTTATAACTAGAAAACTAATGACAATGTCACCGAAATACCTGAATCCTAACATGTTTAAAAATATATTAACAGTGATTCCCATCGGGGCAGACCCACACGTTTGTTCGAAAATATACGAAATTAAATAAATTATTAATACATTTATCTTATTTAATGCATACAATACAAATTAAGAAATAAAACAATACAAATTGCTGTTATTTAGATATCTAGTTTACTTTACATACCTATACCAAAAACACGTCTGTCACCAATGTTAAAAAATGTAGGTACCTACTTAGGTATGAGCATCAACGGAACGAACCGGTTTGACAAATTTAAATCTAATACGGCGTCTCCAAAGGTTGAAAGAATAAAAATTCAGTATTTTATATTACAGGAGTAATAAAAATATACGTTTTTAGCCAATTAAACTAAGTATAATTTTTTTTTCAAACTTTACTCGTAAATTTGATGTAATGAATATGTGAGTCACGAGCAAATTTTGTTGTTTTCGCTACTAAATAATTTTGTACGAGAAAATTCTCTGATTAAAATATATCTATATGTAAGGCACACTTGTCTGTCTTAATGCCAATGGGAATTATTTCATGGACTTAGATCAGCTATGAGCGAAGGCACTCCAGCTTGAGACTATTGCCTAGGTTTGGAAACATGCCATTAGAATTTTGATGTTACTATGTTCCGTCAGTTATACAAATATCATATAGGATATCATCACGCCGAGTCCCTAACGGGGTAGTCAGAGAGTATAGAGCGCCAGTTCTCTCTAGACTTACGTACCTCTTTCGCTTCGCCCACATTCATCATTCACCATCATATGCGCTTGCATATATAATCTTTCGTGCCCTTATATTTAGTGCTTTTACTACATATCTCACTACAAGAATACACTAATATTATTGCTATTTGGAATTATGCTTTGAGATTTAGTTTGTTACAATGGCCAATCATTATATATCACAGCAATATTCGCTAGTGTAAATAGAAAAAAAAGATAAAATAATTAAAACCAAATAAATATATTGCGATATAAATGCTTTGCATATATTGATTGAACTAAATTTAAGTACGATAGTTTTTTTTTCATAGAGAAAAATTGTTTAGTTTTTAATAATTCATACGGTGCTAATTTGTATTATGAGAATAACAGACAGCTCTTTACCACGCTCTTTGACTACAGCCAGTAAATGTCCTTTGATAAAGAACGACGTTGAGTTATTTTAATCAACGTGCTAAGAGAACACATACCATTTTAAATTGGGAGCATATATGAGAATGAAAATCTAACCATTCCCACGCTTTGGAAAAACACGGAAAGAACATAACAAAAACAACTGACAAGCGTGAGATCTGATTCGAACTTGGCGGTTAGATTCTTACCTTTATGAATAAACAAGACGTTTAGGTCACAGAAAAAGCGAAACAAATGCGCATTTACCGCCTGCTTTAGGTAATTGAGAAATATTTGATCAATACATCTGGTGCTTACACCTGTATCTACCCATCCCGGCATTAAGGCCGCGTGAACTCTTGGGGAAAGCCTGATAAGTACACATAAAAATTGCGCTAAAGGTCCTAGACTGAATACTTACTTTTGGTATCGGTAAGGGCTAAGGTTGAAGCTCGCTTCATCAAATCGTTACCGATTTCGGACTAATAGGCTCAAAAATTTTCGATAAACATTGTGTGTTCTCATCGAAAAGTAATAATAATTATAAAGCTAACATTGTTTTTGATTATTACCAGTGAATTTTATTATAGAGTATAATATAATAAAACCGTTGTCTATGGATAGTTTGCGGTGACATACCTTAAAAAAATTTAACACATGTAATGTAATTTTTTTAAGTCTCAAGTATGAGACAGAGCTTAAGTTTGAGATATTCTATGAAAACTCACAAGTTGTATCCTTTTGGATCGCTCGGTATCTATGCATCCTCGAGTTTCTACAAATGCTCGGGTTTTTGCTAAGCAACAAACAAATAGGTTTTGTATTGAGCATAATGATTTCCCTGTAATTGTGACGTATGTACATAGGCCTTACGTTAGACGTATGAAACCTTGCAATATGAACAACATTTATTGAGTAAATCATTCATTACAGTTATTATTTGCCATGTGCTTTTGAAACCTCCTTAGCTAACGAATAATGTTTACAGGTATTACATTATGTAAATAATGACGTATGTAAAATATACCTAATACGTATATATGTCGTCTATTCACGGCTGATTGTCTATAGGTACCATAACTATTCGCAACAGATATATATTTTTTAATTGTCACTTGGCCAAAACACGCGGTAGGTTTGAGCGTCAGATATATTTTGTAGAAAACTTGAAAATGATTTAAGTATAGTAGTCATACGTCATTACCAGACATCTGATAATAGTTTATTGGTCCAGCTACAATGCATCATGATTAGATATTATCGCTGTGATTTAAACCAAGTTATAATTATGAATATTTATTTTTAGATTCGTTATCGGATTGATAAATCAATCACCGAAACCGATCTTAAATTGTATTGCGATAACAAATGGACTATGACATCATGGTTCATTGATAAGAAAGGACGGTACTGAGTTGCTCTTGATAAACATTTGATTTTGAATCGGTCGTTACTACCAAACTAATCGAATATTGACGTCAGCCCTGGTCAGTTCATTATAAAGTTATTGATTTGGGTATCTGGATCGTCTTTCTCTGCCTCTTCTTCCAGACACTTATTGTATAAATGTTTCGTCATGCTTTCTTCACCTTACAATCACGATATATCTCAAAAACATAGAGCTAACAAATAATTAGCAATAAAATAATATTGCGACCATAAATTGCGATTTAAGCTATCCTATCTTTCAAGTTGGATGTGGTGTGCAGTTTACAAGGTGTGCAAATTTTATTAAAATCGCTTAAGTAGTTTAGTAGTTCATCGCGGACAAACAACGTGACGCGTAATTTATATATATCAAGATTAATATTACATAAAGGATAAGTAGGTACTTAACGTGTAAATAGACAATAATGATTCAGTAAAAAATGCAAGCTACATGAAAGCTAACGAAAGGCCCTTAAATGATTTCTCACAGTCAGGGTCTAACCACCGGTTTGGAAAAGTTTTCTAAGAACTGACAAGAAACTCGGCAATGTAACAAGTTTTTATGTTAAGTTCAACAATAAACAACCATGCGTAGAGTATAACGAACTGTTGCAGGAAAGTCACGTTGAAGTTCTCAATATAGTACATATTATAAATATGACAGTCTGTTTGTTAGATGAGTCGTTTCGTCTTAATTATTCAAAGTGATTATCGTTAAAATGTTCATGCTCATATTCAGGGGTGCTAAAATAGAAATATATCTATCGTCTAAAACATATGTACAGTTTGGTAGGATACAAAACTTTTAGACGGTGGTCCGGTATGTCAACTCGGCTTACTAGAGGTTACCTGGCGTACCCATAGAGGAATCAAAAAGGATCTGTGCTACTCGGAAGAAGAACCTACATATAGATAGACTAGCTGTCCCGCCCAGCTTCGCCCGGGTGAAAAAGTAATATTTCCTGAAACACGATCGCAGCGCCACCTATCGGGTCCAATTCTGATGTAAGCTATCCTATCTTTTAAGTTGGATCAAACTGCACACGGTGTACAAATTTGATTGAAATCGGTTAAGTTGTTTAGGAGCCCATCGCGGACTTGCGATAAAAAAGGTTATAGTGAGTCAGTCTTAAAAGATAGACATATGCTATCGCGGACTTTTTTTTAGAACTTTTAAAGAGGAACGATTCCCTCATACATGATATTTTCGTAACTTAAACCGTTTACGCAGCGCACGCAACGGAAGCTCTCAAAAAGGAATATGTTTTCCCCATCTGGCAACATTATTCATTTATGCTTCGCTCCTATTGGTCGTAGCGTGATGTTATATAGCCTAAAGCCTTCCTAGAGAAATGGACTGTCCAACACAAAAATACTTTTTCAATTCCAACCAGTAGTTCCTGAGATTAGCGCGTTCAAACAAACAAACAAACTCTTCAGCTTTATAATATTAGAATAGATAGCGCCCGTTTTCCTTTCACCATTGTCTCCAGTTTCGAGTGCTCTTGACAGTCATTCTCAGCTTTGGGCGTTCGATCGATTTGCTCTAGGTGGAGATATAATACCTTGTAGAGAATCTACATAAACGCTAGCGAACCGCAGGCAAAAGCGAGTTAAGTAAAGTGTAACGGTAAGTTAGTACACATATAGTGAACGTTCTATGAATAGTTCTGTATTAAGCCCATACTTGGAGCTGGTGATAAGAACTATAAGAAGTTACTTGCATATATTATATACTTATTCTTTTCTCAATTCGTATTTTTTTACAATAATAATTTTACTTTCTTTTTTTATTTATTGACCAGAATTAGTTACAGTACTGATGACAATATTTGTGTCACTTGTTTAATTTGTCTAATTTGTGAATGTGAGAACATTGTAGGCTTTTTAGATTCTTAGATCTTGCTAACATTGTTATAATTATCTTGTTTTATGTATGCTTTGTATAGTAAGCAACGACCTATTGTCGGGCCTACGTTGTTCCCCCATACTTGGGTACTATTGCTGTAACGAAAAAAAAATATTGTATATGCCTAATGATTTGAAAAGAGTAACCATGGAGTTTCTTGCCGGTTCTTCTCCATGGAAGCGACCAACCCGAACCGTGCTTCTTTTTCGACATTTTATAAATGCCCATCTGGGCCTATGTGTAATAAAAAGATTTTTATTTTTGATTTTGATACGGCCGTCGTGGTCGGGCATCCTTTCTGAGACCGTTGTGGGAAGGCGTGAGGATCTATTAAAATAATGATCTCAATTTACTAGCCTCTTACTTTATTTTGTTTAAAACCACATGCATGATAATTATATCGTTTGATCTTATAGCAGGAACGAGTGCCAGTACTTGCACTTAGACCTTGGGCTCAGAGTTTTATAGATTAATTGAGTATTCGTTCAGGGTACATACATGCAGTGAGACCTTGGAGCTCCTTGAGCTTAACAGCGCAATTGATATAGGGTATTCATCTCTTTTGTGTGCAAATCGTATAGGTATGCATCCGGACAGGTTAAGTTTGTGAGGATGTATGGATGTTTGTTACTCAATCACGCCAGAACTGCTGAACGAAATTAGATAAAAGTTAGCACAGAGATAGATTATTATTATTATTCCTTCTGATTATCCAGATTACCTAGATAAACAGATGGAATACGATGTTTTATTCCAGAGAAAAGAACTACCAATACATTACAATTTTACACGGGTGAATCCGCAGGGCACAGCTGGTGGTATTATATAGGTCTCGTATGACCCCTACACCAAGAACTTAAAATAATTGACCGACATCATAGTGAACTCTGCGGATCAATTTCCGAAATGTATTTCACAGCGAGCAAATGTGTACAAGACTTTAGTAGCATATCTATTTATAAAGCTCAAGATTAGTGAACTCAGTATATTTCCTGCCAATTTTCAATAACAAACATAGTTATTTTCGGCCATGCAGGTGCAGACAGATTGTCTATTACGTTATTTGCTTCTGTTGGATGTAATACTATGGTGTTACTACGCCGAGTCCCTCACAGGATAGGCAGGCTCTTTTGCTCCAGCAGCATTAATCAGTCTCTTGATACATACTCGCTGGTTTCGATTACATTCGAGCAGTTTCGATTATTTCAGTGTTCGTTCGATTTGATCTAGTTTGGGGGAATAGGTCTTCATTGTATTATGAACAATCAATTGCTTCCGAACCATTAGGAAGAATCTCAAAACAATAGAGTGAGATAGAGAGAGAATCAAAGAAGTAAAATTGATAATATTTGTACTGTAATTAATTTTTTTTTATGTAACGGTACAAAAATGAATGAACGCTTATAGTGAAGTGCCAGAGTGTAATACTCTGGCTAATTATGCCAAATAAATAAATAAATGTACCACGTTGCGTACAATTCTAGTCAATACGAGTCAGCCAGCAGATGTTCAGAATGACTAAGTTCATTAATAAAGTACGCACACGCTCAGTACGTAATTAAGTATTGTAATCATTTGTACGTTTGTACAGACCCGCCGTATCTTAAAGGAAAACTGTATCCCATAAATATTGTTCCTGTATTCCCAGTCTTTCGATTTGTTTGTCATTGTATCCTTACCCAGATTGTTCCTTCTGAAGTTGATTGGTGCTTTGTCAAAAGGCAGGTTCGAGTCAACTTGACACCATATTGTAGGGTCAATTAGGCAGGCCATAATTTATTCAATGTTAAATGAGCCAAGGCCAAATGTTACGTTGCGAAGTCTTCACTATGATTATTTTGTTTTTTTATTTTATACTACGTTCTCTTATATATATCATCACGCTGAGATATCACGATTTTTCAAACTTATGACGGAAGATTTAATGTGCATACACTATAACAAAATCAACATTATTTCTAGTAGATCTTTGTAAATCTTAGTCACACATCACAACTACTGAAAGCAGTGCCATTTGGCTCCGATTTTCGGTATAGTAGAGGTTTAATTCGACTTAGTCGAATAACGACAATTTTTAAAGGTACATGCCGTTTTGCATTTCTTGGAATCTAGTTTTTAGCCCATAAATAAGTGTGACTACTTTTGCGCTTTACTGCTTTAGAGCCGTGGTTCGAGCAGTCACCTGCACAGCACTCAAAGATTGCAATACCGAATCCCGACTGTACCATTGAGTTTTTGTTAACTTAAATACAGTGATTAGTCACACCAAGAGCTTTATGGACATCTGATTCAGAAGTAATTCAAAGGCGTATGTTCAGCTGTGCGAAACGGCGTGTGTGAGAAACGGCGATGGACTCATCATTTGTCATGTTGGTACCAAGAATATATCTTCGGCGTAAAGTGGGTGTGTACTACCGACACACTTTCGCCTACCCCTTCGGGGACCCTTGTGGGAAGGCATGAATATACTGTCATCCCTAGAACTGATCTTATAACAAGTTAAGGACCATTGTGTCTGCTCCGTTATGCATAGTTTTAGAATTCTGGCACTTCTCACCCTCAGTAAATGTCTTTACTAAGAAAATATATACGTTTAGTATTTTCATGACACAGATTTCATGGCCATCTTGCCAAACAAGAATCTGTTTACGTTTCCCTATCGTAATGCGATTTGGCAAATCTTAAGCATTCTCGCCGGCTATGTACACGACTTAATGTGTTGTACATACGTATTAATGTGCTATCATCTTTTAATAGCACATCTTAAATGCTTTTGAAAATTATTATTTATATTGGACGGGCATTTTATGTATGATGAACTAATACGTTTTTGGGTTTGGGGAACAAAAACGTATTAGTTCGAAGTTCAAAATGCAAACCAATAAAAACTTTCTTCGAGTTTTGGGAACTTTTTCTACTTAACCCAACAGCGAGACAAAAGGGCTCTTTTTATAATCAGAATTCCTGGCTGCGAAGTTGACGAGTGTGGTTCCCAAATAGGGGGATGTGTTGGACACTAATAGCAGCATCTTTGTCTTGGATTTCCATATACTTGGATAGCTATAAGATACGCTTTTGGGATAAGGTCAATTTGAGTACAATCGTCCCAAGGTATTGTGTATATATTATACATACTGAATATCTACTGTTCCGACTAACATCATTCTCGACATTGACATTGGTAAATCACTATGCGTTTTATTTATTGCAAGGTCGACATATAGCCAAATATAACGCCGCTATCTTAAGATAAGCGGCGTTCTATAATCTTTGTGTGCATAATGATCAATCTTGTTTTAATTCGCTATCTTATCCTTGAACAGCGTCATATAAAAGATCCTCTACTTGAAGATTTCCATCCTAGCTTGTAAATTTACTGGCTTACCTTTGAAATAACACATGTACGATTGAGTAATTCCGTGCCCAATTCTTCTCGAAGGATTGTCGATACTAAGCATAAAATCCAAGTTACTGTGTTATAGAACAATAGCTACTTTAAGGCTATCTTTAGGATCATTTTATTGCGTAGCTTTAAAGGCCTTATAAAAATGTTACAATCAGAACTCTTAACCAGCCAAAAGTACTTTTGCAAAATCGGTTAAAATATTTTTAGACTGAACAGATTTGTCAAAAGTAGTTGTCATTATACAATTACAACAAGAAAAACGTTGGTGCAGACCGTCGGCCAGTCCGAAGAACTTACAATATTCATTTTGCAAGTTAAAGCACGCTGCCACTACGGCTCTAGTATCCAAGTAGCATCTTCACTTGCAACAGAACTTCGCATCCGGCAACAAAGCTAGCAAGTATGCCGTCGAACGGTTAGCCTCGCGACCTCTCAGCCGATGGAAGCATCACATGGGATGGGAACCGTCGTTCCACATAACGAGCCACTCGAGTCAGGTCAACTGCGTACGGTTTCATTGAATACTGAATCTATGGGATATTCGTATTCAGGGGCCTTTGCGGTACTATTGCCATGATGCGAGAATTCGAAAGAGACGAATCAATTTCGATGATTATCATCACGCCATCTACAAGGGTTTTTGAGAGGGAAACTACCCTTTCAATAACACGTGTAACATTCTACTTTGGCCGGAGATGTATTCGGCCGATGTAATATATGGTTTCATAGTGAAGGAAAAAGTTGTAATGAAACCTGCACACGTTTAAGAAGATTATTTTTCGTTATTTTTGATTGATCATCTCAGATGTATGTTAAAGATCACATCCTGACATGTGATCTTTTAGATTTTAGTTAGGCCTGATTTCTTTTGAGATACCTTTAAATTTATCAATTCTTATTCGGCTTATTTAACAGGCTTAGTTGATATTTTACGGTAAACGTATTTTACCTGAACACCTTGAATCTTTTGTTGCTTTAGTCTACCATAAAAATGGTGTCAGAATGAACAACCTATACCTTCATTCACGCCACGCCTTCATGATTTTTTTGTTCACGTTATAAGTATGTAAATCTTTAAAGAATACGTTAATGTTATTTGAAGGTTTTACAATAACCTACGTACGTACTTAAGCTGTACAATTACCGAAGGACTTAAATATCCCCGTATGCCTCACGCTAGGTTGACCAACGCCCTCCTAGTCGCCAATCCTGAATGTGATATGTTCGCAAATGGATGGAAAGAAATATTGTTCGAATGTCTGAAGTTAATTCAGGGTATTATATCTCCTTTATTTGTTTTTTTTTTTCCATTTTAATTAGGTACTGTAATTGTTCGGTGCTCTAATTGACGATGTGCACGAGTTCTATTTCATACAAACATATAACCTCGCAGAGTCCCTCATGGGGTAGGCAGCGAGAGTAGAGCACCTATTCCCTCTAGATTTTCAGACGTTCGAGGCAACGCCCTAGCGTATCGAGTTTTCTTGACGGTAGCGCCTTTGATTGATATAAACATTTTAAGTTCTTATAGATAATAAATACGTCTTAGTTTCCTTATTATCTATACTAATATTATAAAGAGGAAAGATTTGTTTGTTTGTAATTAATAGGCTCCGAAACTACTGGACCGATTTCAAAAATTCTTTCACCTTTGGAAAGCTACATTATCCCCGAGTAACATAGGCTATATTAAATTGGACCCGATAGGTGGCGCTGCGATCGAGTTTTAGGAATTTTAACTTTTTCACCCGTGCGAAGCTATCCCTTTCTGTGTGTCTTAAGGTGGATTCGAGAATGGTTTAGATTTACAATTGGACCCGATAGGTGGCGCTGCGATCGTGTTACGGGCAATTTAACTTTTTCACCCGAGCAAAGCTGGGCGGGACAGCTAGTATATCATAAAAAAGTTCCAATGTATACAACTTATGCATGGCTACATGTAATGTCAACATGACAACTAAATGTCATCTTTAGCCGTCAAATTCAATAGCGAGTTTAAACTGGCAGTTGATTGCAACTATCATGTCTCAATCATCATATACATACTAGCTTAATTGAACAATAAATGGCGACAATCGCAGCACACAGCAGTGGCCTGGAGATATTTTTAGCACTGTCTTTTATTATGCATGCCACGTTTACAATAACAACATATGGCAAAAGTACCTATTTATACATATATGGTCTATGGTCTAATAGATACTGCCCGCTGTATGTTGCTTGCTACACCTGCCAGTAAAAAACGTATGTCCTAATACCCTCTGGTAGGTGTGGGTTGTGTCAGTTTTTATACATTCATTATTACAAATATGGAATCAGCTTGTTTTTATAAACTGGGTTGGTATATTTGCTTCAAGCACCGTGTGCATATGATTTTTGAAGCACATAGGTACGTCGAGCTCAATTCACTAATTTTAAATGTGAGTGATGTTAATAATTTAAGCCCGTGTCATACTATGGTTTAATGGTGGTTTTAAGATAAGTGTATATGTAATGCAATTTATAAACTGATCACAGTGATTAATATGGGCTATCATGAAGGTAATTTAAATTCTAATTCGCTTCTATACGGATGCACTGTCATCACTATTCTGTTGGTTGGTATGTTAGACAAATAATTGTTAAATAAATATCGCACATAATGAAACATACATATTATAATGAATTAATAAACTAGTATATACTTAATCTAATTGCGGTATTATTGCATGCCAGTGACGTAAAATTGCTTCATATAAGATTTAATAACGCCAGTTCGCTAACTTCTTGTCCTCTTATGAGTTGATGGTGTGAACCGACATTGAATTGCTGGAAAATGAAATTAATAATACGATGTCTCCCAATAATACTGATCGCGAATTCATCTTAATAATACTAGTGTTGTAGCCTAAAACGCGTAAAACAGGATATCACGAAGCGCATGGACGTATGTATAGTCAAACGAAATTGTCGTCAAACGAAATTGTCGTCAAACCAAATTACATTTTCTTCTCACATCATATAATTAAATACAGTTCTCTTGTATATATATAATAGTCAGTGATTTGTTCTCTAGTAAGCGATAAAAATTTAGATTTTTTGACATCGGTATAGTGATATATACTCAGTATGTATATACACAGCAAATGATGTCACAAAGTTTACGAAAACGTGAGACCCTTTTCAAATATAGTATAACGCACCTTACCGGTCGAAGACACTCAGGGTGAATGTAGCTTTCCAATAGTGAAATAATTTTTCAAATTGATCCAGTAGTTTCGGAGCCTATTCAATACAAACATACTTACATACAAATCTTTCCTCTTTATAATATTAGTATAGAATACGTGCCGACAATCCCACAAGCTATACTAATTAGCCAGATTTAAATGTTACAAGTCGTACCTCGCACGGAAATGAGACTAAACACCTCTCGTAAAGTGTACGTTGGCTCGTGTTATCTGTTACCTATCTGACGCCATTACGGTTGACTGAACGCCGTCTAGGTACAGAGAATATGTAACGCACTGTGTATATATAACAATAGTGGTTGTGCAGCTAAGGCAGGGCTGGCCAAACGTTTACAAAAGCAGTCAGAAGAATGTGGGATATATTTCAGAAGAGGGCCATTGCTTTTAAAACAAAAATGTTTTTGAGAGGCTTTAGATATGACTTGAATTTAAAAGGGACATTATTAAGCCTGATTCGTATCCCTTTCGTATGTCTGTATTGGTCGACAGGCTGCTTGTTTCTGGGACAAGAGCTACAAATTGTATCTATGATATACATATTAAGCATGCGTTTGTGTGGGTAGCCTCAGGCCAAATGCGATAAAGATTTCTATGTCTTTGTTTCAGTCGTTATAAAACGTGTTAGATTTTTGCAAAGGTGACCACAGATACTTCCTACACATTTTTTTTTATACAACAAGAGTGGCACACAAGTACAGGCCCACCTGATGGGAAACGGTTACCGTAGCCTATTTACGCTCACAATACCGAAGTATCACTTGCGTGTTGCTACTCTGTGTTCGGAGAGTTATAGTGTGTTGGCTTTCTAATGGCTAAAGATTTTTTAAATCGGTAGATTTTGAGTTAAATCGTAACAAAGAAACAAAAAATTAATTTCCTCTTTATAATAGATATTATATTAATAATATAATATAATATAATATATCCTCACGCCTTCCCACAAGGGTCCCCGAAGGGGTAGGCAGAGGTGTATAGGTAATACCCACACACCCACTTTCCACACAGACACACAGATATTATATTCATTACTATATTATATACATTACTTGGCCTCGCTTTTCGATCACGATTTTGTAGATCAATTAAGGTTCGCCCTACGTGTACGACTACGTGTATAAGTAAAATTACATTTTAAGGTAGGCTGTATGAGAGCCATCCTTAACCTATCAAAATAAAAGTACACTGAAAAGGTGAACGTAATAGTGCATAATGGTTCTTATGCAATCGTGAATATAGCGTTGTTCTGTATGAACTCGCCTTTTGCTATACATAAATACACACGATTATATATCATCACGCCGAGTAGTAGCTATACACTGAAAATAAAGCACATGCACATGCTCGACAGTTTCAAGTACTCTTGACGTACAAATTCTGCAGTTCCAATGGATCAAACAGATTTGATTAAGGTATTTTGGTATGTAGTTTATCTCATATCTCAGACACTTTCGCTTTATGTATCAGTTTCGTTAATCTCTCTTCACATACTTTTTTCGTGTTTTCAATCACACCCTCGATCACGCCAGTTGCTTTGCAGATTCTTTTTGATATCGTTACGTTTTTATACACATTTTTTAAATAGGTCTCTCATCTCCCGTTATACTACATGTTTCCTCAAATGAATGATGTGGACATCTATATACCTCGTATGTGCTCTAGTTTGCGAATTTAAAGCTCCTTGCAACATAATACATACCAATTACAATGCATATGTACCTAAAAAACCTTTAATACATTCGCGTGTTACATGTGCTAAAATCCATATCAATGCCTTTGTCAATAATTGTCAGCCATGTTTAACGAAACCTGGGCCTGGTCATTAGTGCACTGAACTAGTTATGAATTAGCTATAGTTATGAAATATCCTGTGTATATTCAGCTAACAATCTCATCCAAATTTCATCCGATTCCGTTCAGTTAAGAGATAAGAGAGAGGTAGGGCATAACGGATTCTCCGTTCGAATTTGGAGCTGCTCGACTGGGGCAGGACCTCCATCTTATAGAAGTCCGTAACCAAATAACACAAATTTTTGTGTTGTGTTCCTACGTGGTTAATAAGGTTTCCAGTAATGAGCTCCTTGGGGAGGGGGGAGGATTGTTATATTGTGTTGGCGACCGAGGGATTAGACCTATTATGCTGCCAACACAGTATAACTCTCCGAACACAGTGGCAACGCGCAAGTGATACTTAGGTATCGTGAGCGTAAGTAGGCTACGGTAACCGTTTCCCATCAGGTGGGCCCAATGCTTGTTTACCACTCTTCTTGAATAAAAAAAAAGTTGATTTTGCGTGAAATAGGAATAAAAATCCTCCCGAACGTTCGCATTTATGATATTAGTCGGATGACTCGACATATGACGGAAAACTAGAGCTAATAGGACCACGTCTAGACTATATAATGAAGACTCAGTTCGCAAATGCGTTTAATGTATGACAAGTAAACAATGATGGCTCAGTAAACGTATGCCGACGACGACTGGTAACTTGTTTGCCGCTTTCTGAACTGCAAAACCGGGGTTACGCAAGGCCTAGACTATTAATAGCGTGCGTACGTGAGTGGCTTAAAATGCTTCTTACTTAAGTGCTTCCATGAATGGGTGGGATGTATTTAAACAGATTCGAGTTTTATGCCGTATAGAGCCGAGTAGCCTAGTGGTTGGAGTAGTCGCAACGCCAAGATTTTACAAATCCCAAAAGTACGAATGGGTTTTCTGAACGTCTGAAAAACAAATCAAAGGCTTATGTATAGTCGTGCTTGAGTAACGGCGATGGACTTGCCATCCAGCGATAACCCATACGTTTGAGGAGAAATTCACTGACGTATTTGTAGTTGTACTTGAGAAATCTCTGTCACGTTGGCACCTAAATATATAAGTAATATATTAGACTTAATCTACCCTTTCGGGGACCCTTGTTGGGAGGCGGAATAGATTCACGCTGAGAGAGGGTTACAGCTAGATGTTATGTTGTGAAGCAACCATTTTAGTTAATGTGGATCCATTTTAGGAAGCCGTTAATATTTCTGCAGTTTACGTCTTTGAATATCTTCTTATACGTATGCAGGCTTCCTCTTGATGATGTTCTTCACCGTAAAAAAAAAATCTTTGGTACAGTCCAGATACAAACTTGCGATCTTTGCGTCAAACGTTGTGACTACTCAAATTACTCTGCTTTTTTGACACGAAACATCTTTAACTTAATAAGCCAAGCAATTAACGAAATTAATTACGGATGTAAAGAAGGCTATTTTCGAACTCAATGTCTTGTTATGCCCATTACTGGCGATTACGTTGCAGACCATTACGGTACTGCTCAGGAATTAGAAGGCACTCAGCCTTAGGCGCGGATATTTTTAAACTTGTTGAGCAACTTTACTTTGAAATAACCAGACTTAACGCTGGAGATGAGAGCGTTCGAGAATAAATTGGATTAAAATAGTAATCTATTCTATATATATCTGAAGCATGACTATACATAGGTACGTCTTTAAATATCTTCTCAATCGTATGCTATATTAGTTCACTCAGTGGGGTTCACGCGTAATATTTTTTCATCGTAAAGCACACACATACACACGCACGCACACACACACACACAACACACTGCTAATTCTTATAGGAACTGTGCACATCAGGGTTACCAACATAGGGGTTTTCCCCCCAAATTTAGGGGAGAAAAAAGTGTGAGGGGATTTTTATGACTTCATTTTTTTTTCTTCAAATGCAACGTTTAGCAAAATTAAAGGTGTACAGTAGACTCTCTAAAGTTACACAGGTTGTCTTTTTTGCTCTTGTTAAATCTCAGAAAATTGAGATAGAACTACTGTAACTGTAGCCAATCATATTTATTTTTGTATATACCGCCTAACCGCCTTAGCGACATCTAGTCAGTCTGTCAGTAAGAGACAGTGCTTGTCAGTAAGAGTAAATAAAACGTGAATTCCAACGTGTGTTGTCGAAAACAATAATTAATTAATTCAAACGTTCATCTGAAAGTCAAGCATTAAAATGCTATGGCTAAAGAAAAAAAATACTGTCAAAAATATACCAAGACGTGGGAAACGGATCCAGATTTTTTAGACGGAATTAGGGGTTATTGATTGAGATTTAGGGGGATAAGAGAGTTGGGAGCACTGGTGCACATACATCTCTCCATCCGGGGATGAGTGTTTATGTCTGCGTCATAGTTGACAACTACTGCAGGCATTGACGCTTAAATATATAACTAAGTACTAGAAATGAATTGAATTTGAAAGCACATGTACTCGTTGTCACTTTCGCACACTTGCTTTGACACGGTACCGCCCCACAATTGTTCGTCAAATTTCGCGTGTATTTACAAGGTATTTGGGGTTATTTGCTTTCACTAATTCACCTTCACAATTCACGTATACCTACAACCGATGCGGAGTTTCCTTTTGTTAATATGAGCTAATACGAGAAGCTAAGCACTATTATGTACATACATAGTTTGTTATGTGAATTGGCGCTTTGTGACGACAGCCACGATTCAATTTGTCCGTTTGCATAAAATGCTGTGATGATGGAAGTACGCTTACGCTACTAACACGATTTATATCTACAACTGTTACGAACTATCAAAGAGGATGGCACTATCTGTTTTTCTTCATCCATAATACGTTCTTCATACATACTTGCCGGTTTCGAGTACTCCTGACGTTTCCATCCTGGAGTATTGGATTGATTGGATATAGGTTGATAGAACATGATCTTGCGTATAATTTCATTATTTAAGTTATGTTCAAACAAGGCTCGGCTCCTGTACAACGGTTAACGTTATCTAATCACTGATTCCGTGTTTGGCGTCAGTTCGTTTAAATAGTACAAATGTTAACATACACTAAAACGGTCCAAATTAAAGTACTTGACTTTTGTACTCGATCAGAAACGTATACTCAAGATACATTAATATCAGCTGTAAACATTGACAATTTATTCCTCTTTGTAATTTGCGGCGAACGGATCTGGTAAAATGAGCGACGTCTTTGCACTTATTCTAATGCACTTATTATAACCGCTTACTTAGTTTATAATTGTCAACACCGGCAGCCAATAAGAAATAAATCTTAATTGCAGCGAAATTGAGGTAATAGTTGCATGCTAGTAAAACAATCAGTGATAAATGTCGCTTTGACATGACTGTTCAACAATTTCAATCTAAATATCGACTTTATATTTAGACTTAGAGTTTAATAGTGGTTTTACCTACGTAAAATTAGATCTCTATGTTTTTCCCGGAATAAAATATAAATATATATAAAATAAATATATCCTCACGCCTTCCCACAAGGGTCCCCGAAGGGGTAGGCAGAGGTGTATAGGTAATAACCACACATCCACTTTCCGCCAGAGGTATATAAGGTGCCAACGTGACAGATGGCGAGTCCATCGCCGTTACTCAAGCACGACTATACATACGCCTTTGAATTTCTTCTCAGACGTATGCAGGTTTCCTCTCGATGTTTTCCTTCACTGTAAAGCTCGTGGTGTGACTAATCACTGTACTTAAGTTCATAAAACACTATGTTAATCCAGCTAATAATCTATTAAGTGTAAAATTTCATCCAATTTTGTTCACCCGCCCTGGCGTGCTTGAGTAACAAACAACCACGCATCATCACAAACCTTCGCATCCCATTATTTTTATAATAATAATAATTTATTATTATTAATATTATAAATGCGAAAGTTTGTGAGGTTGTTTGTTATACTTTCTCCATAAAACTACTAAACGGATTTGGATGAAATTTGACATAGAGATAGATTGTTAGATTAACACGTACAATATGTCTTATAATAGAAAACAATGTACAGTGTACTTTTATAATATTAGCAAGTTATTTTGATAGCTTTAGATATTTGTTTAGTCACACCACGAGCTTTACGGTGAAGGAAAACATCGAGAGAAAGCCAGGATAAGTCTGAGAAGCAATTCAAAGGCGTATGTATAGTCTATAGCTAATATATCTCGAAAGTGGGTGTGTGGGTACTCCCTATGCACCTCTGCCTATCCCTTCGGGGAACCTTATGGGAAGGCGTGAGGATATATGTATTATTATTATTTTGATAGCGTCACTCATACGTGGTGTCCATTTCCACAGGCCTATGCTCCAGCCTGCTATGTGGTCGCACCAAGGAGGTGGAGCTGGGCAGCAACACCGGCGCCGGCGCAGCCCTGGCCTTAGCTCTCGTGAGGCCACCCACCACTGCCACACATTCGCCCTGTCAGCTAAGACTGATAGCCCCCAATGCCGCTGCGTTTGCTGTCAGACTCATTGATGTTAAGGTTAGCAATCTTGTTTTATTCTCTCACAATAGGCATATTTAGTATTTTTTTTTTGTATTGTCTCTCGTAGCGTGAGTTCCGGGAACTTTTGCTACTTAACCGGTCAATGGCGAGACCTAGGCCTCCAGCCAGGCACTTTATTTTTAAGCAACACAGCTAAGGGCACCCCCTGTGGGGTACGGACCTCGGCTTAGGGCGTTGCTGGATCGCGAGCAAGGGAGCTGGGCTGGACTGTTCATTTTATTTATATATTTTTTGGGGGCGGGATTTGCGCGTCTGGCGCGGCGCGGGCCGGCGTTAGCGGCGGAGGTCCGGGGGGAACATTACGGCTTATTCGCGTCGAGCCTCGCCGGCGAGGACGGAACAGTGGTCGGTTGTGTGTAGTGTTGGTATGTTTTTGTCCGGCGTTCTGGAGGACCGTTATGTCGTCATCCGGTTCGATGACGGCATGTCTTGGACGCCTTATCTTTGACATAAGGGAAGGAGTGTATCGGGCGGCCGATACGACGAGGGGGTTGGGGTGATTTACAGCAGAATCAAAATGACGTTTGGCCAGTTTTTTCAAAAACTGTTTTATAGTTGGGACTTTGAGGTCAACGTGGAGTTGACTATTACGCATGTACCACGGGGCACCTGTGGCTCTACGGAGAAACTGGCTTTGGAGCACTTGCAGGGGGCTGAGTATTGACTTGCTAGTGTGTGCGAACACTACACCCGCATATGTCATGATTGGTGGCATATTTAGTAAATTTTTATGGTGTAATTTATATCTCACAAACACATCTTTCTCCGACCACTACTTAATACTATTAATGTCTGCGGCACAATTGGTACAACTATTGCATGCATTAATACATGTACATAAAATATATAATTAATTTTATGAATAAAAAAATAATACTCGTTTTGAAACAATAATCGAGAATCGTCGGAATCTCCATAAAACAAAAACTACGCGCGCCTACTTGAAGACCTTCTCATTGGCTGATCGCAAAAGCGAAATCTATATAAAATTTACATTACTTAAGAGGGATGTTTACTAGCACAGATCGCAGCATAACGAAAGTATGCCCTTCTTAATAGACGTGTCCCTTTCCTGCCAGCACAGGCCGTTCACGTAAGGCCAAACTCATCATAGTGACACTCAAAAGCAGTGCTATTTGGCTGCGATATCCTGTAAATGCAACTAAGTAAAGCCCAGTCAGGCAACGCCAATTATGAGAGGAAAATTACTCGATGTCTCTCTTGAAAAATAAAAGTGTTGGGAACTGAAGAAAAAACAATGCAAGGTTTAATTCCATTTCCTACGTCCATCGATACGATCGGCGATCGATACCTATTGGCACGTAGCCTTTAGCGACTGTTTCGTATTAATAAAAAGTTTATTTAAAGAGGTTTTTATAAACTTAAATACTTTACTTACAAGTCTTGTGCAGTAGATATTTATACCTAGCGCCTTGATCTGGACTTCGACAATCTCTATCACACGCCTTCCCGCAAGAGTCCCCGAAGGGGTAGGCAGAGGTGTATAGGTAAGGCAATACCCACACACCCACTTTCCGCCAGAGGTATATTAGGTGCCAACGTGACAGATGGCGAGTCCATCGCCGTTACTCCAGCACAACTATACATACGCCTTTGAATTTCTTCTCAGACGTATGCAGGTTTCCTCTCGATGTTTTCCTTCACCGTAAAGCTCGTGGTGTGACTAATCACTGTAGGTACTTAAGTTCAGAAAAACTCATTGGTACAGTCGGGATTCGAACTTGCGACCTTTGCGTCGCAGGTTCGAATCCCTCAGCCACCACGGCTTTATTACACTTTATGTTATTTTAATATATCCTTTACATGTTATTTTATAACATCTTCACGCCTTCGTGTAGAAGGTAGGCGTAATGTCATCCCTTTGCCAACGTGAGAAATGGCGAGCCCGTTTGCAAGCACCACAATACATACGACTCTGAGTTTCTTCTTAATGGAGGTTTCCTTTCGATGTTTTTGTGCAGCGAAAAGAGTGTAGTCTGATTAAGCATTGCAAGATTGGAATATATATATCTACAGTCTGAATTCATAGTCGACTTCTCGAACCACTCTGTCGGCGGCTTGCATATTCTATAAATACATAATATTTTCCTGTATCACCAAATTGTTTTTTAGACGGATCGTATTATAAGTTCTTTGTTATAATACACATAAATGAATAATTGAATAGTTGTAATAAATGCTAAAGTTCAGTTGTGATCTCATCAGGTTTGCATAAAAATAAGCTCAGAGTTTTAGATTCAACGCAGGCTTAACCGACCTTGATGTAATTTAAGGCAGAATTTCGCTTTAGACAATGACGTGGGTTACTCGCCCGATAATCTTAAAAGCAAAAGATAATGCACCGGGGAAACGTGCACAAATACTTCGGTACACTAAAGGTCACACAAACAATTATTACACTTACATTTTAGTACGATTCCTCCTACGTCTTAATATCCCATCAAATATAATACACTACCAATAACTTTCAAATCAGGTCATCAGTATCGGAGGAGCTCAATGAAACGGTCCTTGCTAACATGGATTTTAATGCAGAATATTCTAGAAACGTGTTGTTGGTAGTATGTTAAACGATTTAAATAAAGTAATACCTGGTGACTACTTAGCGGAAATCTATATTTATTTATGTGGTATTTTTTTCTTATTCCACTTACAAGCGCTGTACCTACTAATTTCTTATACATTGCAAGCGGAATTATAAGAAAGATAAAAAAATAATATTCATAGGATATGATTATCCTACGCATATTATTATTGAATAAATAAGAAAATTTCTGACTCTGTTTGTTCCTCTATCACGCAAAAACTAAAAAACAAAATCAAATGAAATTCGGAACAGAGTAAAAAGCTATGTTATATTCCAGAAAAAATCTATCATTGAAAATTTTTATTGTGGTGCATACCTAGTCTATACTAATATTATAAAGAGGAAAGATTTGTTTGTTTGTTTGTTTGTAATGAATAGGCTCCGAAACTACTGGACCGATTTCAAAAATTATTTCACCTTTGGAAAGCTACATTATCCCCGAGTAACATAGGCTATATTAAATTGGACCCGATAGGTGGCGCTGCGATCGAGTTTCAAGAATTTTACCTTTTTACCCGGGCGAAGCTTTCTGTGCCGTGCCGTGCCGTTCGTGTCTTAAGCTAGATTCGAGAATGGTTTAGATTTACAATTGGACCCAATAGGTGGCGCTGCGATCGTGTTACGGGCAATTTAACTTTTTCACCCGAGCGAAGCTGGGCGGGACAGCTAGTCTTAAATAAATTCGACGATAGCCGGGTTCAATAAAACAAACTCTACAGCTTTAAATGTATACTTACACGTAGATGTTACATAATCATAGTTGCTATGTATCTTGACGGAAATAAAATTAAAATAAATACGTGACGTATATGTTGTCTTGTTCAATGTTACATTATACAAAGCAGGCGACTGAAGCTAAAAACTAACGTTTTTCCAATACCTACTCGAGTATTTGTTCAGCTTGAGTGTACTTCACAATAGCTGCATAACGTGTATATATGGCTTACCTTGTACTACACCATTGATTCTCCAATTGAATCGTTTTCATTCACTTACCCACGTTATTGTAATATATATATATATTATACTAGCTGCGCCTCGCGGTATCACCCGCGTAAAAATCGATTTCATTAGTATAGATTTATAATAATAATAATATCCTCACGCCTTCCCACAAGGTTCCCCGAAGGGGTAGGCAGAGGTGTATGGGTAATACCCACACACCCACTTTCCGCCGGAGGTATATTAGGTGCCAACGTGACAGATGGCGAGTCCATCACCGTTACCGTTACCGTTCTTCTCAGACGTATGCAGGTTTCCTCACGCTGTTTTCCTTCACTAGCGTCCATAGGCGGCGGTAACCGCTTACCATCAGGCGGACCGCATGCTTGTTTGCCAACCAAGTGGTATAAAAAAAGTAGTTATTACGTGAAAGCGAAACAAACACACTTACATTCACATCTATAATATTAGTATGGATGTACTTATAACGTCTGTCTGTAGGTAGTCATTATAAAACAATCGTGTCGGTGCCCTGCATTTGCCTGTCTGTCTTCACGGGTGTACATGCTCTGAAAGTACTGAATTCATTTTGATGCTGTTATTACTCTAAGTATTTATTCTAGGAACGTGTATGTAAACAATTGATTCCACTAATGGTTTTGTGTAAGCCTTAAAAACTATATCTTGTTACAGCTTAACCTTAAAAGAAGACAATATAATGTACTATAGAATCGTAATGCTTCAAAATCCTATAAAAAAATATCTTTATTTTTTAGTCCGAAATTACGCTCGCGACGCAATTCCCTAATTTTACCCTATCCGGAACGTTAATAACTTCGGGCATAAAGTTTAATTTATAACTGTCTACGCATCGATCGCTAATATCGATGTGTCTATGTCGATCTAATGCATAAAAAAATGTTCTTTCCCGAATTGGGGTACTCCACTGTTCTTGATAATTGAGTAGGTATGACTGTGAAAATTGTGCATGACATCTTTTTTCATCTTAATATATATATTTCTTGTGTGCGTGTGTATGTGACTGAACTCCTCCTAAACGACTGGACCGATTTTGATGAAATTTTTTGTGTGTGTTCGTGGAGATTCGAGAATGGTTTAGATTCACAATTGGACCCGATAGGTGGCGCTGTGATCGTGTTTTAGGGCATTTACTTTTTTCACCCAAGCGAAGCTGGGCGGGACCACTAGTTATACAATATATATGTATATGTATGTACTAAGTATGCTGCTTGAGCAAGGTTATCCTGTTTAAAAAGACGATATCTCGATAGCTGTTGAAATTCCTTTCCGTTTTATAATTAAACGTTTCTTTATACGTATTTTTCTTTTCACAATCGTCTCTTAGTTTGAGTGACTAGTGAGTGAATTTGAATTAAACCTTACGACAAAGGTAGCCGAATACGGTTAGAATACAATTACTTCTGTACTCAAAAATGATTTCCTACAAATTTATTTTCCTCTTGACCGATCGCATCACGATTCGGCGACGGTGTATCAACATCCTAAAGAATATTATGATTCCCCCAGCCCAACCCCCCCTCCGTTGGGGAAGGTAAAATAATACAACTGAAATCGTTCTCGTTCGTCTCGTTCCTTAAGGTTTTGTAACTCAAGGACTTCAGTCAGCTCAGATATGTGGAAGCGTTTTAATAGTGCGTAGTAAATAATGCACTATTCGTTTATTATGTGGTTGATGGTCGCATTGGCAAGATCATAATAACCATTCTTAATAGCCTTTCATGCACGCGACATCTGCCTTTAATTTTAATATATTTTTTACTTAACACTAATTATTTCAACGCGGATTTACTAGCCGAGAGTCGTGGTGGCCGAGCCGTTCGAATTGTGACTTCGAGCCTCAACTGTACCAATGACTTTATTTTCTAAACTTACGTACCTACCATGTATCGCACCACAAGTTCGGCGGTAAAGGAAAAGATCGGGTAAGAAAGTAAGTTCTTTCTTCCCCGATCTTTTCCGATACGTTTGAGAAGAAATTCAAGGACAGGGTGATCTGGAAATGGTACCTAAATATAATTCAGGTGAAAAGACGGTGTTGTGTTACATCTACGCTTACATCCTTGGGATGTGGGATAAAAAAAAACTATCAAAACCCTTAACAAATTGCAAACGCGGAACTAATTGATAATGTCACAGTGCAATATGAATCATCGCACGTGGAACTTAAGTAAGGAAATCAATTACCCGCTTCACAATACAAACGGATCACGCCACATTGAAAGAGAGATTAGGAACTGGAAATAGAAAAACTTAAGTTAAATTTAAATTTTGATAGGGGCAAAGAGCAGGTTTTCCGTGAAAGCGAGGTCGTACATACGTTATAGGTGTATAATTATGTTGTTAATTTTATTTAACCATCGCCAAACACGTAATGTTGTAGGGCCTATGGCGGGATGGGCCTCGTGCTTGTTTTCCACTTTAGTGGTATAAAAAAATAAACGACCAGGCCATAATTAAATTAAACATTAGTCGTAAAAAGTTCAACTACCCCAACTGCCCCAACGACCATAGCTAAACAATGGATTTTTTGACAACTAATGTGCTGTCTGTCTATAAATAAATATCAGTCTGCGTATTATCTAGTGAGTAATAATGGAGAAATAAGCAAATGAATGTGCTGAGTTTCGGACTTTAGCTAAATGAAGTCAATTCAATCACATTGACCGATTCTCGTTAGCTCCTAGTTAACCATATTGTTTATTATCATCCATCATATTGTTTAATATCACCTACAGCTACCAGCTACAATCAGGAAACACATTAAAATGACATGAAGAACACAAACGAGCGAAGACAATGGCAAATAGATAACCAAGATACTTCGACACATTGGCCAATGTAACAAAGTCATTGTAATTTTGCAATACACAAGTTAATGGGTGGGATACAGCGACAAGTTTCTAAATAAAGGCCTGCGAAAGCAAAGCTCGTTAGGTTGTATTAAATCTCGATTAAACTCTCCGCCAGAGATATATTTTAGGTGCTAACGTGACAGATGGCGAGTCCATCGCCGTTACTCAAGCACGACTATACATACGCCTAAATTTCTTCAGAAATTTAGGCGTATGTATACTTCACTTCTTCTGAAGCGTATGCAGGTTTCCTTTCGATGTTTTATTATAAGAGAATTAATTTTTCTATTTTACTAATTGTGACTACTTCGATGGTGTCCTCACACGTAAAGTGTCCAAATAACCTTCCGCCAACTCCTAAGACTGCCCAACCGGTTCAATTAGGTTTTTGTGAATGCTTTATTTAGGTGTCCTTGGTGGGTCTGCGAAATTGGAAAATGGTCTTTATCTCTTATCATTTAGGCGCTGAAATACAAGTTTCAACGCCATTTGGTATTTCTTGTTTGGGTTTGGTTACTATAGCAACGTACGATGAATAGATTGCTACGCGTTCCTGAAAACATTTTGCCTGTATTAGGTAAGTAACAAAATCGTCGCCCTCAGTAAATCTTTGCATTTATTTAATGTGTTTTAACGACACTAAGCCAGCGAGGATTTATGGAGAGATTGAAGTGAAATAAGGCTGTAAGTCTAGGAAGGTCTTGGAATTTACTCTCTCAGCATAATGATATAAAAGTATGATTTTCTTAGAAATACCCAGAAGTAATGTCGTTAAAATTTTGAATGTTCTAGACCGTGCATTATTCAAGAATTGGATACCGGTTATTCCATTCATTAGGTATGAAGGACATCAAGACATCAGACGCTTAAAAAAACATTACATTATTCAGTTAGACGGGACGGGCCACCAAGACCTAAGTGTAATATAAAACTTACAGAAGAAGTGGCAAATAAGTACTATATTTTACTTATTCAGCGACTACTGTTCCTTATCCTTATGTCAGTCAGTCCATATGTCATTCCCAGTCTTCTGATGTTGATAAACCAGGGGTTTATTTATGTCCGTTATACCAGCTAATAATCTATCACGGCTGAATTTCATCCCGTTCCATTCAACCGTTTTGGCGTGAAGATTGATTGCAAGATTGCAAGTTCGAATCCCGACTGTACCAATGGGTGTTTCTGAACTTTAGTACAGTGATGAACTGACTTACAGCGTATAGAGATTGACTCGCCATTTGTCACGTAAACACCAATAATATATCTGTGGCTAAATGTGGGTGTTGTGGTACTACCTATATATAGGTAGTGAGATCCCGTCCCAATATTCTTTCGCATAGTTTATGGCGTAAGTGTGCAACCTTCCACTTATATTATGTACTCACTGATTGTCTATGAGTGCACACGCACACTACAATGAATGGACTCGGGTTATACTCCCCGCATACTGCGACCCTCTCTATCTCTCTGCCTACACCTTCGGGGACTCATATATGAGATAGCCCCATTATTCAGGAACATTTTAGACTACATTTCATGATGCTATAAGAGAACAACTAGTACTTAATATATGTATGTCTGCATTGCATTCCTTATCCAATCTTACTCATCAAAGCCGCATGTTTGTAATCACTTTACGACCGCGTCCCATGACTTTGCATTGAACAATGTAAACTTAATCAATGGGAGCGTGTCTGTCTGCAGTTAAATGATGATTAGCTGCAGTCAACGCACGTGTTTCGAAACGAGGATTCTCTTGGTTCGTTATATTGACGACTCTGTCTTTATCTTTATAATCTATTTTCTCTTTAAATCTATCTATTGTGGGAATTATATTCCCTGGGTTGGATAAGTATTGAAGTTATATAAGTGTCCAGTATTCCGTAACTAAGAGGAATTCCAGTACGAATTTTAGCCGTTAAAATCAATCGAGCATACAATTCGATTCTTTCAAATCTTTGTTGTATTTCAAACCTTTATCTCTTTAATGATATTTCCTTTGCGGAGAAATTGGTTCAATTGAAGGCGAATTGCATCTGTAATTTTTAAAATAATCTTCAATTCCACAATTATCAAATTCTAACTCATGCTCCTTAAAAAAGCGGTTACGGTACAGCCCCGAACAGGGTAGGCAGTGAGAGTCAAACGCCACTTCTCCTCAGACTTACAGACCTCTATCGCTGCAACCATATTCGTCAGACTTAGTGCCGGTTACGAGTACTCTTGACGATCTCATCCTTAATCGTTCTTCTCTACTTCTTAGTCTAGTCACAGAAATAAACGTAAGTTCCCATACAGATAAAAGTTTTATCACGCGAATTAAATAATATTATCGAAATTAAATATCTGGAATCGTGTCTGAATGGCGATGGCGTAGGCTTAGGCAAGGATTACCGAATTAAATGGCGAAACAAAAGACTTGCTTAAAAACTGGGTCAGTTTGTTTACAGAATATAAAGACTTTACTAATACCACAATACAGTGTCTATTCACACCACGAACTAGTGAACGAAAACATAGTGAGGAAACCTGCATACGTATGAGAAGAAACGGTGATGTAGGTAGGACTCGCAATCTGTCACGTTGGCACATAAAATAAGCTCGTCAATTAGTCGCTAGTATTTCGTAATGTACTGTGCTAAGTTTTACATATACATACATTAGTTAGTAAGAAACAGTCGGGATTCGAACTTGCAATCTGTGTGTTTGCAGACGACTTCTCGAATCATTCGGTAGTAGTCTCATATAGTAGATATAATACATACATATCATCACGCCGAGTCCCTAACGGGGTAGACAGAGAGTATAGAGCGCCAGTTCTCTCTAGACTTACATACCTCTTTCGCTTCGTCCACATTCATCAGTCTCTTACATACATGCTCGTCGGTTTCGAGTACTCTTAACGTTCCCGTCCTTGAGAGTCCGATCTATTTGATCCAGGTAGTTGGAACGTGGCCTTCCTCTGCCTCTTCTTGCACACACTTTTGCTTTGTATATCTGTTTCGTCAATCTTTCTTCACTCATCCTTTCTATGTGTAGTAGATATAATTATTAAGTTTTATACCTAGTAAACTAAGTTAACACATCGTGATCTCTCCGTGATCTGAAGAGGCTCAACTAGGGGGTGTGGCTAAGTTCCTAGAACTGGGAGTCAAAAAGCGCCAACGACATTATGACCTTGTCTCTAAAATTTACAAGAACCGGTTTCGTACGAGTAAATAGCGATCTTACCGCTTCTTATTGATTTTGTGTTTTAAAATCCATATAGTTTTTTATACAAGTTCCGATGGCATTTACCTAAAAACTATCGAAAAATTCTGCTTCATTAACATGCATTTATATTAAAATGTGACTGGAATATCGTACACTTATGCGTACGATATTCCAGTCCGGTAGATACCTGGGTTATAGCAAATAGAAATCAGAGAAGTAGGGTTTAAAATAATCAACTTATACATTCAAAAGGCGTATGTATAGTCGTGCTGGAGTAACGGCGATGGACTCGCCATCTGTCACGTTGGCACCTAATATACCTCTGGCGGAAAGTGGGTGTGTGGGTATTACCTATACACACCTCTGCCTACCCCTTCGGGGACCCTTGTGGGAAGGCGTGAGGATATATATATATAACTTATACATACATATCATAAAGCCGAGTCCCTAACCCGAGAGAGAAAGCCCCAGTTCTCTCTAGACTTACATACCTTACTTTCGCTATGTTCACATTCATCAGTCTCTTGATACATGCCCGGTTTCGAGTAGTCATGACGTTCTCGTCCTGGAGTGTGCGATCGATTTGACCAACTGTCAAATTATTGTCAATGTTTATATCAATTCAATCCTTACCGATACAAGTAACAATTACAAACCACATTAAATTCAATAAAATCTCAATACATGGTAAGTCCAAATCAGCATTAGACTGTAAAGCCTTAAAAGCTATATCCACATTCATCTGGCATGCATCATCGTTGATCGTATGGTGTTAACATTTTAACCAATTCATTAAGGCAAAACACAAAAAGTATGGATCGCTCAAATGAACAATAAAATACCTATGAAAATCAGAGAGCAACCATTGAATGTATTTAAAAATAACTTAAGGAAATGGCTCAGTGGAAAATGTTTCTAAGCTGTAAATTACTATTTAAATGAATAATGAAATTACTATTACTATTTAAATGAATAATGAAACCATAAATTCAAAATGTAAATTTTTTTATTTTTTTATCCTCACGCCTTCCCACAAGGGTCCCCGAAGGGGTAGGCAGAGGTGTATAGGTAATACCCACACATCCACTTTCCGTAAATTTTAATTAATAATAAAACTGTAGATGTAAGCCTATGTTAAGTGACCGAAATCCAATAACTACGTACATTCTAACATCATATTAAATATGTAACCAACCGTCGGTATTCTGGCGAATACATTATTTCATTTCTTAGTCTACTTGAAACAGATTTGCCTCTTCTTCCAAACACTTCAATTTCAATTATTTTTTTTATTATATAATATCCAATTTCTCTGTAGCTTCTGTTTTTAATAACTAGTACCTTGAAATAAATATTGGCACCCCTTGTTTTTACGTTATCACCTTATATAGGAAATACTACATTAAAAAGCCTTTTTCTTTCACCGCCGGACATTTGAAAAGGTTAATTGCCTACGTTATGCTTTCTCAATTCCCACAAGGGTTTCCTTAAATTGTTTCATGATCTTGAAAGTTGTAGGGTTTCGGTGAACGACCTCCAAGACCGACTTGAGATGGAATGGATGATGTCAGAGTAATAATAGTTATTGTGAGCTCAGATAGAACTGGTTTTGAGATCACACATTCAAAGTCTAGATAAGACGAACAGAGTTTTATAGATGGTGTAAAACTAACGAAGAAAAATAGGTCTATGGAGAATTGGCGCTATACTCTCTCGCCGAGAAGGCTCCGTGGGGCTTAGCGTGATGGTATGAAAGAAATTCTGAACATTATTGAAGAAATGAAATCTGATTTGTTGTGTTTTTAATTTGATCGTCAAACGAACAAATAAACAAACTCTTTATTACATTAGTATGGACTGAAGGGAGTATTAAGACATCCCATGTCTACTCCGAAGTTCCATGTTGAGTATTGGTAAAATCCATCTTTTTGATATTAGTATAGATTTAGGGAATTTCTTCGCCTTCTCGATGGCGGTCCTAAAATCGTCATATAAGTATGAATTTCTTCTGCACATATTCCAAACCAAGTAACTCTTTGTCTACAAAAGTGAAACAGCAATGAAACTTTCAAACTTGTCGAGAGTGTGATTCCTCGAGAGAAATCATAACGACATCTTGTTTGATACAAAGGTAAGTAAGTATGTACATATTGACAGATGATTATAAGAATTGCAGTGATTCAGCAGACGTTTTGAGGTTACTTTCTTTTTAAACACGGTTATTTAAATGTTTTCAAGCGTGTCGATTAGTTCCAGAATCAGTTAATGAAAATGGAACTCATCAAGTTCACAATACTGAGTAATTTATTCAACCAGAGCTTTAGAGTGAAGGAAAACATTGACAGGAAACATGCATACGCTTGAGAAGAAATTCAGTAAAAGTAGTTTAGAAACAGTTTATTGCTGTTTCTAAGCGACTATCCTACCGTTATCTATGAATATTTTTCTTGCGCTAAGGTGGTTTTACATCTCTACCTACCCCTTCGCAGATTCTTGTGTGAACAATAGATAAGAGAGGCAATAAAAATTTTCTTATGTGGGTATTAATCACTGGCATCTGTTTTATGATTTTTTTCCAATGTTGCGTCGACGCTGAGTTTTTTTGCATGCCGGTTTTATGATGACTGACGTCATCTGTTCATCGATTAATAACTGACATTAAGAGCATGTTATCTGTTGTTTCATTTGTTCACAAAAATCGTTTTTGAGATGACATTCGTTTGAACTGTTTGTTGTTTGATCTCCGAACAGACAAACTGAAAAGTTATATGTGTGTATTTCAAAACCAGGAGTAACAGCCGCGATCACCGAATCTTCTTTGAAACGCATTATTTATCTTTGTTTGTAAACCTTTTGTTCACTCATGCTATAAACCTAACTGCATGTCTTTCTTCACCTGTACAATGATACTCCCATTAGCACCTTTGTGAATCTCTTCATTTGAAATTCGATCTAGAATTTTACTCATGCGTAAGCATCATTAGTTTTAAATTACTGAGTCAATTGAAGTTGTTATGTTTTCTGAAAAGATCAACGTCTTTATTGAAGTATCCAAATATAAATTATTATCTTGTCAATTACTGTAACATTCAGTAATTACGAACGCAATTATGGAAACCTTTGTTTGAAATTCATATAATAAGTTGCAAGCGACTGTTCATTGAATATGCGAGGCTCTGCGTCATTTTCGCATTACGTTTTCGTCGCCAGAAAACTTTCTTCGAATTGATTATGTCAAACAATTTCACTACATAACTTCTCATTGCAAGTGGGAGAGAAAATTTATAAAGTGACAGTTATCAAGAGCTGATTTAAACAGTCTTCGACGTTAGGTGTTAAGATGATCTTTTCACCTAAAAGACCACTCAAAAATCAATATTTTTGCATCAGAATTGTTAACTATTTGTATACCTGTATCGAGATGTATAAAGAGTATTAATGCCTAATCAGGGCATACGCCAAGTAACGACAAATATCGACGTAAAATTCTATGTCTAAAATTGGATATCTCCATCGGGTGGCCAAGAAGGCTGTTCGACTTGCCCACAAACTCGCCAGTCTGGTTTTGCAGTCCAAAAATAGCCTGCGTTAACGGTGCGCAACACACGTACATTTCACCTTTCACTCACAACGCAATCTGCACTTTAACATGCAAAAAATATAGAGTACATTGCCTTGGTAAGGTTACAAAATTACTTTCAAATGTTATTCTGTCCAACTAAGGCTTAGAATTTCTATAGCCAGGTTTTGGTTGTTGCACTGCTATTCTGTTTTGTGTTGTTACAGTTAAGCTTTATGATAGCGATATATTTTCGCCTTCCCACAAGTCTTTGAAGAGGTAGGCAAAGGTGTTACGACACCCTCTTTTCACCTGAGATATAATTGAATGCCGACGTGACAGATGTCATGACCTTAGCCGTTTCTCAAGTACATCTTCGAATTCCTTTTCAATCATATGCAGGTTTTCTCTCGATGTTTTCCTTAACGATCATGCTCGTAGTGTGATGAATCACTGGACTTAAGATACGTATTGCTACTGACCGCCGGGGCTCGAACCTGAATCTTTGTTCTGACTCAAATCACCCGGTCACCGGCGATATACCTTTATTTATTTACATATGTTACTACTTTTAAGTATTGAGCCAGATTTATCGACTTTTACACGATATGTCTTTACGAATAATACACGATATGTCTTAATCAGTCCCGCGATAAAAGTACAATGCTCTTATGTTAAAAATAACCTTTAACAACCTAAGGGTGAAATATTGTTAAAGACAAGGACATGGCGGTAGCTGCGCTTGCGCAACTATTCGCAGTATCAATTTCCTAAGCTTGCGCAGAATTATTAGGAACTAGAGATGAGCTGTTGTAAATCAATTCACATCATTAACAAGTAAATATTATGCTACGTCATATGACCTTAAAGGATGCACAAAGTCTAAGAATCAATATGAGGTAAATGTTAATATGAAGAGTCGCCGTTTTGTCCATTATTTTTTAAACTTAAATCGGTAACTAAAACTGATTTCCAAAGAACGTCGAACTAGTTGCCGACGAAACTGATGTTTGTCTTTGCAAGTTCGTCCTAATTTGTGCTCACGTCCAGATAATAAGATAATAAACCACATTTTAGGCGTAGTTCCTGCTGACAGTGTAACATTGCAACTGGAAAAACTGAAACTACTTAGTCTAAATGAATCGAACAATCGAGGATGAGAATTTCACGAAGACTTAACGATTGAATTGTGTTACTCTTCAGACCTAGGGACTAATGCTCTACTCTCTCTACCATTCCCATGATGTGACGTCAATCTATGCTTTACGCTTAAATGCATTTATAAGATTGAGTTCAACTGCGCATCAGTCCCACGGGAAAACTAACAGCTTGGCTCACAACGTGTTAAACAAAAGTGCTTGCAATAAAAGCAGTTCGCTAATTACCAGAATAACAGCAGTTTGCTTTAACAGTTACGCGTAAATCACTGTTCACCTGTGACCTTCTGTCCGTTCCCATGCTGATGAAATACAAAATGAAATATGACTTGTGAAATTATAAAACAACCTTTGGTCAGCTTCCATCCTAATAACTATGACAAAATTAAGGCGATCACGAATATAGATACATATATGATACTCAATGAAACAATAATCAAGCTTAGAGAGTAAAAATGTAGTACTTAATAATATCGCAACTAAATTGTATGGTTTATTTACGGAAAAAACTAATATGTTGTGAGCCACTAATCGTGATCATGATATTGTGGACTACCGATATGGTTTAGATGGATCTCCATACCCTCCATTAGAGGAATCGAAAGAGATTATGTAAACATTATGAAACACGCCATAGATAGTCGCAAATTGATAGCATTCCGAGCATGCCTGCTTGACATATGTATTCAGGCTGCGTTTATCTAGGGTTACATAACTGTGTCGAGTTAGTAATTATGTCATATTATCAGACCTTCAGTCAGCTAGTGAGCATGAATACAAACAGTCAGAAGGACAAACACTTTGCAAGTGATACGAATCATAATTCGTATCACTTCTTCTGTTGGTAAACTAAATGACACTTATTTTCTTGCGTTGACGTCGTGGACTATTTGCAAATCAGAACTATGTTTTAACATGTAAAAGGCAGTAAGCGCCCCTTTTACTTTGCCAGAGCCTTTAGTCCATTGGCATAATTCAGCATAAATCAAATCAACTAATGACGCATAATATGTAGTAGATAAGTTAGCAGAAATTGTATACTTTTTTCCAGGCTTCTTGGACCGAATGCATAACTACCCTGACTCCTTACTTAAATTAATAAATCGTATTCTCGGTCATTTGTCTTGTCTCCCACATCATAGGTCCCTTTCTAGCTTGAGAGACTAATTAAATTTATTAAATTACGGGAAATCCCGTAAAAAAATCTGTACATTTGAATAATAGTTTTATATTCCTGCAATGTTCCTAAATCTGTATATAGTTCGTAGATATTATTTTTTAATACTCTTTAAATGTATGTATAGCAGGCAGTTGCACATAGTCGAATACCTTGATATGTTCAGTATTTCAGCATGTCTCCGATACCACCAAGAGATGCAACAAACATATGCGGGGCGTGTTTTGTTCATTAACAGTGCAACACAAACAACATCGAGTCTGGCATCTCAATACAGATATGCATCAGACGATCATAAGGTGAAGACATCACTTTGCTGTGCCCTCAAACAGGGTGTAATTTTATCTTTAAGCATAGTATATTGTGATATAAATGATGTCTGTGCTTATGTTATTTTTAATTTAAAAACTTCCTTTTAGGGCTTTTAAAAAGTTAATCAAGTTTGAGAAAGTTAATTAGCTACTAGTAAAATGATATCACTATCACAGGAATGTATCATACAATTTCTGTTAACTTATAACAAACATTTATAATGGATAGTATAATAAACCAAACAAGCTAAGCGTTGGTCGCAGAAAGAAATCGTGGCTTCGCAACATACGAGAGTGAACTGAAATCACGAGCGCCGGTAATTATTCTACCTTGTGCAAGAAAGGGACAAATTCCATACGACGATAGCGAACCTTCACAAGTTGGAGAGGCACTTGAAGAAAAAGATAATGAATAAGCTAGTTTTGACTTTACTAACACTATGCCGTGTATCACAAAAAAAATATGTTCTCACAACAAAGCAATTGCATTGACCACAAAATTAGATCCTAGTTAAAATTTCCCCATATTTGTTGCGTCTTGTTGCAGCACGTAGCGTACACATTTGATTGCTGTCGAATGATTATATCATTAAGTTAATGATACGTTTCGCATCACTGTAGCTTGCGGTCGTGACACATTTTCTTGAAGGATTATTGATGAATGGAAACTTAATCAACTGTTCAAAAAACAATTCCTAAATTCCGTATATAGCATATTTTATATTAAGAAATAGGGTCATGATTGGGACCCTGTGGAACCTGTGTTTGTTTGAAAAGGAAGCAATATTTTCGACTTGTTGTAACCGTGTTAATTTAGTTTACAATCCAATGTCACTGGTCTTAAAATATTTCGTTACTTCTAAGTATAAATACCTATTCGTGTTCAGTTTGTAGAGCCGTAAACGGGCTTAGTTTTTTTTATGTCAAATGCCTAAAATACATTTGGAAGCGATTAAGATCGTGTTGTTTCTTAATACTAACTGCTTTAAGCGATAGCCATAAGTAATTTAAGTTTGACGTATATTATTTACAAGTTTTTATACGGAATAATTTATCAGCAAGATACATACAATAATATATAAAGATACCGAAGTATCACTTGCGCGTTGTCACTCTTTGTTCGGAGAGTTATAGTGTGTTGGCAGCATAAGGTTTAATCCCTCTGCTTCCAACACAATGTAACAATCCTCCCCCCTCCCCAAGGAGCTCATTACTGGAAACCCACCACGTAGGAACACAACACAATAAATTGTGTTATTTGGCTACGGACTTCTATAAGGTGGAGGTCCTGCCCCAGTCGGGCAGCTCCAAATCCAACGGGAAACCCGTTATGCCCTACCTCTCTTAATTATTTTTAGATGTTGATTTTGTTATTTTGAAGTTGTGTCCAAATTGGACCTTCACGTTTTAAGCTTAATTTTGTTCCTTTGTGTCGTAAGTTCTATCTATTCTATCTTAATCTCATTGCGTCATTTATATCGATGAGTCAGAAAATACGATTTTTATTACATCAAAAGGCTACTGGGTGTTGGACAAATAATACAATCCCTGAATCATGACTTATGAAGACATATGAGCAAAATTTAAAACAACATAATTCTAAAACATTCGCTGTAGGCAAGGAGGTAACTTTACTTTTTTTTCGCCGAATATATATTTAGGTGCGAATGTGACAGATGGCGAGTCGAGCGCCGTTTCTCAAGTGCGACTATATATGTACATGCATCGATAATTTCCTTCAATAAACAGCGCGTGATGCCATTAATCACTGTAACTTCAATAAGTTCAGTGGAGATCTCATCCGATCCTGTAATCTTTGCGTTGCAGAATATTCAAAGTACTCCGCCACCGAGTCTTAAATTATATATTTCTAAATATCCAGTTTCATCAGAGGTCAATCTCTTTTACATGGTCGTGTGTTACCACAGGTATCTACTTCAGGCTGCTAGTCACGATCTAACGTCCACACACATAACGACCTTTAACGGTCCAACAAATTATGTTTACTTCTGATTTTTTGTATCCCCTTCAAACGTTTCTTGCCGAAGATCACATGATCGAACCGAGGTAGGTTTACAATTTCATTGGTAAGGTCTGTTGACCCTTACTTGTGGCTGGACTAAGGCATGGAAAAGATTACATACCTATCTATCATTGAATATTTTCACATTAATATTATTTTGAAAAGGAACATCAAGAGATGAATGTGGACGAAGCGAAAGAGGTATGTAAGTCTAGAGAGAACTGGCGCTCTATACTCTCTGCCTACCCCGTTTGGGACTCGGCGTGATGGTATGTATGTAGCATCAAGACTACTTGAAACTGATGACACTGATGAATGTAGATGTTTAATTTGGAGCTGCCCGACTGGGGCAGGACCTCCTTATAGAAGTCCGTAGCCAAATAACAATTTTTTTTTGTGTTGTGTTCCTACGCAGTGAATAAAGTTTCCAGTAATGAGCTGCTTGGGGAGGGGGGAGGATTTTTATATTGTGTTGGCAGCAGAGGGATTTGTCCCATTATGCTGCCAGTGCAGTATAACTCTCCGAACACAGAGTGGCAACGCGCAAGTGATACTTCGGTATTGTAAGCGTAAATAGGCTGCGGTAACCAATTTCTATCAGGTGGGCCGTATGCTTGTTTGCCACTCTAGTTGTATAAAAAAAAAAGTTTTCGTAAGAGAATCGTATTTTTACCCGACTTCTGAGGAATGGTTATGTTTTTGCAGCTTACTACACTACATGTCTTGTATTAAGTTACGACAACGTGATTTCTTTATTAACTCGTTTTTTGATGGGTGTCTGTAGTGGACAGTTAAGGTATTGTTAGATTCGTCTCAAAACCCAAAATAAACCCCTAAATTGTAAGTCATCATGATTTTAGTTTAAGCCTTATTTCGGTAGTCAAACCCGACAATCAACTCCAAAGATTCGAACTTTCAACCTTTCCATTGAACTACTCGCACCACTCGGCCACCACAGCTTTATAAGTCCCAATGTATTATTGATGTAATTAACGGCCTTATTATATATATATATATATATATATATATATATATATATATATTGATGTTATTTTCACCTACTTTCATTACGTAAAAGCTTGAAATTTCACCGTAAATGTCAAGACTCGTAAATACTCCGTAAATAATTCTGAATAAGATGTTAGTGCAAGACAAGGTGAATAACATGAAATTGGCGTCTGAATAATTAGCGAGGCTTGGGTAAACAACGTCGTCTGCAAGGATGGACTTCGCGATCGCGATCACGTACACATTTGATGTGCCGTTAATTAATTATATATTGGGAATCATAAAGCTGTCGTGGCCAAAGTAGTTCGAGTAAGTTTCCTTCAATGCAAGGTGGCAAGTTTGAATATTTCGAGTTTTTTCTTAGCTGTAAGTACAGTCAGTCACCACTGACTTTACGACGAAAACATTAAGAAAATACCTGCATACGTTTAAGAAGTCATTCAAAGCCTATATATATATATATATATATATATGTACATATCATCATTGTAAATTGAATAGTTGGCCGTCTAAAGTTGGGCGTTTAAAAGTTTTTGGCAAATATTATAAAGCTTAATTTCTTTCTAAAATATTTGACAAGCTCCTAATGTCGCATGCATGCGACTGCAAATTCAAATACAACTAAACATTGTCTCGTCTTTTGTTAGTAAATGGCGTGTTTACTGTTGGTGTGTGGGTGTGTTGGCGTGCATCACTTTACTTTATTTCAGAAAAAGCTCATTGGTACAGTTGGTATTCGAACTTGCAATCTTTGTGTTACTCGAACCACTCGGCTACCACGTGCCCTATTATTACATACTGAACTATATACAATTAAACAAACAAAAAGTCTAAAGAGTGAAACTTTATTTACGTTCGTACACTTTCTCTGCTATTGTTTATTAAATGCCATTGTTACAAAAGCAAAATTTTATTGCATTGTTATTGACACATTGTTGGGATTTGGATCAATAAATATATCTTTACATAGTCCTTAAGAAAACAGTACAATTACCAGTTCTTATTTTCGTAAGATGAAGACCATGTCCTTAAAAGACGTTGAACATTAGCGAACGATTGGAATTTAGAGTGAATTAGCTCATGTTTGATGAAATCAAAACGAGATCTGTAAGCTTAGCGAGGACTGGCACCCTACTCTATCTGACTACCCCGTCAGAGGCTCTGCGTAATGATAAGCAGGTGTTTGGGTACTACACATCTCTGCCTAACCCTTCGGGGACCCTTGCATATTAGTATATTTTATGCATGATACAATTACAACGAATACAATCTTGATCGCTACGACAGACAAAACAATATTAACTTCAATCAGAATTGATATGCAAAATAGAATGGACGGCAACTGACATGTTCGTCTACCTTTCAAAATATACCCGTTCGAAAAACGTGGGCCAGTATTATTAATATACATCATACAATTATATGATCTCTTAGAATCGGACGGGTGAGCATTCCACAGTTCAGCTGTTGATTCTATACTACTGTTAAAGGAAACTGCTAACATTTGCAGGCCGTTATCAGATTAATAAAAAAAGGGCAAGCATGAGTCGATCTCGCGAGATTAGGGTTCTCGCGTGAGTAAATTAGAACTCGAATTTAGTAGGGCTAATTTCTCTCACGTAAACAGTGTACATAGGGTATGTACATGTTTTCATGTATGTATATTCACGCCTTCCCAATGTACCCAGATGGGCATAATGGTAGCAATCGTTTTCGCTGGAGATATGTTTCGATTCCCACGTGGTGTCTCAATTACCGTTTCGCAAGTACTATTCTTTGAATATAATTCAAAACGTATGCAGGTTTCCTTACGATCCTTCACCGTAAAGCTTGTAGTGAGATGAATCACTGTATTTAATTATAATTTATTTACTGGTTTCCATCTATGTATCACTGCAGGGCAACGGCCTCCCTCCTCTCTGTCCAACCCGCGATCGAACGCTTATTCGACGCCTTTTCCTACTGTTCTAACGTAGCTTCAGAAAATGTCATTAGTAAAATCGGGATGTGGACTTGCAATTTTGATTTATCTCCAGAGAACACACCCAGACAAAAAAAACCACTCAGCATTGGCGCCACTGGTATCCGTCGCTCCATAAAAAGTGCAAAGCGACACAAACAGTTTGTTCATTATGTACGTCTAACACGTCAAGGTGAGCTGTTGAGTCTGTGGGTGTGTCTTGCTTGTGCGTAGTTAACGATTGAGAGGTAATTACATAAGTAACATGCGTGGATAAGGAAACCGATGGTCCTAGGAGTTACGAGACAAAAAGACTTGTGGTTGCTTGGCCTTTTTTTAGTCTGAGAGTCGAAATATTAACGTACTCATCTGAAATCCATTGTTATTTTTTGCTCATTCCGCCTGCAATCTGGTTTCTATAATGGATTCTATTTAATTCGTATCATATAAGGTGTAAGTTATTATTTAATTTAATTTGCGAAAGAGGACATATATCGTCACGCCTTCCCACAGGTTCCATAAAGGTAGGCAGAGGTGAAGCAACACCCGCTAGAAAGGACTGGCACTCTGTTCTTTGTAACTACCCGTATCTTGTAGGTATGTTAATTAACAAACTCGTGTCTTCCTCTCGAGTATATCGATCCGACTACAAATGTAACGAAAAGAAAAAGATGGACACAAACATTGTCTATGACCACTCTTAAGCCGCACAGGACAGTGTTTCCTCCAGTTTTACCTTTCATAATAAGTCGTGCTATTACGCAAATTGAATACTCGCAGTGACAATTCCGTGGTTTTATTTGTAGAACCGGTTAGGCAGCTGTTATTTCTCAATACTTTTAGCATTTGGGTAATTATATTCCATACATATATGTAAGTACGTAATACATGTTAAATTGCTTTACGCTTCGCGAGATGTTATTATGAGACGTAAGAGGGCGACAGCGTTGACTGTACCTTCGAGAAAAACAAGTGCAATCAAAAGCTAATTAATTATCAATAGAAACAGGATAAATAAATGTTATTATGTAATAATAAATTAGACTTGCTAGCGGATCATTAATAAAATGTGTTTTTATCCGGGAAAATCAATTAATACGTTTAATCGAAGTCATATTATTCAGTTATTCTCAGGAGTTCCCACGTAGGTATCAGATCTTTATGCAATCGAATCCAATTTACATAATTCGTATGGCGTTGGTATGCAAAAGCCGTGCAACCAAATATCGTTGCTAGGAAGCTAAGTTGTGCCCAATAAGGTGCATGCTAAGTGGCGTTGATTTTTTTTATCAGGCGTCGCCTTACATCCCACTGATATTTCGCTTTGCCGCCATTTTCGGCTCATGGCATCATCGGAAACGGAAACATAGTATCGGCAGAGGGTGTAGAGCTAAAATCATCCACATTCATCGGTCTCTTCAAAATAATTGAAGAGGCAATCGTGTTATATTCTAAGATTCCAACGATTAAGGTACACCAAGGAACGTACATCTCTGTTTTGCACTTTTCTTAGCATCAGTTGGTTTGAGAGAGAAGAGACACGCCTGCAAGACGCCTTAGAAATTATTAGCAGATTCACGAACGATTATGAAGCCATTTTACGTAGTATCATTAATTTAACGACACGTGCAATCTGTTGTCAAGGTAATCGACCTGAGGGTATCCAGGCTTTGTAAGGCTTCTGACATATCTACCTGTTACGATGACCAAAAAATAACGCCACCCCATAGACAGTGATGCGCAGATGTGGAAGGAAAATAACAAGATGACGAGGTGAACTGGACATACACCTGAATAATTGGCTAGAAACTCGATCGAAGGTCTAGTAGGTTAGTCTTCACTAGATTGCTGAAACTACACCCTGTGTGCCTAATCGCGCTGTACTTTAGTTTTGAAAAACTCTTTGTACAATGGGGATTTAAACTCAGTCTTCGGTGCAGACAAATCGACCACTCGACCACCACGGCTTTTATATTTCTTTATTTACACGTCTAGTATTTATATAAATATCGATATGCGCAGTATACGACGTATAAGCCTAATGTTGTTTTCACATTGTAACGGGGACACGACTATTTATGTCATGTTGAAATGCAAAATAGATACACTTGCTCTATTTCTAAACGTTAAAAATATAATGTGAACGAACTGTTAACTGTATTTGGCAACTAATGAAATATTTTTATTGACCGTGGATCTGGACCAATTTCGGATTCAGCGACTCGCCATCGCAAAATATAGTTAAGAAATTTAAAGAATATCGCTTTGATGTGGGTGTTCTAATACTTCTAATGAAAAATAAAGTGACGTGAACTTCTAGTGCCCTCAATGTGTATTTCATATTACTGTGATCAGCCAAATATTGAGTTCTCAATATTTTTTTGCAATTATCCGATCATGTGATCACGATCCGTCAACAAATGACGTAGCAGCCGTGCCTATTTGTAAAACCTGTTTAAACGCGCGAGAAAACAAGAAACAAGCGAATATTAATTTAGTCCAAAAATTCAACGCTCCAAATTCAAATAGTTGAATTTATAACAGTACTCAGGAATGACCATATCTTCTGAAACATATGCAGGTTTCCTCTCGATGATTTCCTTCACCGTGAAGCTCGTGGTGTGGCTAACCATTGTACTTAATATCGGAAACTCATTGATATTAAGTTTTACCTAACAAAGTATTTCGGAAGACTATTATAATTCAATAGGATTGTATTAATAATTGATTATATTAGTTTTGAAAAAATACTGTTTGGGTCAGGCTTAAGTAGGATTTTTCCTCATTAAACCGTCATGTGCAGCGTCTGTTTTTTTAATGGGCCGTTTAAAAAATACTTGGATTTAATTATTTTTATTGGCACTAGCATACGTATGGATACATTAGCAAACTGCAGTTGTCATGAGGCCAATACTAGCTGACCCGGCGATCTTAGTAGCGCCAATGTCAATTATGTAGTGATACTTTTCTTACGTTAAAAATTCCTATATATAAATAGTTATTCTGCTATTCTGGGATTAGACGAATCCAACAAATCAGAGATCTTCAGAATCGGTCCACCCGTTCTTGAGTTAATGGTGTAAATATCCCAACTTTGTTAACTTCATAGGGTAGGGACTTACTTCGTAACAACTTTGCCTATCAGATTTCTTGAAATGTTGGTTTTTATAAAAATATCAAAAATGTAATATGCGATAATAAAGCAAAAGTGCGTTTGTGGAAGTAAACTCAAGGATTTTCATTGTACGTTCAGATTATGTGAGACCTTGCATTTGCCTTGTGCCTAGATAGGTAGGTATTATATAGTTAGCCTGCGAATCTAGAACTAGATGCCTAAACCGCATAATTCTATGGAAACTTCTAGTTTAAAGTATAATGACACATATCTAATTGACTATATCCGCTGTGCCCTACTAAAGGTGGTACTTTGGAAGATCACGCCACAAAATTTCACTGCTTCTAAGTAGTCTTGTGAGTGAAGTAGTGAGTAAAGTAAACTAAACTCCACAAGTTAAGCTGTACGGCAGAACCGTGATTTTGATTTATAAAAATTTTATTTCCCACAAGAATTATGTACAAATTCACTTGCGTGAGATTATTACAGTGTATAAATTTTTAGTCTAATGAGCGTGCAACAAATGCAAAAATATTATAATTAGAAGGTAGAAAAATTAAGTGATCTAGTGATCCGTTCATCTATTATCCTACAAGCACAGTAGCTCCACCCAGTAGTCACCCAGCTCTTCACTTGTCAATATAAAATGTAGGTAACATTTGATATTGACAAGTGAAGGAAGCTTTATCAGTAAGGCTGACAAGTCATACTCTTAAATTTAAGAAGAAGCGCCTTTAGACAACGGTAAGCGCTTACCACCAGGCGGGCCATAAGTGTGTTTGCCACTTTCGTATATAAAATGTTTCAAGGTTTGTCTTGGAAGCCGTGGTGGCGGTAATTTTATATATATATATATTTTTTTTCAATACCTGGGACAATTTCACACAAATTGACCTAGACCCAAATTAAGCAAAGCTTGTGTTATGGTAACTAGACAACGATATATTTACTTAAATAGATAGATATATACTTAAATACATAGGACATCCAAGACTAAGGTACAAATATTCGTGTTCATCACACAAATACCTGCCCTCAGCGGGATTCGAACCCGCGACCCCAAGTTTCGCAGTCAGGAGCTCTAACCACTAGACCAGACGGTCGGTATTTAGTATGTGATGTTCATAAGTGTTATCTGTGTTTCGTTTCTTACGTTGAACAAAATATTTAGATTTCTTTAATATATTTTGGTTTGTATTTCTTTAACCTAGTTTTGCATAAAATTACTAAAGCGAAGGGCTCTGAAGGTCACATAAAACATGACAGTGAAATAAAATATAACCATGTGTGTTGCTATCATACAAATATATCTTAGCGGAATTACAGTAGGAAGTCAAAGGTGTACCGGATGTGGGTATGAGGCAATTATATTTATGGTTTTAATTCCGAGTACTATCAGAGCAAATAATTAGCGTAATGGACATATATATATATATATATATATGTGCGCTGTCGTGGCCGAGTGGTTTAGGTAGTCACCTGCTACGGAGACCAATGATATTTTTCAGGAAATAAGTACCGTCATAGAAGCCGTGGTGGCCGAGTGGTTCGAGCAGTTGCCTGCGACGCAAAGGTCGCAAGTTCGAATCCCGACTGTACCAATGAGTTTTTTCTGAACTTAAGTACAGTGATTAGTCACACCACGAGCTTTACGGTGAAGGAAAACATCGAGAGGAAACCTGCATACGTCTGAGAAGAAATTCAAAGGCGTATGTATAGTCGTGCTTGAGTAACGGCGATGGACTCGCCATCTGTCACGTTGGCACCTAATATACCTCTGGCGGAAAGTGGGTGTGTGGGTATTACCTATACACCTCTGCCTACCCCTTCGGGGACCCTTATGGGAAGGCGTGAGGATATATTATTATATTATATTATATTATAAACAAGTACAGTGATTGAACACACCATTTGACTTTCGACTAGATTGTGCGATGAAGGAAAACATTGTGAGGAAAACCTGCATAATTGTGAGAAGCAATTCAAAGTCGTATTAATATGCTTGAGAAACGGACTTGCCAACTGTCACGTGTTTACCTAAATAATATCCTCACGCTTTCCCACAAGGGTCCCCGAAGGGGTAGGCAGTGATGTCCAGGTAGTACCCAAACACCCACTTTCCGCCAGAGATATATTTTACCTATACCTGTACATATGTAGGTACTATATGTACCTCAATATACATACATACAAATCACCAAGCCGACCCACACGGGATAGACAGATAGAGTAGAGCGACAGTTCTTTCTAGACTTACAGACCTCTTTCGCTTAACCCTTACTCATTAGCCTCTTACCTAGAGCCTCACCGGTTTCGAGTACTCTTGAAATTCCCACCTAAAATATATCATCATTATCATCGCATCTTCGTAGCGAGTAATTTATTAATACCGTCTCTGCTACTGCTTAATACTTCTCACTCGACCACTAAAAAATGGCAAAGAATCTTACACCCTGTTGCGAGTCTATCAAAACACGCACGACAAACTGTGTTGCAACTTATTTCACATTGTTTTACACAGTCCATGCACATACAATTAGGTAAGACATCTCATTGTTACCATTTTCATAACACTACGCCAGCCATTGTGTACCGAAAAATGTTTCAGTTGCACTTGTAATTAGCGATTGTGTTGTAATAGTATTAGAGATGCATTCTGGAGCTGTAACGTGCCAATTTATTGCGAGTTTACAGTAAACTAGCCATGCCCCGTGGTTTCGCCCGCGTTTAATTTATTTTAGTAGTGTTTTCTTTTTCTGTAAAAAAATTATACCTTTCTGGAATAATAAATGAGAATAACGATATGCATAGGACATTTAGGACTTAGTTATAAATACTCGTGTTCATCACGCAATTATCGAACCTGCGACCTCAAGCTCGCAGTCAGGAGTTCTGACCAATAATCAGACGGCCGTGAATAATCTCTGTGCCAAATTTCCGATTCACCACGAACCGAACCCCTCTGTCGCCACTGTGTTTAGTAGTGACAACGAAAATGAGCATCACATGAAGTGCCAAACAAAATATAAGCTTATTTGTTTATATTCCATCCACGCCGGGTATAATTTAGCATCAATACTCGGATTTGTGCCATAAACGGCCACGGAATATTTTCGCACCTATATGCCTGCGAAGGTCAGGTAGCGATATAAAATATTTATGATTATACACCCATTGATCTCATGCTAATTAAGGTTTGTACTGTTTGTCAGTTTGTTATGATTGTAGGATAGGGCGAGCTTCGTTTTTTCTACCTTCATGGTACATTGAGTGTCTGATAACTGAAGGTACTGAAGGACAAAATTTTCTTCACAATGTATTTTATATAGATACTACTCATTATTTATTTTTGTAAAGATGAAGAAAGGCATGTTACGTTGGTTTGGACACATAGAAAGGATGAGGGAAGAAAGATTGACGAAACAGATATACAAAGCAAAAGTGTGTGCAAGAAGAGGCAGAGGAAGGCCACGTTCCAACTACCTGGATCAAATCGATCGGACGCTCAAGGACGGGAACTTTAAGAGTACTCGAAACCGACGAGCATGTATGAAGAGACTGATGAATGTGGACGAAGCGAAAGAGGTATGTAAGTCTAGAGAGAACTGGCGCTCTATACTCTCTGCCTACCCCTTTAGGGACTTGGCGTGATGATATGTATGTATGTATTTTTATAAAAAATACATAATGTCGAAACATTAGGTACATAGTATACTTTCAATGAAGAAAGAAGGTGAGCCATAATTCAATTGCAAAAGAAATCATTATTACTATTATGGCATGGATGGCACTATCTCTATGGAAGTATGAATGTCAACCAAGATGTTTATGCTTGAGTTCATGTATGTGAATGAATTATCGCATTTCAATAGGTTTACTTTTAAAGCCTATTTGAATTATGCTAATCGTTATACTACGTCAATTTGTAAAGATGTCATGATTCACAAGTCGTCTGCCAATGTATGCAATTGTTTGCCGTTATCATGGATTCTATTGTTCAATTCAACAATGAATCTTACCAACAATTTCTACTCTGTCCTGACTTTGGAAGTAGGCTGTTTGATGACGTAATTGTGCCTCATTCAGGCTGGTTACTTTACCTCCATACCAAGATCTAATCGACCGAACACTCAAAGACGTCGAGAATACTCGAAAACGGCGAGCATGTATGAAGGGACTGATCAAGGTAGATGAAGGGAAAGAGGTATGTAGGTGGATGGAGGAAAATGTAGATCATTTTCCTTTAACCTTTAAGGTTCAAACATACAGACACGGTTTTCCGAAATAATCGGAAAATATGCACGTTACTAAATAAATATACACGTTAAATCATAGTTTAGTGTTAATATACACTAAAATATCTGTAAAGTATAGACACCTAGAGTAAAACTCTTGTATTGTCGTTGAAATGTCATTCGAAATATAGTTTACGTACGCCACATTTACTGCTTACTTATTTTCCTTAAATTCATAGTTACAACAAACAACTACAACTTTACACCATCATAGAAAAGGATTGAAAATCTCTCAACTCTTCGCGGGATTAACCTATACATAGCACAGAACGCGACAGGAATTTTTATGGCATCATCATATAATATTTACCTACAATAGCTATAATTCGTATAATTGGCTGCCCGTGCATTAGACGTGCTGCACCAAGGTATGTTAATTGTCAAATTCAAAGTCAGAACTTCGGTACCCGATAAACAGCTTTTATGTTCGCCTTCTAAGTTCAGTTACGTATTACGTAGGGCAGAGAGAGTAGAGAGACTTCATCAATCTTTCCATAAATGGTCGCTGATTCCGAGTACTGTATACTTATATGAATTTAACTTTTTCTATTCCAGGAATCATTAGCGGACTGGGAACGAGGTCAGAACGACGGACAGGCGCCGGCGCAGGTCGCTGGAGCGCCTGGCCGCAAGTGGAGCGCCAGGACTGCTGCGCATGCGCAAGACACAGCCTCTGACCAAACCGCCCCTGTTAACAATAGCACTGATGCCTGCAAACTGCTCATTGTAAGTTTTTATTGGTTTTTCTCTGGAATATAATATATGCTAATCTATCTTTGTGCCAAATTTCATCGGAATCCGTATTGTACAAATTTCCCCACGAACATGTATAATGTTAGTAGAAATTACTATATGAACATCTCATCCGATTATCTCTCTAGACTTACAAACGCGACTAAGCTTTCTGCTCCATCTGCTCCAAATGCTCCACCAAGCAAAATTTCCTGTGTGACTATTTCTTAAGTTTCGTTCATATGGTACTGTACTTACAAATATACGTACCTACATTGTAAACATTGTATTTGTCTTGCATGAATTAAATACACAATGAATCTTTATTTAGCGCACACGTAAATGACATCTTTGACCTGGTACCAAAAGATAAGGAAGGCTTAAAGAGATGTGCCTCGAATAGGTCGACAAACATTGTAATCAACACGATCCTCAGGACCATTTGACCTGATGCCTAAATGTTTTCCCCCAGGGTTATAATTTGCATCTGAATTGTTCAAATTTGGAAGTATTAATAACGTTGTTAATGGAGATCGATAATATAGGTATTCTATTTTCAGTTTCAATACCTGTAGATTTATCCTTTAAATTGTTATTGTGTACAATCGTGTAAAAGTTACTAGAAAATATAAGATTACTAGCTGTCCCGCCCAGCTTCGCCCGGGTGAAAAAGTTAAATTTCCTGAAACACGATTGCAGTGCCACCTATCGGGTCCAATTGTGATGTAAGCTATCCTATCTTTCAAGTTGGATCAGACTGCAGGTGTGCAAATTTGATTGAAATCGGTTAAGTAGTTTAGGAGCCCATCGTGAACAAACAACGTGACACGTAATTTATATATATATATATATATATATATATATATATATATATATATATATATAAGATTTTAAACAATAAAAAAATATTCCAAAGCCGTCTACATATGTCGGAGCAATGTTTGGAATACGTCAAAAGGAAAAATAATAATAAAAATAAACTCCTCCTTTTTTAAATTGGTTAAATTCCTATGTCTACGGACACTATAGTATTTCGCTTATTGAATCATGAGCTAGTACCGAGGTTAATTGATGCTAAATGAATAAACCAACGAACCTCGCTCGAGCCATCTTTGTAAAGATTATTGCATAACGAAGACAATTACAATTTTAACAATGTCTTTTATTTTAACTAACGTTTCGTTACACGAATCAGGAAGTGTTGTAAATATTATACTGACAGCTTTATATCCGGAGTCCATAATTATTAGCCATTCTGTGTAACTATCAAATACTAGCGGCCCGTCCCGGCTTCGCACGGGTGGACATAAGTTTTTTTTACTCAGGGTGAATGTAGTTTTCCAATGGTGAAAGAATTTTTGATATCGCCGCAGTAGTTTTTGAGTTTATTCATTACAAACATACAAACACACAAATCTTTCCTCTTTATAATATTATAATAGTACATATATAGATGTGATACTACCCCCCTCCAAGGGTATATATAACCTTGTTAAATTAGCTAATGTTACTCAAAGGGGCTTCTGCTCGAGCCTAGCTCTAGTGTTTTCATTTTCTGTATAAAGCCATTCTAGCGTGATTGAGTAACGAACATCCCTACATACTTTTTCATTAAAAGTAGGATTAAAAATAGAAAATGATGAGATTATCTCTTTCAGTATATTGGAGACGCCAAAAGTCCAATATGGCGGTTGAACCTATGTGGCGGCAACGCGGCGCTGATTGCCTCAAGAGCGGGGACCAAGCTACTCCCGCCCAAGGTCAGACTCGTGTGGAACCCGCCCACCTCACCTTACCAGCATACGGAGAAACTCAGACTGGTCGTCACGGCTGTGAATAGTGGTGAGTACATACATACATATCGTCAAACCGAGTCCCTAACGCGGCAGGCAGAGAGAATAGATTTAGTTCTCTCTAGACTTACATACCTATTTCGCTTCGTCCACATTCATCAGTCGCTTCAAACATGCTCGTCGGTTTCGAGTAGGTACTCTACGTTCCCGTCCTTGACTGTCCGATCGATTTGATCTAGGTAACGTGGTCTTCCTCTGCCTCTCCTTGCACGCATAGTGGTGCGTACTTTTTTATACCGCAAAAGTGGCAAATAAGCATGCTGTCCTCCTGAAGGTAAGCGGTAACCGCCGCCTTCCTACTCATCTGGAAAGACCTAAAGATATATGTGAAGAAATAAGTAAACGAGCTATGTGACTTAATGTCTCACTCGTCACTTCAAAATACCGGCAAGTTTAAAGACTAAAAAGAAATCTCTCGTCTATTCCAGGAGCAGTGTGTAATAACGACTCCCAGTTCATATGCGGAATGACGAGCCTATGTATATCCTCGTACCTCGTTTGCGACGGCGTGAGGCATTGCCCAGGAGGAGAGGATGAAGACGCCACCGCTTGCTCGCACAGGAGGGACCCACCTCTGCTGGAACTGCTGAGGAGGTTTGCAGCAAGGAACCAAGAGTTGCTCGGCTTGGACCAGCCTGATGCGATGACGAAGCCTTCTGTTATAAGTGAGCATTTCTTCTTCCCTAGTGGGAAGTGGAACCTAGCTTACAGAACATCTCGGCCACCACTGCCCATTATTATATACTAGCTTATGTCCGCAGCTTCGCTCGCGTGAAGTTCAAAAAGTAGCTTATATATTTTCCTGCTAGAATCGTTTTAGCCACTATGCCTTGAAAGAGCAACATACATATTTTTGCCTTTATAATATTAGAACTTCCTTTAGAGAATCTTTCGGGATTCAAATGTAGCCTATGTCTTAATCCTGGGTATACGCCATCACCATTTCAACTTTCAGCCAAATAGGCTCAGCTGTTTTGCCGCGAATGAGCAACATACACACTTTTGCTTTTTTAATATTAGGACTTTTAGGAATATTAGGACTCGAAATTAAAATGTAGTCTATGTCCTAAACCTAGGCATAAACCATCACCATTTCAATTTTCAGCAATGCGGCTTTTTTTTCTGTCGTAAAAATGTTTTTTTTTAATAAAAGTATCCTATGTTACTTCTAATACCTCCAAGAATATATGAACAAAGTTTCATGATGATCGGTTAAATAGTTTTTACGTCTAAGCGTAACAAACAAACTTACATTCATATTTATAATATTAGTAAGGATTCCTTGTATGTAAATTAATATTCTTTAAATATATATTTGCAAACAATATATTTTATATGTATTTTAACTTGCAGTGAAAATCAGTGAAGGCGAGAAGTCATCAAACGCCTTCATGGAGTTCGCGGCCGCCCTGAAGCCCTACGGGCCCTGGAGCTACCTGGTGGTGGGCATGCTGGTCTGCGCCACCATTCTCATGTTCTGTCTGGCTTGGGGTAAGGAAACATCCTTTAATTTATATCCTCACGCCTTCATATAAGGGTCCCCGAAGTTCCTGGAGGAGTAGACAGAAAGTGAATTGCCAGTTTGTATGCTGACAGACCATTTTCGCTTATTTATTAGTCGTACTTACAAAATGTAACTCCTAATATAAATAATTGTCTGTCTTTCCAGAATGCTGTTGCAAGCGCTCGAAGCCTTCGGACACGCCCATCAACATCCCGGCATCGTGCATCGACCTGTCCCCCACAGTGTCAGTGACCTCCGCATCCCAACAGCTGTTCACTCAGCCGCTGCCCTCTCCCCCCGAGTACGAGCCACCTCCGTCCTACTCCTCACTGTTCCCGCGTGCTTTCAAGTCCTCACCCACTCCAGTACCGCACTGCTCACACCAAGAACCTCCAGATTGAATCTTAAACTAAGCTAGTTCAGTAAGTAGATAGTATCAAATTGTTCTACAACTGTAGTGGTTTTACCATAAATATTTTTAAACTGTATATTAATTCCATAGAGGACACAGTTTCTTTTTATTTTGGAAAACCACTACACTCAATACCAACATTACCTAATACTTCCTACCTATATATTTTGTAGCGCTTTAAATTTGTTTTATTTTAAAATCACACATTTCTTTTAAAAGTTTACTAATATTGTCAAAAATATATACTTCCAATATTCATTACAAAAAATTGGTGTAAGTGCATAGAGTATTTTTACGATAAAAAGATCATTCATTGAATGTATCAACTTGTCAAAAATAATAACGAAAAGTTTATATATAAATACATAATTGCGAAAAGTTGCCCGAATTAATAATAAACCGATACTATCGCATCGGGCAATAATTCGTTGAAGTACAATATAAAACTGTTGAATAATAACAGTATAATAATGAGCTTGAAATGATACACAATGATCCGTTTGGAAAATAATGATTCGGCTTTGTTATTAAATTTTAACATAATTTGGGACCAAGTGTATGAGCATCTATGAATGAATAGGTAGGTTTTATATGATTTAGCTGTAGTGTAGGGACGTAATATTAAGTATAGATATGCCTGTTTTATGTGCCTTATACACTGTTTTGATTCAAGAGAAATCAATTTTTATATGTAACTAGCTGTACCCTGCCACGCTTCGCTGTGGATTAGTGACTGATGCAAAAAATAGATAAAAACAATCCTTGATGCGGATTATATATATCATGCTAAAATTTCAGCTCGTTCGGTGCAGAACTTTTTGAGTTTTTGAAGCGTACGCAAACCGACATAACATTTTTATATATATAAGATAAGATGCATAATGTGTTTATTTGAAGAAAAAAGGTCAAAATTAATTGCTCCTGTCAAGTGTCATAGTTAGTGTATTATTTGATCTAACATATTAATACAGATAATACAAACTAAGGTCTTCCATACATTTTACATATTTTTAATGTATTTCCTGAAACTGGTGATTTGTCAATGTTTATTTTGTTATATCGAGAACTAAAAACTTAAGCTTAAACTTAGATTATGTTGGACTTGAGTTATATTCCACATGAAATGGTAAAAAGAAATCCCATCTTCGTGAATAGACATAGTCATAGCGAAATGAACCTTACCATTATCATCGCAGATCACAATTTGGTTGTCGCATTAAAACCTAACGTATTAATTTAATTTTAAAATTATTGTTTTAATCGATGCTGTCCACGGCTCAGAAACAACAAATTACCGCCTTATGTAATTAAAACACCTTGTTTTAAACGTTACCCTTCGTTATGAATAAAGCTGTAAGTTTCACACCTATATTATATTGTGTGTTAAGGCTCTTTATAAAATTTACTAGTCTTCTTAGAGCCTGTGTGTTAGTGTAATATTTTGTAATTCATAGTTACTACCTATTCTGTATACGTACTCCGAGAAGAGTAAGATACATAATGTAAAAAATATGAAATTATTCCATAGATTACATAGTAAAAAGTGATATATGTATTGTGTAAAATGTGAAAGCAAGAGGTATTATAGTTATTTATTTTATAAGTTGTGCTTTATTTCATTCTTGCCCCTTTATTCCAAGGATAGATTTATTTCGCAAAGATAACTAAGCTAAGATCACTCAATTATTTATGAAAGGTATTAAGAAAACCTATAAATATTTTATTTATAGGTTAATTTATTTTATTATAACCTATACCATGTCTCATTTATCACGTGTCTCGATTACGATACGAAACTTTTTGAACTGGCGCTTTACTATCTCTGCCTACCCCGGTAGGGACACGGCGTGGTGACATATCCCTTTTCCCCATAGTTGAAAGCTAGACAAAAACAATAAAAAAAATATCGAGTTACATACTTAAACAGGATGTTAAGAAGAGCGTTTGCCAAACTGTAAGGGTGAGTAGCTCGGGTATTCGGCTATATACTTTGCCCCAACTGACCTGACAACTGACCATTCCTCATCTTATTTTTTTTTTGAGACAATTTCTATTTGTTTATAATTTTGCCGTAAGTTGAACTTATAGTTTACATAACTTTTTTTTATGGATGTATCGATCTACACTTGATTGTATTTTTTATCAAAGTCTTAAATATTGTTATTACCTATTATTATGGGTCAAATTCCTGAAATATTTTTTATTTAATTAGCGAAAGAGGTGTGTAAGTCTATAAAGAACTGGCGCTCTATACTCTATGCCTACCCCGTTAGGGACGGCGTGATGATATGTTTGTATTTAATTATCTGTGGTGAATTAAGTGACTTGTCACTGACACTACAATATCAAGATTGACAGATATGATATGTTAGACATCAATATTTTGACAGTCAAGTGATAAGACAAATAAATAATCAAAACAGTCGCCTAAATTAAATAAGCCTACCTAACATTTAATCAATTGTAGAAGGTATAAATACTTGAAACGAGTAGTCTTGACCTCACTAAACTAGGCAACTTATTTTTACTCTCTTATAAATTGAGTTGTTCGAGTGAGTTCATGGGTGATGGATGAAGAGAAGCCGTGTATCACCTGCCGAGTTTGTCTGCAGCAATGCAACTTTGAGAACGAAAAATGCAAATTTTTGCCGCTTTTTGAGAAATCTAATAGTACTTTAATAGTATTAGAGATCGGTTCTATAGCTAATGTTGATATACATGAAGGCGATGGTTTACCCGATAGAATATGTCCAGAGTGTTTGCTGGAGTTACAGACAGCTGTTCGCTTTAAAAAGAAATGTGAGATTTCCAATGCAATACTACAGAATAAAAAGGAATTCAATACTGGAGCATCACCTACACCATACATTAAGCAGGAAGTGCAAAAGGATTTTGAAGATATACATGATGTTGAGTTTGAAGATATTCAGTTTCATGCCCTGAATTACCCTTTGCAAGCTCCACTGGCTCCCGTTAAGTCTGAGGAATCTGAAGAGGATCCTGTCTTTGACAAACAAAAGAAAATAAGGTTATCAGATTTAAAATTGGAATGCCATGACTGTGGTGGTTTGTTCCCAAGTAAATGTAAGCTTAGGGTACATTGGAAGAGAATGCATAAGCCCAAGTTGATATGTGTAAACTGCAAGCGTATATTTAAAAGTTATAAAGCTTACCATGTTCATCAGAAGAAGCAGACTGCCAGTTGTAAAGCGGTTTCCCAAAGTCGCATAGAGGGTGAAGGAAAAACAAGAGTATTCTATTGCAAAAGCTGTGAGTTTAAATCAAGACGTCCTAAAGATATACAAACACATTTAATAACACACACAGGAGATCGTCCCTTTAAATGTAACATGTGCCCAAAGACCTTTAAACAGCAAGGCCAAATGGGTGACCACATAGAAATGACTCACAATATTTACAGGCATGAGTACACATGCCAACACTGTGGAAAATATTTAAAAGGTCGCCATAAATTCTATTCCCACATGCGTATCCACAAAAACACTGGTGGTCAGTGTAATATTTGCAATAAGCAGTTTGCCACAAAGGTTTATCTGGCTACTCATATGCTACGGCATGCTGAGACTAAGCACTGCGCTTGTGAGTACTGTGCAGCAACATTTTACACAAGGTCTGAACTAATTAATCACATTCGCCAAATACACAAAAAAAGTAATAAATATGCATGTGATATCTGTGGATACAAAGCTACCCGCAATTACATTATCAAGAGGCACAAACTAAAGCATACAGATACAAACATTCCTTGTTTAGTCTGTGGCATGTTTTTGGAAGATGAGCAATTATTTAAACTACATGAAAAGAGGCATTTGGAAAGGCCATTTTCTTGTCCTCATTGTGACTTGAATTTCCATGCCAAAAAGAATTTATATAAACATGTGAGGTTGAAACATGAATTGCTGGCTGGTAAGGCTGTTAGAGATGTATTTGTCAAGAAAGAAAGCAATATTGATGTTACTGGAACAAGCACCAAGGTGTAATTTTCAATACAACAGCTTAACTTAAGCTTAACATAAAGTATAAATAAAAACATTTTTGGAATAATTTATGTATACTGTTTACTAAATTTCCCTATCCCTTAGGCTTAGGTAGGTTTAAGGGAAAATTTTATTTGATAAGGCATTTTATACCCATATTTACTTTTACCCTCAGACAGTGTTCTTTCAATCACAGTCTAGTGGCTAACATTTGGTTGGGCATTTTTGCACAATATTCACCTTATACAGCTTCAAGTTATCTGGAAAACAAAATTTTCTCGTTGGAAACCCCGAGGTCTCGCCTCGGCCTGAAGATATGCCTGATATTTCATATAAAAGGGTAGGCAGATGTGGCCTATTAGCCGGATAGTTTACACTCTTGCTAGTTATGGTAGTCTTTTGTCATCTCTGATACAACTTAACATAATGTCTTTGTGTTAATTAGTTCTCAAGCGTAATTATGTAGGTTTCCACACTATGATATCGAGATATTAGTGAGATCACTCATTATTAGAGGAATGGTAAGTAATAGTAGGTATGGAGGAAGGTTGAATCGGTATTCTATTACGGTATTTTAATTTAATGAGGCCTGACTATTACGAAATGATGAGGTAACCTTTGTTATAATAATAGGTACTTGTATAAATATTGCAGCTTCCAATAAAGCAAATATTCTTATCTCACAATTATTTTTTGTCAAGATGTCGAGACCGCAAATGTAAGCATAAAACCCAAAGTAAAAATATTTTTTATCTTCATAATATTAAAGTATGCACCCACATATGGCTGAAGCCTATCTTTTATAGTATGGTACGTACGTATTCAGGAGGTTCAGGAACGTGCCGATGCGTTTGTCGCCGATCCCGTGATCACATCACACTCGGCTTGGAACCACTAAATCTGAGAAGAGACAGTACCTACCTCCGTGTATGTACCTCTTATATATTGTTTATAATTAATTGTATGACATTTCCCTAAACAGCTCTACATGGTATTCTGCAAGAAGGGTGTAACAGATTCCTGCAGGGACGGCGGTGCACTTGCGGTAACCGCTTACCATCAGGCGGACCGCATGCTTGCTTGCCACCTTTGTTTTATGAATAAAAGAAACCGTCCTTACGCGAACGCCCAGACTGTGGAATTAGCTCCCCGTTGAGGTTTCTCAGAGAATTCAGCATGATATGCACAAAGAAGGGTATGAAAAGATTTAGGGAAGATAGGCAACGCGCAGATCCCCTTGGTGTTGCAAGCGCCTCAGCCACCGACTCCTCAATGTCGTAGGCACAAGGCGAAGTGCAATGTTGCACTTGCGCACCAAAAAAACTTTGGTAGTAGATAACAATATGGCGGTAGCTGTTGCTGTTTCGAAGCTCAAAAACCGTAGACGAGGTTCGTCTCGCCAGAATGGTGGAATCCGTAGGCTGAGAAATATGCTTGCGATAGCTCCGTGTGAAGCGGTTGCGGCGCAGTTATGTTGCTTCCGTGCAATCGGTAGGTATATACATAATATAATAATAATAATATATCCTCACGCCTTCCCACAAGGGTCCCCGAAGGGGTAGGCAGAAGTGTATAGGTAATACCCAAACACCCACTTTCAGCTAGAGGTATATTAGGTGCCAACGTGACAGATGGCAAGTCCATCGCCGTTACTCAAGCACGACTATACATACGTCTTTGAATTTCTTCTCAGACGTATGCAGGTTTCCTCTCGATGTTTTCCTTCACCGTAAAGCTTGTGGTGTGACTAATCACTGTACTTAAGTTCAGAAAAACTCATTGGTACAGTCGGGATTCTTGTCGGGAACTTGCGAACTTTGTGTCGCAGGCAACTGCTCGAACCACTCTGCCACCACTACTTCTACATATAAATATATATACATACATACATACATATCATCACGCCAAGTCCCTAACGGGGTAGGCAGAGAGTATAGAGCGCCAGTTCTTTCTAGACTTACATACCTCTTTCGTTTCGTCCACATTCATCAGTCTCTTCATACATGCTCGTCGGTTTCGAGTACCTTCCTCTGCCTCTTCTTGCACACACTTTTGCTTTGTATATCTGTTTCGTCAATCTTTCTTCACTCATCCTTTCTATGTGTCCAAACCAACGTAACATGCCTTTCTTCATCTTTACAATCACGCCCTCATTCACGCCAGTTGATTTGCGAATCTCTTCATTGCGGATTCGATCTAATATCGTTACGCCGCACATTTTTCGAAGAGATCGCATCTCGACTGCATTCAAGCTATTTTCATACTTCCTCTGACATACACAGGATTCGCTGCCTTACAATAAGGTAGGTACCAATATCGCGTTGTGGACAGCAACTCGAGCATTCTTACTCAGACTTTTACTGCCCATCAACGCCGACATGGCTCCATTCACCTTATTTCCGGCAGTTATCCTTCTTTCAATATCTTTTTCATACTTTCCATCTCGTGTGAACATGCTTCCAAGATATACAAATTCATTCATTCATTCATATATATGTATATACATATTTGATATAATGTTCCCATTATACACAGTAAGTACATATCCGCCACTAGTTAAACATATTGCCTCTCCCTAGCTTATACTTATCTTATCCTATTTATATAGGAAGATTATGTCGATGAAATCAGTTTTTCAGGGATGGACCACGGTATTTTTTTTTATTGCACTGTGCTCAGTGGTTGTGCAGTAATGGGGGCGTGCCAGTGCAGCAGTCTTCTGCCCGCACCAGTATACATTGTAATCTTTGGCCCGCGCTGACGATTATAAAACGGTCGCGTAAGCGCCAAGTAAATTGTGGTATCATCTATTTGTTTGTATGAGTTAACGAGCTGTGCCCGCGTTTTAAGTCGCATTAACTTTTTAGTAGTAGAGTACTTACTCGAAACCGACGAGCATGTATGAAGAGACTGATGAATGTGGACGAAGCGAAAGAGCTATGTAAGTCTAGAGAGAACTGGCGCTCTATACTCTCTGCCTACCCCGTTAGGGACTTGGCGTGATGGTATGTATGTATGTATGCTACTTTTTCGCATCCTTAGAAGTATGACGATTAAATATGTAAAGTACCTAGCCAATTCAAAGGCGTATGTATAGTCGTGCTTGAGTAACGGCGATGGACTCGCCATCTGTCACGTTGCCACCTAAAATATATCTCTGACGGAAAGTGGGTGTGTGGGTACTACCTATACACCTCTGCCTATCGCTTCGGGGTCCTTTGTGGGAAGGCGTGAGGATATATTATACCTAATCATTTTCTATGAACGAGCTATCAAATGCGAGATTTTTCAAATCGGAGTACAAACAAATTTTGCCTACTATTAGTATAAATAAGCACTGCTCAAAAATCTACTCCTGTCTCTAGTCTTGTTCTGGTTGGTGTTGGTCACTATTATTGGCAGCATCGTATGCTATAAGCTACCGTAACCGCTTTATGAGAGGATCGGATATTGTCTACGAAATCCAGGATACCAGGATCCGGGACACTGACACTACATACAGTCGACCACTGATCCGTCCTCGCTGGCAAGGCTCGACCCGAGTAATACGTAATAATCACCCTCATTCTTATTGGCCCTCGCAAGCGCTGGCCCGCGTCAAGCCGGATGCGTAAAACCTACCTCTAAAATATTACTAAAATTACCAGTCCAGCTCAGCTCCGTTGCTCGCGATTCAGCAACGTTCTAAGAGTCGAGTCTGTATCCAACAGGGGATGTTCTTTAGCTGTATTTGCTTAGCATCTTAAAAGTGCCTGGCTGGAGGCCTAGGTCTCGCCATTGCCCGGTTATAATACAAAAAAGAATTAAAGCCACGGACCCAGTGGCACCACTTATGGGTCCAATTGTGAATCTTAACCATTCTCGAAACCACCAGAAGACACAGAAAATTTCATTGAAATCGGTCCAGCCGTTTAGACGAGTTCAGTGCCATACACACGTACAGAAGAAATATAATATATATATATATAAAGATTAGCCTGAAAGAGTTATTTGTTCTCAATAAGCCCATCATTGCATCAAACACTTAAAAGCATTTTTTGATTTCAAACCGGTTTTCCGCGACACAGTAACAAGTAATGCACTATTGCTGACGTTCATAGATTACATGGTTTAATAGAAGGGTCAACGTCTACCACTCTCTAAGTATTTTTTGGTTTAAAAGTAAAACGAGTTTTATTTCATATTAAATTAATGTATGAAAATTTTAAATTTGTTCTTTTTTATTTAGTTTCAGTTTTCAGATTCAGTAACTATCATTTACGTGGGAAATGATTGTTCCTTGCATTGACGTATAAAAAACTACTATTTTTTTTAATACAACTATGGTTTTGTTTTGTATTCAATATTTAGGCTAAATATTTTATAATCGAATCAAACGTTTATTTCTTTTCACACATACTTATTATCACGCCGAGTTTCATTTCAATAATAAATTATTAGGGAATATTTATTGCTTATAGTATTATAGAAATAAACCGGATCTATATTCATTTATAGCTACCTAATCATAAAGAAAATTAACACAAACTTTGGCAATTATATACATACAAAATGAACAGAGCTCCGTAAAGAGCGAGATTAAGGAAAATATTTAACACAAATTTAATTATTTTTCTTGTAAAGCTATAAATAATTAATCTTGCCTTAAATTAATGAGCTATAACAAATATAGCTTTCCTATTCCCACCTGTATGCATGATCTTTGACCGCATGGCGCCGTTCGCCATCGCGTCGTTCACGTCCGCCATTTTTACCTTAGTCAGTCCAGTTATACTCGCGTTGCGTGATGCTAGTGTCGAGAGGTTCCCTCCCTCCAACACGATCGTAATATAAACATGAAATCGTTAAAAAGTGGTACGTTTTAATTACATACATAGTTTCTATAGTGTTATGATACTGGATATTGACTTTCATTGCATTGAATAATCGAAAATGCATTTAAAAAAAGTTGTGTTGACATTTTTGCACATTTAAAAAGTTTGATCTATTGAATACGGATTGGTTCGGCGGATTGCTGGTTTGGAAAACTATTTTGTTTTGTGTTGTAAACAGTGGATTTCTCGGTGTTATTTTAATCTAACTGGATTCTAATTGGAGTACCGGAGCTGAGCTTGTATCATCCTGGTTCTACCTGAAGATTTTCACAAGATAATCAGGTAATTTTTTGTAAAATACCTACACACAACGAACACTTTTAAATATTTAGAGAAGTTTATTAGGCTACAACTATGCTATATATTTATTATTATTATAACTATGCATCGCAGTTATAATAAAAATAATAAATGAACAATGCTTATCGTTTAAAATTTAAATTACACGCTACCTTGTTTGTCATTATGTGCCTATTGTATTTATATATATTATATATTATGTACGTAAGTTCATATTGCGTATTGCACTGGCTGGGGTATACCTACATATTGTATAGATAACATATTTTTACGAGCACATTTTGATTTGAATGCATACTGGCTTCTAATTGACAGCTCTAATTAGTAAAGGTAAGTAGGTAGATAACGCCGATTGAATTTTAGTACAACCTACCTTATATAAAAAACAAAATTATGAATTCCCGTGAGGTGAATGAGGTCCCTGAATTGGTAGGCAGAGATGTATAAGTAGTATCCACACACCCACTTTCCGCCAGATATATTACACGCTTTATATTAGCTTCACCTGTATGTATGTAACCGACTTCTTTGAGCTCGATTTTGACCCACTTTAAACGGCCAGATTTCGTTCAAACTTTGTAGACTTATCGAGGACCGATGACAATACACTAATAACTAAAAAGTAGAAAATAAATAGTAGTTAAAAAAAACTAAAAAACACGCTTTTTATAGAAAACCGAACTAAAAAATAGAAAATAAATTTCGATAATATCTTAAAAAGCGTGGGGTGCTTTTTAAGATATTACCTTTTATTAAAATTAATTTATTTAATACTTAATATATGTTTAAGTGTTCTTACAAATTAGATTTCATGAAACTATAAATTCCAGTTATGTACAGTGCGTTGGAAGTACCTACCTAGAAGTTATCCGGATGGAACTTGTCCTTAATATATGTACAAGTATAAAGAGCTTTATTTCAAACCGGAAATAAAATAAAAATTAAAACTTTATTGACCTAGATACTACATGACGTAATTACTTACGATCGTTCGGAAACGGTAAATATATTCGTACAAGTCTACCAAAAAAAACTCAAAAACAGTATGTCGAAATTTTTTTGTCCAAAACCAAACAGAACTCTTCGCATTTAAATGCTTTTCTCGTATATTTTCGTAGGCACCGTTTTAAACATACATAATATCGCGTATACATATCTTAATCCCTATTTCTACCCTAGACTTATGTAAATATATATATATCCTCACGCCTTCCCACAAGGGTCCCCGAAGGGGTAGGCAGAGTTGTATAGGTAATACCCACACACCCACTTTCCGCCAGAGGTATATTAGGTGGCAACGTGACAGATGGAGAGTCCATCGCCGTTACTCAAGCACGACTATTACATACGCCTTTTGAATTTCTTCTCAGACGTATGCAGGTTTCCTCTCGATGTTTTCCTTCACCGTAAAGCTCGTGGTGTGACTAATCACTGTACTTAAGTTCAGAAAAACTCATTGGTACAGTCGGGATTCGAACTTGCGACCTTTGCGTCGCAGGCAACTGCTCGAACCACTCGGCCACCACGGCTTTATAATGTATATATACGAAGAAAAATACATGTAAATATACGAAGCTTAAATCTAGAGTGAAAGTGAAGAAAATCTTGCATAATTCTGAAAAGAAAATTATAGATTATTAATTAGGGTCGGCAACGCGCGAGTGATACCCCTGGTGTTGCAAGCGTCCATAGGCGGCGGTAACCGCCATCAGGCGGACAGCATGCTTGTTTGCCACGCATGTGGTATAAAAAAAAAATTGACAGATGCATATGCATTGGAGATGGCAAAGGACTTTACATCTACCACGGATCTATACCTGAGTGTTATTACCCTCTTATTTATTACCTACTCCTTCGGGTACCAGCATAGGATAAATTGGTTGTAATGTAAATAATATAAGTAGTTGGTTTGGACAGCAAGGATGAGTGAAGCAAGATTGACGAAACAAAAGTGAAGGAAGTCGAAGAACACGTTCCAACTCGATCAAATCGATCAGACACTCAAGGACGGGAAGTCAAGAGAATGCATGAGGAGACTGATGAATGTAGACGAAGCGAAAGAGGTATGTAAATCTATTGAGAACTGGCGCTCTCTCTCTTTGAGGAACTCTGCGCGTTGATATGTATACATATATATATATTTTTTATACCACTTGGGTGGCAAACAAGCATGCGGTCCGCCTGATGGTAAGCGGTAACCGCCGCCTATGGACGCTTGCAACACCAGGGGTATCACTCGCGCGTTGCCGACCCTGCAGGAATCTTTTCAAACCCTTCTTGAAGAACTCCATGCTGTACTCTCCAGGGAAAACCTCAACGGGGAGCTCATTCCACAGCCTGAGCGTTCGCGGAAGAAAACTCCTTTGGAAGCGCACAGTGCGAGACCTTTGTGGTTCCAAGGTATGGGGATGGATTTCCCGTCGATGGCGAGAGGTGCGGTGGTAGAAGGTGTATGTGTAATATGTATGTATGTAAGTAGGTATATATGTAATTACCGATCGTTAAATGGCAGAACAACCGTTAGCGAACCAGTATTATGCAAATTACCCGCTATTTCTAACAGTGGGTGCCGCTTGATTAGTAGCTAACACATTAACGGACTAATTATGATTACACGGGTAATGATATGCTGATTACTTGATCAAAAATACGCTCCTACAAACATTTCTTTATATAAGGAGGTTCGTACTGCAAGCATGTGAAATACCTTCGGAATTTCATTCCCCATTTGATTGTATTTTTCCTGACAACCTTACGGAAATCCTGTCGACATGGCAATATAGTTGGTGTAATTAAAACTGTACTAGCGCTGCCTATAGGCTTCCTCAATAAACTTGCTATCTAACGCCAAATACTTTTTAAAATCGGATCAGTAGCTCCTGAGATTAGCGCGTTCGAAAAAACTTCCCCTATTTGTAAATTTATTGTACCTACTATTAAACTAGGCTATCTTTCTATGACTGATTTACAGATATCGTATGTACATATATGTATCTGTCTCATTCGCACTTGATTAATGGAGGCAAGAGTACGTAGTAAGTCTCCCATTACTTAGATTGGACTCTCATAGCCTATGTAACCTTCGTGCTGCAAGGGAGCCTTCTTAACATCTCTGGCGCTCGTTACGGACCTGTCGGTAGCCTTGAGAAACGACCAATTTAACCCAGGTAGTCTGCTCTTACCGCTGCAAAGGTCCGATGGAAGAGGTTATAATCTAGCAACCAAGCCATATTGAGTTAGATTGTGTGCCGGTGTTAGGAACCTGTCACGATTGCGAATAGGCTGGAAAACAAAAAATAGGATGATAATTACTAACTGTAGGTACTCCGCGTTAAATTACATCTTCAATTAACGAAATATTAGTCATTTATTTAATAAAAGATCCGTGGAATGTAGATGACACTAAATTATCTAATGTAAATGGCTCCTTAATGAATTTGCTAGCAAGGTAATTATCGACTTAGTGTTATTTGCCTTAAGGCTCATACATACATACATATCATCACGCCGAGTCCCTAACGGGGTAGGCAGAGAGTATAGAGCGCCAGTTCTCTCTAGACTTACATACATCTTTCGCTTTGTCTACATTCATCAGTCTCTTCATACATGCTCGTCGGTTTCGAGTACTCTTAACGTTCCCGTCCTTGAGCGTCCGAGTCCGAGTCCAGGTAGTTGGAACGTGGCCTTCCTCTGCCTCTTCTTGCACACACTTTTGATTTGTATTTGCCTTAAGGCTCAATCTTGTCTTACATAAAAATGCGAAAGTTTGTGAGAATGTATCAATGTTTGTTCAATCACGCCAGACCGGCTGAACGGAATGTAATTACATTTTTTACAGAGATGGATTATAAGTTTGATTAATACAAGATAGGTATGTTTTATTACAGAGAAAAAACTACCAACGAGATACAATTCTATGTATGCGGGTCAAAGCGCGGATCTTAATAAGCTATATGTGTACACTTTAGGTATGTTGAATTGTCAGGACGTGTAGCTTTTTCCATTTTATGTAGCTTTACGAGCAGAAGATAAATATTAATAAAACAGACTGGATATTTGAGCATCTAAGTAGATTTTGTATTGTTTCATCCACTTATCGAAATACAGTGCCTATACAGTAACTACGACAAATTATCTAATGAATTGGTAATTTATATGATATTTAATTGTGTTACTCTTCATTTCGCTTGCTTAAAAAATACTTAAGTACCCATATTGCATGATTTTGCAATAAGTGACTTGCGTAAAAGATTGATAAACTCATATTTCCCCAGTTATCAACAGTCTAAATATGAATTTTCAGATAGCTTGAAGTATGCATTGCCCATATAAACTTACAATCTCTATAACACATTTAAAGATTTTTTAGGATAGGTTTGCTTCGGAAGCACTTGATAAAGGGTCTGTTGATAACGATTTATCATAAATTAATGAACTGGGCTCTTGTCGGCGTCTCTGATTTAATTTCTTCCATTGATCCTACTTATGTCCAGTGCAATCTCTTTGAACTCCCTAAATGTCATGAGGGATAAATTTTTCTTTGATAATTATCATTATTATACCTGATTGTATAATAATAGCTTTGCCCCGAGGATTCACCCGCGTGATTTCAATCGTAGATTATTATTTGAAATGAAACTTGAATATTTTTGTAAAATTTCATCCAAGTCCATTTGGCGTGCAATCGTACAAACATTCGCATTTATAATGTTAGTGGGTTTAATGTCTAGTCTAGTATTTGACCTCCAACTAAGATGCAATGCGATAAACATCGAAAGGTTCCTATCGTTCGTATAAACGGGTTCATATCACTGACCTTTTCTAAATCATTAATTACCATGTAATTAACCAGAATATTCAATCCATCCATTAAGTAGATAAACATTTTAAGGTATATCGCATCACATTGCAATAAAAAATATGAGATTCCACTTAGCTCAGTTGACATTTGAAAATCGCTTTCAACTTATTTTTTATTATGCAACTTTTTACCTATCTAAAACTCCTTTTGACCTACTTTTATGTACTTAGAACCTTCGTACTAGACAATCCAAAACTTAAAATAACAATTATAATAATAATAATATCCTCACGCCTTCCCACAAGGGTCCCCGAAGGGGTAAGCAGAGGTGTATGGGCAATACCCACACACCCACTTTCCGCCGAGGTATATTAGGTGCCAACGTGACAGATGGCGAGTCCATCGCCGTTACTCAAGCACGACTATACATACGCTTTTGAATTTCTTCTCAGACGTATGCAGGTTTCCTCACGATGTTTTTCTACACCGTAAAGCTCGTGGTGTGACTGTAATTAAGTTCAGAAAAACTCATTGGTGCAGTTGCGATCTTTGTGTCGCAGGCAACTGCTCGAACCACTCGGCCACCACGGCGTCTAAAACTACTATTGGACCATTATTTCAATATTTTAACAATTATTGTTCAGTGACAAGTTTTGTCGTTAGAACAAACAATACTCCGTATTTGTCGCCAAACAAATGGCGTTCCATTGTGAATGGATGCGTGGCAATGATTTCTCACAACTATACTCGTATGCTAAGTAACTATGGAGGTAAATGTACTTGGAATTGACAATGAGGCAAGTATAAATATGTAACTTCACGCTTCCCATAAGGGTCCCCGAAGGGGTAACCAGAGGTGTGTAATACCCCCATATGGAGAACCCGTTGAGGTTTTCCCTGGAGAGTACAGCATGGAGCTCTGCCAGAAGGGTGTAAAAAGATTCCTGCATGGTCGGCAACAAGTGCTACCCCTGGTGTTGCAAGCATCCATAGGCGGCGGTAACCGCTTACCATCAGGCGGACCGCATGCTTGTTTGCCACCCATGTGGTGTAAAATAAAGAAAAAAACATACGACCTTGAACGTATTTTTAAATGCGTGGTATTCTCTCAATGGGTTCCTTTACCGCAGGTGTGACTAATCACTGTATATATAAGTTCAGAACAGTCGGGATTCGAACTTGCATCTTTGTGTCGGACTCTGCTTCCACGGCTCTAATGATACAAGTCTTATTCAAATTTTATTAAGCAAGGAATGAATCATCTTTACGCGGAGTCCTTCCCAGGGAAATAATGAGAGAGTGTAGCAGCAGTTCTCTAGAATTTAAAGAAAACTTGTGTTTTTTTTCGGTTTCATACGTGTTCGGCGATTTCGTATAAGAATATGTATTTATTTAATAAGGAGGTAGGTAGTTTGTAGTTACGTTTTACACGTAACGTTTGATTGAAATCAGACGTATCCGACCGCAGCAGTTCATTGCGTAACAATTAATATTAATCAATTGTACATTGACGGTCAATACCTATTTACTTTAGCGGTACTTACTACTTACTTACTTAAAGCCGTGGCCGAGTGGTTAAAGAAGTTGCCTGCGACACAAAGATCGCAAGTTCGAATCCCGACTGTACCAATGAGTTTTTCTGAACTTATGTGACTAGTCACACCACGAGCTTTACGATGAACGAAAACATTGAGAGGAAACTAGCAGAATCAAGATCAGTTCATTACTTAAACTGCAGCACTGCCACCGCCCATAAGGTCGGTAACGCGCGAGAGATTTTTCCGGTATTACTTGCGCCTCTATAGTACTCCGCGCTCTCTATATACGGTAACCGTTACTATTAGGTAGGCGTATTTGCAACCATTGTAATATTAAAACAATCTTGCCATGATTACTTACTCTTAAGAGATTTATCGCTTCAGACGTCATCAAACAGTAATTTCTAGTATTTCCAGTCCCATTGGTCTACCAGAATGTAAATAATGGTCGTCCGGCCCATTCCCGAGATAATTCGACCCAACATGACGTTAATATTCCCGCAATGCTCGAAAGAAACTCTGTGAAAGAGATACAATTTACCTCTAAATCACGGTTTGTTGAATACATTGCTGGCATTAATACTCTTCATAATTTATGGACGGATGAATTGGACTCCATTTTGCATGTTAAGTTGTATTTTATTATTGGTACAAGTCTATTATAACCATTTATTAAGACCTAGTCCCACTGGGTAGAGAGCACCAGTTCTCTCTAGACTTACATACCTCTTCCGCTTCTTCAACATTCGTTTTCATACATGTAAACACATAACAATATGATCCCATAGTCGGTCGATCCGACCCATGACTTTTAGCCGCGCAGAACCACCATGTATAGATTTTGAGACCAGAGTAGGATTTAAATAATAATAATATATCCTCACGCCTTCCCACAAGGGTCACCGAAGGGGTAGGCAGAGGTGTATAGGTAATACTCACACACCCACTTTCCGCCAGAGGTATATTAGGTGCCAACGTGACAGACAACTTAAATAGCTGCGCAAATTAAAAAATACAGGATATTGTACGTCGAGGTTTTACTCGCGCGACTTACCTCTATAGTAAGCGTGGAGAGTCGAAACCTACAACGCGAATGGTTGAGTTAATTTTCCTTTCACTAGACATGTTTTTTGTCAATATAGGAACAAACATATGCCTAATTACTTGTAGAGAGAACCGGATCTGCTCCGCTATAACACACATACAACGAGGCAGTTGCATTCGATGCGATATACGGACGCATTGATTGCGTCGTTACGTGTGATACCCTGCGGTTTATTAGGTAACAATAATGTCATAGAATAAATACAGTCTACAAACAAATAACATATTTGACTAGCTCTAGGTGCGCGTTTTCACCCGTGGCCAATTTATTTATCCTTTCCCTTGGACGATGTATGGTGCATGACGACGATATCCCAATAGCCTCCTTAATAATCGGACTGTCTAATAAGTCTATAATTTGACGTTCAACATGTGTAATAACTCTAGTTTATTAAACAGGCGTGGCGCAGTTGTGAAGTTACCCTTACGAGTCGTCAAAAGTTGGATGGGGGACCGACTAATGCTACATTACATAAGCCGTAACATATTCTTGGCAATCCTAGTGAGTAGCAGGAGCATTAGGAAGTTTGACAGATTTTTAGGTTTTCAAATCTAGTTGAAAGAGTTTCGACGGTCAGATGATTCGAGGTATGGTCTGGAATCGCAGTCAGGCAGCCAAAAGTTTTTTTTTTTCAGTTTAGTTTAGGTCAGGGAGAGGATTTATAGAACAACTTGGTTTTCGCATTACAAATCATGTTTTACTTTTCACACCTAATAGGACACCTAATAATATGTACAAAGCGTTTTTTTCCAACGACATAATTGCTTCAAATAACCGAGCCATTTTAGATCCTTCAAGATTTACCTGTATATATTTGCTGCAAATGAGTGCTCGTGGTTGCTAAAGTATTTTAATATTGGAATAGCAATTTGTACGCTTGGTGGAGAAGGTGGTCGCGCTATAAGAAGGGGGTGAAGACACTATAAATTCACGTTAGAGTACATACATATCATCACGCCAAGTTCCTAACGGGGTAGGCAGAGAGTATAGAGCGCCAGTTCTCTCTAGACTTACATACCTCTTTCGCTTCGTCCACATTCATCAGTCTCTTCATACATGCTCGTCGGTTTCGAGTACTCTTAACGTTCCCGTCCTTGAGCGTCCGATCGATTTGATTCAGGTAGTTGGAACGTGGCCTTCCTCTGCCTCTTCTTGCACAATATACAAAGAACGCAACAGATATACAAAGCAAAAGTGCTTTGTATATCTGTTTCGTCAATCTTTCTTCACTCATCCTTTCTATGTGTCCAAACCAACGTAACATGCCTTTCTTCATCTTTACAATCACGCCCTCATTCACGCCAGTTGATTTGCGAATCTCTTCTCTTTCACGTTAGAGTAAGATTAGCATAATCAAGTACAATTTCAATAAACGTGTGTTATCTATATTCAAAATTCATTACAAGCCACTTTGGTTATGCAAATTATATTAATGGGTACGTAGGTTAGTATGTTCGCCATCCGGCTCTCGTCCAATTTGGTATTCCGAATAGCTAAACTTTGTGTTCTCGATATTAGTTTTGTAATATTACATTTACCATATTACATTTGTTTTGGACTATCTTCACACCTTCCCACAAGGGTCGTCGAAGGGGTAATGAGAGGTGTATAGGTAGTACCCACACACTTTCCGCCAGAGACATAATTAAGATGGCAACGTGGCAGATGGCGAGTTCATTGCCGTTACTCAAGCATGACAATCTTTAATTTCTTCTTAAGCGTTTGCGGTGTGACTAATCACTGTAGTCCAGAAAAACTCATTTGTACAGTCGAGGTTCGGACTTGAAATCTTTGTTGGCCGGCGACGGACTCGCCATCTGGTACAATATATCTCCGGTGAAAAGTAGGGTTACTATACAGCTCTGCTTACCCCTTCAGGGAGCCTTATGGAAGATATATATTTATTATAACTGCAATGAACATCGTCATCGATCACGTTGGCACCGAAAATATATCTCTGGTGGAAAGTTGGTGTGTGGTTACCTCCTATAAACCTCTGCCTACCCCTTCGGGGACCTTGTGGGAAGGCGTGAGGATACTTATAACTGTGTTTTGTAAGCCTATAAAGGCTAGATAAATTGTCTGCCTCATTAATGTCTTTAATAAACATCGCTTAGCGATCAATTGCGGGGCTCGTGCTAGCAGTTAATTACAGCTATTTATGGCTGTGGTTTGTAAGCATTACATCGTATGTGCTTACGTAATGAAAGTATATTTTTCCCCTAGCACGGGTAAATAAGAAATTACTAGAATAAGAGTATCGTCGCGTGTCACAAGAATACCAGCGCACGTACGGTTGTAACGAGATGCATATTATATATGTCGTATGCACGACGTAGACGTTACAATACGCGAGCAATGACTTTTAGTATTTGTATCTTTAACATATACAATAAAATATGGTTTCACGTTTTACCTAGGTACCGGACGTATGTTTAGGTGCCAACGTGCCAAATGGCTATTATATTTCCGTCCTTCAGACACGAGTTCACATAGGTAAATAAACATACATTCATACCCGTATCATCTAACACAGAAAGTACGTCGCACTGCTAAGTTCATATTACGTCTTTTGCGCCAAATGTAGAACAATGATATGCAGAATAGGTCTCTAAAAAAAACGAAAAAATCTAGACATTAGGTATTACACAATGACGACATTCACATTCAATATTTATACTAAAAGTTAAATACAGCGTCGGTATCTTTTCAAATTATTTTTAACGCAGGAGCAACGTTTAATAATTCCACGGAATACCGTCAAATAAAATAACAAATTCCGAACTCGCCTTACAAAACAATACGAATGCGATCCTTTGAGATTAAACGGAAACTCCATTAGAGTAATCTGATTTTAATTTAGCGGCTAACTGACGGACAAGTTAATTTGCTCTCGACAGCGACACAAGCGCCTCGTTCCGACTTACATAATCGCAGACGAGTCTAATCCGAATCATTGTTGGGATTATGATTGATTGAACGGTGTTTTGAAACTATGTAACTGGAAAACAACAATTTCGGAATTAGTTATGTCGCAACCAATTAATCTAGATTTCTTTGGATTATGTCCAATAACCTCAGAAGATTGACTATTGTTAATTGGATTCGATCCGATCTGTATCCATTTAAGCGCTTACCTCATACCTTATGGAATTAGAGCAAGGCATTACTTGTGTCAAAATTGCAGTTAGGTTCCATATGATTTTTGGACTTTTGAGTTACATTTTGATTTGAGACATACATTTGCTTGAGTCCTCGAAACGAAACTGATGGATTAAAACAGTTTCGTATATATAATATTGACGCCTTCTTACAAAGTTCCCAGGGGAGGCAGCCATGAAACAATACCCTTTTTGCCGGAGATATATTTAGGTGACAACATGACTAGATAGAGAGACATAAATACAAATTACCTTTCCTATTGCGAATAAATATGGTACCCAATTACTGACCCCAATAACAGATAGCTCAGTAAACCAGTCAGGCCACCTTCATTCCCGGAGACACTACTACTACTACTAACTAGGGTCACAGTTGTCCCAACCCTCTTACCGCGTTTATTTTTACAGCAGCCATTCGCAGCTTTACCGTCCCGGCGTTCAACAGGTTCAAGATACCAAAGGGGAGATAAAAGTTCTATGCGTCAAAAGACAGGATAAATTTCGGGAATAGCCAAGTTTACCTTATCTCTTAAACTATTTTCGGTAGTTATTTCGGTTCATGGTAAAAGCAGACATGTGTCCTAGTAAACATTCATTGTGTTAAGGTTACTCTAGCCTTATTTCTACATATACTAACCAAATAAGGGATATATTCTGACAAGTTGAAAGCACCCAATGTAAAGTTAAATCAAACATGGATTATCGTGTTGATTACTTGATTAAAATAAGAAAACTAATCAAGTCAATTAGTTCATTTCGTAAACATTGGAAAAAGATGGTATTAATATACAAAACGAAAGTCTATGCCAGAAGAGGCAGAGGAAGACCACTTTCTACCTAGATCAAATCGATCTCACGCTTAAGGACGGGAACGTCAAGAGCACTCTAAAGCGACGAGCATGTATGAAGAGACTGATGAATATGGACGAAGCGAAAGAGATATGTAAGTCTAGAGAGAACTGGCGCTCAATACTCTCTGCCTACCCGTTAGGGACTCTGCGTATATGTATGTTTATCAACACAGGTATGGGGTTAGGTGCTATAAAACATACATCATTTCAAAACATACCTATGGCTACTCTCATTCGTGATTCTAATTCCGGACGGTACTCGTAAAAATAACCAATGTTTTAGGAGTATTAGACTCGGTCGTGACCGCAAGCCTTACATTTAATTTACTAGTACACTCCGATTGATGGGCTTTCCGATTTAGGGTTGCCGCAACTGAGATAAATCTGTATGCACTAATATCCTCACGCCTTCCCACAAGGGTCCCCGGAGGGGTAGGCAGAGGTGTATAGGTAATACCCACACACCCACTTTCCGCCAGAGGTATATTAGGTGCACTAATATTATAAATAGGCAGGATTTCTTCATTTGTTTGTTCGAGCGCGATAATGTCAGGAACTAGTCATACGCTTGGAAAAAATATTTTGCTTTAGATAGGCAGTTTATTAAGGCTATACGCTATATGTATGTCATCGTGCTACACAAGGAAGTGAACTGTAGACAAATATATGAATTTAATGCGGGTGGAACCGCGGGGCCCAGCAGTAGCCAAATTTATTGTGTATTACAATGAAATTGGCTACATATATTTTTAGGTTAGTTAGTCGAAATAAGTATAAAAGTTGATGAAAGTAGTTTAATGTGGAGTGTGAAACTTGGGTGAACTAAACCAGCAAATACGTGATACCGTGGAGATGGCGAGGTCTCATATAGCACCTTATTGGCCAGTTGTTATGGTCGGGTCCTCTTGTCATTAACAACTTTGACCTAACATTTAAACATACATTGCATTAATCCGATTTAAGTAATAATCGAATATTGGATTTTGCGATGTTCGTTTATGCGATTCCAATACGCAATTATTTTAATTTAGCAGTTGGGTATCACGCGTCTTTGCCATATGTGTGAATATAATGTTCTTTTATTAACTTACAGGTAAGCAGTATAAACAAGTATGGGTACTTGCAGCAGCGTCGTAAGTAGTTACCCTAAGGTCCAATTCCATCAATGGCGTCCTTATTGATAACAATTCCAAGGGTAACATTAGGTATATATATATATATATATATATATATATATATATCCTCACGCCTTCCCACAAGGGTCCCCGAAGGGGTAGACAGAGGTGTATAGGTAATACCCACACACCCACTTTCCGCCAGAGGTATATTAGGTGCCAACGTGACAGATGGCGAGTCCATCGCCGTTACACACTCTCACTCTACAGTGAGAATATATTTCCACGATAACTCCCAATACGTTTTCATCTCTTTGTGATGACGGAAAGTTCTTACCAATATAAGTATTATTTTGTTATTAAAAATGTAAAAACTCTTTTGCTTGCTGCATTTTACTAAATTGCATAAATGTTACCTGTTTAAGCAAATTAACGGTACACAATATGATTTTATTTCAGTACCTATGTTTAGGTCATACATACCTATTACCTAACATACCACGCCGAGTCCCTAACGGCTTAGGCAGAGAGTATAGAGCGCCAGTTCTCTCTAGATTTACATACCTCTTTCGCTTCGTCCACATTCGTCGGTCTCTTCATACATGCTCGTCGGTTTAGAGTATGTATAGTCGATGACATCAAATCATGTTTTTAATCTGAAAAGCTACAGCTTTATCCTTAAATCGGCCGTGGTGGCCGAGTGGTTCGAGCAGTTGCCTGCGACGCAAAGGTCGCAAGTTCGAATCCCGACTGTACCAATGAGTTTTCTGAACTTAAGTACAGTGATTAGTCACACCACGAGCTTTACGGTGAAGGAAAACATCGAGAGGAAACCTGCATACGTCTGAGGAGAAAATTCAAAGGCGTATGTATAGTCGTGCTTGAGTAACGGCGATGGACTCGCCATCTGTCACGTTGGCACCTAATATACCTCTGGCGGAAAGTGGGTGTGTGGGTATTTTACCTATACACCTCTGCCTACCCCTTCGGGGACCCTTGTGGGAAGGCGTGAGGATATATTATATATTATTATATTATCCTTAAATGTAACTTAAGTTATATTTTAATGAAATTGGACATAAGTGAAATAACGAGAGTCGTGCGCTGTCTGGGCTCTTAACGGGTCATAGAACAGTTGGCTCCCGCGGGCAACGGTTCTAAGAAACGCTCACGATTTGCATATAACACTGCATTATATTTAAACGACCCATATGAGGTTAAACTTAGAATGTGCTACATTTATATATCTTCATGTCTAAGGGTTGTAAGTTTATCATTATAAATAAATAAGCAGTCGAGGTTTGCGGAGGAAAGATGACAGGCCTTTCGTGACAGACTGTTTTAAATATCTAACAAAGAAAGGTAGAGAAAAAGAAAGATTTACATTCATGAGCAATCAAATATATCTGTCATGACGAGGCTAAGATATTGTACTGGGCAGATGCAAATAGAAGGAGTTACATCAGATACGCCGATAACGTTCCAGCTCTTAGATGTGCCATAAATTTAAATATGAATACAATATTATAAAGTACATAATAATTGCTCACTACGTGCGACAGTGAACTCTAAGTAAACAGCTGGACTGATTTTGACAGTTCCTTGGAGGTTTGAGATCCACAATTCGACCCAATCTGCGAACGTTTCATATTTTTATTTCATCTATACGGAGCTGGGTTTTACAGCTTGTATTTTAAACCCCATTTAAATTTCAATTGGAGGCTACTTAAACGTTTCTGATGCTCTGGTGGAAATATTACGTCTATATTTTTCAGAAAGGTCAGCTTTTAGCAGTTACTCTTATTAAAAAATGCCAGCATAATGAATGTCGTGAATCTTTATTTAAATTGTACCTAAAATAGTAAATTAACGAACGTCGCGTGTTCGCTACTATCCACTTAACACACGCAATGCGGACAAATTGTGTGATTTGATGTGTTTATAAACATTATAACTACCCTTTTGTATCTGCATTATACATAGACCGACTATAAACGCTTAGCTTTTATCATTAATGACTATAATTTTCTAATGATTATAAAATGTATAAGTAATTTAAGTAAAATGTATAAGGCAAGGTCTTAACTATTTTATTATATTACATACTAAGTACGTAATTGATAGCCCATTTGATGTTAAAAGTAGTTACTGTCGACTAATTGGAATAGTTGTCTACAACACAAAGATTGCAAGTTCGAATCTCGAATGCACACATGAGTTTTTCTGAACTTGAGTAGTCATTAGTCACCACGAGTACCCATTTTCATTGTGGTTGGTATATTATAATTTTAATTTATATGTTGGCCGGTAGATGGTGCTGTCGACTTTGGAATGATTACAGAGTCGCGGTTCTATTGCGGTCTATGCATATAGTATATAATGTGTACAAATATCTGGTGATTTTTGTTTTTTTTTTAGTCTTTTCATTGCGAACACGATAAAGATAGTGCCCTCCACGAAGAGGCGCCCCACAATTATTGTTCCTCATAGTTTATAGTGAGCAAGAGAGCAGAGAAGTGTGCAAACTTCCACTTCAACCTTCGGGTCATACTTGCCGCATACCGCGAACTCCCTCGACAAGAAATTAGTGGAACGCGTCTTTGTGGATGGCACTATCTTTACCTCCCTACTCGAGGAACAGAGCTCTGGTTTGTTCAAACTGGTACACAGATTTGATCGAATATGAATCTATGTAGGCAGGTATATAAGGAAAGTTAGTTAGTTATTATATTCTACTAGCAATTCCTTATCATTATAGTCTAAACGTTCATTTAATTAACAAAAAGAATCTTCATTATTAATATCAATGCACGACTTTCCCGGTGAAGCGTGCGATATGAATCGCATTCCCGCTGTGCAATATTTAACTCATAAATTTCAAGTACCTAGCATTAAGCTACGTAGATCCCTGCAATACAAGATGAAAATTAAATCTCCTTTGTGGAGCCATTTACTTTGAACGCCACTTATCTTAAGATTGTATAAAGGAGTTTACTTTGCTAATAAATAAGTAGGAATTAACATCACAGCAATATACAGCGTTTCGGAAAGGACTGGTCCGGTTTCGGAAAGGCGCAGGTATTTTTTAATTACTATTAACTACATCTGCACACGTTCCTACAAGGGTCCTTGAAGGGGTAGGCAGAGGTGTAAAAGCATTGTATTTTGTATTTATTTATTTATTTATCTATATTTTCACAAGTTCCTACAAGGGTCCTCGAAAGGGTAGACTATTTTTGTCTGGTATATGTAGATATATGTAGCAGCCAATGTGACAGGTGGCCAGTTCGTCGAAGTTTCTCAAGTATGGATATTCAAACCATTAATGTACCAAACTAAGCTACACTAAACTTTATAAAAGGTACGTTCTTACGCCTATATTACGAACCTTCACAAGTGCAATATCAGGTTTCAAACTACGCCTAACTGATTGTCAAACTATTGTACATTACAGAAACCCTTGCCATAAAAGTTGGGCAAATGTTATTGACTTTGCCAATCGCTATAAATAACTTGTTTACAACTAGACAAAGAGAAGCCTTGGTTTCATCCGTTCTAACCTTACACGACCATATTTTCTATGTTTAATGTCAAATTCGCAGGTTAGTCGTGAGTGACGCAATCTCTGTCACCTCCAAGGCATGAGCGGCGCTTTGGCACTAACCGCTCCCGAGTAGTGCGTGAGAAATTACCGCTATTAATAATTTTATTAACTCTAGATACTTATTTATCATAATATTATTTTACATGCATACATATCATCACGACAAGTCCCTAGCGGGGTAGGCAGAGAGTATAGAGCGCCAGTTCTCTCTAGACTTACATACCTCTTTCGCTTCGTCCACATTCATCAGTCTCTTCATACATGCTCGTCGGTTTCGATTACCCTTGACATTCCCTTCCTTTATAATGTCTCGAGCAAAGAAAAAGAAAAATGTATGTATCCTGGTACACGAAAGAAAATCCACTATAAACTCAAACGAAACCGTGGGAACAATCTAGCGATATATGTATAATACAGCCTTTCATTTGACCACGGCATTTGACCTATGACTTACATGTCAGGCGTCCCTTCTCATAACAGTCGTGACATGTCCATACCACGACAAACGGTTTTCAAAAATACCCGTTACTAGAGATACACTTTGAACGTCTTTTCTAAAGTAATACATGTCCACATGAATATTATTACTGTGAAGAGTTACCCTCTGCAATAAGCCGTGGTGGTCGAGTGGTCAGAGTACTTGCTTCCAACACAAAGATTGTAAGATCGAATCCCGATAGTACCAATGAGCTTACCTTAACTTTAGTACGGTGATTATTCAGACCACGAACTTTACGGTGAAGGAAAATATTGACAAGAAAAAATGCGTTTGAGAAGAAATTCAAAGAAAGAAAGAAAAAAAACTCAGTTTTTAATTGAAATTTGGGAAAGTAGGACTAAAAGATATCTTGAAGATGAAGGTGAAATTGGAGGTGGGTTTGAAAGTTTGTATGGACAATACATAACTCGATAAGTTAGGGATTTAAAAATAGACTAGGTTAGATATACAGAATTCCGTATCTAAATTGTATTTTGAAATCATAACATTTTAGTAAGTTGTTACCGCTACTTCTAACGATATTTTAAGCGTAGCGTAGTAGCAAAAAGTAGCGGGCACTGTCTATTTGTAAAGATAAAATTTTATTCCATGCAGACGAAGACATGGGGAGGAGCTAGTTGGTTATAAAATTAGCATACATACAAATGAACACGCGTAATTGGGATTAGTATACAAATTAAGTTTTCACATGTATGTTTAAACATACAATCGCTGTATCTAAACGTCAGCTTAAATGTGTTTTGATGATACGCTCTGTAAATTTTAGTTCATTCACTTTCTTTACACACTTGTATATTTATTTAGTTGCGGGAGAGTTTCATTAACATGAGAATGTATGTGAATGAGATGTGAATAAAGAAAATGAAGACACGACGATGGAAGCCGTGGTGGCCGAGTGGTTCGAGCAGGCGACGCAAAGGTCGCAAGTTCGAATCCCGACTGTATCAATGAGTTTTTCTGAACTTAAGTACAGTGATTAGTCACACCACGAGCTTAACGGTGAAGGAAAACATCGAGAGGAAACCTGGATACGTCTGAGAAGAAATTCAAAGGCGTATGTATAGTCGTGCTGGAGTAACGGCGTTGGACTCGCCATCTGTCACGTTGGCACCTAATATACCTCTGGCGGAAAGTGGGTGTGTGGGTATTACCTATACACCTCTGCCTACCCCTTTGGGGACCCTTGTGGGAAGGCGTGAGGAAGACACGACGTATGCGATCACAATTATAAGGCAAAATTTAGTTCAACTTAAACAAAAAAAATTTTTTTTTTTTTTTTCAACAAACATGTATCTATAGCGTACCAATAAGGTTTAGCTTAGAACATCTACATGGTATATATTATAAAAAGGCATCTATATATATAAAAATGAATGTTTGTCTGTATGATCTTTATATAATCGTAAACGGCTGATTTTAAAGAAATTTTGTGAGTGTGTGTTTTCTTCAGGTGGATTCGAGAATATTTTAGATTCACAACCGGATCCGATACGTGTGTTCGTGTTTCAGAGGCTTTTATTCTTTCACCCAAGCTAAGTCAAACCCAAGAGGCTTAAACATTTTAAAGGTTATATAATAATAATATCCTCACGCCTTCCCACAAGGGTCCCCGAAGGGGTAGGCAGAGGTGTATGGGTAATACCCACACACCCACTTTCCGCCAGAGGTATATTAATTGCCAACGTGACAGATGGCGAGTCCATCGCCGTTACTCAAGCACGACTATACATACGCCTTTGAATTTCTTCCCAGACGTATGCAGGTTTCCTCACGATGTTTTCCTTCACCGTAAAGCTCGTGGTGTGACTAATCACTGTACTTAAATTCAGAAAAACTCATTGGTACAGTCGGGATTCGAACTTGCGATCTTTGTGTCGCAGGCAACTGCTCGAACCACTCGGCCACCACGGCTCTTTAAAGGTTATGGTTTCGAATATGGGTATTACTAATTCATCAAGTTTTAATGAGGTGTCTTTATGAATTTCAAAGCTCTGTAAGTGTACAGATAGCTCGCGCATGACTCCCTCTGACTACCATGTTTCGGTCTCGGCATGATAATAGATCTATGGGGATTGGATAAAATTGAAAGGGAAGAAGTGAACGCCTTCCCACAAGGGTCCAGGACAGAGTAAACAGAGTGTATCAAGACATCCTCTTTTCGCCTTAGACGTGACAGTTGAGCGTGACCATTGCTGTTTCTCAAGTACGACTATACATACGTTTTGAATTTCTTCTCAAACGAATGAGAGTTTCCTCTCGATGTCTCCTTACATCGTAAATCTCGTGGTGTGTTAATCACTATACTCAAGTTCAGAAAAACCTTATACAGTCGGGATTTTAACTTGCAATCTTTGCATTGCAAGCGACTACTCGAACCAATCAGTCACTACGGCTCTAAATTATTATTTAGTAATAAATTTATACTTTAACAATGTTGTGTAATCAATACACTGTCTATTGTGTAAGGTAATTTTTACAATTGCCACAATAACCTATTGTCTGTTGGACCTCTCAACTTGTACCAAGCGCAAAGTTCAACCGACAGACGGGCAGACCGGCGTAATTATAGTTTTTCGGTTTAACTAAGAGAAAGTTATACCACCGTGGTCTAATGTCAGCCATTTGTGGTGTTATGGGAATCTTCTGCGTTTGGTATAATCACAGTTTGGTTTACGTTACGCAATCCTTTAATCCGAATGCCATTATAAGTACAGGCGATATTTTATTTCCCTTACAAAAAACTATTTAACGGAGTTTAATGAAATTTTACAATAACATTGCTCATACATAAGAATATAGCCGTGTTGGCCGAAACCTGCATGCGTTTGAGAAGAAATTCAATGGCGTATGTATGTTACGTAATTAATGGACGCCCCCTTACTGTGTACCTCTGCCTACTCCGTAAAAATATTAAATGGAGTTACGAAAAATGTTGCATCAAACGTTGGTATATTTTATATCTGTTACCTACAGCGTTCCGGGAAAGTTATTATCCTCTGTTCTCTTATCTTTTTTCGGACTCGTTTCCGCCCTATTCTCGAGCTTCAGCATTTTATGAATAGTAGGTAATTATTTCCATAATCGTTCACGATTGAAAAAGCTGATATCTACGCATAACAAAAGGACACTGGGAAGAACCTTACCCATCCCCCAAACAGATTTAAAACTTATTTCATTACAGTCGTTTTGTAGCTTTATTCAATACTAAGATCACATTTTCAAATATGTCCGTCATAAGGTTCCTCGGAGAGAGCGTATTTCTTTACGCCAAAGACATATTTAGGTGCCATGACAGATGGCAAATCCATTACATTCTTCTTAAAAGTATTTAAGTTTTCTCACAATGTAAATTTATTCACCCTAAAGGTGATCTAATAAATCACAAAATTTACGTAATAATTCATTTGTACAAACCGCCGGGGTATGAATCTGTACCTAACCTTAGTTTAGCAGGGGACTACATAGAGCACTTTGCCACCACATCTTGTTTAAGTCGTAAAGAGTCAATTTATATTATTGGCGGGAACATTTAGTGAACTAATAATGCTTCTGTAAAAGAAAATAATGAAAAATTTCCGATATTCGAGTGCCAGATTTCATCCGATTCCGGTCATCCGTCTGTCGTGCTTAAGTAACAAACCTCCTCACAAATTCATACATTGATAATATCAGTAGGATTCAACGTAGCAATCTTCGTACTAATTAAATCACCCGCAGCGTATATTGTGTACGCTTGCGACATTGCTGGTCACCTGTTCATATTGATACTTCTTACACAACCACATCCTAAATAGTATATCAATACAATTAATCACGACAGCATACTGAAGGCGCGTAATTGTTAACTCGAAGACGTTATTACGTGGGCGGAAGGTTTGATTTGCAATGTCACGTCCTGTATCAGAATGTCATACGCATGCACCGTGGGTATCGGTGCGACTATTGAAGCGTATCCACTTCCGGCTCGAGTGGAATTTGATGGTATAAATCATTGGACAATGATGTAACTGGCGTCTAATTGTACTGATTTAAGGTGTGTTTTGGGACTGCGCCGGCGCCGATATACACTGCTATGGTAGGTTATTATTATAAAATACATACATAGAGGAAAGGAAGAGGGGAAGAGAGGAAGAGGAAGACCAATATTAACATACATGGGTCAGATTAAAGAAAGTGTCTCTCATGACGTAAAGGGAGGTCAAAGAGGTTGCGCTGGTCAGAAGCAAATGGAAGGGACTGCATCAGAGACGTCGACAAGAGCCCAGTTCTTAAATTTGTGATGTTCATGACATACATATACCTATTATCAGTGAAGGAACATATCGAGAGGTAGCCTGCGTGCGTTTGGAGAAGGTTTTTGGTCTTGCTTTAGCAACAGAGATGGATTTCACCTAGCAGGCACTTGTGTATCTCTAGCGAAAAATCGGTGTGTATTACACAACTCTTCCTTGTTGGATACTACTACTACCTAGATGTAGGCATAGAACAATTTATTGATCTAGAAAAGCTTGTGTCGAAAGAAGGAAACCTATTTAAAAGTTTTGTTGCGGGACTGAACAAAATGTGTAAGACTTAAGTTCTTCTACCACATCTGGTTGCAAAGTCGTTAAATGTGGCAAAGTTTTATATGGCAAAAACTATTTGAAGGCTCCCACTCACTAGCCCACTCGGCTGCGGGTCTTAATGATACTTTAGAAGTATTACAGTCACGTACATCCTAATGATGATGAGACCTTTGTACTTGGAGGGTAGACAAATGTAGGAATGTTTTGATCACAGCATCTGCAGTACATTTATTGTTCCTTTCGAATGGTACTACTATATCGAATTTATACTAATTACTGCATGTATGATCAAGTTGAATCCCTTATGGAGAGAGATTAGAGCCTGATATTTCTACACCCCAAGCTTTCTATCGCTTCAGCCCCATTTTTAATTCGCTTCAAATATGCTTGTCGGTTTCGATTATTTGCAATCCCAACCTAGATAGTTTGATTGATTTAATTTAGTTCGTTGAAACGTGTTTTTCCTCTGCTTCCTCCTCCCGAAACATTCCCATTACATATATTTGTATGTATATTGGGTTTGTCTACATTTTGTGATTTTCCCTTCTGTGTAGCTAAACCCAACATAACCTGACATTCTTAATCTATTCAACCACTCTCAGAAACACCAGTTGCTATGTGAATAAAGTTTTATCTTCACACCTTTCCACAAGGGTACCCGAAGGAAAAAAAACATGCTTTGAATACAGCTAAGAGTCTAATTAGTGTCTTCTGTTATCGAAGTTACTTTCCAGTTTGATGAGAGATTTGCGAGGCATTCTTTCGTAAGCTTATTCTCATGTAAACTTAGAAAATATAAAGTGGTTTTAAGTCTAGGATTTGGCGACCATCCTGTAAAACATCCGTCGCCTAATTGCGTTAAAAATTACGCACGTTTAGCTTGATTACAAAAAGATTTAGGCTTTGACGATAAGATTTAGGCGAAACCATGACACTTCCTAATACATGCTTGACATATTGTCGCGTTGGAATAGTGCATCCGGTAAAGAGATTTGGTAAGAGTATTCAATTATCAACAGATTAATTGCCTTCTCTTGATTTTGACAAATAAAAGCGAATGCGATATTTTATTCATGTGCTCTTTTGGTTGCAATCAGAGGGTTTGCAACACATTACCTTCAGTCAATTGAAGGTAAAGAGAATGGACTTAATACGATCCTACTAATATTATAAATACGCACGAAAATATTATAAATAATACACACCACGAGCTTTGCGGTGAAGGAAAACATCAAGGGTTGCATACTCTTGAGAAGAAATTCAAAGGTGTATGTATAGTCGTGCTTGAGAAACTGTCACGTTAGCACCAAAAATATAACTCTGTAAAAAGTGGGTGTGTGGGTAGGTACCACCTATACATCTCTGCCTACCCCTTCGGGGACGCTTGTCCGTGGCGTGAGATTATATAATTAGTTCATTTGAAAATCTGGCTAGAACTAATTCTGCAGGTGTTACCAGCACAGCTGCAGCGTAATTACAACAGCAATCTAGACTGGACCACTATGCGGATCTGGTTTTCAATGTGGCTTGCCTATTACTAGGTGTTGCCGTAAACTAAAAGCACATTCCTGATTTTGCTAATTAGGTATGTTCAGTTATTCAGTGGTAAATGTTGTGGAAAGCAAAGTGCTTTCCCTAGCTTATCTAAACTGAAGAGTTTCAAAAAGCTTTGGTTTTCACTTATCACTTTGATAAATTACACTGGAAAAGTTTGCTGTCAGAAGAAAATGAATTCAATTTTAGTACTTCCTTTGTCTTAGTACCTACCTAAGTATGAGATTGTTGAAGTAAATTTGTTTTATTGCTAATGATGAGATTTATTTTCTGGGAAAAATATATAATATTGTAGCTTTTTAGAAACGATTAAGTACTTGCCCACACCTTCCCATAAAGGTCTCCAAAGAGGAAGACAAAGGTGTCACTATATTAGAAATCCTTGTCATCCCATATATATTAAGGTATCAACGTGACAGATGGCGAGACCACCGATATTTCTCAACTTTTGTAACTTGCAATATTTCTTAACTTGACTTTTGAACTTTTTTTAAACGTATGTTGGTTTCTTCCTTTTGTTTCCCTCACCTGGAAGATCTTGGTTAACTGTCCTGAAGATCAGAATAATGTCAGGGTACGAACTTGCAACCTTGCGTGGCTCTACAGGCTTTGCTTTACTCGCTACCAAGCAACAAAGCACAACTAAACGTAATCTATGACGTCATAAATAGCAAAATACTAGTGTAATTAAATAAGTTAGTGGCATTTGCATGTTTAGAGATAACATTAAACATGTTAGGTTTATATTATGGTATGTGAATTTTATTTGTGGTTTCGGTCAACGAACTTCACTTTTTCAACATAGGTAATGTTAATGTTGTAGTAACGAAATTAAATCGAATTTGTAATGAAGTGATTCGCAAACCAATTGGCTTTACCCGAGGGTATTTGTAAAGGCATGTTACATTTGTTTGGTCATTAAGGATGAGTGAATAAGCATTGACGAAATATATATACTACGCGAATGTGTTTGGAAGAAGCGACAGAAGATGACCACTTTCTAAATTATCTCGACTGATGAATGGGATCGCAAAGAACGCAGTCAATAAGTCTAGAGGTGGCGCTCTACTCTCTGCCCTCCCCACGACGAATATATATGCAAATTGTTTTTACAAAATTTTTGTAAAATGAACTCCCAAAAAAAAAAGTAATAACTAAAAGTAAATACATATTTGAAATATACTTTTAATACAAAGTTTTTAGTGGGTTATATTTCACGACCGTCTGGTCTAGTGGTTAGAGCTCCTGACTGCGAAACTTGAGGTCGCGTGTTCGAATCCCGCTGAGGGCAGATATTTGTGTGATGAACACGAGTATTTGTACCTTAGTCTTGGATGTCCTATGTATTTATTTATACATAAATATATCGTTGTCTAGTTACCATAACACAAGCTTTGCTTAACTTGGGACTAGGTCAATTTGTGTGGAATTGTCACAGGTATTTATATGCCAACAGGTTGATATTCCATGGATTTTAGGATAGAACAGTCTACTTTATGTTAAATAAACCCATTTTGAGAGTTTGTTTTGTCAAATCGATCGAACACATGGATGGGAACGTCAAGAGTGCCTACTTGAAGAGTCTGATGAATTTCATTGTTGTATTGCTTAAGATTAGTGTTTGTGTTAATATTATTATAAGTTTAATTTTATAAGTCTGTCTAATGTGTTAATGTGTGAAAATAAAGCTTATTATTATTATGAATGTGGATGAAGCGAAATAGATCTGTAAGTCTAGTTGCTCATTAAGCTATATGTAGGTACCTGCCTCATGAGGAAGTCTGCATGATAAAATATTGTGTTTTTTTAACTTAAAATAGATAATGTTTTTATACCATTATACACTAATTGCCACGTGCTTTGATTATGGGCCCTTACAATGTCCCACAGGTCCTTTGTGTAATATCATGTTAATTAGACTAAGGGCGTGGCGTGTTTGACAAAGGGTTGTTTCGGGCCACGGCCAACACGACACTGTTTAATCACTTGAGCTTTCACTCGTATTGTGATTTTTATGTTGTTTTTACACAACTGCATCATGCAAGGTTACTGTTGTCGCTTGTGATGTATGGTAGGTATATTCTGAGTTTAAATAGAGGCATGGTTTGGACATAGAGAAAGAATGAGTGAAGAAATATTGACGAAACAGATGTACAAAGCGAAAGTGAGTACAAGAAGAGGCAGAGAACTGGGGCTCTATACTTTTTATCTACCCCGTTGGGGACTTGGCGTGATGTTTTGTTTAAGTATAAAAGTGTGCCTGCGTTTAAAAAGTCTCAAATACACTAGGTAGAAATTTATTACATTAGTAAAATGTACACATCAAGTTACAGATTTTTTTTTTTACGCTATCCTCATCGCAGGTTTCGTCGGTTGAACATAAAACGCATTCGCCACAGGCTTCGTCATACAAAAACAAAAGCTATACTAACTAAATATTAGATCGGACACGTACCCGGCTCAAACGTTCCCATGATGCCCGCCGCATTTCCACGTTGTATCGCTAATGAAATACGCTGAACCAGGTACGAGCCCGATCTTGGGTCGCATCCCCTTTCGCGCAACCGTCTGCCCACAGCCTTCACAAATTGTTTTGCCTCCGAGCACCAGGGTCCCGCCGTTTCAACAGCCAGAGGTACGAAATCGTACACTGGCTTTAGGTTGTCGTATTTGGTGTGTTTGTATCTGGCTGCCGCCTCGGCAGCACCCCCCGCCACACGTGTCGTCTGGCCTGGATGTGACGCAGCGAAGGTGCTGACACAAGTAGCGTCCCATATCAAGCTGCGACCTTTCGCCCATGGAACCAGTGTAAGGCCATCGGGCCTCTTGCCGTCAACACGACTAAGACCCTGGGGCTCCAGAACGCAAGGCACGCTTGCTGCTAACATTGCCCGACGTACAATGTCATTTAATGCGTGATGTCTGGGGAACCTACCCGCGCACCTGCTGCAACTTAGTCCATGGTGTCCATTTTCCTCAACCGTTGCCCCACAAACGCAACGATGAGGTTCACACACCCGCACCCAAGCCTTAGAGCTGCTGCTATTCTAAGCGTGTCGTTATCTAGCACCGTTCCTAAATGTGAGGAGGGCAGCGCATGCAACCAAGCTTCCGACTCTGGTTCGGCTACAGCCTTAAGTCGTGCTAAGTTGGTTCCAGACACTCCCTCCAATAAGACACTGACCTTTTTCGGCATAAAATTTCATCCCAAGATCTTTGTGACTCTGGGTTATCTGGTTGCTCGTTACTTGTGCAGCTTAGAGAACACTCTGTACACGCTTCTTCCAGGCAAGGCATTACCAAGCTGGTACCTTCAAACCCCAGAATACGAGCAACGAGACACGACGATGCATACGAAGAAGCAAGAAAAGCCACAAGCCCAACATCCTGGACACAACGAACCCCCAAACCCCCGTGACGTATCGGTAACGTAGCCTGACACCACTGAGCATCATCTAAACTTATATTGAGAACAGTCTCAAGTCCCTCTTGGAGCACCTGGTCGAATTCATGCAATTTTTGTGGGAACCTCCATGTAGGCGCTGTCCTTAAGGTGTATGTTATGCGTGGCAGAGAAAAGCACTTACGTAACAAAACCAAAGATACATGCGCTGAGAGATTGTGCAGATGTTCTATAGATGTCTTTAAAGCTGTGGTCTTATTCTGAAGGGCACCGCTAACTCCTTCCGAGAATATTGGTGCGCCGAGTAGTGCGAAGGAAACCCTGGCGACCACTTTCAAGCCTGGAAGAAGGGCCTCAAAGCTAGCAATATGTGCCGTGGCTGCGGATCCAATGGGATGCAATTCGCATTTGCTAGCGTTTATTTCTAAGCCTTGAGCTGAAAAGGCGGATAATAATTTGGAGACGTCGCCAAGCACCACGTCTGAGCGTCTGAGGTAGAAATTGTAATGTCAAATTTCGTATGTCACGTTAGCATTGACATATTGCAGAAGTTTCTTAAAAGGCTGTATTTACATTGAGCTATGTAAAGTATATTCTTGAAATCTTGAAATTTATTTGAATGATAAGGCACACTTCGTGAACAGTTCTGAAAATGTTATGGGTATTTGTCAAATAGGCACGGCCAAACTGATGCAACACACCTGCTGCAGTATTTGAATAAGGTTTCCAGTAATGAGCTCCTTGGGGAGGGGGGAGGATTGTTATATTGTGTTGGCAACCGAGGGATTAGACCTATTATGTTGCCAAAACAGTATAACTCTCTGAACACAGAGTGGCAACGCGCAAGTGATGCTTAGGTATCGTGAGCGTAAATAGGCTACGGTAACCGTTTCCCATCAGGTGGGCCGTATGCTTGTTTGCCACTCTTGTTGTATAAAAAAAAAAAGTACTGGCAACATTGTGAGCCCTGGAGTACCTACGAGTGATTTTAGTAGTCAAAGCAGGAAACATCCAAAGGAAACTTGCTATTTGCGGAGGAATTCAAAGACGTATGTACTTTTATAGTTGGGCTCGAGAAACAGCTACTGACAAACACTCGATCACGCTAGCACCTAAATATATATCCTGTAAAATGGTGTTATTTCCCTGACCCTTTTGGGGATAGTTAAGAGAACGCATGAAGTTAAATAATTGTAACTGCATACGTTTGCGAGGTAATTCAAATACATACCATCTGCCACGTTGGTACCCACGGTGGTACAGCGGTCCATGATGGTGATTGGTGGTTGCCACGTCTGATTAATATGTCCGTCCGAGGTGGAGGAAGGCCCCTTCACCTCCAAAACCGACATACTATATAATAAATGCGCACGCCTTCCCACAAAAGTCCCCGAAGGGGTAGACAGAGGTTTATAGGTAGTACCCACCCACCCTCTTTCCACCAGAGATATATTTTAGGTGCCAACGTGACAGATGGCGAGTCCATCACCGTAAGTCAAGCACGACTATATACGCCTTTGAATATCTCAAAATTATGCAGGTTCCCCCTCATGTTTTCCTTCATCGTAAGGATCGTGGTGTGACTAATCACTGTAAGTACTTAAGTTCAGAAAAACTCATTGGTTGCAGTCGGGATTCGAAATTGGCATATTCGTGTTGTAGGCAACTACTCGAACCACTCAGTCCTCACGGCTTTTCATACACCAGTGCATAGCTTTCCCCAGACGGCTTAGTTACCTTACGTAGGAAAATTTCGGACCTTATATAATCAGATTGGAATGGCACTGCCCATTCGTGCCGTTACGTCAAATGATTATTAAAATTAATATTATTATTACCATACGATGCAATAGCCTCACAGAGTAGTAGCCAACAACAAGTTTACCAATGTGCTCTAAATTTAATACTAATAAATATTATATATCCTCAGGCCTTCCCACAAGGGTCCCCGAAGGGGTAGGCAGTAACCACACCCACTTACCGCCAGACATATTTTAGGTGCCACCGTGATAGATGGCGAGTCCATTGCCGTTACTCAAGCACGACTATACATACGACTTTGAACTGAGCATACGGGCTCAGACGTATGCAGGTTTTCTATCGATGTTTTTCTTCACCGTAAAGCTCGTGGTGTGACTAATCACTGTAACACAAGTTCAGAAAAACTCATTGGTGAAGTCGGGATTCGAACTGGCGATCTTTGTGTTGCAGGCAACTAACTACTCGAACCTCTCGGCCACCACGGCTTTTTAGTTTGGTATATCTTATACTTATATGGACGGACGACCCTACACTTGTGGGAAGGCGTGTGGATACTGCTAAACCTAATAATTGTACAGTAGTGTCATAGTATAAAGAAGAGAAGTAGGTTATCTTCAAACAAACGCACCGCGCGCGGCATGTGTGCGCTATTGTATCTATGTGTCGACGCACGCACACTTTAACAAAATCTCGACCCGTTTCTCAGTGCGCCAGTCGGGGGCTAACACTGCACAAGGTTCACGCGCGCGTCACGGCTTTTCGGCACCGCTAAATGATTTATTCATCAATATCATCATCAAAATGTCTGATAATCGCAGAAGAACGTATTGCTGTGTGTTTGGGTGTCTTAATAATTCATCGATTCCAGACCTGTCTTTGTTCAGATTACCTATTGAACAGGAAAGGTAAGTTAGTCACTTATTCTAGCATAATATAATTTTACTTGATGATGAGATACCTACGTACTTACATATTTTTTGTTATTAGTTTATTAGTTATTAGTTTTCTATCACACAGGAAGTAGGTAGGTAGGTAGGCCTAATTTCCTACTAGAATGTATTAGGTACTTTTGATCTGGCAATTCGTTTGCCGCTATTTCTTTGTTTACGTTTAGTTATGCCGATTTCTCAGTATTGTAGGTATAGTAACTAAGTACCTACCTACTTACAGAAAATCGTAATTCAAAATAAGTATGTACGAGTACCTAATTGACTGATAGTAAATCAAATACATATAAAACAAAGTTCGAATCATAACAACAAATTCGATTAGAAGTCTAAGATAGTCTAAGAGACAGTCGTTAGTTTTTAATGTTGTTTTTATTTCTTTTAATGATAATATTTCATTCACTTTATTCATTTTTTATTATAGCAAGCGCGAACAGCCGCGCCTAATATTTAGCTAAAAGTGACAACCCTAAGACAGTAGGCAATTATATCGCGAATTGGGCCGGAGTTAGCCTAATCCCTCTTCTTTATACTATGGTAGTGTCGTTCTGCAAACTATTCAATAGATAAAATCTACACTCGCCAACCTCGCAACGTATTTGGAAAACGACTAGATCATTGCAATTACCCACCTACCGATACTACGGCATGTCCTATTCAGGAGAGACCTTCCTTTAATGGCCTTATATACTATCGGTTACATCTCCGTAAGCGTTTGAGATTGGTTATCTTGACTTGGTGTAAGATAAGAAGATGCATGTGTTTATAATCTATTAAGGGCGGGCAGAGGTGTACAATAACATACTCTCTTCTTGTGGGAGATGTAATAAGGTGCCAACGTGCCAAATGGCTAGTCTATCGACTTAGAAATAAACTTACTGGTGCAGCCCTACGGGGCTAGAACCTACTACCCTTAATTCGCAGGAAGATGCATTCTTCTCTGCTTCTCAATATTTTATATTATACTAGCTGTCCCGCCCAGCTTCGCCCGGGTGAAAAAGTTAAACTGCCTGAAACACGATCGCGGGCTATCGGGTCCAATTGCGGTGTGCAAATTTAATTGAAATCGGTTCAGTAGTTTTGGATTCCATCGCGGACAAACAACGTGACACTTTTTTTTAGAGAACCTGCGATCAGTCCCTTGACTATAATCAGGTGAGTTATGAGAAGATGATAACGTGACACGTAATTTATATTTATTAAGATTAGGCGTCAATGCCGCACTGGTGAGTAAAGACTCCCTCATCTCTTTACACTCCCCCGCGATCATGCACTGCTTCCGACCAATTGCTCGAGCTTAAATCTCTAATTAATTATCTTAACAATTATAACCGGTGCCGCTGCTGCTCAGCAGGAGTGCCTCAAGCGCCGCAAGTATGCCTGTCTCGGGTCAGGTTACATATTTGCTGCATTTGCGGTTGAAACTCTGGGGCCTTGGGGTCCTGAGGCTGACCATCTTTTTAAAGAGGTCTCGCGCCGTCTAGTCGGGACCTCTCGTGACAGGCGTGCTGGAACATATCTCGCTCAGAGAATCAGCATTGCTATCCAGGGTGGCAATGCTGCTAGTCTTCTTGGCACGTTGCCTCGGGATACCGATTTGGGACAAATATTTTATCTGTAAGTAGTTAGTTTCAACTGTTCTTTGTAAATATAATTAATTGTTGTAATTGTAAATAAACTATCTTTACACAGTGATTGTTCTTGCATAAGATACATGAAATCGCTGTTTCCTTAAATGTACTTAATGACCAATTCCGTTGATGCCCGACCTTAAAATTAAACTAACGAATCCAAACCAGGTCAGAGGCAGCACTGCACCGTCCACTTGTCCCATTGGCAGCATTATGATTATTATTTATTTAAATTCATATTGTATAACATTACTAAATTTAACTGCCTACTTTCATGTTCCTAACGTAACTTATTATGTAACAAATCGATCACGTTCAATTTTGGACTTTAGGGCAAATAACCATACAGCTCAGCTGATGGGAAGTGTAATACTCTATGCCCTAGGTTTGGTCCCGTAAAACTTGATTTCAGTGTATTATATTGTTATGTGCTGCTTTTATACAGCTGTCTCTATGCCAAATTTCCTTCCAATCCATACAATTACCTTCAGCCCTTGCTTGGTTGAGTAAGAAACATTGTAACAAACATTTGCATTGATTGTGGAGGAAACAGAAGAATATAAACGTCATTCTGACAGCACATTACCCTGTGAAACATCCCGAGTAGCTATTTGGTCAGAGGTCTAAAAGTCCGTAGTCTAGTGGCCGTAAATTACCGCCCATACATACATTGTTCATTGCCTGTGTATAAAATCAATTTTTTATTAGGCCCTTGTTACAAAAAATAAAATGTAGGTAGTCTGGTAGATTTACGGATGTACATTAATCTGTTGTCTGATATGTTTCATGTATGTATGTATATATCAAACTTGCTTGATGTTGGGGTGTCTGGATGTTTGTTAATCAATCAAATCAAATGAAGGAAAGGGTAGATGTCCTCATTCATCTCTCTTTATACATGCCCGGTTTCGAGTTCCCATTTTCGAGGATCTAGGTCTTTTGATCTTTTATCCTGAAAACTTTAGAAAAATATGTAACTATTGTTGGATATTTCGGCAGAAAGAAAAACATTTAGTGGAGATAATGTAGGATTTAATATTAATTAACACAGCACCATTTAATACATACACACTCGGAAGATGGCAAACGAGAGAGAGAGAGAGAGCGATACAAGCCGCCCGTCTAACACGTTAATTTTAAGATTGACAGATGTCACTGTCTGTATGGTGACATTAAGGTTGCGTTTACACTTCCATTCTAACAACTATAACGCAACTGTATCGACGAGTGTATGAACTGTATGTACTATAGAGTTTGCTAATGAGTCTCACAAACAAACCGGTCTAATATTGGTCTTGAGCACGAACCGTATACGGCCGGTTTTTCACCGATCACGTAATAACGGTGCGTTCGGTTAATTGCACCGCGATATTATTAACTATTTGACACTAGGTGACGTGTAAAAGTTACTAATTACTTGATTGTGGGTAGTACGTAGACAGTAGACCGTCAGAAGTGGTTCACGCAACCTGTTTTTAATTTAAAGTGCACGAGTTTGAGGGTTAGGTGCCGTTGAATTAAGTCTACATTCTATATCTTAGGGCAAAAAATTAAGAACCTTGTTGCCTTGTGATTGTAGTAGGTAGCCGCGCAAAGTTTGCAGGTTCGAATTTGCAGTTGCACCTTCGTTCTGAATTTAAGTACCTACAAAGCTACAATATTTATCACATCTTAAGTAAAACATCGATAGGAAACCTGTATACATTTCTGTAGAAATTCGTCGTCGTTTTTGAGAACGGCGATCAATTTTCCATCTATCACGTTGGGACCTAAATACCTATATTTTCGGCGAAAAGATCCCTCTTTTCTTGTCTTTACACCTCTACCTACTACACTTTACCCCTACGAGGCCCATGTGGCAAGGTGTGAAGATATAAAAGTTAAAGATATGATAAAATTAACTTTTATTTAATCACATCCCTATTACGTATAATACCCGAGTAAAATATGCAAAGCTGTAAGCTTTTCCATCCTTAAAAGGCTGTGAAGGCATCCTTTCACCTACTGGCCGCTACAAAGAGTTTTGCGGCTTCGTTCGCTCCCAGATACTCGCAAACTTTCCGAACAATGCCGAATACACTCGGGAATTTTCACTGTTAAACGTATTCTCAGCTTCTACTATTTATTGAAATGCGGTCAAAGTTTGCCTCGTAAAAGATGCAGGGCATGTACTACATGAATTTACAATTATCTAACGTGAACTAGATCTGTAGGAGACGCTTTGGCCTGGAACCAAAAGGTATCGAACAGATTATCCAGATAACGAGACAGACTACAACCAAACAGGTCTAGATCGAATAGAAAGCGCTAGCGACAAAACAATGGACTGTTTGCCCGAGTACTTTCTCTCGCTCAGTCTGAAACAATGACTTTTGTGTAAATGTAACCAGATAGTTGCAGAATGTTACATAGGAGAATGCCTATTTGTTGGTATGTATGTATGTAGCTCGCTGAATGGATGACACATTTCATGTAATAACAGCTAACAATGGGACAGGAGTACGAGGACAATACACCTAAGTAAGAGCTCATTATTGCAACCTGCATATTACATTGAGAAATACAAGTCCGTTGGGAGCGGAATACTTTGTTTGCAACTACCTAATGGCTGGAGGACCTATTTTATGGATACTATTTAGTTCAAATGAATCGCCAGGGATATGTAAATTGCATCTTCACGAGTGACCTCGAATGGGTAGACAGGGGCTAACAGCACTTTTAGCTGGTGATAAATTTAGATGTCAAAGGCACAGATGTCGCATACGAATACGCCTTTTGTAATACAATAAATAATATAACGCCTTTTGTATTTCTTTTTAAACGTATGCCAGTGTCCTCGCGATGTTATCCTTTACCGTAATAGTAGAGGAGCCCACGATGCTAAATGGGGATTTACTCGAGCGTCATAGAGACCTATTGAGTTACAAAACTTAGATAATAAGAAGAAAAAATGTTATATGATATATACCTTTTCATCGGTGGGGAAAGCGGCTATAGATTTTTAAATATGTATAAAAATCAATTAATCGAGCGCGTCAGATTTTCTAAGGGAGTGTTAAGTACACCAAAAAAAGCTTTCATTCACTAATCTGACGATTTCGATGTGACGCAAACTCGCGGCCATTTTATAATGTGCAAAAAAAAATCGCCATTTCGAATTTTGGCACCCTTCCTCGTTACTCAGATTTGGGACATTTATTCTATTTATTGGTAGTTGTTGTTGTAAATAAAATAGTGCAATCTTAAGAGTTCATAAATAAGTCAATTGGAAAAGGTCGAGGCGTTCGAACTAACAATCTCGATTTCGCAAGCTGCTACTCAAACTAATCTGCCTTCACGACTCTCGTAATCATGTATTATAACTAATTTTGTCCCGAGAATGTATGTTCAAATGCCCAAGCGATGTTAAACGGCAAAATTATGGCCATTACCACGCAGTTTCCCACAGTGAACTTAACCCCAGTTATCAAATCATTACGCAAATATTCCAAACTTTCGTTTCGTAATGAATGATAATTACAAGGAAAACAAACAGATGTACCGTGAGAATGGATTCGAAATTGTGAATGAAACCAATGTGAAATTTAGCTTCAATTTGGCTAAAGCAATAAGCTTTGATTCCCATTGTCAATTGCGCCGAAGGGTTTTCTCAAAATATCTCTTTAATTAAGAGTATTGTGACTTTGTCACACGCATTAAGATCAATTCAAAAGAACTTGCGATATGTTAATGCTGACAAACATAACAGTAATGCCTAAACTTTATATAATAATTGTTTTCCTACATACATAAGACAAAGCCCTAACGGGGTAGGCAGAGGTAGTAGAACGCCAGTTCGCTTAATCTTCATATTTTAATGGAAGGCCTAAGATCTACAAAGCACGCCTTAAACCTATTATTTGACAACGTATCAATGAACATTTAACTTGATTTTCATCGTAATTGAACGAGTGAATCGACATCTCTTTAATTTTGGCAAAATGCTCTTACTAATGAAGAGAAGAGAATCGCTTGATAAAATAAACTGTGTCGTTCTGACAAGAATAAAGTATGAATATCATTCGAACAAAACCGCAATGAACAAAGAATTGTAACATTAAAAAACTTCAATGCTACTACTGTCCATTAAGCTTGGAAAAGGAAGATTGCTATGGTTTTAAATCGTACATTTTGTCGGAATTTGTGGTCGGGAAAATGAAATCAAGGCCTCGGAATTTTTAAACTTGCTCTCATATTATTGTGTCAAGGTTGAGTATTGTACTGACCACGTAGAGCGACAAATAAGGTAGTTACAATACAGACAACTCTTGTAATATTTTACATACAAGTGTTAATTTACACGTTACAAATGAAAAAGAAATTATTATCATCATTTATTTTACATATTTTACAATTAAAGTTCAATGGTGCCAGGAGACACATTGAATCATAACCTTAGCTTTATTAATTTCATTCACTATTGCCACAATTAACAATTTTACAAAAAACAGTTGTAACTAACTACTTACAGATAAAATATTTGACCCAAATCGGTATCCAGAGGCAACGTGCCAAGAAGACTAGCAGCATTGCCACGCTGGATAGCAATGCTGATTCTCTGAGCGACATATGTTCCAGCCCGCTTGTCACGAGGGGTCACGAGGGGTGCATAATATAGAATAGATATAAAATATACATAGTACAGTAAATATTATAAATAATAATAATAAAATAATAATAATATAAATAATAAATAAAGCTATTCTAAAGTATAATGTTCAAATTGATAGTTTTAGTAGCACCTAGAACGGAGGCAATTATAGCGTGAAGTCAACCATTTTATGAGGTTGGCCAAACGCAGCATCGCTGTCCGTGTTGGCCTTCGTTTGACAAATGTTAGCTTACCCTTTCATTACTTTATTAGCTTTATTAGCTCCTGCCTAGCTGCGGTGATCATTCAAAGGAAATTACGTCCGTATATTATATCCGTATATTTGTGATAGGTATATTTTATGCCCCACGCTTGCTGTATTTTTCTCTTTAGGGTTTATTTACAGAATATGTACGAAACAAGGCCATTAGTGAAGTGTAAGCATTAATATCTCAACTTAAAGCAACGAAACTTTAGCCAGACTAGATCATGTCTACACATAAATTCAAATTTACCAGCAATGCCTCACAAATGAATAGTCTTTCGAATGAGTATGTAGCCATTAAAATTAGTTGTATTTTAATTTATGGTCTCCAAGGCTGAGATTTATGATCTCTTGTCCAATGGATGACCGTGCGTTTAAAGAGCTGCGTAGGACGCCTTCCCACCCAAACGGATGGCTGCAATAGACACGGTTTGTATGCAACTGGGTCTTATATCACGCAATTCATAGTCCCATATTTTATCTAGTAAATTAATTTAAATTCTAATCAGGGCAACAAATTGGATTATATAACGATATAATTCTGAAGAGAAGCTTCATTGAAGATATATAGTAGATTTCGCGTATTCTTGAAAACAGAAACTGCAATTTCGCCGGCATACTTACTTACTTACACATTCATGAATTTACGACATCACAACTTAAAGCGCAGAGAAGGAATCGAGGACAAACCGAGAAATATTATATCTATGCGAAAAGAGAACCGGGAACTTTGAAAGTATTTTCGAAAAAGCAACGGATTTTTGGTTTTCTTAGACGAAATAGCAATTTTTCCTACTAGCTAGACGACTCTCTTCCGACATAAAGTTCAACCTGTTGCTGTTGCGTGCGGCATGCAATCGACTGGCGACAGTGTTGCGATAGCACTTTTACTGCTCGTTGCTGTTGCCTCCTAAGTGTTTATACCATTTGTATTGTCTGATGTAATTGTAATTATTTGCTTGTTTATCGACGATACTAGCCTCGAGGGCAACGTACAAATCCTAATTAACTGTTTCCGTGTTTGACTTAATTGCTATCGAGTTGGTAAAAGCATTATTGATTATATTTCAGGCGATATTATCAACTAGTTATAGCATACATGATCTGTTTACATTTCACGCCTCATTCCGCCATTCTCACGCCTTCCCACATGGATCCCCGAAGGTATAGGTAGTTTTAAGTGCCAACGTGACAGATGGCGGGTCCAATGCCGTTACTCATGACATGACTATACTTTGAATTTCTTCTTAAACTTATGCAGGTATCCTGTCGATGTTTTCCTTCACTTTAGAGCTCGTGGTGTGACAAATCATTGTACTAAAGTTCAGAAAAACTCATTGGTACAGTCGGGATTCCAACTTGTAATCTTTGTGTTGCATTTTGTTTTGTGTTGATTTTTCGTACTGGATATTGATACTAATACTGTGAAAATTAGCAAACTTTTAACAAAATTATCATTGTAGGTATGATTATATCCACCTAAAATGTCTTTGTATCATATATTCTTGAATCTTCCCACTATTCGCACTCTAAAAAGGCAGAGGACAAACCAACATTTGTATTAAACCCAAATTTATATACCAAAAAGTTACCGTTAAGTAAACGTTACCGGCACGAGTTAGTTACGGTTAATAAAGCATGAGGAGTTGCATGTAATACATACAAAATGCCATGATTAAGCAACATCATGTTAGCGACAAAAACGAATTAGCACACATACTTCCTTACATTATACCTGCTACAGAAAGTGTTTCGAACAATGGCACCCAAAGTACCTCCAGACCACGATAATGGAATTATTTTATTCATTAAGATGGCGGTTGTTTTTGTTGGGGGGAATAATTGTGTTGTAGAAAAGTCAAGGCTTAAGCAAAATTTTAGGAATTATTTTGACGTTCGTAGTAATACTTAGGAATTGAATTGCTGAACATCCTTTTGAATTGCCTTATTCAAATGAGAACTTTAGAATCGCCGCCTTTAGTGCGCATTGAGAAATTTTATTGGAATACCTGGCAGAAAGTTATAAATCAACAGTTTGTATAATATGAATATATTTTTCAATTGAAGGTTTACTTGTATAGACTTACTGTTTTCAATTTGAAATGATTTAACATCATTAACCAGTTTAATTATGTATTAGGTTACAATCCGTTACGTGCCGTCTTCTCTTGCACTCTCTTACGACTGGCAAACAAGCACGCGGCCTGCCCGTTGGTAAGTACTTAGCGCCGTCCATGGACGGCTGCAACACCCGGGGTATCTCTCGTGCCTTGCCGACCCTGCAGCAATCTTTTCACACCTTTTTTAGAGCCGATTATTTCACGAAACCATAATTTTTTTGGTCCTTGGAGTATGTTATTGCGTATCAGTGTACTAACGTGTTTTTCCATAATATTGTTATACGTGCTTTATTGCTACGAGCCAATGTGTGCAATGTCTTCCATATAATTTACGCAATACATTACAAGTCAAGGCAGATAACAATAAAACTTCACACATTGCCAATAATTCGGTCCTCACGTGGGATTTCACAAGGATATCCGTGGTTATGTTCAGCGGTCTGTTGTAACGATGGCGCAATCGGTCGATTCCGGGTTCGAGCGCCAGGGACATTTTACGTATAATATTGTTTCGAAATTGTGGAATATATTAGCTACTTAGTAGACTATGCTAAGCTACTTTAAAAATGAAACTATCCTTTGAGAAGAATCGGTAAGGAACCTGATCACTACACAACGCAATGTTGATGACTTGAGACGTCTGATGTGTTGAGTGAAGTTTTTACGTTTAAGTCTATGTTTATATTTCTCTTAATATATTTAATTCTTCTAAACGTGTGTTTTCTCCTATCTCCTCCTAAAGGGCTGGATCGGCTCGGATTTCGTTTTGTATGAAGGTATATTTTAACGGGTTTCTGGCTAGTTTCAAAAGAAAATTGGACCCGGAACATGGCGCTCCTATCGTGTTTCATGTGCTTTTATTTTGTCACCCAAGCGAAGCTGGGCGGGACATCTAGTCCGTATATATAATATGGTAAACTGTGGGTATAGAAAAATACTGTAGGATTTATTGTTAACAAATCGGTATTCTGCAGATTTGGGACAGATTGTCACGACAGACCTCGATTAGACATCGCGAGAACTATTAATAGTTCTTGCATCTAGATCTGAATGCCGAGTTTCTGTATTGTTTCTATATGTACTAAAATTAACATTAAAGTTATTTAATGCGCTAATCTCTACGCAAGTATCAGCTAGATTTTAAAACTCTCTTTGCATCTTGTAGGCCATTTTTTAAGGACGGTTATTTGCCTTAAAAAAATATGGGGTGTTTAACATAACGACCAGGCCTTTTGGTATCGAGCTAAAAAAAGTCTTTTAAAACTAAATGGCGGATGAACCCGCAAGGCGCTGTTAAATTTGGATAAAAGTTCTATAATGTAAATTTTCTTGAGGTACGCTGCAAGACTCTCCTTTTGTCACGTTGGTACTTAAATAAATTACTTTGGTGAGCTGCGAGAGTTACTGTACAACCACCTATCCTTTTTGGGTTCCATTTCCAGAGACCGATAATATATTTAAAAAAACGGATGTGATTTTGCAAAATAACAGACTTCCAAGCGTTGACCTTTTACGGAAACACCACAAATCGTCCTTTTGAGAGAGTATAATCGTAATAAAATTGTAAATATAAATATACTAGCTGTTATATTGATGGTGTTGGAATGTTCTGAAATAAAAAATATCTTCAAAATAAATATTCTATCAATTTTGCCTATAACCGATTTGCATCACATCCAAAGGTCTATAAGTCCACAAAAACTTTCGTATCTATAATATTTGTACGGTTTTATCGCTATCCAAATTACAGTGATAGTTAGATACCGCTATGAGAATGAATATTCAAAGGTATGTAATTTAAAAAGCAACTCTTTCATTAACACGTCTACCTACATGTTAATTATTTATTTAAGTTAATGATAATTCATTACCATTATAATATTTAAATGAGTTGCTTTACAAATTAATAAATCAACCTTTGATCATGACCAGACGTTTGTGGCCGTCTGGTATAGTGGTTAGAGCTCCTGACTGCAAAACTTGAGGTCGCGGGTTCGAATCCCGCTAAGGGCAGATATTTGTGTGCTGAACACGAGTATTTATACCTTACTATTGGATGTCCTATGTATTTATGTATATACCTATCTATATAGGCTTTGCTTATTTTGGGACTAGTCAACTTGTGTGAGTTGTCCCAAGGTATTTATGGTATTTATTTTTTACCATTAAACATTATTTCAATTACATATCACTATCATAGCTTTGTCAATATCATTAATTACACAACTAGTTATTTGACTCGGAATTCCCATTATATTTAACGTCTTTTTTTTTTTTTATACAACAAGAGTGGCAAACAAGCATATGGCCCACCTGATGGAAAACAGTTACCGTAGCCTATTTACGCTCACGATACCGACGTATCACTTGCGCGATGCCACTCTGTGTTCGGAGAGTTATAGTGTGTTGGCAGCATAATGGGTTTAATCCCTCTGCTTCCAATACAATGTAACAATCCTCCCCCCTCCCCAAGGAACTCATTACTGGAAACCTTATTCACCGCGTAGGAACACAACACAAAAAAATGTGTTATTTGGTTACGGACTTCTATAAGGTGGAGGTCCTGCCCCAGTCGGGCAGCTCCAAATTCGAACGGGAAGCCCGTTATGCCCTACCTCTCTTAAACTATAATCTCATGTAACTATAATTAAGTTTTAGCCAACTATGTGTTTACATGAAATGTCCGGGGAGAAAGCGAAGTTTACTTTACTGTACTTGTAGTGCATACAATATGAGACCAGTCTCATTACTATTCTCGGCAAGAGCCATAGTTGATGACAAAGCCACTTCGGTGGTGATATTGTAAGCATGCTCTTAGCTGAAATAATGCTTGAAGCGTTAAACGAGCTCTGAACCCACTCTTATAATACGAAATGAAATTTAAGAAATTCACTTTCAACGGTTGTTCTACAGAATTTACAAAACGTGCACGCGGAATTTTGAACTACATAGTTGAAACGAGGTCTTCGTCTGTTTCTTCAAGACATATTCGTGTTGTATATCGATTTTGTTTGCATACTCTTCTACCATCTTAAGATACCTTTCTTAATCTTTAAATCACATCAGTTGCTTTGCGATTTTTTTTAATTACGGATTCTATCAGCAATCGTTTCGCTGAGTGCATCTGAACTGGTATTAAACTTCTCTCATCCTTCATCTCCCACATCAGCATTCGCTGCTTTATGTTTAAATCCAATATCGCGATATGCGTAGCTAATCGTATTTGCAAAGAACTATTTGATTGATTTAAACGCACCTATCGGTACTAGTTCCGATAATCGTTTAGCAATAAGCCGATTGGTATTCTAAAACTTATTGATAGAATTTGAATCCGACAAAATCACTGTAATTTAGATCCACTACGTCTAGGTATTATTATTTTACATATATGATGATTTTTAAGACCTTAACTTGAGATGGAATGTCTAATTGAAAGTTTCATTTTCAATTTACCGTATCAAGTTTTATGTCTTATTGACATAAGCTACTCTTTGTCCTGAAAAAAATCTGTATCTATAGCAAAATTCATCAAACCTGGTACAACAGTTTAGAGCTGAAAACGTCTCAGACAGACAGTTACTTTATAATATTCATGGATGGTATTATTTAACTTAATGAAAACACTCAAAAGCATCTGCTATTTTATACAATTCCCTGGTTAAAGCGCATCGTTATTTTGCAAAATTAAGTTAATTTAAACTCCACTTTATAGAATATTAATCTTAATTAATAATGTAGGCTACGTCAAACAATCCTTTGAGCAATTATGAGGAGCATAATTTTTAGGAGATTAAAAAAAGATACGAGTTACCTTTACAATTGTACGACTGTTAAGTTAAATTCAAATTTGGAGGTCAAGCAGTTAGCTCATTGACATCTGCTTCGCAGTACGCTAGTGTTAGCGATGTATTTTTGGGTACCTTTGATGCCAAAAAAGTAATAGACACATTGCCGTTTGTTGCCCATCCTACATATATAATAAAAACTATATTTTGTGTGGATGTTTGCTACTTTCACGTAAAAGCTACACTACACATACATATAATAACGGAATTGGACGAAAATTGCCACAGAAATCGATTAGCGGAATGTAGTGGTAAGACCGAGTTTACAAACATTAGTGTTCCGGATCTAGTCACTAATATATAGTGGACGCTAAAACGTTCCTGTAAATACGGACCTTGTGTGAACAAACCCTCAGATCGACCAACTACAATTCGGAACGGGAGATTTGTTGCGCTACCGCTCATTTAGCACCCAGAGGTCAAGTATCCTGCGGGCGCGAACAACATCTATCCTAAATTCATTGGTTTCCAACTTTCTAAAGTTAACTTATTTTGTAGTTTATGTACATGAACAGTCGTCCACTTTTACTATATTTACTTAACCTCGGAATTTCACTAACGACAAGTCTGCTTCAGGCGTCATGTTCTGTTTTAAAGACTTTTTATGTCTCCAGATAAACGTACAGACTTCATAGATATAAAGAGAATGTAGTGTCAGTAGCCCAAGGTTCTTAAACTGGTAATATTAATGTATATATATTTAATCTCAGGACGTAATATCCACGAGCATTCATCTCCCCAAGGCTTTGTTTAAAAGGGCCTGTTATAAAGAGGCAATGGCTTTGCAGATGTTAACTAGGCTTTACATTTAAACAAAAGATGGTAATATACTGCTTTGTGGGGATTATTTATCTTAACTTTTTGTACAAAGCTGACATAAGAATTACGCCTAATATAAGGTAAAAGTATGTTAAAGCAGTAAAAAGAACCAGTCCTCACTAACACAGCCGGTTTTTGTGTGAGGTCCTGAAAACCGTTCTCTATTTACGGAAGACATGTATAAAAACACTAAGAACTAAGAAAGCATAAGCTCAATTTCAATCTCAATTGAATGCTAATTTAAATGAATTGAAAAACATTGTTTACACTTCATTTTAAAGTTGTTTATATCGAGCACGCTGTAATACTATTCAAATTCTTGGGGATCTGGGAACCTTTAGAGATCTCATTAATCGAAATCGATCAAGGTTTTAGGCCTTTAGACTGTACCAATGAGGTTTTCTGAACTTAAGTACAGTTATTAGTCACACCACGAGCTTTTTACCTTGTAGGAAAACATCGAACCTGTATGTTTGAGTTTGAGGAACGTTTGAGAAGAAATTCAAAGGCGTATGTATAGTTTGAGTAACGGCGATGGGCTCGACATCTGTCACGTTAGCTCCTAAAATATATAGGAAAGTGGATGTGGGTACTACACACCTCCGCATTCCCCTTTGGGGACCATTGAGGGAAAGCGTGATGATATTATTGCATACACTTGCTTTCGCAAAGAAAATCGACCATCGATTGTTTTTCATGACTCGTTTTTTACATTTTCGATGTTAATAAAAGGCCGTTCAACATCGCTTAAATGACATTCCAAGACAATAATGTCCATAATTAAATTCTCTGCGGAATATTTTTCTCCGCATTCATTCAAGTTACTTAGTAAGTAAGTGTTCTAGCGTAGTAGAGGTTACAGATATAATATTTATATTACTCCGAGGGAGCTCAGGCTTCCAATTACTTAGGGATTAATATTTCTAGGCACTAGAAGTACAAGAAATTGCGATGGAACATTTTACAAAGTAGAATAATTTAATATCACAGAAAACCACTAAGTCTCGTGTTTCAAAATATATCTCTTTTTATAACTGATTTAAGAGAGGTAGGGCATAACGGATTCTCCGTTCGAATTTGGAGCACCCCGACTGGGGCAGGACCTCCACCTTATAGAAGTCCGTAGCCAAATAACAAAATTGTTTGTGTTGTGTTCCTACGTGGTGAATAAGGTTTCCAGTAATGAGCTCCTTGGGGAGGAGGGGGATTGTTATATTGTGTTGGCAACCGAGGTATTAGATTTTAGCTAGAGCTATTTATGTTGCCAACACACTATAACTCTCCGAACACAGAGTGGCAACGCGCAAGTGATACTTAGGTATCGTGAGCGTAAATAGGCTACGGTAACCGTTTCCCATCAGGTGGGCCGTATGCTTGTTTGCCACTCTTGTTGTATAAAAAAAAAGATTATTACAATGTTCTTTTTCCTAGATAGTGTGGCTTGTAGCAATAAATAAATTGCGAGTCTTTGGTATTTTATCTGAAACGTATGCAGATTGTATTGATTTTCAAATTAATTGCATATTCAGATATTTTCAAATGTTGCTGTAGTTAAATGCGTTAATTTTAAAATTTGTATTCAATTTTAAAACATAATGGAATTAATAAATAACTTAAGTCATCATCATTATCATATTTTTTTTATACAACAAGAGTGGCAAACAAGCATACGGTCCATCTGATGGGAAACGGTTACCGCAGCCTATTTACGCTCACGATACTGAAGTATCACTTGCGTGTTGCCACTCTGTGTTCGGAGAGTTATAGTGTGTTGGCAGCATAATGGGTTTAATCCCTCTGCTTCCAACACAATGTAACAATCCTCCCCCGTCCCCAAGGAGCTCATTACTGGAAACCTTATACACCACGTAGGAACACAACACAAAAAATTGTGTTATTTGGCTACGGACTTCTATAAGGTGGAGGTCCTGCCCCATTCGGGCAGCTCTGAATTGGAACGGGAAACCCGTTATGCCCTACCTCTCTTCTATCATATCATCACGCCGAGTCCCCAACGGGTTAGGCAGAGAGTATAGAGCGCCAGTTCTCTCTAGACTTTTTTTTTTTCAACTTACATACCTCTTTCGCTTTGTTCACATACATAAGTTAAGTCAACGACAATTATTCCAATATAATACGACAATCACATAATAGTAATAACGTAACCGCTCCCACTCCTATATGAGCCATTTGAAACCCGTATCGGAGTACACAAAAGGCCGAGTTACAAATTACAAGACCGATACAAACATGCCTCCCAAACTATGACGTAGGCTTTTGCCTAAAACAATGGGAGTGTCATAGATCAATCACAACTTGAGAACAGTGTACATATGGTAACAGTACACACAAACGCATCGAAATCTAAGTAATCGTTGAAATGGAAGAAGTATTTCCGCACATATGTCGCTCAGAGAATCAGCATTGCTGTCCAGCGTGGCACGTTACCGCGAGATACCGGTATGACACAAATATTTTATCTATAATTAATTGTTTTTTTTAATGTTGATAAGGATCAGGCTGTCGCGTAGCTAGTAGAATTAGTTTTCCCCGTCAAAAAAAGTAGCCCTACCTAGCTTATGAGGACTGTAAATCTGTCTCTTTCGCACTCATGAATAATGAAGGCAATAGAAATTTATGGCCCTCGGCTAGGCTATAGTATGCCTTAACTCTTCGTAGATAAGTCATGCTATTCGGTAGTAAACATCTAATTTATTGTCGCGACAGTAAGACAATACAGTGTAATGTGACAATGTGAGCGTTTACTTAATTAGTTTACTGTTTGTATGAGTGTGTTGTGGTTGTGGAAATGAAACGCGAAATGACATCCTATTCAAATCACTTGTCAATGTCACGGCAGATCAGTTACATATTAATGATATTGTTCACTAACCATGGCTGTTTTGCGTTCTCATTGGCCTTAATTGAGAAACTTGGTTCACATCCCTCTATTACATAATCCTTCAGCTAGCAGGAAGAATGATCTAATAGATCTTTCTTTACGCCATAAAAAATCGTTGGCTTTTAAAAAAGATGTTTTCATTAACACCGATTTTTTTATTAATGTTCGTAATAATTGGTCAAGTCGCAAATATCCACTGGCGTTCTGCTCCCTCTGCGTACCTTGGGAGACACTCGGTGTTATGATATTTAAGTAATGTCTATCGCTTGCTAAAAAACAAAAAAAAATTATCACACCTTTCCGAAAAGCCAATAAAAACTTAATTCTCTAATCTAGACATATTTTTTTATGTCTTAACAGCCTATCGTCGTAATTTATATTTTACTCGGAAATCGAACCGGTATAGATGGCGATCACTTCATCGCTTCGGCCACATATGTGATAAGATGGAAATATATCTGGTTACATTAGAATAATAAGAAAGAAGTACAAATTACCCTGATGCGCGTCTGTACTGAATTAGCGGTAGTTATCCCTTATCTTAGAACAGTGGCTGTTAATAGCGTAACAGAATTACAGGAAAAACAATTTGGCCGAATGGTGCTCTGAGTGCTATGAGCCCTGCATATTTAACTGATCTGTGCTTAGAGAGCAAGTCATTGCTCGCAAAGGACTTCGAACGGGTAGAGAGGTAATAACACTTTTTCCGAACAAATATAAAGATATCAATGTGACAGATGGCAAGTGGCCCTCTTTTGAGCACGACTTTTCCTTTTTCATTTTTTATTCTCTTCTCAAACTAAGGCAGATTTTCGTGATAGTATAGCAAATAGTAGATATAGCAAAGCTCGTTATATGAGTAATCACTGTACAAACTCATTCCTAAAAACCGCTCCATTGACTGCAATCTTAACTTCGTATGTGACCATTTGGGCAACCCGGCCAACACGGTTCTTAAATAAAATGATAATTACATATACTCATAATTTAATTTATAATTTAATGATGTCACTTGTGTGGTTTTAGTTAAATAATTTAGTTAAAAAGTTAAATGTACATGCTTTCATTTGCTTTAAAAAACTTTTGATATTACTTAGAGACTTTTCAATATTATTTATTAGTAGCTATATATTGAGTAATACGGATGTACAATATCATATTATCATTTTGTATACTTCATTATCCGTCTGCCATTCAAAGCCTTATTGGATTTCGAGTACAATACATCGGGGTTTCCTTTGCTGGAAAATTATTATGTCCAATGTTACGTGATCTGTATTTTCGTAATTCATTATATGAGCTGAGATTCGCACGTATTAAATTAACTTTGTTAGAAGCGGCTTCTTAGATCATTTTTTCCTTGTCATTAATAACCATTTACGTTCATAATCATCGCAATTACTAAAGAGACGTGTTGACCGAGTGGTTTCTGGGTTATTTGGGATAAGTTAATTTATCCCATCATATACTTACTGTAAAGGAAAATATCGCAAAGAAACAGACATTCCATCCAAGTGTGTTTCCAATGTGTTGCTATGAAGCAAACACATTTTAACTAACCAATATCACAAAATAGACGCTAACCCAGCTAGACATCAGCGAGATAGACAACGGTCAAGGCCAGCATACGGCCCACCTGATAGTAAGCGGTTATTGTAGTCTATTTACGCTCACGATACCAAAGTAACAGTTGCGCGTTGCCACTATGTGTTCGCATAGTTATACTGTATTGGCAGCATAATATGACCAATTCGCCTGCTGCCAACATAATGTAACAATCCTCTCCCCTCCCTTAGCAGCTCATTATTAGAAACCTTATTCATCGCGTAGGAACACAACACAAAGTATTTCTTTGTTATTTGACTACGGACTTCTATAAGATGGAGATCCTTCCACAGTCGGGCAGTTCCCAATTCGAACGGGAAACCCGTTTTGTCCTACCTCTTTAAATAGCTAGCGATAAAACTGACGAATACTAGCGTTGTACAGGAAACTGGAAACAAAGAGGGGAGGCCTTTGCCTAGCAATGGTGTGTACCAACCAACTAGCTGAAACAGTAACATTTTGTCTTATCAATTAAAAATTGTTGCATGCAAATTTTTTTCAAGTGATAATAAGGTCCTTTTAAGTTCTCATTAACTGCTTACCAAAATCGTGATAAATTACGTTTCTTACAACTTAATTACTTACATTTGCACGAATAACATTCTTAAGTAATTACAAGTGGCTTCCATATAATTTCTATTCTAAAATATATGATACTAACTCCCGAAAATGTTCGTCTGAAGAGATAATTATCGGAGTAATTAAAAGTTTTCGCTAAGCTTCTCTTAGCTTTTCATCTTTGAATATTTAAGGCACTGGCCTGATTCACCATCCAACAGACCGTCATTTCGCCGGTTTGATATTTACATCTTCATGAGAGATGCTTATAAGCCTATTTACCTTCGCCAAGTAGAGGAACGAAGACCACGCGCTGTTCCATACGCTATTGCTTATATCTATATACACCCTCACGCCTTCCAACAAGGGTTCCCGAAGGGGTAGGCAGAGGTGTATAGGTAGTACCCACCCATGTACTTTCCGCCAGAGATTAATTTAGGTGCCAACGTGGCAGATGGCGAGTCCATCGTCATCACTCAAGCACGACAAAACATATGACTATGAATTGTTTCTCAGACGTATGCAGGTTTCCTCGCGATGTTTGACGACCGTCTGGTCTAGTGGTTAGAGCTCCTGACTGCGAAACTTGAGGTCGCGGGTTCGAATCCCGCTGAGGGCAGATATTTGTGTGATGAACACGGATATTTGTACCTTAGTCTTGGATGTCCTATGTATTTAAGTATATATCTATCTATATAAGTAAATATATCATTGTCTAGTTACCATAACACAAGCTTTGCTTAATTTGGGACTAGGTCAATTTGTGTGGAATTGTCCCAGGTATTTATTATTATTATTATTATTATTATTCACCGTAAAGCTCGTGGTGTGACTAATCACTGTACTTAAGTTCAGAAAATCTCATTGGCACAGTCGGGGTTCGAACTTGCAATCTTTGTGTTGCAGGTACTAACTACTCGAACCACTCGGATCAGCTATAGGTATAAATGTGTTTTTTTTATATTACTTAATATTTTAGTTTCCTTACTTGGTTTTTTACTTTACTTATGAAAAGTAAAGCGATATTTTAAAACGTTATATTATTTTTAAGCAGGTAATTAAATTCAGCTCCGGCCTCGGTCCACTTTATATCCAAATATAGACTGATTCTGATCAATCGGAACGGTCCAGTATCGGCTTAAGGTAGCGCAAAAGTTTCGCGGTAATGTCGACTGCATTCGATGCTAAGGACACGAGTTGACAAAATATTTATGATAGTCATTTTGATATCTAGCTACTTAATTGGATAGTTGGTCACACAGTTTTGGGAACGGTTTGACCGTGAACGCAAACATATTCAATAACTTTCCATTCAAATTTAGCCGATTAAAAAAGTTCTCTTATGTTCTCAGATTGTTATGTTATATTCAAAATTTTTCTTTTCAATTGGCGTTGCTATATGTCACAGTGAACTATGTCAAGAGTAATAATATACTGGAAAATGTATGTATAAGTAATCACATCTGTACATATCGAATATTAAATAATAATATCTTTCCACAATCTATAGCTAATCTAGAGCTGTGGTGGCCGAGTGGTTCAAGTAATTGCCTGCAACACAAAGATTTCAAGCTCGAATTCCGACTCTACCAATGGCTTTTCTGAACTTAAGTGATTAGTCACACCACGAGCCTTACGATGAAGAAAAAACATCGAGAGGAAACCTGCATACGTTTGAAAAGAAAAACAAAGGCTTATGTATAGTCAGGCTTGAGTAACGACGATGGAAACGCAATCTGCCATGTTGGCACCTAAAATATATCTATGTTGGTGTGTGGGTGGGATACACGTCTTCCTACCTCTTCCGAGGACCCTTGAGGGAATGCGTGAGTATATATATATCTTTATATATATAATTCTTCTGTATGTATGTATGTAAGTGTGTATGTCACTGAACTCCTCTCAAACGACTGGACCGATTTTGATGAATTTTTTTGTGTGTGTTCAAGGGGATCTGGGAATGGTTTAGATTCACAATTGGACCCGATAGGTGGAGCCACCATCTTTTTTTTTCCACCCGAGCGAAGCTGGGCGGGACAACTAGTATATATATATATATATATATTTATATATACATATGTATCTAGATAGCTAAGTAAGTGACAGTATCGCGAGCTTTATTATTCATATGTCTAGACATTTAGACTTCGCGGTCTGTTGCCTTCCCGATCGTTCTGTAGATTTTTCCATTTGACTAACTCCACTAAAAACAAAACTAAACTTTATCACTTTCATAGCACAGGTTGTATTCCAATGTTGCGTATTTTGCAATTGATTTGCCATATCGACCTTTATTTCCATCTGGCTAGTTATGCAGTCTCACATTTTAATACCTGTCTCGCTTATCTATTTAAATATAAATATACTAATGATTTAATAGGAAGGTACGCGATCACGTGAAATCTATTTAATTCCGACATTTAAATGTTGACAAGAATATGTCACCTTCGATCTTTTCTTTTTTGAGTCACTTCAAAAATTTTATTTTTGTATGTATATAGGTATAGGTACATTGTAGAGAGTATTATTCAGCCGTAACTTTATCCTACTAATATTATAAAAGTGAAATTATATAAAATATTCAGGCTTTGGATTTGCTCCCCGTTGAGGTTTTCCCTGGAGAGTAGAGCATGGAGTTCTTCAAGAAGGGTGTAAAAATATTCCTGCAGTGTCGTCAACGCGCGAGTTATACGACTGGCGTTGCATGCGTCCGTGTCGTGTTGGTAGTGTTGTAGGCGGCGTTAACTATTTACCATCAGGCGGACCGCATGCTTGTTTGCCACGCATGTGGTATAAACAAAAAAAAATTACGATGCTTGTTACAAAATTAAGCCAGAACGGCAAAATTGTATTAAATTTGGCACAGATATAGATCATTATCTGGATTAAAATATTGGATTGTTTGTATCCAAAAAAGGTATGTTACGCTACGAGAGTATGTATATCCTCACGCCGTCCCAGAGGGGTCCCCGAAGGGGTAGGTTAGGAGAGACAATAAATTCAAACAAACAAACATGTTCACTATGTACGTAACGTAAAAATCATGAATGTCAATTTATAACTCCAGAGCTATTTACCCAATTAAAACCATGGCTATAATTAATCCCGTAGGATCAAAGATATCCCGAGAGATTTTAAGTTTATTTAACCAACCGCAAATAGATGAAGTCGCTAGCAGAACATTCGCAATGTATTTTATTTGGATTTCATTTCCTCAACATTTCCGCTGTCGTGCCGTCGGAATACTTTCTCATGTCCATGTATGATTTGTATATGCGTAAGTTATTGGATGGATGGGGAAATATGAACTGACGTTTTGTTTGATGTCTGTATTTGTGAACTTGGAAATGGGCTGCTTGTATTATTTTCAAATGAAATAAATTGAACTTAAAGAAAACGTCGGGGAAATGCCAGTGTGATGGAAATAATGAGAAAAGTTTTTTATATATATATATCCTCACGCCTTCCCACAAGGGTCCCCGAAGGGGTAGGCAGAGGTGTATAGGTAATACCCACACACCCACTTTCCGCCAGAGGTATATTAGGTGCCAACGTGACAGATGGCGAGTCCATCGCCGTTACTCCAGCACGACTATACATACGCCTTTGAATTTCTTCTCAGACGTATGCAGGTTTCCTCTCGATGTTTTCCTTCACCGTTAAGCTCGTGGTGTGACTAATCACTGTACTTAAGTTCAGAAAAACTCATTGGTACAGTCGGGATTCGAACTTGCGACCTTTGCGTCGCAGGCAACTGCTCGAACCACTCGGCCACCACGGCTTAAAAAAAAGTTTTTTCATTCTTCGTATATAACTTCTCTCACTTTCCATAAAGGCCCCTTGAGAAGTAGGCAGAAGTGTACTAGCGATTGATTGATTAAATCTCATAGATTATAGCACCATAATTGGTCAAGAACGGCGTTAACACCACAAAGAGATGAAGAGGATTAATACTTCCACCTTATATTCTCTCTCCAGCTCTCTCTAGACCTACAAACTCTCCATCCTATGCTCGTCGGCTTACGATCGAGTACTCTTGACGTTCCAATTCTTGAGTGTTCGATCGATTTGATCTGGTTAGTAGGAAGGTAGTCTATTCTATGTATACTCTAAAAATAACATTTCCGTTGCAGGTTGGTGGATCTTGGAGTTACGGAAATACTGGAGTCGAAGTCACCACTAAAAAGTCTGAGACTATTTGTAAGTTCGCAAGCACATAACGTTTAGGTTTTTTTTTATAACTTTATATACAATGTATATATTTTTTTATATTTTTTATAACTTTGTGCGTGTTTGTTCCTGGACTCCTCCTTAAAGGCTGGAACGATTTTAATGAAATTTTCTAGTCTTCCGGTAGATTCGGGAATGGTTTAGATTCATAATTGGACCCGAAAGATAGTGTTTCATAAAATTTATTTTCTTCATCGTAGCGATGCTTGGCGGGACAGCTTACAATATATAACAACGGTGGTAAACCATCATATGGCATGCACGTTTACTTAACAGTTCACAGCCACATCGATAAAGTAGCATAAGTAAAGCGGAAAATATGTTTTTCCAGTCGAAGTAACTGAACTGCGATAAAAATATAATAAGCTCTTTTCCCCTATACAAAATCCACGTTCCGCAAAGTATTGCTGATTCATAGTTACTGGAGAAAACTCTGTCACATTTAAAGGAAATATCCAAATCATGAAGGTACGTATTTTTTTGCCAAATATCTGTATAGTGGATTTGCTGTTCTTACGATTATTTATTTGTTATCTTATCGGTTTTTTCGATCACGCTGTAGAATACTATCACTAGGTAGAGGAATATCAGAACATCTATTATTGAAATGCGTTCCAGAAGTAGAGAAACGCATGTAAGTAGTTCATATATACGCCATTTGTCACGTTAGCACCTAAAATATATCTCTGGCGGGAAGTGGGTGTGTGGGCACTACCTGTACACCTCTGGCTACCCCTTCGGGGACCCTTGTGGGAATTAGTTACCAGGAATATTAGCCTTTTCAGACACCAATAAAGGCAGATGGATGATCGGGACGACCATGTACGCAATCTACCATATTTAAGAAAAATACCGGCTATCTTGTCTCGAATTGTGTTATAAATCAGTGCCACAACAAAATGAAGCTAACAGTACTTAAAGTAGCAGTTACGCGTTTACGCATTGCAATAAGCTGAAAACTACAGGGTCCTACACTACTGATGTTTGAGAAGCGCATCTGCTGACTGAACTGCTGACCAACATGCAAAGTGTCTTTTACTAGTCTACCTCTTTAGCTCGCGAATCAGTAACTCTGTTGTTTTTCTTTCGTCTTTGTTCTGAATTTCCAACCCCACAAGTCCCTATCTAATGGCTAGATCATCGCTGTTTTACAAGCACCATTGTAGAAACCAGTTTAAATTTAATCTGAAATATATGCTTGGAAACAAGCATATATTTCAGATTAAATTTAAACGATTTTTTTTCGTTTCGTTTCTCATTTACCGTAAGTAAAACGTCATTGGTACATGCGGGATTCAAACTTGCAATCTTTGCGTTGCAAGCGACTACTTAACCTGCTCGGCCACCACAGCCGTAATATAACTACATTCTTCTGAATATAAAAATATATCCTCACGCCTTCCCACAAGGGTCCCCGAAGGGTACGCTGAGGCAGAGGTGTATAGGTAATACCCACACACCCACTTTCCGCCAGAGATATATTTTAGGTGCCAACGTGACAGATGGCGAGTCTGTCGCCGTTACTCAAGCACGACTATATATACCGACTATAGCCTTTGAATTACCTACTTCTCAAACGTATGCAGGTTTCCTCTCGATGTTTTCCTTCACCGTAAAGCTCGCGGTGTGACCAATCACTGTACTTAAGTTCAGAAAAACTCATTGGTACAGTCGGGATTCGAACTTGCGATCTTTGTGTCGCAGGCAACTGCTCGAACCACTCGGCCACCACGGCTATAACACGGCTCTTCTGATTATAACGAATGAATTATTTAACAGCCAATTACACAGCGATATTTTTTTGTATAACTTTGATATAACTTCTATGCCAGCTTTATTACTATCCATTGTTTAAAGCACCTATAACCAAGCTATAACATTAGCGGAGAGTTCTTCGACCTTTAAAAAATCCACATGATGCAGATTGAAATTGAAGATCGTTGCGCGCAAGACTTACATTTCAACAAAAACTCACATACTTATTATCATACTGATATTATACAAAAGGCCCATTAATTCACACAGTTTTTGTTAATTTAACAATGCGACCAACTATGAAATTAACACACACAGAAATGCCGGTGCCGAGAAAGATATTATGTAAAGGTCTTTCAAGCGATGATAACTCAATTAAGGTTTTATGTCATTGCCCATAAGATTCGATCTTCGATAAACAGATAACACTAGAGGTATGCTCAATATGGGGTTGATGCTCACAGCGTCTATAATTTCACTCAATACAAACGTGAACTCAAGTGGTTCTCATTGAGCTAAGCACGCGCACAGCCCGCCTCCCCGTTCCTCCTCCTCCTCCTCCTCCCTATCCCGTTCAAAACTCAAAGTTGCACGACTGGGCAACTCTATCTTCAGAAGATAGTAGTACTCCGGTAGTGTTTTTTTTTTTTTTTTTTTATACAACTAGAGTGGCAAACAAGCATACGGGCCCACCTGATGGGAAACGGTTACCGCAGCCTATTTACGCTTGCAATACCGAAGTATCACTTGCGCGTTGCCACTCTGTGTTCGGAGAGTTATACTGTGTTGGCCGCACAATGGGACTTATCCCTCTGCTGCCAACACAATATAACAATCCTCCCCCCTCCCCAAGGAGCTCATTACTGGAAACCTTATTCACCGCGTAGGAACACAACACAAATAATTGTGTTATTTGGCTATTTGTGTTTTTAGTGACAACGCTTTCAAGAGCAAGTACGGTCAGAATATCTCAAGGAATCGCTGTGTTGGCAGAAGATTGCTCCGTGCCTTATGTTGCTAACTCGGTCACTCCTCTAGCAGATATGCTCGCGTTCGTAGTATAACAGGCTTAGCCCAACTTAGCTCGCGATTTAGCAACGCACTAAGCCGAGCTCTCTCAAGGGTTGCCTTTAGGTGTGTTTCCTAATAACACTTAAGAAGTGGCTAACTGTAGACCTTTTGATCTCGGCCGTGTTGGGCTAAAAGCAAAAGTACCCGGAATTATGAAAACAAAGTAATATAATTGGTGCAATAGTGACAACCGGGTTGGAACCTGAATTAAAAACGTAAAAAATGCGTTAGGCATGACAGTTCTATGTAGGTACCAAATTATTCCATTTACTGTTGTATTACGTATTAACACCTTGGGACAATTCTACACATATTGACATAGCCCCAAATTAAGAAAACCTTGTACTATGGTAACTAGGCAACGATATATTAACTTTTATAGATAGGCATAAATACATAGGACATCCAAGACCAAGGTACAAATACTCGTGTTCATCACACAAATATCTGCCTCAGCGGGAATCAAACCCGTGACCTCAAGTTTCGCAGTCAGGAGCTCTTGGTCAGACGGCTGACAAATTACTTTTACTTAATACTAAATTACTTCATATACATTCATGTATAATACTTACAGTAAATTTTTACTACTCGCGCCTAACGTTTTATGATAAGACATAACGGTCCGTCGAATGTAACAATTATAGTGGTGTATCACTTTTAAACCGGTTTATATGAATCGATATAGCTTCTTTTATCGATGTTTTATTGAAACGGACTATAGCTTATTTACGTCCCGTTGTAAAATGTCCTATGAATCTGCCATCAATGATATAAGCCCATAATATAGAAATGTACTAAAATTCATATTAATACTTTCGATTCAGGTCAACAAAATACTATACAACGACTTAACATCAATGAAATACATACATACTATGGTTATATGACATCACGTGCACTCCCTGACGGGATGAAGATAGTGGGCACCAGCTTCTCCTGACATACATACCCATTAATTGATACCATAGAACGGTAAACAAAATATTGCTAATGCTATGTGTCGTTTTCCTGCGATATTTTAAAGCAGAGTGACGCAGTACCTAGCTACTTCATCACTCGTGCAACTCCAATCTCAAATGACGATTTGTCGTACCCTGTCTTGTCAGGTGCTCGGTCAGTACCTTTTATATGTATTTATATCTATATAACTCAAAGGTGACGGACTGACTGACTGACATAGTGATCTATCAACGCTCTCAAGGACGGGAACGTTAAGAGTACTCGAAACCGACGAGCATGTATGAAGTGACTGATGAATGTGGACGAAGCGAAAGAGGTATGTAAGTCTAGAGAGAACTGGCGCTCTATACTCTCTGCCTACCCCGCTAGGGACTTGGCGTGATGATATGTATGTATGTATGTATGTAATAATATATAATATAATCGATCGAGAGGAAACCTTCATACGTCTGAGATGAAATTCAAAGGCGTATGTTTAGTCGTGCTTGAGTAACGGCGATGGACCTGCCATCTGTCACGTTGGCACCTAATATACCTCTGGCGGAAAGTGGGTGTGTGGGTATTACCTAATACACCTCTGCCTACCGCTTCGGGGATATATTATATTATTACCTATTCTTAGCTGCGACCCGCAGTTTCAACCGCGTAAAATTTAATTTCATTGGTGATTTTCTTTGTGGAATAAAAAATACCCTACTAGCGACCCGCCCCGGCTTCGCACGGGTGAAATGTAGATACTACATACATATAAATATCATCACGCCGAGTCCCTAGCGGGGTCCCTCACAAGTCCCTCACTAATAACATGTAAAAAACGGCTTTGGCTATAAATATGTATGTATTATACAAAAAACCGTCCTCTTAAAACTTTCTATCTATTACTAAAAACTGCATTAAAATCCGTTGAATAGTTAAACTGATCTAAGCGAACAGACAGCGGAAGCGACATTTTACACTTTGTATAGATATGTAAATCCAGCTAATAAAGCAACGTCCAAGAGTAAATGACTTCCTCACAAACTTTCGCATTTATAATATTTGAAGGATGGGAGTTTGTTTCGTTATTTGTTTTTCTTTCACTCTGAAATGGGTCACTGTTATTGTCCATTGAGATATGTACTTAAAGGATCTTCAATTATTTAAATCCTTAACTTCTCTTAAGTTCAGTGATTAGTCACACCACGAGCTTTACGGTGAAGGAAAACATCGAGAGGAAACCTGCATACGTCTGAGAAGAAATTCAAAGGCGTATGTATAGTCGTGCTTGAGTAACGGCGATGGACTCGCCATCTGTCACGTTGGCACCTAATATACCTCAGGCGGAAAGTGGGTGTGTGGGTATTACCTATACACCTCTGCCTACCCCTTCGGGGACCCTTGTGGGAAGGCGTGAGGATATATTATTATTAACATCTCGCTTCTGTAAGTGAAAGTGTGACGTGACGGAATATACATATGTATTACGAGTCTTTATTCGCCTCTCAGACTTAACATACATAAGTCTTTGAATTTCTTCTCACACGGATGTTTGGTGGTTAGTTCATGTTTGCACATGCATTCCTGGTACATAAATGTGTGATGAACGCGAGTACCTATTTTTTCCTTGGTTTTGGATGTCCTAAACTTAAATAATTGACTGTATCTAGTATGTATACCGTTGTTTAGTTCCCATAGTACATACATATCATCACGCCAAGTCCCTAATGGGCTAGGCAGAGAGGATAGAGCGCCAGTTCTCCCCAGACTTGCACACCTCTTTCCCTTTGTCTATATTCATAATCTTCATAAATATAAGTAGCATATACAATTTTTCCCATAGTGTATGCTGCTTATTTTGGGTCTAGGTTAATATGTATGGAGATGTCTCAAGGTATTTATTCATTTGTTTGGAAGCGACTACTTGTACCACGGTATTGTTGTCTTTCGGCTAATATAATTAGTTTGTAAACTTCAGATATCCAACAACCTTACTTGTATTATAATGTCCATGACAGAGCGTCTAAAAATTGAGCACAATGGCTTTCTTGCAAGGCCAACGTCAAGGTGAAAACATTTGTATACAGCAAGTGGTCCAACTTGTGAGATAAATCTCGCGGACACGCGGGCAATAAGACTGCTTAGCTTATCAAAAATAGCATCCAATGTTAATATTTTTACGAAGTAGCTTTCCGCAGACTGTATGTACTATTAGATCTTTTGATGTTATGAGATATATTTTAGGTGCCAACGTGTTAGATGGCGAGTCCATCGCCGTTTTTCAAGCATAACTATACATTTCTACTTAAACGAATGCAGGTCAAAGAAATTGTTGTATTGTTTGTATATATACCTCTAACTAACCTCCCATATGCTACCTTCTCATACGCTAGTAGCTAGAAGATACATAGCTACCACCATATGAGAAAGTAGAACTGTAACACCATTTTTCGCTGGAGATTTAGGCCTTCTCTCAAGCTCGACGATATCAAAACGAAACATCGGTGAATAATATATGTTTAATAAGCTCATGGACGCCGACTGACGATATGTATGTGTGTGTTTTAAGCTTACAATAATATGTAAATAAGTGTAAATTGTTTGCCATTATACAAATCGAACAGAAATACATACATATAGTACATAGTTCATTGAAAAGCTCGTGGTGGCCGAGTGGTCGACACAAAGATCGCAAGTTCGAATCCCGAATGTATCAATGAGTTTTTCTGAACTTAAGTACAGTGATTAGTCACACCACGAGCTTTACGGTGAAGGAAAACATCGAGCGGAAACTTGCATGCGTCTGAGAAGCAATTCAAAAGCGTCTGTATGCTGAGTCGTGCTTGAGTAACGGCGACGGACTCGCAATCTGTCACGTTGGCACTTAAAATATGTCTCTGGCGGAAAGTGAGTGTGTGGGTACTGCCTATACACCTGTGCCTACCCCTTCGGGGGCTCTTGTCAGGGAAGGCGTGAGGATATATATATATATATATATATATATATATATATATATATAAATATAGTACATAGTTTTGATACAAGTTGAGACAATTTTAAAAGTCACCATCGCGCATCTTTCTACCGAATCGATCGATCGCTTTTGGTATTACGATTTGTATTTCAAGAGGCAAGTTGACTTTGACTTGTGCTTACAGCGGAAAGCGTTAACGGCTCAGTTTGGTAATAAATGACGTCCATTTACCCATTTCCTAACCGTGAGTATTGTTGTTTAACTTGACTCAAACATTCCACTTAGCGCGAATGTGCGATAAATCTTCCGGGCAATAAAAGCATCTAACTACAAGTTCTGGACAAGGACATACAATATTCATAAATCCCGTGAGACTTTCAATCCGGGACCAGGTCGATGTGTTTGATCTCGGAACTTTGTGTTCCTTATCCTAATATTATTATAAATGCGAAAGTTTGTATGTATGGATGTTCGTTGCACAATCACGCCATCACAATTGAATGCAATTGGCATAGAGATTATTAGCTGGATTTACATGGTTATGTTTTATTCCGAAAATATATCTAGTTAAAATTATACTAATTAAATCTATTGCTGGTGACACCGGGGGCGCATCTAGTTAGTATTATATTATCACAGTGAAGTATAGAGATTCTAGTTAAGAAAGGTCTATGAGGTAACTTAGGTATATAATAATAATATCCTCACGCCTCTCCCACAAGGGTCCCCGTAGGGGTAGGCAGAGGTGTATAGGTAATACCCACACACCCACTTTCCGCCAGAGGTATATTAGGTGCTAACGTGACAGATGGCGAGTCCATCGCCGTTACTCAAGCGATGCGATCCTCGCGATGTTTTCCTTCACCGTAAAGTTCGTGGTGTGACTAATCATTGTATTTAAGTTCAGAAAAAACTCATTGGTACAGTCGGGATTCGAACTTGCGATCTTTGTGTCGCAGACCATTTCAATAAAGATTCTTACAATTCGATGACTGGGCGGCCCCTGCGATGCGATGTAGTATGCGGTCACTTTAGTTTAGAAATCATTTATATCTTAATACCGTACAATATCACTTGAAATTTTTCTTTTATTCCTAGATCTAGAAAAGAACCAAGGATGGAGGACACACGGAAGTAGATTAGCGTATATGTTTGTGAAATTACAAGTTTTCTAAGACCGACGCTTTATCGTAAATTTACTAATGTTCGATACGTAATAAATTAAAAATTTTAGTTACAAGTGATAAGTTTCGGTATAAGCTTCAGTCTAAGTAGATTCCTTATAGTAGTAGGTAGGTACATCACACTATTGTATTATTCCCAGCTTATGTTCAGGGCCGCTGGCTTCAAGGGGAAATTACGTCGTATTCGTTTACATGGACATGAGAGAAAAAGGCAAAAGGGGCCCCCAAGGGCTTGGTATACGTATAAAGACGGCTACTATCGTGTTACTACTGTCGTGAATGTTTTTGAGTTGTTTTTTACTGAATCAAACAGGAAAGGCCTAACGGATGGAATGGTTGGATATTCTTATTTTGGACTACAAAAGTGGCAAAAACGCGTATACGCCATGTTTGATGGTAAACAGTTCCTAGCCTCAGAAGGCGCGGAGCAGTTTTTCTTTTAAAATCCTCACGCCTTCCCATAAGGGACCCCGAAGGGGTAGGCAGATGTGTTAAGGTAGGGGTTCTACCGTCCACTTTCCGCCAGAGATATATTTTAAGGTACAAAGGTGACAGATGGCGAGTCCATCGCCGTTACTCAAGCACGACTATACATACCTTTGAATTTTCGATCGGGATTCGAACTTGCGATCTTTGTGTCGTAGGCAACTACTTGAACCACTCGGCCACCACGGCTTTTTCTATCTGTGTTTTAAATTATACTCTTTTAAAGTATGAGGTAGGTAAGAGAGTCGCGTTTTAAACTATCTATTAATTAGGTATCATATCGGTTTAACTCCTAAATTTGGACACAGCTTGGATACCAGAGACTCATAAATCGTGTGTGCTATAATTCGTCACGTGACCAAACACACATATTTTGCATGTAAATTGAATCAACGCCCGAAGCGCGGTGATAAATCGCAATCTGCTGTTTTTATATTTTGTTCATCTGTACGGATGAACGGGCAGGTATACAAAGTTGGCGTTGGGAGAACCATGAAATATACATATCATCTCCTAGTACAACAGCCGTGAGTATAGGAGGCGGAGTGGTTCGAGTAGTTGCCTGCAACACAGACTGCCAGTTCGAATCCCGACTGTACCCATGAGTTTTTCGGAAATAAGTATGTACAGTGATTATTCACACCACGAGCTTTACGGTGAAGGAAAACATCTAAAGGGAATTTCTTCTCAAACGTATGCAACGTTTCAGAAGAAATTCAAAAGCGTATGAATAGTCGTGTCTGAGTTACGTCGATGGCCCCGCTATCTGTCACGTTAGCACCAAAAATATATGTGTGGCGGAAAGTGGACGTAACTACTTTCCGCCACCCTGCCTACCCAGTCGGGGACCTTTATGGGAAGGCGTGAGTATATATCTCTCCTTTGAACTCATGGGTAACCAGCCTTATGTTTCTCATCAGCCTTTTCAGACTGGCTCGCCACGTTCTAATACTCTTGACGTTCCTTGAATGTTCTATTGATTTAATTCTGTTAGTCGGAATGTTGTCTTTCTCTGACTTTTCTTCCACACACTTTCACATATGCCTTCGGCGCTCGTGATGGTCGGTTGCCTACAGAAGCCCAAAGCAATTCGTACATTAAGTATTGGCATGTAATCGGACCCGAGAATCCCAGTCGGACAACTCTCTGAATGGGAGATCGGTTATGCCTAACCTCTCTTCAGACATAATCCGCCAACTAGTACAATTGCTAAGCTTAGCTTAAATCCTCTCATATGCTGTACCCAAATTATCTAGATTAAAATCGGGATTTGAATTGGCTGATATCTCTGCGCTCTAAGACTGATTAATCTATCGGCATTTTCTGTCCGTTGAGTCTTTCGCAGGGATAAATCCTTATTACTTTACTTAATATTATAAATGTGAATGTAAGTTTGCTTGTTACCCTTTCACGTAAAAACTACTTAACCGATCATCATGAAACTTTGTACACATTGTTCTTGGAGGTATTAGAAGTAACATAGAATACTTTTTATTGAAAAAATTATATTCTATTCTAGCAGGAAAATATATATACTAATCTTTCGAACTCCACGCGGGCAAAGCCGCGGGCGTAAGCTAGTCTAATATAACTCTGAGTCACTCGCACAAAGCATGCACGCATACTGAACTATAGGAATCTATACTTCTAAACTAATATTATAAATAGGAAAGATTTGATTATTTGTTTGTTACGACTTAACTCAAAAACTACTCGACCGATCTTAAAAGATATTTTACCGTTAGAAAACTTCATCTTTACCGAGTAACATTACATTTTAAAGAAGTTTGTTTGAGCGCATAAATCTCAGGATTTCGAAAACTCAGACTTGAATTTGCCCGTTTATCGAGAAAGAAATGCAAACTGCTATATTTATTTTCAAGCAAGAGCAAGTGACACCGCAATACCAAACTAGTCTCAAATCTTGGGTAACTCGCACTGAGCTCACTGACTTATACTTACGGAGCCTGTAGGTGTACGAGTAGATTTGGAACTAGAAAAATACGAGAAAAAGGAATCCAACTTGCTAACTGCTTACATGTATCAGGTCAAAATTAAGTTATAGCCCATTAGCTACTTAAATATTTGCTTCGGTCGGTCTACTAACTGAGCCAAGCGACCCGTAATGTATTGCCCAACATCCAGAACTCCAGACAAAAAGGCGTGACTGGAATCTCTGTAAAAAAACACTGTTACTTCATAAGCAAGCTTACTGTGTAGCTTAAGCAATGTATTTCAATGTATACAATAATATTTAAATATTATATATCTTCACGCCTTCCCTTAAGGATCCCCGAAGGGGTAGGCAGAGGTGTATAGGTAATACCCACACACCCACTTTCCGCCAGAGGTATATTAGGTGCCAACGTGACAGATGGCGAGTCCATCGCCGTTACTCAAGCACGACTATACATACGCCTTTGAATTTCTTCTCAGACGTATGCAGGTTTCCTCTCGATGTTTTCCTTCACCGTAAAGCCCGTGGTGTGACTAATCACTGTACTTAAGTTCAGAAAAAACTCATTGGTGCAGTCGGGATTCGAACTTGCGACCTTTGCGTCGCAGGCAACTGCTCGAACCACTCGGCCACCACGGCTTCTATTAATACTTTATATAATATATTAATAATAATATTAATACTTTATATAATAACTGAGACAGATGAATGTGGACGAAGCGAAAGAGGTATGTATATCTAGAGAGAATTGGCGCTCTATACTCTCTGCCTACCTCGTTAGGGACTCGGCGTGATGATATGTATGTATATATTTACGCCTTGCCACAAGGGCCCTCGAAGGGGTAGGGAGAGGTATGTACAATGTAGGTAGTACCCACACAGCCCCTTTCCCTGTTTGCATGGACTTGGTGTTTATAGTCCATATTCCTCTCATGAAATGTTCAGAAAATATTGAATAATAATAATAATTAATTGATAACAGGTTCATCAAACAGGTGTAACTGGTTAAAAGGTTAAAGCAATAAAGCGCGGGTCACGTTTTCCAATAAACCCATATTGTACCTAACAGGCGACATGAAATGAATTGAAATGGATATTGTCAATCAGAAATAAACGTGTCCACGTGTTCGTGAATACATTACATTTAGTGAATGTCATTTGATGATTCCATTCATCCCAAAGGACTCAGCTTTATGTAAGCCCTCGATTCAGCCATCTAACGAGAGCTATTAGCCGGTACTATTTTCGGCATCTGATGTAGTCTTCAGCAGACTTCAGAGCCTCGGGAATAATTTCGGTTGTATTTTACTATGAACGAACCAGTGCTCTGTTACTAGAATAAGTATCCAACCTTTAATGCGATAGAGTATAAACAATACACGTTGAACGCAATGGTAGTACGATTCAGTAATCATTACCAAGTGACAGCGCCACCTATCGCCCAACATAAAAATTAAATTTATCATACAACCATCATGTAAATGTGACATACATACATGGATTGAACTCTACCCGTGGTGGCAGAGTGGTTAAATTAGTCGCCTATAAAATGTAGATTGAAAAGTCCGAGCCCAGCGGTCTGTGTCCAATAGGTTTTATGTGAACTTAAATTAAGTAATCAAGACTACGATGAAAGGCCGTCAGGAAAACTGTATATGTTTGGGACCGGTATTCCAAGACATATATACATATATATATAATCTTGCTTAAGTAACTGCGTCGGACTCGCCATCTGTAACATTGGCATCTAAATATATCTCTCAGTAAAAGCGAGTTTTGTTACACCTCTGCCTACCCCTTCTGGCGCTTTTGAAGTGGTGATATTTGAAGACTGTGAGTTTTTGTAGAAAACTTCACATGTACAGACGACTCAATACGGTCTGCTCGGATAGTTTCCGGACCGGTGGTAGCGTGATACTTCGTAAGTACCTTATCAGGAATTGCTTTAAGACCTTCTTTACTTACTTTTTCCAACAAAATATCCCGCCTTTTGCCGCACTTCCGACTTGCCACGCTTGCCCGGTTTATTTTATTGCGTCCATCAATCGATCGCTGTTTATTTGACACTCAAATTACAAACGTTAAAAATGACTGTGTTTTTAGGGATGCAGATAGATCGCCGTGATTCCCTCACGAATCAATAGCAAGTGTTTATTTTTAATTTACATCTGAAATATCGCTTCTAGGTCAGTAGACAACGGATGAAATTAAATCAGTTTCGTTCTATTGTGGCCCGGTAGAGTAACTGCAAAGAGCCGTGGTGGCCGAGTGGTTCGAGCAGTTGCCTGCGACGCAAAGGTCGCAAGTTCGAATCCCGACTGTACCAATGAGTTTTTCTGAACTTAAGTACAGTGATTAGTCACACCACGAGCTTTACGGTGAAGGAAAACATCGAGAGGAAACCTGCATACGTCTGAAAAGAAATTCAAAGGCGTATGTATAGTCGTGCTGGAGTAACGGCGATGGACTCGCCATCTGTCACGTTGGCACCTAATATACCTCTGGCGGAAAGTGGGTGTGTGGGTATTACCTATACACCTCTGCCTACCCCTTCGGGGACCCTTGTGGGAAGGCGTGAGGATATTATTATTTTATTATTTTATAATTTACCACAATAAGTTATATAGTAAAAAGTATCTACTGTATCCTGGCGATAGCAAAAAATATGTTTTGCTGTTGAAGCAAGTCAGTTGTGACACACTGAGGCCTATGGCCCTTTACCAACTGCTGCCAAGCACACTATATACGCATACGCAATAGGCTTTCTTTATCTACAGTGATTTGTTGCACAGAGTAGATAATAGTTGCGAAAGCAATTATTAAGGATATAACGTTCAAGCACAGTCTCTGTCCGCTAGATTCTTGTAATAGGAAAAGTTGATTTATGGCCTTTGGCTCGAATATAATTCTCAGCCATGAGAAGCAATATTCCCACATCGTGTGAAAAACGACAAGGTTAAATACAATCACGGAATTGAAGAAAAGTAATGGTTACGCAGCATTTTGTATGAACGTACATATATCATCAGGCCAGTTCTCTATTGACATTCACAACTCTACCGCTTGAGCCTCGCTCTATTCTCTTCGGTTTCGGGTACACATCGTTAGCTGGTCGATCTTTGTGATCTAGGTATTTGGAACGTGAGCTTCGTCTTCGTCTTCGTTCGTGAGGTGTGGTGGCCGAGTGGTTCGAGTATCCCGACTGTACCAATGAGTTTTTCTGAACTTAAGAACAGTGATAAGTCACACCACGAGCTTTACGGTGAAGGAAAACATCGAGAGAAAACCTGCATACGTCTGAGAAGCAATTCAAAGGCAAGGCGTATGTATAGTTGTGCTTGAGTAACGGCGATGGACTCGCCATCTGTCACGTTGGCACCTTAAATATATCTCTGGCGGAAAGTGGGTGTGTGAGTATTACCTATACACCTCTGACTACCCCTTCGGGGACCCTTATGGGAAGGCGTGAGGATATGTTATTATTATCTTCGTCTACCTCTTTCGCTTTGTATATTTGCTTCAACCTTTCTTCTCTCATATTTTCATGATATGAACAAAACCAACGTAACCTGCCTCTCTTCATATTTACAATCGTAACCTTATAAACGGCAGCTACCTTATTATTCGACATAATCTCGTGGTATATATATATATATATATATATATATATATATATATATATATATATTTAAATATATATTATACATACTAGAGCGCCAGTTCTCCCTAGACTTACGTACCTCTTTCGCTTCGTCCACATTCATCAGTCTCTTCATACATGCCCGTCGGTTTCGAGTACCTACTCTTGGCGTTCCCTTCCTATAGCGTCTGATCCGAAATATATATTGTTTATTAAATATTTTAACATATTTGATTAAGTCCCCATCACAACTGGTACAGAAGTCTTAACTCATACTAAGTAACGTAGGTTGCAATACAAACATAAGAACATTTAGAATTTATTTGTCACTTATTTATGGACACATAAAAAAGTGACTAATGTTTGTACTTATGTCTAATTGTGTCTAATGCCTATATTTTCCTTCTTTTTATGTAACTATACTAATATGAATGTTCCCCAAATAAATAAACAAATTACCAAAACCGCGAAAGCTTAAAAACAAAATACCTCGTACACGAACATCGATTCAAGGTCGGCTTTCAAACATCGATCACTACAATCAAAACGACCGCTAAAAGTAATAAATTACCAAGTTCACTCAAACCTGCTCATTGCCCTAACTGGATGTAATTTCCTGGTGCTTATCACCAGTAATATGACTGGGTAGAGTACCACTAGGACTGGTTACCAGGTCGAGCTGTTAATGACCGTGCCTCAATCAATTTCCTGTGATCACTATTAATTAACCCGTTAAATGATTATGGGGGCCATGTTTCCTGCTGTACCTGAGTCCCGTTAAGGTCGTAATGATTACTATTAATTCAAATATAAAGTGGTAACGATATTCAGAACTTTACCGAAACCGTAGTTTTTGAGAATCAAACATATACAGAAGATCGCTGACTTATCTGCCCCAAATTAATGTGGTTTTCAGAACTCATGCCGGCCGGGTCCGCTTTGCACTAATATTCGTCTCTTACGGTGACCGTTTACCTGCTATTAAGGTATCGTTTGTTATCTTAATTATATTAAAATATTTGAACAAAATGAACTGACGTCCAATTTTTTTTTAATTGACACCTAAATAAGATTTGATACTTTTTTAACCCAATATAAAGTGTATCTTAAATTTTTCCGACCTTAGGTGTAGTATTAGAAATAGATAGACAATAGAGGTTGATGAATGTGGATTAAGCGATCTGTAAGTCTACTTGTCTACTTGTCTACTTGAGCTCTGCTCTCTGCTTACCCTATAATGTATGATGCTCTTTCACGGCATAGCGGCTGAACCGATTCTAGCAAAATTTCTAAATCTAATTTTTCGAATTCCACGCGGGCGAAGCCGCTAGCTCATCAAGCTATTATATATATATATATATATATATATATATATGTATGTCTGGACAATTTATACACAAATTTCGTGATATAAAAATGATATGCATGGAAATAACTGCGAGTTAAAGCTACTTAAAGACGTATTTTCACTGACGAAATAAAAGTTCATATCCATACACATATACTCGTACGTAGTATAGAAAGTCTTGTGCCTAAGTTTGTTGAACCAAGTTTTCTTCGCGCTGAAGCTCGTCAGCGCGAAGTACTCTAAGTTAGATTGTCGCTACACTAAGTTAAAGCATGTAGAGCTTCTGTTGCGGAAACTTTCAGCTGGCAATGCTGGCTGGGTACAGGGAAAGTCTCGTGAATTATCCGTTAGATTGAGACGTTTGGGCACGTACATAGTTACTTGATAAAGTTTCGCCGCCTTATTGATATAGTAATCCCACAATTAATAAGCAGAGGAAGATCAGGTACCTAGATCAAATCGATCGAACACTTAAAGATACAGACACTTTATAGGAACATAAGTAAAAAAATACCATAAATCAGCGAGCTTGTGTAAAGAGACGAATGTGGTGGAAAGTTTAATCACCAGGGTATCATCAGGATCATCTGACCCTATAGGAATCTTTTCACACCCTTCTTGAACAACTCCCAGAGAAAACCTCAACGTATTGACCAAGCACGCTACTAAAGCACAGGGTAAATGTATATACTCCATAGTTTGATCGAAGGATTTTCACACACTTGAAAGTGGTGAAACACAATACTCCCAGTTCATTTTGTGTGTTTTACTGACATTCTAGTAAAGTATTATTTATTTGTGTTGAAGTACCTTTGAAACCTGAAACGGTTATATAATGATGGCCTTTTGTCAGTTTTAACCAACCTTAAAATGGAGGGCGTAATATTTTACGACCCAGTATGCAGAGATTCCCTGAGCAACTATTGTGGATAAGAGGCCGAATCTATAATTAACAAAACAGATGCATACTACGCTGTGCATCTGTTTGTTAGAATATTATTTGGTTTCTCTCTTTCGGAAGAAGAAACAGAGATAAATTACCTTTCGGATTCTTTGATATCGCATAGCATCGATAACATAAATTCGTACCCGAAATCGGCAATTATGTATGAAAATAATACATTTGGATGTAGTAAGGTTTGTTAGTCTATATCAAATTTTTACGTAATCTGTTTACACGTGAGAGTATCAGTGTTTTTTTAACACGGTGGTAAAAGGTACTTACTCAAAGTAATGACAATATTTAGAGTATATGTCCAGCGGTCACAGCAGCGATACGTGTGGCAACGTGCAAAACACGTGTAAAGATAAACACTAAGTGTATCATACAAAATGTATGAAGTCATCTTGCATGCAAATAGCGAGATTCTAAGGTTTTATTTTACATACGCTGGCCGAGTAGAAAAGGGATTTAAATTAAATCACAGCTTACATTATATCAAAGAAAGTGGATATTCCCCTCTCTCCGGTGTGGTCTTGGTATTTTTCAGGCAGAAATATGATAAGATGTTTTATGCCGTCAAGATCGTAGTAGTGTCAACTTTGACCTTATCTTCACTAATAAGATGAGATAAGGCCAATGGGGATCTCGTCTTTATAGATACAATTTACCGGTTCTACCTATTCATATATATTTTTTTTTTTTTTTTTTTTTTATACAACTAGAGTGGCAAACAAGCATACGGGCCAGCCTGATGGAAAACGGTTACCGCAGCCTATTTACGCTAACAATACCGAAGTATCACTTGCGCGTTGCCACTCTGTGTTCGGAGAGCTATACTGTGTTGGCCGCACAATGGGACTAATCCCTCTGCTGCCAACACAATATAACAATCCTCCCCCCTCCCAAGGAGCTCATTACTGGAAACCTTATTCACCGCGTAGGAACACAACACAATAAATTGTGTTATTTGGCTACGGACTTCTATAAGGTGGAGGTCCTGCCCCAGTCGGGCAGCTCCAAATTCGAACGGGAAACCCGTTATGCCCTACCTCTCTTGGCTACGGACTTCTATAAGGTGGAGGTCCTGCCCCAGTCGGGCAGCTCCAAATTCGAACGGGAAACCCGTTATGCCCTACCTCTCTTAATCTTAACCTCTCTTATTTTTATTTATTTTCCGCAATGAAGAGATTCGCAAATCAACTGGCGTGAATGAAGGCGTCATTGTAAAGATGAAGAAAGACATGTTACGTTGGTTTGGACACATAGAAAGGATGAGTGAAGAAAGATTTACGAAACATATATACAAAGCAAGTGTGTGCAAGAAGAGGCAGAGGAAGGCCACGTTCCAACTACCTGGATCAAATCGATCGGACTCTCAAGGACGGGAACGTTAAGAGTACTCGAAACCGACGAGCATGTATGAAGAGACTGATGAATGTGGACGAAGCGAAAGAGGTATGTAAGTCTAGAGAGAACGGGCGCTCTATACTCTCTGCCTACCCCGATAGGGACTTGGCGTGATGATATGTATGTATGTGCATTTATTTTAAGGCCACTACAATTATAGGTGGCGTCGGCATGCAAAAGACAAAATTCACACAGAACAAGAGCATAATTGTTTGTTAATTTACACAGCACAAGATAATTTATAACAAATTTCGAATTATTTTAGTAACATCAATGCTTCGATTTCTTGGCTAGTAAAATATTTAACTATGCATATAAATAAACCTTCGTCTTGAATCATAATTTTTTTTGTTTTATTATTTATTCACCGCGTAGGAACACAACACAAAAAAAATAATATTTGGCTACGGACTTCTATAAGGTGGAGGTCCTGCCCCAGTCGGGCAGCTCCAAATTCGGACGGGAAATCCGTTATGCCCTACCTTTCTTCAAACTACTACGTATTATTACAATATATTCCCTCAGGGTAGACAAAGGGAGTAGTGTTCCAGTTCTCTGTAGTCTTACGGATGTTAAAAATTTAATTTCAGTCATTTGTCGAGAAGAGGAAGGTACCAAATTACCTACAATTTTGTTGAGAACGTTTTTTAATTTATATGGCAGAGGGAAAAACTCAAAGGAGCCGGTGAGACAAATTCAAATTCACTAACCGTGTTGAAATTGAGGGCTGTTGTCTGTACAAACCTTTCTTTTGTCATAAAACGTTTACTTCGGAAATTAGGTTTCTGTTATTTTTCATTCTGGAAGTAACTCAATAAATGTGTTACAACGATGTCTTAGATGAAAAGAGTTCTATTTGGCTGAGAGAGAGAGAAGCTCTATTTGGTGTGGGATATATTTCAGCGAATCCTACTCCTCGACAGCGACTAATTGATCAAGATTCTGTGGTGACCTTGTGGTTTTAAAGGTCATCTGAAGAGACAGGATTGCGAGTTCAAACCCCGGTGGTCGGAGCCAAGGATTTTTTTTCTTGTCTACGTGCTTACGGCCTGGGCACCTCCATTGTCTCAAAAATCGAGCCTGAAGTAGGGTATCAGACTCGCGATCTGCCACGTTCACGTCTTCGACCCGGGATGGTGTGAATTAAAAGTAAACAGTATTATTATCCCGCACTGGCCAGTTGCGTTAGTTGGTTAGTTAATTTTTCAAGCTTGTACTCATATCCTCACGCCTTCTCACAAGGGTCCCCGAAGGGGTAGGCAGAGGTGTATAGGTAATACCCACACACCCACTTTCCGCCAGAGGTATATTAGGTGCCAACGTGACAGATGGCGAGTCCATCGCCGTTACTCAAGCACGACTATACATACGCCTTTATTTTTTTTCAGACGTATGCAGGTTTCCTCTCGATGTTTTCCTTCACCGTAAAGCTCGTGGTGTGAAAGATCACTGTACTTAAGTTCAGAAAACTCATTGATACAGTCGGGATTCGAACTTGCGACCTTTGCGTCGCAGGCAACTGCTCGAACCACTCGGCCACCACGGCTCTGTACTGCTTTATAAAAGCTCCTTATCCTTATCGTGTTAATTAAATAGCTAATAAAGAGCCGTGGTGGTTGAATGGTTCGAGAGCCTGAAAACGCAAAGCTTGCAAGTCTGAATGCCGACAGTACCAATATTCAACTTCTGTACAGTGCACATCATATTCATCACCAGGAGCTTTACAGTGAAGGCAAACATCGTAAGGAAACCGACGTACGTTTGTATGTACCTATGTATATAGTCGCGCTTGAGACACGGCGATGGACTCGCCATATGCCACGTTGACACCTAAATATACCTTCCCCATTGAGAGACGTTATGAAGGCGTGAAGATATAGTTATTGTTTGCAGTACTATTAATGCGTTGATTTACTTTGCCAGTCAGGGGATCATAACGCCGCCCCAATGGTACAGAAGCGCTTTAAATTCATATCGCACACGAAGCAACTCGTTACAATGAAGCCAACAACGGCTATTCACTGCATATTGCGAGCTCTTGAATAAAGCCGTACGTCAGGGTTGTCACGTTGACTTTTAAAGTCTTTACGAAGAAGTTAAAATATGCGATTATACTGTATCCCTTTTCTACATTTTATAAAATCGCATAAATTTATAATGTAAGTACATAAGGTAATCAGAGTAGGATACGATATTTAATAAATATACATATATTATCACACCACATAGAGTGCCCCACGGGGTAGGCAGGGCAGTTATCTCTAGACTTTCAAATACTATAAAATTAAAGATATTAATGTATTTATTATTTTTATCTTTATATTACGATATTTTCAATGAAAAAATAATTTATAAATTCGAAGAATAGGCAGGAGCTGACCACTTCAACGACCTATATCAAATCGATCGAACACTCAAGAATGGGAACGTCAAGAATACTCAAAACCAGCGCACAGTCTGGACAACACATTAAGTAATATTTGTAAAGTCCAGAAAGAACTGGCGCCATTACTCGACCCCTTGTCAGTGCGTCTTTGTAGTGTGAGAAAATAATTCTATGTCCAGATACCTTCGGGTGGCAGCCCTAACCGTACGAAAAGCACATATTACGTACTTACTCAGAGCGCGAATGAGTTTTTTCTTCTATTTGTTGATACTTTATGCAATATTTCTTTGTATTAGGAATATAGGTACAATGTATGATAACTGTTGTATCACTAGACTCAAGGGAATGATATTCAATAGGTATTTTGTACGTTAAGGAATAGCTACATAATATGTTTGGGCTTTAAAGAAGGGTTTTTGGCAATCCATCATTTCGTTATTGCGGTGTCACACCACCCTGTCAGCTTTGTGGAAACGATACCCATTGATTGAATAAAAATGGCTGCGATGGTAAACAAATTAATGCTTGTTACACACGTAACCTATTGATGATAATCGTTTTTTTAGACTCTCCTTTTCCCTCCGCTAGTGGAACAATGATAAAATCTTCCTCAAAATACGACCATTTCTTCTTTCTACCACCGCACCTCTCGCCATCGACGGAGAGTTCATCCCCATACTTTGGAACAAAAATATCTCTGATCCGGTTTCAAAAGAGTTTCCTTCCGCGAACGCTCCGGCTGTGGAATGAGGTTCCGGTTGAGGCTGTCACCGCGTTCAAACAAATACACTATCAATATTATAAAAAAAATTATACATCCTCACGCCTTCCCACAAAGGTCCCCGAAGGGGTAGGCACAAGTGTGTAGGTAGTACCCACACACCCACTTTCCGCCAGAGATATATTTTAGATTCCAACGTTATATATTAAAATATAAGTATAGTTATAATGAATGAAGCGAATAGTGGATGAGCGAAAGAGTCTAGAAGAGAAGCTCAACTCCCTCTGCCTACCCAGTGAGGAACTTGGGGTGAGGGAGTATATATATGTATATGTAAAGGTAAACGTTACTCAAAATAATCCAATTATCGAGTCGTAAGGGGATAATAATTGCGTATTTCAAGTTCCGAATCGGTAAATTACTCATGCTTCCATTACCTACCTACATAGTGGCAGTTCGTGTCGGTAACTTTGTTTGGAGAACACACATTTAACGGGTAAAGGGAAATTTGCCTACTAATTTGACGTTCACGGTTTCTCTTTTGTTCCCAGACTAATTTCAGGTTAAGTAATAGACTGTACGAAGTACCTAGTCTTGGTGTTCCTATCCTTGAGTTTTCGATCGATCCAGGTAGTTTGAACGTGTGCTTCCTCTGTCTTTTCTTGCTTATACTTCGAATTGTTTCTGTTTCGTCAATCTTTCTTCACTCATTATTTCTATGTCCAAACCAACGTAACATGCATTTTATTATATAGGTCATATCTGTTTATGAAACGAAAAGAAAGTGTTGTGTTTGACCATGAACGAAAAGACAATAAAAATATTTTTTTTCTTTTTAAAAAGGTCTGTAAATGAAAACAGATGGCAGGATATTATATTCAATGAACGAAAGTTTCCAATTTAACCCTTTGAGAGTAGAATTGCTCAAAGTTATCGTTTCTTTGTCGAATTAACTAGATATAAAAATGTTCAATTTCAAAGGATGGTGGAAAGAGGTTTACAATATCATTATGTCGAATTAAAACTTGGTTGTTGCATCGCCATCATCATCATCATCATTATCGCCAAATTATAGAGCTGAGCTCCTGTTGGCGTCTCTGATGCAACTTCTTTCTGCGCAATCTCTTCTAATCACGTGTACGTTACGTAGAGGGGACTTAATTTCCATACATACATACATATCATCACGCCAAGTCCCTAACGGGGTAGGCAGAGAGTATAGAGCGCCAGTTCTCTCTAGACTTACATACCTCTTTCGCTTCGTCCACATTCATCAGTCTCTTCATACATGCTCGTCGGTTTCGAGTACTCTTAACGTTCCCGTCCTTGAGAGTCCGATCTATTTGATCCAGGTAGTTGGAACGTGGCCTTCCTCTGCCTCTTCTTGCACACACTTTTGCTTTGTATATATGTTTCGTCAATCTTTCTTCACTCATCCTTTCTATGTGTCCAAACCAACGTAACATGCCTTTCTTCATCTTTACAATCACGCCCTCATTCACGCCAGTTGATTTGCGAATCTCTTCATTGCGGATTCGATCTAATATTGTTACGCCGCACATTTTTCGAAGAGATCGCATCTCGACTGCATTCAAGCTATTTTCATACTTCCTCTGACATACCCAGGATTCGCTGCCATACAATAAGGTAGGTACCAATATCGCGTTGTGGACAGCAACTCGAGCATTCTTGCTCAGACTTTTACTGCCCATCAACGCCGACATGGCTCCATTCACCTTATTTCCGGCAGTTATCCTTCTTTCAATATCTTTTTCATACTTTCCATCTCGTGTGAACATGCTTCCAAGATATACAAATTCATTCACTTGCTCTAGAATTTGCCCATTTACCGATATTGCACACTCGGTCACTTGTTCATCTCTTTCGAATACCAGAACCTTAGTCTTGCCAGCGTTTAGGCGCAGCCCCTTCTTTTCACATTCTTCTTTCATTATGGTAACTAGTGACTGCAGTTCGCCCTCTGATGACGCCAGTAAAACCGCGTCATCGGCGTATAGTAGGCAGTTGACCACTAAGTTTCCCATTTTCACTCCACATCCGTTCGTTCTTAGTGCTCTCAGACAGTTATCTAGATATATAATTAACAGCCAGGCAGACATGATACACCCTTGTTTGACCCCCGACTTCACATCAAACCAGGGTGACATCTCACCGTTAACCCTAACGCACGCCTCGCTATCACTATAGAGTGATTTCACGGCATGCAGTAGGGAACTGCTCACTCCATATCCAGGCAACACGTCCCAGAGTTCCTTTCGTACGACTCTATCAAATGCCTTCTCTCAGTCGACGAAAGCGCAGAAAACCCTTTGGTTAATATCCAAAAACTTTTCCGCGATTCCGCGAAGCGAGAAGGTTTAATCCATACATCCTCTTCCTGGTCTAAATCCACCTTGGGATTCCCAGAGAAACCTTTCGGATCGCTCTTGCATTCTTATCGTCAGGATCTTCGTGTACACTTTACTAGCAAAGCTGACCAAGCTGATGGCTCTGTAGTTGGAGCAGTCCAATCGTGATCCCTTTCCTTTATAGAAAGGCACGATGACTGCTCGCCTCCAGTCGTCCGGAACATCACCCTTTTCCCAGCAAAGATTGCATAGCAAATAGATGACGTCCCAGACCGCTGGTCCACCGTACTTGATCATCTCAGCCGTAATCCCATCTATTCCCGCAGCTTTTCCACATTTCAGACTTCTTATCGCACTTACAATCTCTCCCATACTTATTTTATCCGCTATAGGATCCTCGACAGACTTAATTTCCAAATAAGCTTTTTTATCTAACTGTATCTTATAATTCATTATTATTATTATTATTCTTTATTTATAATTTATCTTATATATTACATTTTTAAATATATAAAAAAAAAAAAACATATTTAAAAATATAAAATATAGGGGCCCATCGGTATCGGGATCAGGGTCCAAGGTACCGGTGGTTAGGGTCCCAGAGAAAGAAACCTCACAATACGTGCCGTCTCGAGCAGTACTACTTTTTGCATCAGGCACTTGATCCAACTGTCTAACGAGAGCCTCTTGAGGTGTTGGTCGAGGCTCTTTGCCATTAGGCCATTGGCCGTTATTACTATCGGCACAATGATTGCAGAGTCCACATCCCACATGCTGACAATCTCGTGAGCCAAGTCCAAATATTTTATTTGTTTTGAGCCAAGTCCAAATATTTTATTTGTTTTTATTATTATTATTATTATTATATCTAACTGTATCTTTTCGGTATTTCTTAGAAATACAAAAAAAACAAAGTATATTTTTTATTTGGAAAGTTTGTTCCCTTATATATTCTAACGCCTTCGCACAAGGGTAATACCCATACACACACTTTCCGCCAGAGATACATTTTAGGTGCCAACGTGACAAACGGCGAGTTCATCGCCGTTACTCAAGCACGACTATACATGCGCCTTTGAATTGCTTCTCAGACGTATGAAGCTTTCCTCTCGATGTTGTCCTTCACCGTAAAGTTCGTGGTGTGACTAGTCACTGTACTTAAGTTCAGAAAAACTCATTGGTACAGTCGGGATCGAGATTGCTATCTTTGTGTCGCAGACAACTACTCGAACCACTCGGTCACTACGGCTTTTTACGGCACCTTATTAACTGACAAAAAGTTCTCAACTACTTATAATTGGAACCATACTCAATTCCTACTGTATATTAAATCTTGCTACGGATAAACGGTGAATTATAGGTAGCGAGATCTCACAATGGTCAATTTCAGTTTGATTTAAGCCTTACTTAATCGCGTACTCTCCCATCTCAGCGCAAATCCAAAACGAATCTTGCACCATCTAATATCCCTCTCATAACCCTAGTCTAGAGGTACAGTGGTCAGTCGTATAGTCACAGAGTAGAACAACATCAGAATTTTAATCTAAACAGATAATCCATTTGGAATGGCGGCCCCGCTAGTCATTCTGTGTCAATTTAAGACAATTAAGTTACTTACGAATTAATTTGCTAAATTGGCTACAAATAGCTAGAAAATAAAGTTATACTTAGACCAAGTTTCAAGCGCCTTTTTATCTCTACAGTAATTGATTCTTCTTCTATATTGAAATCAATTAATTATATACATATATTCACGCCTTCCTACAAGGGTCCTCGAAGGAGTAGGCAGAGGTTTGTAGGTAGTACCACACACCCCCTTTGCGCCAAAGATATATTTTAAGTGCCAACGTGAAATATGGCGGGTCCATTGCCGTTATATAAGCTCGACTATACAGACATTTGTTTTTTTTCCAATCGTGTGCAGGTTTCCACTCGATGTTTCCTTCACCGTAAAGCTTGTGTTATGGCTAATCACTGTACTTTTCTGTAAAATTACTGTTCAGAAAAAACTCATCGGTACTCGTCGATACAGTCGGATTTGGAAATCCTTTAAAATGTCTTGTAATCTTATATAGAAAGATAAGATATTATGTATTCACTGTTACTGTTACCTACTTTATTCATTCACTCCTATGTATTATAAATGCCAATTTGTAAGTTAATATGTTTGCTATTCCTTCGACCTAAAAGGCAAGATTTGGATCAAACATTTCAATGAATATAACCCAAAATTCAACGCGCAGCCTAAATCCCGTGAAATATACCCCAATTTAGAGTTAGCAAAAATACGCTTACAATGATTGTGCGGAAAAATAACGAAGTATGGAAGACAGAACAGAAGATTTACTGACTGTACCTAATTCTGACATGTTAGTAAACACTATCAAGTCTACGGGTCTGCTTATTTGTTATTCCCTTAGCTATTTCACTGACGCGAATTGTATGATATGTTATACACACCCACATCAAAAGGATTCACTTGGGACTTTACCACAGGATAAACATTCCTACCTACTACAAGCATGGTATGTACTATTGTAATTCGGTTTGATTTTATACTATATTCTATATTACATTTGCCTCTTCATATTCAGAATATAACTCAGATATCTATACAGGGAATACCTATTGAACGTCACATACTAAATAAAAATCTAATTCTATGAAAGAAACCCGCCAGGAGAAGAAACGTCGAAACAAACTCCCCGGTTTCCTTTTTTAATATTTGTTCCATAAACTCTATAAGAGGAGCAATTCATTGCCATGCATGGCAATTATTCAAATAATTTGATGATGTATAAGCCCTTTGAATAAATTTAGGTTTAATGATAGCTTTAAACTCTATAAAAGGTAATTTACTATAAATATTGACAACCTGGTTGTGCTGTGTACCTTGGTAAAGTTTCTAGAAACCTGCAGGGAAGTTTGTTCTTCATCCCGCTAACACAGGAACAACCGCTGCTATCAAACAGAAAAAGAACAGCATATGAATCATATCTCAAACGCCTACAGGGTTCTTATCATTAGGCCGGTGTCCCACTCTTTATGTAAACCCTATGAGGGTCTCATTGTTTTGATATGTACGTTTGTAGTTTAAGAATATACACGAAACTATAATGAAAAAAAATTACAACCCGAAAACCTTCATTCTACCAATGTTAATCGTGGTTTATTTACATCTCGCATGTTTGTAGTCGCACAATGGAACTGCGTTCTCTGCATGGCACTGTTTATGATGCCGCGTGATACGCTCCAGATCCGTCCAAATGAGAGAAGCTCGGAATGCTTTTCTAGGGCTTCAGGACAGTAATCCTGTTAAAGAAGGGATGGATGGATGAGCCGATATATGAGGTATCATTTATAAATACAAGTATGGTGGCCAGATAGTTGGAGTAGTCATCTGAGAAACACATATTGCAAGTTCGGATCCCGACAGTACTAATAACTTTTGCTGAACTTAAGTACAGTGATTAATTGCTTGAGTACCGGCGATAGAGTCGCTATCTGTCATTGTTGGTTAAAATATATCTAGCCTAGCCCTTCGGGGACTCCTGTGGGAAGGCGTGGAGATATTTTCTGTGGACCGATTCTGTTCTTTGATTTGTTGGATTCGTGTAATCCGCGAATAGCAGAATAACTATAAAAATGTATAAATTATTAACGTAAAAAAAATCATACATTCATTGAATTTGTGGCACAAATATTGCCAGAGTCAGTGATATTATAAATAGGGTCAGTGTATGAAAACATGATGAACATGGATGAAGCGAAAGATGTCTGTAAGTCTAGAGAGAACTGGCGCCTAACTTTTTCCTTCTACCTCCTGGAGGAATTGGCGTGATAATATGTATGTATGAAATAAGCGAAGGCGTCAAACATTCTAAAAAAATCACTCTGAAAAAATGTGTCTTCAAATTTTAGATCATACGAAATTCTGGCAAACGCAGCCGTATTTTTTAAGCTAAAAAATTTCAGAGATCAAAGGCCTTAAGTAAGTCTTTGATATAAAATAATTGAATATTCAAAATATGAAGGTATATGAAAACACGTCATTTGGAATTTTTATACTACAAAGGGAAGAGATAGATAAGATAGATTTAGCTTACAGCTTTATGGTGAATCACAGCATATAAGTCTGAAATGTCGTTACGAAAACCATAGTGTATCTCTTCACGCCTTCCCTGGAAGGTCTCCTTAGGGGCTAAGGTGTATATCACAGCCTCTGGCGCTCAACTCTGATATATATGTTGATCTAATGATATATATGTGTCTTTAGCCGCGCCGGCAGATTAACGGCAACACTCTCTTCTGTCCATTTGGACGATAAAATATGCCGCATGTATGTAGGTACATACAGGGCCCTTGTGGGAAGGCGTGAGGATATTAGATGTACATGTGTACGGCAGAAAGGTTTTTAATCTTTCTTTGTACCTCATTCTAGCCGTTTAAACCTTGTCGGATGCCGAGATGTCTTCTGCGTGAAGTTATAGAAAAAAAAACCTAGCGAAATAAAAAAAAAGAAAGCCTAAACATAGAATCATATGCCAGTTTTATTCGTCCTATCTGTCGAATTATAATTTAATTAAGCTATTTCACGAATTAACTAAACATTCTCATCAAAAGGTGTAGTCATTTTTTTGGCACTTAATGCGCCGGAAGTTGAGAACTTGGCAAATACAGTCCAAATTGAACCTTAGTAGCTTATGATAAGAGTGGCCAATGATGTTACTATCACAGGTGCGGTGATACAGGGTATATTGACCCGCGGCGTGCGCAAGAGCAATCAAGCACCTGCTTTGAGGAGCCGACGTTTTTTGATTTAGGTATACACGTGTAGAAAATCTTTCAGAGGTTTTTTTACATAAAACAGTCATCATAAATGTATCTAAAAATAATTGATACTAGCCGTGCCTCGCGGTTTCACCTGCATAAAATTTTATGGGTAGACTTTATCAGGCATTAAACATATCCTATTTATACAGGTTTATCCAGTTCATGCAATCAGTTTGCGAGAACGAGAAACAAACATCCTCACGGATTTTCGCATCTACATTAATATATCTACATTTTAAATAATTGTAGTTTTTTTTTATATCAGTTAATGTTGATGGTGGATATAGGAACTTTATAAAACTTATATCCAGATACGGTTTTATCCAGAATGCCGGAGTGGTTTGTATTGATACGCTTGGCAAGGGACAGAGTTTATCATATTCTAAAGAATATATATATAATTTTGTTGTCAGTAGAATTCTTACGATGTGAAACAAACGCACCGACGACGATAGTATTTATTAATATCAGTTAGGATGTAGCACATTAATTCATTGTAAAGAGGACAGATCATCTGTCTTTTCTACAATATCCGTCAAAAATACAGTTTTATTGACAGCATTTGTATAATAATGAAAATCCTTCAGGAGTCCTTGTAACTCAATTGAGGTGAATTACGTCTTTTGTCTCCAAGTGAAAATTGATGTTAAAATGGAAGGTGGAGAATTAACGCAGGTTGAGTGGGGTCCTTCACGTGAGCACTCGGACCCTACTTGGAATGCCAATTGTGCCTCGAAACGTAAAGGTTGGGTTTGCAAAAATTAAGTGTGTATTCTTTTCAATTTAGAAGTGGGTTCTATCGTCAAGCTTTTGTATTCGACTATGTAGGCGATATTTTAATATTTGTTTAATTTTGTAAATGCAATTTTAAAAAAAAGCCGTGGTGTCCGACTGGATCGAGCAGTTGCCTGCGACACAAAGATCACAAGTTCGAATCCCGACTGTACCAATGAGTTTTTCTGAACTTAAGTACAGTGATTAGTCACACCACGAGCTTTACGGTGAAGAAAAAAAATAGACAGGAAACCCACATACGTTCGAGAAGTAATTCAATTATAGGTGTATATAGTCGTGCTTGAGTAACGGCGACGGACTCGCCATCTGTCACGTTGGCACCTAAAATATATCTCTGGCGGAAAGTGGGTGTGTGGGTATTACCTATGCACCTCTGCCTACCCCTTCGGGGACCCTTGTGGGAAGGCGATATAATTTTTTTTTACCTAACTATTAACACGCCTAGTCTCTCACGGTAGGTAGACTAGTACGGTAGGAGAGCACACTAGTTCTCTTAAGACTTACATACATCTTTCGCTTTATCCACATACTTGAACCACACGGCCACAGCTGCGGTGCAAGATCTAACATTTACGGACGGGTCGTATGTTTATTCATTATCAGTACCTCCCTTGAGTACAATCCCCTAAATATTGATTTAGTGCTCATGTCAGTGTGTTTACAAGCTTATCTTACTTGTCAGATACCCGCCACCGACCTGTTTCGGCACACTTTGAGTGTCTTCTAGAGATTATGTTTACACATTGCTATACAAACGAATAAAAAAATAATGTTCTACGTATTAATACGTACCTTAAAAAGTACCTTAGAGAATTTCTACACGTATTGACCTAGTCCCAAGCTAATAAAGGCTTGTACTATAGAAACTTAACTAAGACTATTACTATTAACGTGGATGAAGCGACGACTGTAAGACAACAGAGACCTGGTAAGAAATAAAATAAAAAGTGATAAAACCAATAGAAGAAAAACAAACCAAAGATAGAAGTATAAAATAAACAACGAAGAAAACAAAAAAGATAAGCTATACAACCGGTACAAGAAAAACACCAACCAAAACAAGTAGTGAAAAATACAAAGTAACAACAAAGTCTCTGAACTTCATATCAGAGGGATTATAGCAGAAAATGTTGACAGTTACGCCTGTATACAATCGCAGGGACTCTGTCAAATAAACTCCAAAAAAAAAACAGAGACCTGGCGTTCTATCCTTACTACCGGTCCTTTAAGGGAATCTGCTATGGGCCCGATATAGAAACATAGATATAGGGAATCTGCTATCGGCAGAGGTATAGAGAGAGAGCAGGATATATATATTTAGGTGCTAATGTGATAGATGGCGAGTCCATCGCCGTTACTCAAGCACGACTATACATACGCCTTTGAATTGCTTCTCAGACGTAGGCAGATTTCCTCTATGTATATAAACATATTAATATATACCTATTGTTTTACTTTCCTATCTGTAAAATTTAACAAGGAATTGTATAATTCATTATTCAGATATATATTGTTTTAATAGTTTGACAATACGGCCAATGAGCGATGTCGGAAGTGAAGATAAGTATGTCTATTTGGCATTCCCGAACAAAATTGTCCTGCATATAACATACTAATTTCCTTTCAAATTAAAATGTATAAGACTTGAGTTGCATGGTGACTTACAGTAAAAATACGTACATAATATACATATCATCACGCTTAGTGCTTAACGGAGTAGGCAGAGGGAGTAGAGCGCCAGTTCTCTCTAGACGTACCTCTTTCGCTTCATCCATTCATCAATCTGTTCAAACATGTTCGCTGGTGTCCATTACTCTTGATGCTTCCATCCTTCTTAACTACTATATTAGGAGAAAACCTTAAACAATTATTTTATCCACCGATGAACAAGTCCCACCAGATACCTAATTGCAGAGCTACGCAATCACGATTTATGACATGCTTAACGAGACGAACAGTAAGCATTCATTAGTTTTATTGTACTATAGCAATACAAATCATACATGTATATTGTACAGTTGAAAATTGCGCGTGGGCTGTTCATCTTATGGTCTTGTAATAGAGAGAACATCGAGAGAAGATTCTGTACGATCACTTTTATTGGTCATGTCGTGAGCGTAGAGGTTAAGTCACCATGAACGTACTTCGACTTTGAATCTTTTAAGCTACGCCATTTCGCTATGTCCTTACTAAAATGCCCATCTTGTGGTTCAGGATGTGTCTATATCTATGACTAGCTGTCCCGCCCAGCTTCGCCCGGGTGAAAAGTAAAATTTCTTGAAACACGATCGCAGCGCCACCTATCGGGTCCAATTGTGATGTAAGCTATCCTTTCTTTTAAGTTGGATCAAACTGCATACGGTGTGCAAATTTGATTGAAATCGGTTAAGTAGTTCAGGAGCCCATCGTGGACTTGATTGCCATAAAAAAGGTTATAGTGAGTCAATCTTAAAAGATAGACATATGCTGTCGCGGACTTTTTTTTAGAACTTTTAAAGAGGAACAATTCCCTGATACATGATATTTTCGTAACTTAAACAGTTTACGCAGCGCACGCAACGGAAGCTCTCAAAAAGGAATATTTTTTCCCGTTCTGGCAACATTATTCATTTATGCTTCGCTTCTATTGGTCGTAGCGTGATGTTATATAGCCTAAAGCCTTCCTAGAGAAATGGTCTATCCAACACAAAAATATTTTTTCAATTCCAACCAGTAGTTCCTTAGATTAGCGTGTTCAAACAAACAAACAAACAAACTCTTCAGCTTTATAATATTAGTATAGATTAGTAATTAGTATATATAATATTATTAGTAATAAAGCCGTGGTGGTCGAGTGGTTCGAGCAGTTGCCTGCGACGCAAAGGTCGCAAGTTCGAATCCCGACTGTACCAATGAGTTTTCCTGAACTTAAGTACAGTGATTAGTCACACCACGAGCTTTACGGTGAAGGAAAACATCGATAGGAAACCTGCATACGTCTGAGAAGATATTCAAAGGCGTATGTATTATCGTGCTTGAGTAACGGCGATGGACTCGCCATCTGTCACGTTGGCACCTAATATACCTCTGGCGGAAAGTGGGTGTGTGGGTATTACCTATACACCTCTGCCTACCCCTTCGGGGATCCTTGTGGGAAGGTGTGAGGATATATTATATTATATTATTATATTTTATATATAGTAATTAGTATAGATTCTATATATGTCAAAGTAAAAAGTACCTTAGAGAATTTCTACACGTATTGACCTAGTCCCAAGCTAATAAAGGCTTGTACTATAGAAACTTAACTAAGACTATTACTATTAGCTTAACGTGGATGAAGCGACAGACTGTAAGCCTATAGAGACTTGGCGTTGTATCCTCATTACCGATGCTTTAAGGGAATGCTTCTATCGGCCTGATGATTGGTCCCAGAATGGGTCGGCAGAGGTGTATAGCTATATATTTAGGTGCTAATAGACGGCGAGTCCATCGCCGTTACTCAAGCACGACTATACATCCGCCTATGAATTGCTTCTCAGACGTATGCAGGTTTCCTCTCGATATTTTCCTTCACTGTTAAGGTCGTGGTATGACTAATCACTGTACTTAAGTTCAGGAAGAACTCATTGGTACAGTTAAGATTCGAACTTGCAAACTTTGCGTTGCAGGCAACTACTCGAACCACTCCACCACGGTACGTAAAGTTTTTAGAGCTTTTTATACGGAATCAAAACTTTACTGTGACTCTCCTCGTGTCACTTTGTTATGGGATTTCTCGGAGGCGGCACTAAACAAAAGATTTTGAACAATTAATGCCAATTAATATTATCCTACGCTTATTCGCCACGGTGTTAGGTGTTGCCACATGAATAGTGTTTTATCAACCCAGCGGTTGCGCAGGCGCAGCTGCCTACAGCCTAAAGGTTGGAGTGGTGTAATCGACGTTGAATTGAAATACCAGGACTGCACGAACTGTTCGTGATATGCTATTTTGATTACTATTTCAAGTATATTATTTTGGAATTAAGTCATATTCTGAATTATTGAAATTATCACTTCGTATCAGTGCAATGATCCTTTATTTACAATAACAACAATTAACAATATTTACAAAGAACAGTTGAAACTAACTTACTTATAACTTACAGATAAAATATTTGTCCTAAATCGGTATCCCGAGGCAACGTTGCTACGCTGGATAGCAATGCTAATTCTCTGAGCGAAATATTTTCCAGCCCGCCTGTCACGAGAGGTCTCGACTAGACGGCGCGAGACCTCTGAAAGATGGTGAGCCTTAGGACCTCAAGGCCCCAGAGTTTATTGTGTAATGATTATTTATTATTTTTCATTCTTCAATTTTATATCAAGTTCTCGCTTTGCCCCGCGGTTTCATCCGCGTATTATTGGATTTAATTGGTATATTCTTTTTTATATGTAGGTATATATTCTATAGCAGTTGCCTGCGACACAAAGATCGCAAGTTCTAATCCCGACTGTACCAATGAGCTTTTCTGATCTTAAGTACAGTGATTAGATCACACCACGAGCTTTACGGTGAAGGAAAACATCGAGAGGAAACCTGCATACGTCTGAGAAGAAATTCAAAGGCGTATGTATAGTTGTGCTTAAGTAACGGCGATGGACTCTCCATCTGTCACGTTGGCACCTAATATACCTCTGGCGGAAAGCGGGTGTGTGGGTATTACCTATACACCTATGCCTACCCCTTCGTGGACCCTCGTGGAAGGCGTGAGGATATATTTTTATTATATTATTATTATATATACATACATACATACATATCATCACGCCAAGTCCCTAACGGGGTAGGCAGAGAGTATAGAGCGCCAGTTCTCTCTAGACTTACATACCTCTTTCGCTTCGTCCACATTCATCAGTCTCTTCATACATGCTCGTCGGTTTCGAGTACTCTTAACGTTCCCGTCCTTGAGAGTCCGATCTATTTGATCCAGGTAGTTGGAACGTGGCCTTCCTCTGCCTCTTCTTGCACACACTTTTGCTTTGTATATCTGTTTCGTCAATCTTTCTTCACTCATCCTTTCTATGTGTCCAAACCAACGTAACATGCCTTTCTTCATCTTTACAATCACGCCCTCATTATTATATATATTCTACTAATAATCTACCTCGGTGCCAAATTTCTTTCGATTACTTTTTTCATTGATGCTCCACTCCTATTGGTCGTGACGCGATGTTATAGCCTCACTTGAATCAGTAACTCCTATTTGCGCATTCAACCAAACGAACATAATCTGCTTTTTATAATAATGTTACATAGCTATAAGCTTAAATAGATGGCCCTGCGGTTTTCACCCGCGTAAAAAATTATTTATCAATGGATTTTTTGTTCTGGTTTAAAACATACAGCATACGCGTTACATCTAACTTATAAGTCATCTCCGTGGCACATTCCATTCAGTTGTGATAAGTGACGAAAAGCCTCACAAACTTTCGCATTTATAACATAGTAAGGTAGCCCTATAACCAACAGGTATCCTGCAAACCGGCCAACTTAAACATGATACCAACACCATTACATAGCTAGCCCCTCGCCTCAAGCAACCACTACTTCCGTCTCTGGGGGATTGAACTCACGGACCCGTATATCCGTGGATCGATTGAATGGTCACGATTCACGATCGTGGCCGTACACAACAGAAAGTACTCGCTAGATCTCTGAGAGACGTTGTTAAAGATGATTTGAAATTGAAAAGATAAAAGATAAGAAAAAGATATAAAGTTCATTTCATCAACGTAGAAGTTTTAAAGCTCGTGCTCTCTGTACGGTATATATATATAGTACTTATACAAGTATGTTTGTATATTGCTAACGATATTAATTTTGATTGAATAAAAACTCCTTTATCATTTAAAAATCATATTTAAAATCAGTAAGGCAGTCAATAAGAGACACTATATGTCAGGATCTTAATGATCATAATGATGATGACAAAAAAAACAGCTTGAATATCCAATTCCTTTCTTAAATATTTTTGGAAATCCTTAAAATAAAGCTGGCTGGAAAAACATGCGAGTACTCGAAACCTTGAATGCACGCATTCAATACAATTCGAGCTACCTTATATAGCATTAGCTATAAATAGCTCAATTGGCCTACTGAACTGAGTTTCACCAGATATCCAAAGAAATGTTTTCCCACACACATATAGTTGCGTTGCGTGTGCTAATTGACGGAGCCATGTACGTAGGTAGGTTCAGTTCCCAGTTGCAAAGTGTGTATGATCGATGATAATTATAAAGAAAATTGTTTAATGCAAAGTAAATTGTATGTGAAATCGCGTCTAAATGTCGGTGACACACTCGATATCGGCTATGTCGACATGTTAATGTATCAGCCAATACACTTACACACAATTATGTATAAGTAATAATATATTCTAATTAAACACGCGAGCTTTATGGTAAAGGAAAATATCGTGAGGAAACCTTCATACGTTTGAGAGGAATTTAAAAGACGTATGTCAAAGTCGCGTTGAGAAAAGGCGATGAACTCGCTATTTGGCACGGCACCTTATTATATCCCTGATAAAAAGAGAGCGTTGTTACGTCTGCCCACCCCTTTAAGGACCTTAGTGGGTAAATATGTACATCCTATCCCGCCCAGCTTCGCTTGGGTGAAAAAAGTTTCTGAAACACGATCGCAGTGCCATTTATCGGACAAATTGTGAATCTAAACCATCCTCGAATTCACTTGTTATTCAAGTGCATTCGACACACAAATTTTCATCAAAATTGCCGCATCCAGCCGCTTAGGAAAAATTCTGCCACATACACACGCACAGAATATTATATGTACAAAAAACGATAATTATATACTATACTTATGCGCTCTATACTCTCTGCCTACCCCGTTATGGATTCGGCGTGATGATGTATTTAATAATAAGGTATTTAACTACATGTGAAAGATCCGGTTACTTCCAGAGTTATAAATTCACAGGGTTAGCAGTCGCCAATTTCGTGTTGTAAAATCGAATATTTTATCTCCATTTTCTATAACAAAGTCGATATACGAACGACATATCGAAATAGAACAGAAAAGAGAATGCTAAAGTCATATCTAGTCTGTGTGCTTCAATATAGACAGCCGATGAAAATAAAAGCATTTCTATGTTTCCACTGCAGCTCCACGGAACTTTTTCATTCCTACACTTTACGGCCTTCAAGTTGTATCCGGTGTGCAGTTCATGAGATGTAGCGATATTAAGTGTATCTACGCTTTAATATTACAAAGAGGCAGAGTTTGTTTGGCTGGAAATGGAATTAAAGCTTACAGTATCAATAATGATCAGAGGGTAGCGCGAGCTTAACGGTGAAGGAAATCAGTGGGAAAGCCTGAAGAAGAAATAAAAAGACATTCGTAACATTTCGTTGTCTAGTTACCATAACACAAGCTTTGCTTAATTTGGGACTAGGTCAATTTGTGTGGAATTGTCCTAGGTATTTATTTATTATTTTGGATATTAGGGAATATCGCCTTTGTAAGCTTAATGATATTAAGAGTTTTGAGAATATTTAGTAAAACAATGGTGTTCTGATCCTTCTGCAATGTGTATATTTTATCGCTATTTCACTTTACAAAACCATTAAACGTAAAATCCGCATGGTATTTAGGGACTCTGCGTGATGATATGAATGTTATCTAGGAGTGTTATTAAGAAGTGATTAATGAATGCGGATTAAACGAAAGGGTATGTAAGTCTAGAGAGAGCTCTACTCTCTGCCTACCCCGTGTAGGACTCGGCGTGATCAATAGCCAGATCTAATATCATATGAATGTGGGCACATTCCTTCGTTCTAAACACTAGAAATAACTTCACGATAAGTTGCGTACACAACAGCACAATGTCGAGTACAATCGATTCCCATATAAACGGCTGTTATTTGAAGTTGTATGGATCGTTTAGAAAATGGCATTCTACTGCGGTGTATTGAATGTCGGTAATATTGCCACCTGTGGAGCGCGCTCGTGGTAAATACAAATATCCTCTTATCGGTAAAGGTATTATTTTTTATCGACGCACCTTTTTTCACAAAGGCTTCCGCTGCGTTTTACCCTAGATGATTACGAAAAGGGTGCGATTTTTACAGGGTCAGTAACGTAACGTCGATAGCATCTGGTGTTGTAGCGTCCATAGGCGGAGATAACCGCTGCTTATCAGGAATTCACGTGCTTCTGCCTTGGCACAAATTGACATAGTCCAAAATTAAGCGTAGCTTGAGTTATGGTAACTAGACAACGATATGTTTATTTATATAGATAGATATATACAAAAGACATAATACAGTGATTAGTCACACCACAAGCTTTACGGTGAAGGAAAACATCGAGAGGACCCTGCATAAGTCTGAGAAGCAATTCAAAGGCGTATGTATAGTCGTGCTTGAGTAACGGCGATGGACTCGCCATCTGTCACGTTGGCACATAATATACCTCTGGCGGAAAGTGGGTGTGTGGGTATTATACATACTCTATATATACCCTTGTGGGAAGGCGTGAGAATATATTATTATTTAATATTATTATATATAGTATGTATAATAATATTATATATCCTATACACCTCTGCCTACCCCTTCGTGGACCCTTGTGGGAAAGCGAGAGGATTAGAGGACAAGATATACATAGGACATCCTAGACTAAGATACAAATACTCGTGTTCATCTAACAAATATCTACCCTCAGCGGGGATCGAATCTATCTCTAACCGTCTTTCAGACCACTTTACATCGGTCTGAAGTTTTTCTCAAACATATGCCGCTTTCCTTCCGATGTTTTCGTCACCTTAAAGCGTAATTTAGAAAATCCCTGTACTTACTAAGGTCAGTAAAGCTCATTGCTTCAGCCCACCGGGAGTTGAACCTACAACCTGGATTTCGATGACTACGTCTCCACTAGCTTAATTAAACAGCTTGAACAGAATACAGCTGTTTGCAGCATTAGGCAACCTCCCTAGTTCTTAAACCTTCCTAAGAGGTCTACACAGCCCAAAAAGCTGATAAAAGGTATAGAACTTTCGCTTTTATCGTATTATTAAAATGAATGTTTTTTTTTACTAGGGATTGCCGCCATAAAAGTTTGAAAGGGCTGTTCTCGACAGATTCCCGCTGTTTTCTTTAAGTCTTGTGTTAAATTAACAAGCAAAAATAATAAAATCAAGATTTTTTTGTTACAGTTTCACGCAGCAATCAAGAATTGCCTTTAAACTGGCTACCTAGAAGATATCAGTATGGATTCGGAGAGGTGAGAGATTATATTGCTTAGTCTTATGTCACTTTTTGACGTTCACTCTCCTTCTTGCGATCTTCTTGGGCGATCAATGATACACACGCCTAGTCCTCACGGTACTACTCTATTCTAGACTTAAAAACTCTCATCCGCTTCATCCACATTCATCACCTTCATACATGCTCTTGGACATTAATGAAACAACTATAAATGTTGTTTTATTACTATTAATATGTCATTGGCCTGATATCGAGCTTGAGGACGGAAACTATAAAGGATGACAAAAGAAAATAAAATTCTTTAAAACCGCAATATCCACAACTACATGGAAATAAAAAACCTTTACCTGTAAACAAACTTGCCATTCGTGCGCCAGGGGTTTATTCCACTGCGGCGTATCTCTATTTGCTCAGCCTTGACCCGCAGTATAGGCTTCTGTATAATATAGTGCTCAGTATTTGATATACCCACGGGAACCTTGACTTATTCAGGTACTGAAATGTTCGCTGAATATTCTACTACCAGCTATGTGCACGTAAAATATTTAAATAATCATTTGAATATTTATTCGGGAATTACATGACCTTTTGCACTTTTAAACTGATAATTTTGATAACGTTTTCACTTAAATTACAAAAGTTTTCTTTACATTATAAAAGTACGTATCACACGGGGTAGACTTTCTCAGGTCTCTCCAAACTTATAGACCTCTTTCGTTACATCCACATTCATCAATCTCTTCTTGATTGGTAACCGATTTCAGGTGCTCTTGACGCTCCCATCCATACCAACACGTAGAACACGAGGATTGGGTGTTAGGCAAAGAGGTAGTACCTACTTGAAGACACCTTTTGTTGGGCGTATACGCTGTGCCAACATCCTAAGGAACTCTTCTGCCATTCCTGCAAATTTTATTCAGTGTAGGAATGCAATACTGCCTAGAAACAGCATAACTATCTAGAAGCAGAGGTAGGGCATAACGGGGTTTTCCGTTCGAGTTTAGAGCTGCCCGACTGGGGCAGGACCGCCACCTTATAGAAGTCCGTAGCCAAATCACACAATTTATTGTGTTGTGCTCCTACGCGGTGAATAAGGTCTCCAGTAATGAGCTCTTTGGGGAGGCGGGAGGATTTTTATATTGTGTTGGTAGTAGAGGGATTAGTCCTATTATATAACTCTCCGAACATACAGTGGCAGTGCGCAAGTGATACTTCGCTATTGTATGCGTAAATAACCGTTTCCCATCAGGTGGGCCGTATGCTTGTTTGGCACTCTTGTGGTATATAAAAAAAAAAGGTAAACCAGTGCTGCTCTGCGCAGCTGCTCGTTTAGTGCTACCACGGGAACACGTGAAGGGTTAGGGCTCCCAAGTAAACAACAACTTCTGATAAGGCTTTGCAGAGATAATTTAAAATCCTTACAATGTACGATTAATATCCAAACAAAGGCGGTATGTAACAAACCACACAACAGATACATGTATTTGTCTTAATTCGCATTTCATCGCAATAATCATTCCATTTCTCACTTCCTACGATCGTTAAATAAGATGATTCCGAATATGAGAATTACGTAGGAGCTTGTGCAACGTCGAAGGTACTTGCTCTAATTGGGATGCAAATTAATTTCCGCATTGCAACATTCGATGCGTCTATCTCGAGTGTGCAACCGTATTCGGCCTGACGAGTTTCACTGCAATATTTACTCGCCGATGTGGAGACATATCGGGGAATGGAAACTAGTCATTTGTGACGACTACAATGAAATTCTAAGAAATTGCTATCAAATTAATTCACTGCATTCATGTTTTTCAGATCTCTGTTTTGTAATCATGGTCTAAGTAATTGATTGGCTATTGGTTAGTAATTTGAAGATATCGAAATCGCATCTAATCTGTTAAAATGTCGAGGTGATTGAGTTTTTAACCGACTTCCAAAAAGGAGGTTTCTCATTTCGATCGCATATACATATAACTAATATTATAAACCAAAATTAGATTTTTTGTTTGTGTATTTGTTTATAGAGATATAATTCAACCGATTTAAAAAATTCTCTCACTTTCATCTTTACCGCGTAAATAGGGTTTACAGGAAATATTAGATTTTATTGTTAAATTGTCCAATCAATCAAAATCAATCAATGAAATAAAATTATTATTAGTATACGCGTAAAACTGTGGGTACAGCTTGTCTTTTATATATTTTTATTAAATCTTGTTTCCAATTTATTGAAGATAATATGATAATGTATAAGTAATAACTGTATTAATTTTAAGTAGGTAAAATTGTTTTGTATAATAAATAATATAATATATCCTCACGCCTTCCCACAAGGGTCCCCGAAGGGGTAGGCAGAGGTGTATAGGTAATACCCACACACCCACTTTCCGTCAGAGGTATATTAGGTGCCAACGTGACAGATGGCGAGTCCATCGCCGTTACTCAAGCACGACTATCACATACGCCTTTTGAATTTCTTCTCAGACGTATGCAGGTTTCCTCTCGATGTTTTCCTTCACCGTAAAGCTCGTGGTGTGACTAATCACTGTACTTAAGTTCAGAAAAACTCATTAGTACAGTCGGGATTCGAACTTGCGACCTTTGCGTCGCAGGCAACTGCTCGAACCACTCGGCCACCACGGCTGCTTGCTTTGTTTTGTTTCATATAAAAATATCGCGAGCCATCTTTCGCATTGGGTTAAACCCGTAAAGATACCTAGATAAGCTATATAATGTAAATAAATAGATAAAATTCCTCTTGGATGAAATGTGATATAAAGCGCCGACAGATGAAATTCAAATTTCTATATTCGCTCTAAACCGTGTAGTAGTCATGAAATATTCAACAGTTCGACTGTAAATTCAATATTTTCCTCAGCTCTGATGGACCATTTTTCGTCGAGCGTATCTGCCTATAGAGTGTACATCGACAGTCGAGCTCACGATCTGTTATTCCGGTCAGGGTCGCCAGTTTTTGTCCCGACAAAAACATCGCTGGCTTTCAGACCTACTTAACGGCCGCTTGCTGATATGTCAAGCGAAAATCTATTTTGTTTACTAGTCTCTTGCATATTTTAAAAGTTTGGCAAAATGACAATCTATGTGACCTTAACCTTATCGACCTTCAATATGAAATGTTCATGTTAAATATTGTTTTCTAGACTCTATATATGTAAATACATACATAATACATTAGTCCCACCAGGGGCTTTACGGTAAAGGAAAACATCGAGAGGAAACGCTTGGGAAGAAATTCAATAGGCTTATGTATAGTCGTGCTTGAGTAATGGCGATGGACTCTCCGTCGGATCTGTTACGTTACTGTTACTGTGGACGAAGCGAAAGAGGTATGTAAGTCTAGAGAGAACTGGCGCTCTACTCTCTCCACCTACCCCGTCAGGGATGACATGATGATGATGATAAATTGAATATAAGATGATTAATTATAATATACTTATTTGTGTGTAATTACCGAATACTCGCAATTAACAGAACATAATTATTTGTTCCTTCGTAATTGGAGACGTGGGTTGCGAGTAATATGTATTACAGTATGAGAGTACTACATGACTTATTGACTGACTCAGGCGATTATTGGGCTTATATTAATTTGTAGTAATGTATAGTAGTATAGATTTTACCGGATATACAAAGGGTAGAGAGTCCACTCTATACTCACCTACCTATTTCGTTTCATCACGCTCAGTCTGTGGAATGAGCTCCCTGATGAGGTTTTCCCTGGAGAGTACAGCATAGAGTTCTTCAAGAAGGGTGTGAAAAGATTCCTGCAGGGTCGGCAACGGGCGAGTTATACCCCTGGTGTTGCAAGCGTCCATAGGCGGCGGTAACCGCTTACCATCAGGCGGACCGCATGCCAGTTTGCCACCCTTGTGGTATAAAAAAAATGAGGAAAGATAATCTCAGTTAAGAACCTCACCTGCTATGGACTCTAAGACCAGCTAAGGTTCTAACTCATGTTATAGATCCATTTACTACTAATATAAACAGACCGAATGCTAGCATCAGACTTTCCCGGATTTAACTACACTACTAGGGAAGTAAATGGAAAATGTTTAATTGCATACTGAGATGCAGCGACGGGCGCTTAATTAACATTTTAATTAGGACGTCGTCTACTGCGGTTTTTGCATATCAATATCGTCATCACGCCTACCCACAAGGGTCCCGGAAAATCTTACTAGAAGTATATACACCTATTTCCCCTTTCATGCAGATATATTTAGGTACCAACGTGATAGATGACGAGGCTATCGACGTTTCTCAAGCACGACTGCCTTTGAATTTCTTCTCAAATCTATTCAGGGTTCTTTAAGTTGATTTCCTATACCTTAAACCTCGTTGAGTGATTAGTCGCTGAACTTCTTCGAAACTCATTGGTCCAGTCAAGGTTCGTTGCAAGGATCTAGTTACACTATTCGGCTACCTCGGGTCTCATATAATAGTTTGGCTCAAACAATGAAACGCTTTCTCACGAATATTCCGGCATTTTTATTTTCGCGTGGTGGCCAGCGTCCGGCGTATGCGCTAGATATTTTATACATTACGTCAATTGTAGGATGACCATAATATGAAGGGATATTTTCCGAACGGAATTAATTCAAGCCTTTGTCTTTATTGTCATTTATTTACTTTAATTAACCTTCTCGCTTCGCGGAATCGCGGAAAAGTTTTTGGATATTATTAACCAAAGGGTTTTCTGCGCTTTCGTCGACTTAGAGAAGGCATTTGATAGAGTCGTACGAAAGGAACTCTGGGACGTGTTGCCTGGATATGGAGTCAGCAGTTCCCTACTGCATGCCGTGGAATCACTCTATAGTGATAGCGAGGCGTGCGTTAGGGTTAACGGTGGGATGTCACCCTGGTTTGATGTGAAGTCGGGGATCAAACAAGGGTGTATCATGTCTGCCTGGCTGTTCATTATATATCTAGATAACTGTCTGAGAGCACTAAGAACGAACGGATGTGGAGTGAAAATGGGAAACTTAGTGGTCAACTGCCTACTATACGCCGATGACGCGGTTTTACTGGCGACATCAGAGGGCGAACTGCAGTCACTAGTTACCATAATGAAAGAAGAATGTGAAAAGAAGGGGCTGCGCCTAAACGCTGGCAAGACTAAGGTTCTGGTATTCGAAAGAGATGAACAAGTGACCGAGTGTGCAATATCGGTAAATGGGCAAATTCTAGAGCAAGTGAATGAATTTGTATATCTTGGAAGCATGTTCACACGAGATGGAAAGTATGAAAAAGATATTGAAAGAAGGATAACTGCCGGAAATAAGGTGAATGGAGCCATGTCGGCGTTGATGAGCAGTAAAAGTCTGAGCAAGAATGCTCGAGTTGCTGTCCAAAACGCGATATTGGTACCTACCTTATTGTATGGCAGCGAATCCTGGGTATGTCAGAGGAAGTATGAAAATAGCTTGAATGCAGTCGAGATGCGATCTCTTCGAAAAATGTGCGGCGTAACGATATTAGATCGAATCCGCAATGAAGAGATTCGCAAATCAACTGGCGTGAATGAGGGCGTGATTGTAAAGATGAAGAAAGGCATGTTGCGTTGTTTTGGACACATAGAAAGGATGAGTGAAGAAAGATTGACGAAACAGATATACAAAGCAAAAGTGTGTGCAAGAAGAGGCAGAGGAAGGCCACGTTCCAACTACCTGGATCAAATAGATCGGACTCTCAAGGACGGGAACGTTAAGAGTACTCGAAACCGACGAGCATGTATGAAGAGACTGATGAATGTGGACGAAGCGAAAGAGGTATGTAAGTCTAGAGAGAACTGGCGCTCTATACTTTCTGCCTACCCCGTTAGGGACGCGGCGTGATGATATGTATGTATGTATGTATACTTTAATTAACACGGATTATACAAATGACATTAATTAAAGGTACATATATATATAATTATGATGTTACAAAGAATGTATGTATAAAACTCAGTTATACATAGCGCTCACAAAATTTCAATCATTCAGACATAATTCTCGACTTCGACTAGTCATATATATAAACCGAATAATACATAATATATAAATGCATGAGTTGTTTGTTGTTTATTTATTTTATTTCTTATGAATAAGAAGCATATTGAAGTAGATCTAATGTTAACAAAAAGATATTAAGATAAATATATGCTGTAAATCTACAAAGAATCAATGAAGAAAAATATATGGGAGATGGTCACTTCAAAATGCGCATAAGGCCACATTACGCTATATGTCATAAGTTACCATAGTAGGTTCTGACTTTTCGCTACTTTAGTTATTTTATGAATACAAACAAAAATGTATATGTGGTGTTCATGTTTCATGGGGTTCTGAACTGCCCGTCGAGGTCTTACATTGTCTCTATGAGAGACAGTACTGTCATCAAGTCCTGTATTGCCCAAAATCATAGTCACCTTATCGACGCGTTAGCCGGTAGCACTCACGCGCAATCAATACGCTGCGCTCCAGCGAAAGTGATTATCATTCCATACCAGTATTTACAGCCATTATATAATAATGTGCATTAATAAACCACATAGCTTACTTGTCAATAGCAACATTACACTACACTATTGAACGTGCGTAGTCAAAGATTGCATTTAGTTAACATTCCCTGCTGTTATATGTTTTATTTTATGTCTATCGATTCTAGCGAGGATTTTGTTTAAGTAACTTATTCTAAAGATAGTCGTAAATTACGTTCAGTGAAGAGACTGATGAATGTAAATGAAGCGTATAAGGTCTAGAGAGAACTGGCGTTCAACACTTTTTACCCCGTGATGGACATATCTATGTATGTAGGTAAGTTCAATTAATTAAAACGCGATTGTCCATACATACGTGCGTATACAAAATAAACAGTATGACAGAAAACAAAGAAAATAATGTAAATAATAGGTACAATAGGCGGTCATATCGCAAGATCGATTTCTACCAGGCAATGCAAGTCAAGTGACAGAAATAAAAACATTATAATATAAATACAGATATATTTTTATATACCTCAACGGTGGTAAATAGGCATCTGCCCTGCCTGAGTGTAAGCGGCTATTGCCGCCTATAGGCGCTTACAGCACCAAAGGCATAGGCTTTTCACTACCCTTTCTGAAGAATTCGCTGTACTCTATAGGGAAAATTCATTCCGCAGCCTGAGCATTCGCTGGAGGTTCCTTTGAATCCGTGCAGTGCGAGAGCTGTTTGATTCCAAGGGTTTCCGGATCGGTCTAGTATCACAAATTATGCGCTATATAAAGTTCACTTCTGATTCTAGAACAGGTTTCCTTTAAGTACTCGGTATTACGACTATAGAATGAGTTAAACCCTCAACCAGGAAGTCGGATAGACAGTAAAGTTTTATTTACTTCGCAATTTTACGGGATTTCTTATTTCCACACTGTGTTGTTCTAGGAATACTGATATTCGAATATAAACTTTAAGTACTTTGGAAGCATTTTAGTTCGATCTAAGGTATACATAGGATAAATGGAGCTCCTGTTATAAAACAGCGATATTACGCTACTAAACTAAGTTGATTTCTACCCGCGTAAAGTTTGATTTCATTGGCTGATTTTTTCCGGAAAAAATACACACATATCTGAGTTAATCCAGCTAATAATATATCTCGGGAATATAAGACGGGAACGTCAAGAGTATCGAAACCGCCGAGCATGTGTGAAGAGACTGATGAATGTGGACGAAGCGAAAGAGGTATGTAAGTCTAGAGAGAACTGGCGCTCTATACTCTCTTCCTACCCCGTTAGGGACGCGGCGTGATGATATGTATGTGTGTATGTGTAATATATCTCTCTAAATGTAATCCAAACGTTTTTATCCGAATTTTATCCGTTTAACCGCGCTAGTACATTACAGAACAGTTGAATTGGATATGTCATACTTAATACCGCCCTTTCCACATATTCGTAGAATACCAATATATTTATTTGATATAAGACACGATAAAATAACCAATAAAGATTGGCATTAAATGTAATGCTGCTGACTGTATTCTCCTCTGTTCGTTGACTTCGTGCACTTGAATGAGCACATCTGTCACGGATGCTGGATTTCATCTTTATTCAATACTTTTGTATCGAGTTGGGAGCAACGATATCATTTATTACAAAAAGCAGTCACTTATGTTGGTTTTATCTCAATCCAATAAATAATAATAATTAATAATTATGGACAATTCCAGTCTTATTTTCTTAGTCCCAAACTAAGCAAAGCACGAATACTGAAGTGTTTATCAAACAAATATTCACACTAATCCAAATGCAGACAGACTACCTTATTTTCGCTTAAAAAACTACTGTAACGGTAAAGTTATACTATAGGTAGAATGAAACAATTTTTTATATTTTGAGTATGTAATTGTGTTCTTGAATAAATCTCATAAAACTGTTTCTCAGTAAGTAATACTTGTTATAAATAGTCCCATCCACAAAGACGCGCCCCGCTATTCTTCCTTATAGTTTATAGTGTGTCTGCAACTTTCCACTATATTTTGAGTATTATCGGTACACACTGATTACCTATGACTGCATACGTACACTACAGTTAATAGATACGGGTCATACTCCCCGCATCCGTGACCCCCTCGATTAGAATTAGTGGGGCGCGTCTTCAAGGATGGCACTATCTGTACTTCCTTTTATAATGTTATCTAACAGTTAATAGATACGGGTCATACTCCCCGCATCCGTGACCCCCTCGATTAGAATTAGTGGGGCGCGTCTTCAAGGATGGCACTATCTGTACTTCCTTTTATAATGTTATCTAACAGTTAATAGATACGGGTCATACTCCCCGCATCCGTGACCCCCTCGATTAAAATTAGTGGGGCGCGTCTTCAAGGATGGCACTATCTGTACTTCCTTTAATAATGTTATCTATTTGTTATTTTTGTTGCTTTTTCACAACACCCTACAACGTCTAGAAGGCAACTGTTCTTATTTCTGAGACGTCTTACATAAATGCGAGAGGACCAAGTAATTTCGTAAATTAAAGCGTAAAACGTTGTTTCTCATCAATATATCTTCTTTATTACACTGTCTCGGTACCGCAGTGGTCTGTGCCGTACATAATTTAACCTGGCGAAAGCGTCAGCTGGACCCGACCACACGTGTACTGAATGTTGTATTCTCTAATCTTGTTTGGAAGATGCTTTGTTATTTTCCTCTCCGAAAATATTACGCGACTCGCTTGATTTATGGGTTGATAAAAGGTTTGCAACTATTCACTATTCCAGTAAATATTAGGTTACAATTTCACCCGATTACAAACATGTTTATTAATATATTAGTATGAAAACGTGACTCTTTAAAACGATAGTTATCTGCCACTGAAAGTTCCATCGAAATCGCTCCTTGAAGCCGTGTTGGCCGAGTGTTTCGAGTAGTTGCCTGCGACACAGATCGCAAGTTCGAATCCCGACTGTACTAATAAGTTTTACTGAACATAAGTACAGTGATTAGTCACACCACGAGCTTGACGATGAAGGAAAACATCGAGAGGAAACCTGCATACGTCTGAGAAGCTATTCAAAAGCGTATGTATGTATAAGGCGTGAGGACATAATCATATTTATGAATATTCTACTATGCAAACACGACTCCTTAAAACGTTAGTTATCTGCCACTGAAACTTCTATCGAAATCGCTCCAGTCGTTTCGGGAATTAATTGGACAGTCAAAAACAGACAGATATTTAGATGAACTTTGTATAAATAGTTTTTGTTATCAGTGTCGTATATACATACTTTTATATGAATTTAGGACTTTTATATGAACTGAATTTTATCACAAAAATGGATTTAGTTACAAACATCGTTCTAATGGGACTCTTATATCACACGAAAAACAACGTTATCGGATTTCAGTTTCCCTTCCAATGTAGGTATATTTATTTATTAGCTTGTTATGACTGTATATTTGTGGGAATAGGTCGCCTTATTTGTCAATGGGCGGCTTTACGTGATTTTTAATCTGCATATCTGGATGAAGAGAGGACTTATCCTCTTCACGCCTTCCCACATGGATCCCCGAAGGGGTAAAGTAGAATCTATCGCCACGTATAATGTACGTATTTGAATTTATTTTCAAATAACATGTGAGATTTCTTAATAATTAAGTTAATTCTTAACTGATAAGCTCGCGGTATGAGAAAAGATGATAATCTTTGTACATGACCTACCTGTTGTAACTGTCAGGCTATTCATAAACCCAAATAATATATTTTATTTATAACTAGCTGTCCCGCCCAGCTTCGCTCGGGTGAAAAAGTTAAGTTGCCCGTAACACGATCGCAGGGCCACCTATTGGGTCCAATTGTAAATCTAAACCATTCTCGAATCTAGCTTAAGACACACAGAAAGCTTCGCCCGGGTAAAAAGGTAAAATTCTTGAAACTCGATCGCAGCGCCACCTATCGGGTCCAATTTAATATAGCCTATGTTACTCGGGGATAATGTAGCTTTCCAAAGGTGAAAGAATTTTTGAAATCGGTCCAGTAGTTTCGGAGCCTATTCATTACAAACAAACAAACAAACAAATCTTTCCTCTTTATAATATTAGTATAGATTAAAATTAATACTATTAAACCTATTAATACGAAATTTTGTGAGGGTATTTGTTCCTCTTTTACGCAAAACTACTGAACGGAATGGGATGAAATATACATATTTTAGTAAGTAATGGTAGATTTTTGAAGAAGGAGGTGAAGGTGGTAAATGGGTAATAGTAAGTGGTAATGGTGGTAAATAAAACCACGGGGCGTAGTTTTTATCCTTATATACAAGCATTTCGTGCATATATACACATATATATATTAAGAGTTGCAAATCTTGTTAAAAGGGTTGCATATTCCATCTGACAAATTAGTATACATGGAGTTCTTCAAGAAGGGTGTGAAGAGATTCCTGCAGGATCGGCAACGCGCGAGTGATACCCCTGGTGTTGCAAGCGTCCATAGGCGACGGTAGCCGCTTACCATCAGGCGGACTGCATGCTTGTTTGCCACCTATGTGGTATTAAATAAATATAGAATAATTTCGCCTGCAAAGACTCGGAAATTTTCAGGAAGCCTTTTAAATCCTGGCAGCTGGGGAAAACGGTGCGCTCTGATAGACTACATTAAAATATTCATTACCTACGTACAGCTACTCCAAGAGCTTTAATATTGAAACAAGCCACTTTCAAACGCTAGGTAAATGCCTTGAGGTATAAACTAGGGAAGGCAGTTTGGAAAAGACAGCTCACATTATATTGTCAGGGAAACTGCAATTTTCGATTTGTGCACAGCATAACACAGCCTCAGCACCTAACATAACTGCTCAATATTCCACGACCGATGTGGGAACTGTCATTACATGGTCGATACTTAATACGAACGTGTATAACTGCGAACTATTGAAACAGGAATATTGATTGGCGATCAATCTTGATAACTACTGTAATTTTAAAAGATTCGATAGAAAGTATGAGAAACTTAATATCGCCGCGACAACGAACACCTAGGTACACACCCACTTTCCGCCAGAGATATATTTTAGGTGACAGATCCATCGCCGTTAATCAAGCACGACTATAGGTACATACGTATTTGAATTGTTTCTCAGACGCATGCAAGTTTCGAACGGTAAGGTTCGGATTCGAACTTGCAATATTTTTGTCGCAGGCAAATCGTACTCGAACAACTCGGCCACCACGTCTTTGGCTCTCATAGAATCTCCACTCGCCACCTGTCATTTTGACATCTCTGTGTATGTATGCGAAAATATTTATAATATATGTAATATTTCACACCTAAAGAAACTATAAAGTAAAGATTTTGCAAAGAAATTATTTTGGTCCTTCGAGCTAATTTTGCTTAATAGCAATGCCAGTATCTTGTCGCAAAAATCCGCAATGGTTGCAAATAAAAAATGCCGTCAGCCTTGCCCCAGGGCCTACATTCCACAATTCATCTTCATATAAAATCACCCGAATCCACGGTATTGTTTGTTGAGCTTTACCAGATGTCGTCCAGAGATTTATTTTATTTTTACCAGATACATATTTAATGTTGTGAGGTGGACGATTTTACGATATCAAACACCATGGTCGGAAACGCACGAATGGGTATAACAATTGCAGTAATTAAATACATGATTTTACGAGGTCAGGTTCGCAGTGAGACTAAGAATTCGCATTAATTGTAAATTACGTCAGCGTTAAAACATTTACTGTCTCACGTTTCATGACTGCCATTTTACATACATTAAAAGATTATATATCTCGTATATCTTACTCTACTCTGGTACTCACCCAGTTTTCACCGGAATTGTGTTTTACGTGCCTACCTGATAGATGGCAAATCTATAGCCGTTAGCACAATCGTATATACATACGTCTTCGAATTTGTCGAACAGGCGACTGTTCGATCCACACGGCCACAATGATACTAAAAAGTTTTATCTTCCAATATTCCTCTCACGATTCGAATTGCAAACTTTCCTGGCTGTCAAGCTATCAATTGAGCAGTTTTATGCGAACATTCAAATAAACTTACATAACACGTGTCTGCAAGTAGAATAACAAAATCCAGTGGCGATTCTGTAAAATTATGGGCTATACGATTGCTTCGTACAGCAAATGAATAGACGGGATAACTTTGCCCTCAACTCGATAACAACTTGTAGCCAGCTCAGGATGTAAGTTCTACCATCTAGACGGGAGATAAGCTACAATTCACAATAGCTTGACAACTGTAATGTTGCCGCCCTCGTGGATAAGTTCAAGTGATAATATGCTTTAATTCTTAGCACACAGGGCTTTAATAGATTATCGTATGCTGGCAAATAATTACATTATTTAATTTAATCACAATGGAGTAGAACAAACTTGGTATAAGTTTGTTCTACTCTACTTACTACTCTCTACTCTCTATTCTACTCTCTACTCTACTCTCTACTTTGTAATACAAAAATATATTACAAATAAATTAACTACACTGATTATTATAAATATAATAAATTATATGCTCCATTTTAATTATAGGCGATAGGCTGCGATCGTATACAAGAAATATAAGTATACAATACAATTTTAACATCGAAGCGAATATAATAGATAATATAAAAATAATTTGGCATAATCCCTCACAAATGGACCCTGTCTTATTGTCCGTTGGGACCGGTCCCAAAGGTGCTTATGACTTTATATATACAGAAAGTATCGTGAGGAAAACAGCATTATTTTGAGACGAAACAGGTAAAATCTAACCGGCGAGAGACGGAAAACCTTGACTTTAGTATGAATTTTGCGTATTAATGTATTAGATATATAAATAATGTAATAAGATATATCTCTTGTATTAGGCCAATAGACCTCTGTCTATTGAGAATATTGTGGACGAAGATTTAGTATTGTAAGTGCATCCTTAATGGAATTTTCCGCTGCTGTTGTAGAACTGTGATACTCGGCTTTCCCGTTCATACGAACATAGTAGGTAGCTATTGATTGCATTTTGTAAGATAGCAACAAAGGCTCACGTTTAAATTTGAACTTTAATTCAAGCGACTAACTGTTTAAGTTTAATTGTACATAAGTAATAAGGGTAGACCGTGAGAATAAATACATATGGTGCAACTATACACGCGACATATTCAATGTTATTCTATAATATCATTGGATTTATATTGAAATAAATCTTTATTAGAAAGACCGCATCCCAAATACCTAGATCAAATCGATCGAACACTCAAGGACGGAAACGTTAAGAGTGCACCGGCGAACATGTGTGAAGGGAGAATGTGGACGAAGCGAAAGAGGAGGCTAATTGGCAATCTACTGTCTCTGCCTATCCCGTTAGGTGCTCGGCGTGATTATATGTAATGCTAGAACGTTCTAGAGTTACTTCTAAACTTTCTTCCATATTCATCAGTCGCTCTTGACGATCCGATCCATGAATTGCCTATCTTGGTAATTGAGTTGCGGTGGTCTTCTGCTTTTTTTTATAATATTTTTTTTTATACAACAAGAGTGGAAAACAAGCATACGGCCCACCTTATGGGAAACGGTTACCGTAGCCTATTTACGCTCACGATACCTAAGTATCACTTGCGCGTTGCCACTCTGTGTTCAGAGAGTTATACTGTGTTAGCAACATAATAGGTCTAATCCCTCGGTTGCCAACACAATATAACAATCCTCCCCCCTCCCCAAGGAGCTCATTACTGGAAACCTTATTCACCACGTAGGAACACAACACAAAAAAAATGTGTTATTTGGCTACGGACTTCTAAAAGGTGGAGGTCCTGCCCCAGTCGGGCAGCTCCAAATTAGAACGGGAAACTCGTTGTGCCCTACCTCTCTTAAATCACGCACTACCGCGGCATACACGGCATAGGTGCACCGACCTCTTTTCGCCTGAAATGTACTGTGATTCTCCCTTCTCACTAGCCTTTTATAGCTTTTTTGAGTATTGTTCAGTCTTCTCAATTCTCAAAAAAGCCGTGGTCGACCACCACGGCTTTTTTGAGAAGTGGTTCGAGCAGTTGCCTGCGACACAAAGATCACAAGTTCGAATCCCGACTGTACCAATGAGTTTTTCTGAACTTAAGTACAGTGATTAGTCACACCACGAGCTTTACGGTGAAGGAAAACATCGAGAGGAAACCTGCATACGTCTGAGAAAAAATTCAAAGGCGTATGTATAGTCGTGCTGGAATAACGGCGATGGACTCGCCATCTGTCACGTTGGCACCTAATATACCTCCGGCGGAAAGTGGGTGTGTGGGTATTACCTATACACCTCTGCCTACCCCTTCGGAGACCCTTGTGGGAAGACGTGAGTATATATATTATATATCTTCTCAATTTATTCAAGCCAAACCTAGTGTTATGCTGTTAGTTACTTAGAATGTATCGCTTCATTTATTTTTATTGCAAACTAAGTTTTCTCTTAACTGAACATACATTTTGAGCCTCCGAGGCCGAAGTTTTGTTGTAAACAAATTTATTGGCCGAAGATCGCTTCTAAGTAAATTCAGCGCCTGAAGATAGCTCGGGGATTCAATCAAGTCTGAATTGAAATTAATGAAGTGTTTATTTTATAGCACAATAAGTTTTGACGGTCGGCCAGTTTCACTGTATTTCACACTTGATTTGACTTTGACACACATGACTTGATTCTATTAATTGTCAAGTGTAGAACCCCTTTTTGGGAATTATCGGGGATGTTCCAAAATACTAGTTTAGAAACAAAAACGTAGTTATTTTATAACTCATAATCGCCGGCCGTTTGCTTGTTTGCGACCCGTGTGGTATATTTACAAAACAATATTATATCCTTCAATCTTACTCATATAAAAATACGAAAGTTTGACAGGATGTATAAAAGTTTGTTACTCAACAGCTGAACAGCTGAACAAAATTGGATGAAAATTTTCATGTTGATAGATTATTAGCCGGATTAACAAAGAGGATGAGGCATGTAGCTGCGGGACATATCTAGAATGTATATCATAAACATAATACGGGATATAGTGCCTTCCTTGGCTTCAGTTTGTATGAATAGTTGTAGAGTAGTAATTTAACCTGGCACCATGACGGTACGATGTCATGCATACATCTCCGGTAGATATTGCGGAATCTGATTTGATAGAGTACATAGATAGAGTTTAAGATATTAATATATGTGTCTTCTTTCCTCTCCTCTCTCTCACTCCGCGAATCTTTATAAAATTTGCATGAAGATAAGCACGTTCAAACAAAGTCTGTCTTTAAAACTTACAACAATAAAACGAAATTGTTCTTTTCGTATGTCATTTGGCCACATCGCAACTGTCAGCGGAAGTGCCTTCAGACCACCTGGTGCGCGCGCGCCGGTGTGCAGTCAACCACACCCAACCTGCACCCCTCTGTTGTCCCAACGTAATTGTATACGGATAGGTATATACCATAACCAACTAATATACCTCTGGCGGAAAGTGGGTGTGTGGGTATTACCTATACACCTCTGCCTACCCCTTCGGGGACCCTTGTGGGAAGGCGTGAGGATATATTATTATTATTATAGGTATATACATTCATATCTGACATGAGAGTACTGAGCTAGTTCTGATCTCTTTCGTTTCATCAACATATGGATATATCTAAACATTAGTCTAGTATGGTGATGGCCGAGTGGTTCGAGTAGTTGCCTGCAACACAAAGATTGCAAGTTCTGACTGACTATGACTGTTACTCTCTAAAACCTTTCAGTGGCACATTTCCACATACGGATCAATAAACCTAGGCATAGTTGACGCTAACGTATCTAACAAGCTTTCCTTTTAGTGGATCGTGTCATTGTAATTTGCATATTGAGTGCTTCTAATGCCTCTAATCGTGTTGTCTTACCGACTAACTATGTATTAGTTTAGACACACAATGACATACAATAATCGTCCTTATTATAACTAAGTTAACTCCCAAATTATATATTGACTCCTGGCATATGAGGTGTCGCCTAAATATTTCCTACGCTGATCCAGTTATATTTCCATGACGTACTGGGTTTAAGACATTTACTAATAATTATTAATAAAATAATATATATAAACAGCCGTGGTGGCCGAGTGGTTCGAGTAGTTGCCTGCAACGCAAAGATTGCAAGTTAGAATCCCGACTGTACCAATGAGTCTTTAAGAGCTTAAGTACTCTAATTAGTCACACTAACCTCATACGCTTGAGAAGAAATTCAAAGGAGTATGTATAGTTGTGCTTCAGTAACGGCGATGGACTCGCTATCTGCATCGCCGTGAAACTGAACTGAAGGAAACTGAAGGGTGAACTGCCTTTACACCTTTGCGGTAAGCAAAGCCTTAGGGGATCCTTGTGGGAAGGCGTGAGAATACATAAATACCTTATCACTTGCACAGGGGGAATTCTGAGCAGGTAATGCTTTCGAGACCACTCTCTTTGTAGAATCCTACTATATAATATCATGAATATATAAGCCGTGGTGGCAGAGTGGTTCGAGCAGTTGCCTGCGACGCAAAGGTAGCAAGTTCGAATCCCGACTGTACCAATGAGTTTTTCTGAACTTAAGTACAGTGATTAGTCACACCACGAGCTTTACGGTGAAGGAAAACATCGAGAGGAAACCTGCATACGTCTGAGGAGAAATTCAAAGGCGTATGTATAGTCGTGCTGGAGTAACGGCGATGGACTCGCCGTCTGTCACGTTGGCACCTAATATACCTCTGGCGGAAAGTGGGTGTGTGGGTATTACCTATACACCTCTGCCTACCCCTTTGGGGACCCTTGTGGGAAGGCGTGAGGATATATTATTATTATTATGTATAGTCGTGCTTGAGTAACGGCGATGGACTCGCCATCTGTCACGTTGGCACCTTATATACCTCTGGCGGAAAGTGGGTGTGTGGGTATTACCTATACACCTCTGCCTACCCCTTCGGGGACCCTTGTGGGAAGGCGTGAAGATATAATATCATGAATGATTCGAAGTCATTATATGTTTGTTCCGCTGATATGCAAAAAAACTGAATGGAATTGCTTGAAATTTGGTACAGAAATAGATTATTAGCTGTATTAACCTATAAGGTGTTTTATTCTAGAAAAATCGCCGCGCGCATCTTGTAGTTATAACGATGATGACGAATAATACAAAACCGATGCTTTTTTAAATAGTGGCAGAGTTTATATGTTCGTTTGTTTGTAACAAAAATGGCGAACGTCTCATTCGGTACGCAGAGAGAATAGAGCACCAGTTTTTCTAGGCTTACATACCTCTTTCGCTTCATCCACGTTCATCAGTCTCTTCATATAATATTATTATAATAGATTATAAATGTGAATGTAAGTTTGTTCGTTACGCTTTCACGTAAAAACTACTTAACCGATCGTCATAAAACATTGTACACATATTCTCGGAGGTATTAGAAGTAACATAGGATACTTTTTTGTTGAAAAAAAAAAATTTTTTTTTTACGAAAGGTAAAAAAGCTGTCTACGCCTACGAAGTCGCGGGCACAGCTAGTAGTTGATACTATTAGATATCGGCGTGATGACATCTATGTACGTTGATAAGTTTTTGGAACCCGAGGTATTCGTTATTATTTAAATTACCTACGACGTTAAACCCAAAGTAGTAGGCTTTGCAAATATTCTTTCCTCTCTTTGTCCTGGCAACCCTTACCGCAAGGTCTTAAAAATAATAATAACCCATTAAATTATTCGATTCTGACCCTTCGGTCCCAGCATTAGCATAATGACCTCTGAATTCGCTTATCGATCTTAAATTTTTTCTTTTGAAATGCAAATGATAACGTAATTGATTATCTTTATTTACCACTGGTTGAACTGTACTAATCTTTATGACCACTTCCGGTTCTTTTGTTTCATATGATGCGCGCAATCACACATCATTTCTCTAATCTTGAGTAGTGACTTGAATTATAATTTAACACGCTGTATAGTTTTGATAGTATATTTGTTATTCTTATTAGTACTGTAATTTATTAAACTATGAGCTTTACGTGAAGGAAAATTAGTGTGAGAAAACCTGCATACGTTTGGAACGAAAATTCTAAGACGAGTCATGCTTGAGGAACGTCACGCACTTGCTATCTTTCACGTTGGCAACTAAGTGGAATTGGAGGTTATTATTACTCCTTTGTCTATCCAATCAGAAGCCGTGTGTCTGTAAGGAAAGGCATGAAGATATTTTGATATTTTAATCGAGGATATATGTATCATCTTTTGATATGAAATGAAAAAAATACGGGTGTATTTTAAACCAATAATAGTTCAGTTTGCCAAGTAATTTAACTCACGTTACCAACACAGTTTCTATTCAACTAATGAAGTTAAATCGTTCGTTATGGATAAGGCCACGTATGAGATCGCCTAATTAACGGAGAGTGTCAAGTTTGGGCCGGCGTAAATACGTTCATGTCTGCTAAACTTTTAATGTACGCAGGCTTTTGCGTCCAAACCGAAGTTTAAACGATGAAAAATTTATGAGCTTCAAATATTTCAATTATAACTTTAATGTATTGGGTTAGTTACTTAGATATTTATAAAGTATATGTTTGGATACTATCTATGTATGTATATACTAACCTAAATTTAATTAATGCCTTTTTATGTTAGACTTTTGTGCTCCTAAATAAAGTAAATAAAGAGTATGAAATACCCATATTTAATATTTGAGCGACGTGGTGGCCGAGTGGTTCAACTAGTTGCCTCCGACACAAAGATCGCAAGTTCGAACTCCGGCTGTACCAATGAGTTTTTCTGAACTTAAGTACAGTGATTAGTCACACCACGAGTTTTACGGTGAAGGAATACATCAAGAGGAAACCTGCTTACGTTTGAAAAGCAATTCAAATGCGTATGTATAGTCGTGATTCAGTAACGGCGATGGATTCGCCACCTGTCACGTTGGCACCTAAAATATATCTCTGGCGGAAAGTGGGCGTGTGGGTACTACCTATATACTTCTGCCTACCCCTTCGGGGACCTTTGTGGGAAGGCGTGAGGATATATTATTAATATTTGTGTTCTCTTGTCTGCAGCCGCAGCGAGTCGGCTCTGAACAGCCCCACAGAGCCTGATATATCCCTGGCCGCGTCTCTCACTGACCCCATGGAGGCACACACCCTGGATGAAGCCAGGAGGTCTATCAGGTAACAGTGGTATCCTGGAATAATATCGCCATATAATATGTAGATAACTAGTCATTTCAATAATAATAAAATTGATTGTCCTCTGAAGAGTCTTATAACAAGCTGTACTGTACGTGCGATGCCATATTATTACCATATTGTTAGAAATCAGAAATGGTTTAACTTAAAAAAAAACATTAACAAACGAAACACAAATCGTAATGAAAATGGTTACTTTTATACAAGATAGTTTAACAAACAAGTTTGCTTAAAACTAACGATTACACTTTTAACATTATTCAAAGACCAGAACAAATCAAACATATACGGATACAATATAAGTACTCACAGATTACACCGATACACAAACCAACAGAGCTTCCGCTCGCGAGCGAGTGAGAGAAAGAAGTGTCCCAATAATGAGAGCGCGCCTTATTTTATAGGGCGCTCCCCACTACAATGATTCATGAGCCATTAAGTTCCTAACACGGCCTCTCCTGACTACGCGTCGTCCGCGACCGCGTCACAGATGTTTGGGAGCGCTGCACAGGCCCCAGCTCCCTAAAAACGTGTGCGGCGAGACGGGCCAGCCTGGGTTCTCCACTTTGTGTTCTGCCTTCGGCCTCAGAAGTATTGTTATCATCATCTATAGGGAGAAAGCTAGATTAAATAAACCATTTATCGTAGCAAGTTTGCCTTTACCGATTCAAACATCTCCTGACAAGGCCCTCGCACATTAAATCATCTCGCAAACCATAGCTAACTTAAATATAAGTAACTTCAGTCACATGAGTTTCACACGAACATCTCATCATTCATCATCTCATAAGATCATCCATCGCCGTACTTCGACACATCATCATCATCATCATCTCATTAGATCATTCATCGCCATACTTCGACACATCATCATCATCATCATCTCATTAGATCATTCATCGCCATACTTCGACACATCATCATCATCATCATCTCATTAGATCATTCATCGCCATACTTCGACACGCTGGCAAACGTCCCGCAGTCCGTTGCCAAAGGATCGTCCCGCAGTCCGTCCTTTTACGTGTCCAAAGTTATGTGACAGGCGTCCCGCAGTCCGCCGTCACGAGGTACGTCCCGCAGTCCGTCCTCCAATTTTTGTAATCATATAGTGCACGCAAGGCAAACGTCCCGCAGTCCGTTGCCAAAGGATCGTCCCGCAGTCCGTCCTTTACGTGTCTAAAGCCATGTAGCAAGCGTCCCGCAGTCCGCCGCCACGAGGTATGTCCCGCAATACTATGCACGCCGCCGGCAGGAACCGCGTCACTGAGCACGCCGCCGGCAGGAACCGCGATGTCTGGCCTCGCTGCCGCTAACTAGGCTGCTCGCCACCGCCCTGGTGTGATGCCTTGGCTCGCCGTCGCCCCAGAGTTGCAAATACTCTGGCATGTCGCCCGCCCGCAGAGGAGCCGCGATTGCAGGGCATACCGCCCGCAGAGGAGCCGCGCTTGCAGGGCATGTCGCCCGCAGAGGAGCCGCGTGACAGTTCATGGCATGCCGCCCGCAGGAGCCACGACAGCAGGACGTGCCGGCCGCAGGAGCCACGACGGCAGAGCATGCCGGCCGCAGGTCCCACGACGGCAGGGCACGCCGGCCGCAGGTCCCACGACGGCAGGGCACGCCGGCCGCAGGAGCCACGATGGCGCGTGTGGCTGGGCACGTCGCCCGCCCCGATGAGCCGCAATAGCTGGGCATGTAGCCCCGCAGGAGCCACGACGACAGGAGTAAATCTTTATTTTTCTCGGTGGCTTTGAGGGCATTGCAGTCCGTTACTATTTTGGATTTAATGCCGATCAGGTAGTATCTAAAGTGCTGCAATGCTCTCACGACCACAAAAGTTTCGATCTCATACGAGTGATAACGACACTCGGCGGCCTGAGTAACCCTTACCATAGTAAACGACTACTTTCTTACAGTTACCTTTATGAACCTGCATTAGTACCGCCCCGCATCCTACACTACTCGCATCGGTGTGGACCTCCGCGGGCAGTGCAGGGTCGAAGATCGCCAATACGGGCTCGGTCGTCAACTGCCAAATAATTTCCTGCCGAACTGACTCTTAGACCGGACCCCAATTGAAAACAGTGCCTTGTTTCAATAATTGTGGGATAGGAAGTGTCTTCGTAGCGTACCCCTGAATGTATCGCCTAAAGTACCCAGCTAACCCTAGGAACTGACGTACCATTTTAGTGGGGCTCGGCCTTACCTGACCGCCACTAACTATCCTACCTAGGTATTCAATCTCGGTTGTCAAAAACGTGCACTTTCGCAGATTAATGGAGAGACCAGCGTTTGTAAGTGTTATAAGCACCTCCAGCAGCAGTCAGGTGCCTTGATCCATAGTGTATATCGGTGCATACAATTATCGGAGTCGACATGGGAGATGACGGTACTACTACGAAATCCGCTTCTATAGTTATTTAATTAAATTAGAGGGTTAGCGTAACATGATGCGTAACGTGATATAACGACAATCTCACGGTCACTCAATCCCCTCAGCACGTACAAGGACGGTTTTGGACACAATGAGTAGTGTTTTAAAACATCTGAAGAGGTTAAGGACATGTTAAGAGTGCCACTATAAATCAACACAGACGGTATGTCTTGTACTACGGCGGTGTTTATGTCCCGGTTATTAATATCATCCGAGCGTTCTTTGCACAAATTCACGCTCTGACCTCTCGTTTCTGACCTTGCGACCTCTCCCTCGCGAAACATACCTCCGCGGAATGACCAGTTTTCTTGCAGAAGGTGCAAGTTTTAGTCAAATCGAGAGTCTCAACCTTATTGGGACAATTAACGCTTTTATGACCGAACTGGTTGCAATTAAAACATTTGAGGCTTCGAGGCTTACTTTGACTAGCGGTGAAACGTCCCTGAATCGGGAGTGACGGACGTACTCTCGGGAATAGTTGCTCTTTATTTGCTTTGTGATAAATGGACAGAAACGAGACAATTGTATCCGCGGTTAGGTTCGCGTTAGACGCAGCAGCGCGCACTTGTGCATCGTTAATGCCGCGTATAACGATCGACGACATTAGTTCTTCACTTAACCCTTTAACTACACGTAACCGTAATAAGGTGCGACGCGCATATTCACCAAACGACGAGTACTTGTCCGACGTGGTGTTCATCGCATCGAATAAGATGTTAGCGTAGTCCAACTTTCTCGGACACAAGGGCTTAAATTCGCGTTTGAAGCTACTCCAGGACCGGTCCGTGGCGACCCACTCGTTTAACCAGGTTTTAGCGTCACCCTTTAGGCAATTTGCGACCCGCGAAAGGCACTCGTTATCGTGCCACCGATTTGCTGATTGTGCACGATCCACCTCACTACACCAGTCGTCAATATTATTTATTAATGGGTCAAAATTTGACACGTAGTAGTTTGAAGACCGAACCGGTGCAATGGACTGAATCGCTTCAGCTAAGGCTTGCGTAGCGGAGGGAGTCTCACTCACAACAGGAGTAGGAACCGTGATATCACGTTCGATCGCGTCTAATCTTGACAAGATTGTACCTAACGTACTTTCGAGAGATAGCTGTGGGCCAACCGGCGCGCGAGCATCGCCCGAAATTAAACAAGGATGGATATCGGGTCGTTCCCTAGGCCGTCGTGACCCTGAACGCGAGCGAGGGCTCCTTCGAGACCGGTGACGGTCGCGTCTTTGTGTGGGTGAACGACGTGAATGACTACGTGAACCCCTACGCGAGCGCGAACGATCGTGCCGTTCTGATCGAGAGACTAGCGGTGTAATCGTGCCGGTATCACTTCGCGATCTAGGCCTAGTCAGATTTCGTCCTCGGGACACACTACGAGACCTATCGCGGCGATCATTTCGCGAACGCTTGTGTCGGTGCAATCTGTCTCGCGTGCCTTTAGATTTAGGCATATTTACTCAAGATAACGTTATACAATTTCACAATCAAAAGAAGACGAAGTAAAACATAATAAAACGGAATAGAAATAAAAAATACAAAAATGAGGGTATGTTTGATTTGTTCCTTCGGTGTTTGTCGGATAGCCAAAGTGGTCAGAAAGCTGGGTAGTTATCCCACTTCTGATGTTAGAAATCAGAAATGGTTTAACTTAAAAAAAAACATTAACAAACGAAACACAAATCGTAATGAAAATGGTTACTTTTATACAAGATAGTTTAACAAACAAGTTTGCTTAAAACTAACGATTACACTTTTAACATTATTCAAAGACCAGAACAAATCAAACATATACGGATACAATATAAGTACTCACAGATTACACCGATACACAAACCAACAGAGCTTCCGCTCGCGAGCGAGTGAGAGAAAGAAGTGTCCCAATAATGAGAGCGCGCCTTATTTTATAGGGCGCTCCCCACTACAATGATTCATGAGCCATTAAGTTCCTAACAATATGATTTAAATTAATCATAATTTCCTATATGTTATACAACAATGACAATAAATTTATAACACCAATGATGAAAGTGCAAGCTGCAACAACCTATATTTTTTTATACTATGTTTCAGAGATCTCCGGATGAAGTATCGTGCACAAGCTCATCAACTGCTTACGTGGCGGCGCGCGCACCGTACTCAGGAAGAACTGGTCTCCCGGCTGCAACGAGAAAAGGCAGAACAGCTCAAGTCTCTCTCCAGTCAACTCCTTCTTTTCGAATCACGACTCGTTCGAAAACAGAAGGAAATTACTACCATGCTAGCCGTCAGAGAAACTATAATAATAAAACAACAGAAAGTCATCGAATCTCTTCAAGCAAAACTACTCGACAACGGAATAGATATGTCTCAACCTATCCCAGATTTTAGAGATATGCTTCAAGATACCCATATTACAGGAGACTTTGATTCCCTAAACGATTCAGACTCGGCAGTTATTATGGAAGACGTAGACTGGGACAGTAGTAATATGCCACACATACCACGGTTCAGGTCAACGAACCCAGATAGCGTCACTATAGTCAGGTCCATATCGGACGCAATAGACCCCAATCTAAAGTACAACGTAGTCCGACGACCAAATGGGTTTTTACGGAGACCTGAGATTCTAGAGACAGTATACAGCGTAGAGGAAGAAGTAGACGGAGACTCAACAAAAGGTCTGAGTGCCCAGAACAGCACAGAGAAGGAATTAAAAGATGCCAATAGAACAGACGAGGAGAAATCCAAGGAGTCTACTCTTTTAGCCCAAAGACGAGACAACTTCCGAATGAGGAGCGTTGTGCTAACCGCTGAAGTGAAGAGTATAGACAACGACAAGGATCTCAAGCCTAAGACTGGGAAAGATGTGTGGTCATACAGCTACGTGCCAAAGAGGATGACTCCTTTAAACGATTCCGAAGAAGAGGCCACTTCCAATGCGGAGAGTGAAGAAGAGCCGGAATCGAAAGCGAATCCCGTCGTGACCTACAATCGAGTGATGTCCAATCACAGGAACGTGACAAAACCCAAAGACGTGAAGTACAAGCGAATAAACAAAGCCAAATCAAAGAGCTTGGAGGAATTGAGGGGAAGGTTAAAGAATTGGGTTGACAAGGGGAATAAGCTGACCAATATACCGCTGGAGCATGCTCAAAGCTATGCTTAAGAGCTTCAAAGGTCGAAGTATTCAGAGACATGCACACGATTAGAAGGTTACGGGGCAGCTGAGAATAAAGTCAATGGATGGAAAATACTGTTATCATATCTAGCAAGTACCTTGTCAACCTCCTACCTTCTTCTGATGGAAACGTGTATTACCGTGTATAACACGAATTAATACGTAATAACACGACTTGGCACTAACTTGGCACGAGGAAGGCACGGGCGTTTAAATCCTAAAAAACAGATATCAGGCTGAATCAGTAAGAAATAACATCTTTAAGAGCCTATATTTTATTTGTTTGGGAAGACAACTAAATAATGACCTTAGTTGCCATCTGTGGCTTGAAAATGGATACAGAATGAGATCGATACAAAACACGTTATGTTCTATTAAGGCACTTGAAGTTTTTGGAAGTTCCTTTAGTTAAGTAGGTGTGAAATACCATTCGCTGGAGAGGTGATTTTGAAAAGCATTTAGATTTTTCGAAGCTTTTGCTATATCACAATGTGAAATACATAGATCACACGTTGTTGTTAGCTATGTTATAATAAAGTACCTTTTAAATAATTTAGGGTTGTAGCTACAGCTTTATAACTGAGGCAAATCACTATTCTTGATACTCATACTATTGTAAATAGATTTTCTCATACTAATATGGTTACTTTTGTGCAACTAGGATACGATGGTTGATTTCACGGTTTTCTATTTTATATTTCGGCCTAAATTCTATAGCTTTGTTGCTATAATTAATACTTTGAATAAATCAAAACAATTGTGAAAATTGTATTTGTTTATTAACGTCAATAATTTTATTGCATATCCTTTAGAGATAAGAGATTAGAGATATTGCTTCGACGATATCATTGTAAGAAAAGTCTTGGAGACTATTTGCGTCCAAAAATAGAGAACCGTGAAAAAGTATTGAAATGAGACTATGTAATTTTCGCGCACGACTGATTTGGTGTATTTCATTTACATTTAGCTCAAATTATATAATATACATAAATAAAACTCTATATATTATAATATTGTTTATGGACGATGTATGTAAACGAACAGCTTGGTGGGAATCGAGGAATGTTCTGTGATGTTGTGAAGTCATTTTGAAAATTCATAAGTAAGTTTGTTGTAACTATTGTAGAATAAACTTTCCGCAAGAACCATAATAATTATTTAGAACCATATATATTTATTTAAATCGTGTTTCGGTGCCAACTAATAATATAATATATTAATAATAATTAATATCTATAATAATTATAATATCTTAATTAATAGAGCACTGATATCTTTATACATTATGGACAAATATTGGTTGATCATTTAATTTCTTGATGGCGCGTGATAATATGTATTTAATGTATCTGGTAATTGTTATATTTCGCTTATAAATTTATCACCATTCCTCCTGGTGTTGTCTGGAAATATTTTTTATCACAATTACTTCAAACGTTATGAGAAAATTTCTCGCATTGGTTACTCGTAAGTTGTGCAGAAAAAAATCATGGCGCTTTTTTTCCTGAATGCATAAGTAACGATAATAAAGTGATTAGGCTCGAAAATAACCTTGACTACTATAATACTTAAAAAAATATATAGAAATGGCTCTTTTTCGGCAAAAATATGAATACGATATGCGAATAATAAGTTGAGCACGCAACTTATTATTCGCATATCGTATTCATATAACAGGAACACGTGTTCCGCCATATACTGCCACGTGACAAATATAATTGTCACGTTTTGCCGCTGCTTGTCGCGGAAAGGAAAGGCTTAACGTGTTTCATTTTATTTGTTTACCAATTCAATCAGGTAACAAACTAAACATAAAAGCTATGTACCAATTTACAGCAAGCATCCTGGGTTGGTTCCAGCAAGTAAAGAACACAATCAGCATAAAAATACTTGTGGTTCTTTAGACGATAACTCTTATTTCAGTCCTATTTGGTTCCGACACTGCATTAGATTTTCTCTGAATAATGAAATACAAGTACATGTAAAGAGCATTGCAATAAAATCAATCGAGAAAGAAGTTATTCAAATCAAACTAGGCAGCATGATTCCTGACCTTAGCCTCGTAACAAATCAGCCGCATGAAACAAATAAACTTGACGTGTAGTGGGATATTCGAAAATATATACACTAACATATACATATACATTAACTAATCGTTGTACAAAAACTTTCAGTTGTTAACATCTAATGTTGTCTATAGATAACCTATAAACAAACTTTTAAATACAAGTACTTTAACAATCACGAACTCAATTATTCCGTATTGAACCTCGTTCTCTTCGGGATCGGGATGCTGGGATAATGGCGTCCTCTGGAGTTTTGTAAAACTTGCGAATTCGTTACAGATTAAAACACAATATTTGCATGGAAAACGCTGAACTCACTCAATTCGTTTCACGATAACAAAATGGACCAAAATCTTGTTATGCAACAAGTAAAGTGAGTTTTCTTTACAAAGCACTAAATGAATGCCCAGAATATAATTAAAGATGTGTATTAAAATATATGCTTGACGAGTTCAATAGAAAGTTTTATATTTACAATATTAAAATTAATAAAATAACTTTTTTGACACATTCGAATCTATTGGAATATTTTGCATCGCACCTCATACTACCTGGTACTTGAAAGTATTTTATTATGTTTATATAAAAAAATATGACACGATAAATTTTAGGTTTGCATGTTTAGAAACCTTTTGTTGATTAGCAACGATTTTTTTGCACGCGGCAAACGGGCATGAACAACGTAAATAAAAAAAATCATATTTGGATACACCTCTTTTAGAAAGTGTTAGTTATTAACTAAGTAATTAAAACACTTAATACCTAATGTACAATTGAGTACCTAATAAAATCAATTTTGGTTCGAAGTATCAAAATGTCCTATAATATGTATGTACATAAAACCGTGAACTATTGATATAGATTTTAATTAAATGATCAACCTATATTTCTCCAGATACCTATCGTTTCCCAGCTGTGTAGAAAGAAAATGACTTAAATAAATATTTTAATATATTAACAAAATCATGTACGTACACCGTTTGTCATTCCTAATGATAGTCAGTACAATAAAAACATATGAATGACCTGATTGAATCATTTGCCCTGTGTTTCAAAATATCGCACAGAATGTGTGCACCTTAATACTTAAGTATTGTGCACTTTAATACTTAAGCTGCGCTGCAGTAAGCATCGGGTTAAGCATCTTAGTGCTTTATCCCAAATAATGTAAGAGATGGACTCCATACTAACATCTCAATGCGACAATCACTCTGTTTGTTTACTCACGACTAAACGGCTGAGCGAATCGTAAGGAAATTTGGCAAGCAGATAGGCCATATCGCGGGGAAGGACTAGTTTTATTCTAGAAAAATATCTTGAAGGCGTGAAAAAGGTGTTGAAAGCTCTAAAGGCAATTCATAATCCCAATGATAACCTAGTTAGGGACACGAAATCTTATATTTCATAAATATTTTCTTTCTTTTACGTAGTCGTTTTCTTTAATTGGACGAAGTCGCGAAAAACAGTGGAAAATAAATCTTCATTAATCTATCGACAAAAGTCACATTCCTAAATTTAAAGTAAAAATTACAACGTGACTAGTGATGGTGTTTAGGTTGTGTTGTTTCGGATAGGAAGATCAGACTCGAACGATATTTATAGGTAAGTCCTTTTAATGCTAAACCTAACTAATAAATGTGAAAGAGAGTAAATTGACTTATTTCACGTCTTAACTGATCAACCGATCATGAGAATTTTGCATACACTTCAGAGGTACAAAAATTACCTACGTGTTATTCTAGAAAAAAACACTTCCCGAGTTATGAAGTTACTATACTTAAGAGTAAGAACTATAGTACTGGCACAATCTGATATCTCGAAAAAATCAACATTCAAGCAAAGCCTACTTAGTTAGTGTGTGCATCAATGCTTGTGTGGGGCCTCTATGGATACCCAGAGGGTTTTCAATGTTGTTGTACAATGGTGGCCGTATCTGCTAGTCGGAAGTCCCAACTGCGAAGCTTGAGATCGCGGTTTCGATTCTTGCCGGGAGCAGATATTTGTGTTATGAACACATATTTCTACCTCAATATTAATTGTTCTATGTATATAAGTATCTTTTTCAAGTTATATGGACTCACCATCTGTCACGCTGGCACCTAAATACGCCTCCGAAACAATGCGTGTTACCTTTCTGCCTACCCATTCAAGACCTTGGTTGTATGAAAATTTGCATACATACATTATTACATATATTCGTCTGTATAAAAATTATCTAAAGTACGGATACTCATGATTGTTATAAACAGCCCTTTTGATCACTTCAATGTTAGTGTTTCATTTGTTTGTCCCAGCTGCGGGTCCAAGGTTCCAGGTAAGACGAGCCTTGCTAACTTCACAGCAAAACAAAACTGTAATTAAGTTATTCATTTGAATTTCTTCGAGAAAACCTTCAACTTTTTCGGAATGGAAACTCCGTAGAGTTTGTCCATTTCAGTTTTTCCGTTTGGCAATTATATCGTGTTCTCGTTTGCATTAATTACTTATATCCTCCTGGAAGTTGGCAAATTCTTAATTACAAAAAATTTCAGCTTTAAAAACATTTTCACAAACGTTGTAGAAGCCTTAGAACTCTAACGATAAATCTCAAAGATATTCAATTCACGTATTGTATTGAACGATGAAAGATTCGGCAATCAAAGAGTGGAAATATCTTAAGAAAGTCGAATTGTATTAAGAAACCTCGCCCCGGGGATCTGCAATTGGGCTTCATTGGCTCGCAGGCTCCCCCTTTGAAAGCCTATTAACCGGTGCCGAATATTGACACGAGCCTACAAATTGTATCAAATCTTAAATTAATTCGCCTGTTGTATTTAAAGTGTTACAGGTGGGAATTCGAGAAGCCCAATGCAATTACAGATGCAAAATTATGTATCTGTAATTTAAAGTGTTACAGGTGGGGATTGGAGAAACTTTGTAAATTAAATTAGTGTCTAGTTTTATTGTTAAAATAACAGTATTTTTATGCATATACGAAAGTTGACGCATTAACTTGGTAAACCGATATTGTAAACTCAATTTATGAAATGTTCAGATTTTTCGCTATCTTACGCAAAAGAACAAACAACGTTCTCCTCGAGAGAATACGGCACTAGCAGTATTCTGAGGTCCTTTGGGATATCTATAACTCTCCTATGAAACATTTCGTTCGTCTGTTAATGAAGCCGATTGGTGGATTTGCTTCATTGACAGATGAATCTCCTTAAATTGTAAGTGCTACTAGACTGTGGATCAATGTGATCTTTAAATAATAATAATAAAAAACTTTGTAATGGCTGGAACGATTTGATGAAACTGCCAAAACAAAAAAAAGATGAGACAAAATCTAATTATTTTTATTCCACATAGGCCTAGGTGGGCACTTATAAAACTTCGATAAAGGTGCACGGATCCGGTTGGCTATTATATATACAAAAATGTTATGTTGGTTTGTGTACGCTTAAAAAACTCAAAAAGTTCTGCACCGATCGAGCTGAAATTTTAGCATGATATGTAATCCGCATCAAGGATTGTTTTTATCTATTTTTTGCATCAGTCACATATCCACAGCGAAGCGTGGCAGGGTACAGCTAGTGTTATATAGAGTAGCCTACGTAACTTTCTTAATATCAAAACATATTGACGCAGATAAAAGGCATCCCCTGATTCCTGAGATAACCTTTCTTTAACGAGCAGAAAAGATCCAATTGTCCCACTTCGGTGTCGGCGTCTGTCAGCAGAAAGTGTGTATGTGGGTACTACACACACACACCTCTGCCTCCTCCTTCGGGGACCGTAGTGTAAAGGCGTGAAGATAAAATGTGTTAAAACATTCTCTCGACTCAAAAACAAAACCATAAATTATCCGAGTACACGTCAACTCTACGCGTCAAATAAATAAATACCTAGATATAAACGGGACATTTTCCTTACAGTTTATTTACTTGGGGCGAAGGTATAATATTCTATAAATGAGGTCCTTACCTGTCATCTGTTATTTTATCACCAGCTCTCCGGCGGCGCGTCCTCGGCGCTTATCAGTTTTTGCACTCGGCGACGACGTAATAAGAAAAATAACAATTTTTCCAAGTGTATAATGTAATATTGTTAGGAGATTTATAGTGACAATTTGCAATATAAGTAGTTGAAATAAGAAGCGGTAGAGTTTATATATGCCTGTGAGGCTGTTTACCTTTACGTCTACCCACAAAGGTTCTCCAAGGAGTAAGCAGAAGTGTAACAAGCTTCTATTCGCCGGAGATAAACGTGGCAGACGGCGGGTCCATTGCCGGTTGCCAAGCACCGCTATACATATAATATTTACATCAATATATCTCAAGGACGGGAACGTTAAGAGTACTCGAAACCGACGAGCATGTATGAAAAGACTGATGAATGTGGACGAAGCGAAAGAGGTATGTAAGTCTAGAGAGAACTGGCGCTCTATACTCTCTGCCTACCCCGCTAGGGACTTGGCGTGATGATATGTATGTATGTATATATCTATCATATTTATATAAACTAATTTCTTTATAGGAAATTAAAACTCAAAGACTTACCTTACCACACCGTACATATATTAATGTATCCTACTAAATACTATAAATGCGAAATTTTGTCGTGATGTTTGTTTTTCTTTCACAAAAAACTACTTAACGGAATGAGATTTGGCACAGATTTTAGCTTGTTTCCTTCATTATATTAGTTATCTATATCCACATATCTACATGAAAATTGGTGGATTATTTCGAAATACATATGTTGAAACTGATATTTTCTCAGAAATAATTACGTAGGAGGATCAGGACGAAGCCGTGGGCCCATCACCTGATAGATTATGTGAAATAAAAGATTGTAATTATTAGCGGAAGCGACTTAATTTTCTTCATTCATTAATACTATGTAAGGATATGAAATAGGTATAATATCAATACATGACGGATCGCTGTCTGTACATTGACGATATTATGAGAAGAAACATTTGGGACCTTTATCAAGCACCCAAAACAATTATGGTTAGATTTTTGTCTGTTTGTCTGTGCGTTTGTGCATGCTAATCTCAGAAACTGCTTATCCGATTTAGATGTGGTTTTCTCTAATATATTGTGGTAAGCTTCACTTAACATGTCCAAAATATATACACAAAAATTGCTGCTCAAAGTAACTATTACACGCAGACGAAATCGCGGTCACGGCTAGTTAATTAATATGTACGGTGTAGTTAGTTTAGTTTTCTATTATATAGAAGTAAGTTTGATGGTTAAAAGTAGGAACCTACGTGTTAAAGAACTTTCATATTTCTAATGCTATTAGAATTCTTGGTAGGTAATTATGAAGCCACAATTTATTTCGTACAGTTCGTATTTGTTATCAATACCAAAGGTTAGTATTTCAGTAGGTGAGTGAGATGGGGCAACATTTTCATGTGTAATTTATAATTTCGTAAGTTTTATTGGTTAATTATATCGTTTATAAAATGGCCGCGGCTCAAACAGTTGCTCGTAACATTGAATGTAGACAAAAACTATGTGGCGATTTCTGTTGCTTGTTCTAAGTTTATATGCGTGTATGGTAAGTGATTTTATTCATATATATATATATATATATATATATATATATATATATATATTCATTTTTATATTACGTATTATATAAATTACCCAATTACATGTACTAAACTACTTGATTACTATTTATTACAGAAATAAGATAATAATAATAAAATAATAATATTCTCACGCCTTCCCACAAGGGTCCCCGAAGGGGTAGGCAGAGGTGTATAGGTAATACCCACACACCCACTTTCCGCCAGAGGTATATTAGAAATAAGAATATAATATTTACAAAGAACAGTTGAAACAAACTTACAGATAAAATATTTGTCCCAAATCGGTATCCCGAGGCAACGTGCCAAGAAGACTAGCAGCATTGCCACGCTGGATAGCAATGCTGATTCTCTATACGTATTATATTATTAAAATTATTGTGAGAATAGTCCCTCTGTCCTTTGAGCATAAACTAAATTCGTTCTAAAAGTGTGCCTCAAAGTGTCATGTACAGCCTGAATAAAAAACATTCGGTAGCTTAAAGTCGACATCACGGCAATTAAATTTGAGATACATTTACACGTAATTTTTTTCAATATTTGTTTTTCTTTTCTTAATTCAAAATTATTAATACTAAAAAAGCGTGGTTTATAGTTTATAAACAATTACTTATATTTTAATATTGATTGTTATCGGTATTTGATAAGTATGCCAAATATCTATTAAAACTGACGTTTTTAAGGAGGTCAAAATCATGTTCAATGTATCCGTTACATACGTATGAAGCTAATAAATGCGTGCTTAAAAATGGTCGGATGCTCGATATTCATTTTCGTATGTATATAGTAATACAATAAGAGCTTGGATTAAAATACATATTTAAAATACAACGTGGCGCTTTTATTTGACAACCTACAGTGACAGGTGTCAGGTGACAGATGCCATTTTCCATCGTTCATATAAAATTTTTGTTTGTTTCAGGAAATTTTAGCCGATTGCTGTTTCCGTGACGCTTGGATGTTGAAACAGCCAATAAACCCCTGTTTGACCCAACAGCCAGTTTGTCCAACATGCCCAAACGTTGGCATTACCTCGTATTGCGCTTCTGACTGCGCCTGCGCGGGATGTGTAGCAAATGTTTGCCAGAATTCCGACTGTGGATGTCTCATATCGAGCTCGTACTTCCCGGAAGTCGAGTACCCAACGTGCATTGTCGATATGAAACCGTTTTATATGAGATTATGTTAATGCCTTTTTTTATTGAGTAAATATTAAATCGTTTCTTACAAAGCCTTCAGTCGTTGGATATTTTCTTCAAATTCGTTTGCAACAAACCAAACAGTGTTCCTAGTTAGTAAGTTACCGTTGTGGCATAAGAACGACCCATCCATTATACGGCCGCTTAACATCAGACGAACGGTGAATTTGACTCTTTCCTTTCGTATAGATAGCGCCATCCACGAAGACGCGCCCCACTATTCTTCCCAATAGTTACCTTCCACTAATGTTGAGTATTGTCGGTACACACTGATTATGAGTATACACGAACACTACAATTAATAGATTCGGGTCATACTACCCGCATCCTGCGACCACCTAGACTAGAGTTTGGTGGGGCGGGGCGCGTCTTCGTGGATGGCCCTATCTATAGCACAAGTTATGAAAACTTCAAAAATCAAGGTCAGAGACCCTGGCTGCGATCTTGAGGTCGTGGAATCGATACCTGCTGAGGACAGATATTTGTGTGATGAACATTAGTATTTGTAACATACTCTTGGATATCCTATATATTTATATGCATATATATATATATATATATATATATATATATATATTTCTTGTGTGCGTGTGTATGTGACTGAACTCCTCCTAAACGGCTGGACCGATTTTGATGAAATTTTTTGTGTGTGTTCAAGGGGATCTGGGAATGGTTTAGACTCACAATTGGACCCGATAGGTGGCGCCACCATCTTTTTTTTTTCCACCCGAGCGAAGCTGGGCGGGACCACTCGTATATATATATATCTATAAGAGTACTTACGTATATAGTTGTCTAGTCCCCATATAGCTTTTCTTAGTTCGGGACTAGGTCAATCTGCGTGGATCTGTCCTAGGGTATTTATTTATGTAAATAATCTATCACGCTTCAACACAACAGGTGTCTTGTCTGCTTTTACTAAAATATAAAATAATAAATAATCATTTAATAGCGCAAAAGGGACGGATGCATAGACATAAAATACATCTCTCTCTCTATCGCTTAAAACCTCATGTTGCAAGCTAACCACTTATAACATTCCTTTTAAACCACCAAGAGCTAAAATCGAATACCAACATATAAATTTGTCGCTATTACTTACCCTTTAGTGTCATAAAACCAGGAGTCATTGGCTAATTGGCTCTCAACTCATACGATAATAGGCCTTGTACTAACTTTACCACATTCTCATAACTCTCATAAGCAACAAAGTCACGTAACGCCCGTGTGGGGTTTTATAATCCTAATTGATTTCGACATTAACGTAGGCAACACATAAATACACGTGACTTGTACTATATTATAACTTGCTATAAAGTCAAAAGCCGTGGTGGCCGAGTGGTTCGAGTAGCCTGCAAAATAAATATTGCAAGCTCGAATTCCGACTGTAACAATTAGCTTTTCCGAACTTAATTACAGTGATTAGTTGCAGTAGCTTTACGATGTAGGAAAACATCGAGAGGAAACCTGCATACGTTTGAGAAGAAATTCAAAGGCGTATGTTCAATCGTGCTTGAGGTGATGGACTTGCCATCTGTCGTTGTTGGTCTGTCTGTCTGTTGTCTGTCTGTCTGGTCTGTATGTCTGTCTGTCTGTCTGTTGGTCTGTCTGTCTGTCTAACCTAAACTATTACTGCCGGAAAGTGTGGGGAGCTACTAAATACTCCTGCCTACCCACTTGAATATCGTGGAAAGGCTACAAAGTTATTGAATCACGTTAATTTGCCTAGGAATATAGTTAAGAAGTTATGAGGGAATGGATAAATATACAGATATGCCAAAACCAGTCCCTATTGCTTAGTCGTAGTCGGGTAAAAAATAAGGATAAGATAGTACTTAATACCGATTAGTTTCGAGCGTTACCGAATTTCTATTTCTGATTTTCATCAAGACTAATGGGAATATATATATATATATATATATATATATATATATATATTATTTACTTAAGGCTAATTACGTGGTTGTGATTCAATCCACAATCCTATTAAGATAATTAGGAGAATTCCATTGAGATTGGGTATTATCCCACTCAATCATAATATATCAAACAAATAAAAGAAAATTAAACCCCAAAAGCTTAGCTTCAAACGAGATTAACATCTCAAGGAGAATAAATCGCGAGGTATTTTTAATAAAACGGAATTCCCCGCGTTAGACATCACGTAATAAAGTCGCAGCTCCTGAGGAATATCACTTTATTTGAACAAGTACGTTCCTATATTGTCGAGGACTTTGTACATTTATGTGGTAATGGAGAATACAGCATGGAGTTCTTCAAGAAGGGTGTGAAAAGATTCCTGCAGGGTCGGCAACGCTTGAGTGATACCCCTGGTGTTGCAAGCGTCCATAGGCGGCGGTAACCGCTTACCATCAGGCGGACCGCATGCTCGTTTGGTACACAAGTGGTACAAAAAAAAATGGAGAAGTAAAAAAAATATTATTATAATAGTTATAATAACGTTGGCACCTAAAATATAACTCTGGCTGAAAGTGGGTGTGTGGGTTCTACCAATACACCTCTGCCTACCCCTTCGGTGACCCTTGTGGGACGGCGTGAGGATATTCAAAATAACTAGGAACAATTGTCTTCACGCCTCCCCAAAAGAGTGTCTATAGGGGCAGAGGTTACAGCGTCTTCTTCTCCCCGGAGATAGGAGTATATAAAGGTACCAACGCGACAGATTTCCTGATCCATCACAGTTTCGTACATACATTTTTACATAATTTTTTTTTAATGTGTTTTAACGTATGCATGTTTCCTCTCGATGTTTTCCTTCACCGTAAAACTCGTGGTGTGATTAATCACTATACTAAAGATCAGAAAAACTCGATACGAATACGAAAACGATAATTATATCTTGGGGCAATTATATGGTTAAACTAACTGTGATCGGTTTAACATTTGCATTAGGATCCTTGGGGTCGATATTTCTAGCGACGTTCAGTTCCGTGGTCATTTAGAGGACAAGGCTAAGCTGGCGTCGAGGAAGCTCAAAGGCTGCAACTTTATAAGTCGCAAGTTCGGCCACATATGGAGTACTGCTGCCACCTGTGGGCTGGAGCCCCTGGATACCAGCTTGGGCCTTTTGACGCGGTTCAGAAACGCGCCGCTAGAATAGTCGATGATCCCATGCTCACAGGCTCACAGGCTCACAGGCAGGCGGCAGCTAAGTTTGAGGAGAGACTTTGCCTCCCTGTGTGTGTTCTACCGCTTGTATAATGGGGAGTGTTCTGCAGAATTGTTCGACATGATGCCCACTTCCACCTTCTACCACCGCACCTCTCGCCATCGACGGGGAATTCATCCCCATACCTTGGAACCACAAAGGTCTCGCACTGCGCGGTTCCAAAGGAGTTTCCATCCGCGAACGCTCAGGCTGTGGAATGAGCTCCCCGTTGAGGTTTTCCCTGGAGAGTACAGCATGAAGTTCTTCAAGAAGGGTGTGAAAAGATTCCTGCAGGGTCGGCAACGCGCGAGTGATACCCCTGGTGTTGCAAGCGTCCATAGGCGGCGGTAACCGCTTACCATCAGGCGGACCGCATGCTTGTTTGCCAACCAAGTGGTATAAAAAAAAAAAAAACATTGATAAAGTTTCATACAAACTTTCATCCCCTATTTTATCCGCTTGGGGGTAGAATTATTCAAAATCTTTCTTAGCGGATGCCTATGTCGTAACATCTACCTGCATGCCAAATTTCAGCCCGATCCGTGCAGTGGTTTGGGCTGTGCGTTGATAGATCACTATGTCAGTCAGTCACCTTTGAGTTATATACATATAGATACAGAACATTAAATATTTATGAGCATCTAGGATTAAGCTGCACTGAGCAGAAACTGGAGTTTCTGTCTTTGAAGGACAATACCGTACGAAAGGTGAGGTCGGTCGATGCCGTTTGCTGGCAAACTCACCGCAGGTTATGCTCTCGGCTATTGCAATTTTCATCGTAGTAGTTTAGGGCGAGGACTTAGTGTAATTATCAGCGGTCTATATAAACATATACACAATAAGTACCTTGGGACGAGGCCGTGGTGGCCGAGTGGTTCGAGTAGTCGCCTACAACACAAACATTTCAAGTTCGAACTTGACTGTACCAATGAGTTTTTCCGAACTAAAGTATAGTGGATAAATGTGTAGGCAGAGGTGTTTAGCTAGTACCCACATACCCACTTTCCGCCAGGGTAGATTTAGGTTTAATGTGATAGCTGGCGAGTCCATCGCCGTTATTCAAGTATTATATACGCCTTTGAATTGCTTCTCAAACGTACATAGCGATGGTTCCCCTCACCGGAAAATTCTTTAAAGCCACAGCTAACAGGAAAAATCTCAAAAACATACAAGTAAAAAACGACGTACCAATTGCTCTCTCCCTTGACATTATGGTTACCAACGAGATGAAAATATAGAGTGGCCATAAAAAGATATCGAGACGAGAGAGTTAATAATAAGTCAATCATTTAAAATGGCGCGCCAAACGCTTGTCGCTCCGCTTATGCCGTGCCGTCGGCCTTAGATCGTTAGATGCAGCTCCTGCAGCGCACCAACAGCGTAACGTCGACGTCATATAATCAACGTGCCTTGTGACGTCACTATCCGCCGTCGTGTCAAGGTAAGGCCCAATCAAGGCCCGAGTCATTCGGTGCACGAAAAATCTTTCCCTTACCTACCTACTTACTACCTAAGGGAAGGCGTGCATTGATAAACAGCTTTACTAAAAGATAACGTGCGGTTCAGTGGTCAGAGCTCCTGATTGCGAAGGTTGAGTCCGCGGTTCGATTCCCGCTAGGGGCAAATATTTGTGTAATTAACAATTCGACAGCATAACTTCACGCGTTTCCAGGTGTTTTCCTATGGGAAGAGGGTCACTTCTCGCTGAAGATAATAAAGGTGCCATCATGTCGGGATTCTAACTTGCTATCTTTGCAGGCGACTGAAACCACTCGGCTACCATGGCTCTGTCGTCATTGCACTTTGTCTTCACGTATGCAGTTCTCATGCTGTAAAATGCGGTTCAACGACGTTCCCCCACATTGCTTGGCGAAGGTTAGACGAGAAATTCAATTTACTGGTACCCGTACCGCGGCAATATTAACCGTAATATATATATATATATATATATATATATATATCCTGCAAACATAATAAACACGAAAGGTTGTTGGGATGTTCGCTCCTTTCACGCAGCAACTGCAGATCGTTTGAAATTTGTCACTGAGATAAATTATTAGCTGGATTAACCCGTTGAGTATATATAATTCCCAAAAAAAAAACAATGGATTTTCTTTTATACAACTGGCGGTTCGCCTTTTAGTAAACCGTTATTATATATGTTTTATTTATACCGTTAATATATGTACACACCTACATATAATCACGCCTCTTTCCCGTAGGGGTAGGTAGAGACCACTTCTTACCATATATATGTTTTATTCCAGGACGAAAAACTGTCAAATAAATCTATTTCCACGCGGGTGAACCCGCGGGCAGAGCTAGTGACATCATATAAGTTTCCACGTTTCCTGCAGTATTGGAAAACTTCTGAATGCAGGTCACGTTTCATATGTAGCTCGCTAGCTTTAAGCGCACTGTGAGCTGAAAATAGGATAAGGTACCTACCAGTTGGATTTCAACGGAATTCTAACTTGTTCGTTGTTTAAAATGCGAAAATATTTTTGAAGCCTCGTGTTATTGGCTGAAATTATTGGAAGAGCCGATTTGGAAAACGTGCTGGCTGGTGCTTGTGTAAATGCTGAAAAAAAAGACATGTTTTAGTCTTTGATAACCGAGAGGTCTGTAAGTTTAGAGAGAGAGAGGGAGTAAGTTTAGAGGAGCAAGTAAAGCTAGCTGATGCTAGCTTTACTTACTCCTCCTAGACTCTAGATAAGAAGTGTAATGCAATCCTTAAGCTCTTGATAACTAACTTAAAGCTCGTTGGAACTTTGAAATAGTTTCCGAAAGAGGACGTTAGTAGATGACGTAATTTCCCGTCCAGCTAGTTTTTCAAAGTGGAAGTAAATTCACGATGGAAAATAGCACTATTAGGTACCTATTACCTACCTAATTCGAACCTAGGCAAGGATTGGAACGTGTATTTAAGAATTGGTTCCTCTAACAAGGTCCTTCGTATTCTATACCGTTAGGATTGATCCAATTAATTCAAATTCAGAATCACCTTTATTTTATTAAACTCCACTAGAAGTGTTTAGAAATTTGAATTTTAAGGCTAGTTATGGCACTGAAGGTATGCATGTACGAAGATGGTAGACATTTATTTAGAACGTCATTGCGAGAATTTCAAATCTTTTTTTTATTTATTTGTTGTGAGTTTCATAGACTTTCACACTTGCCAGTAACGTCACAATCAGAATATCATTTGAATTTGTTGAATATGGTTGAATACAATATAACGCTTAAAATGTTGTAAAAATAAAAAAAAAAGTCCGCAAAAAGTTTCTACTTACCTAAATTGTCACTGGCTGACAGTTTGTCTTGTCGGACCAAAGGAAACACTTGGTAGAAATAGATAACATTTTATTACTTCAAGCGTCGCGTCGTACTTAACCGTTCAACTGGAAAACGGATTTTGGCGTGTTTGAGGGCCCAGTTTAACACTTAACCAATATTCTCGAAGGCGATCCTGATTGACGATTACCAAGGTATTTGTTAATAGGTAGACAGTATTAAGACCTTTGTATATTTTTTTAATAAAAAGCATTTAATAATTTGAATATAGAACTCCAAGAACAAAAAATTATAAAGGTTTGAATTTCTCCTTTCATTATAAACTTCGTGGTATGATAACGTGATGGTACATGCGACCTGTAATGCTGTTTTGCAGGTGACCACATTAACCGCCTGGCCTTCACGGCTAAATTCAATTTAAAAAGTAAACTAAATATATATTAATTATGAACATAACGCCTTAGATGCTTGTGCAATTACGGCCCTTAAGAATGGTATCACGAAATATTTTGCCTTGAATTAGAATTTCTTCCATAGCCCAATATAGCTAAATAAAACGCCGTTATTGTGCGATCTCTATACAATGTTCGCAAGGTTAATGTCAGTTATGAAATTTAAAAGATTATATTCCTTTCAAGCGCTCAATTTAACACGTTTTTAATTATCAATTTCTAAGTTTAGGGTGAGATTAGAAAACCATCTTGAAATGAACTGAGTATTACTATGCTTTCTATTTCTTATACACCTTGTACCTACACTATAAATGATAAAACAGTTGTTATAGATAGGACTGAATACTTTATATGCAAAGGCATTCATGGCGCCTCAAAAAAAACTTAATAGGTATTTGTTGTCATCTGTACTTATATAAATTTGCCGCGTTTTTACCTGAACCTTTGAACCTTTAATAGCGCAGAATTGTTGGCAGAATGTACCTATTCATTGCATTATTGAACGCAGTAAATACTGAATGAGCTTCGGTGGTGGCGCGCGACGATAATTAGCTCGAATGTGTATAATCTGTGCTCGAATTCGCCGCTGTGCAATCAGGTAATGGATGTATGAAATGAATATACGTAGCGTAGAAGTGACAATCGATATTGGCAGAAGAACCTAATATTGAAATTTAGGTGGCTTTATATGAAACTATGTAAGTATATATATAACTGGCGGACTTCCTAGTCTCTTTATGGAATTTCACAATCGTTCTTATTTTACTTTAATGCAGTTTATAGTGATCACAGTAATTTGAGAAAATTCTCAAATTACTGTGATCACGTGACACACATTAATATTAATGACACCTCAAACAAAACTTCACATTGGCAATAATTACCTCAGCATTGTCAAGATGCTGACGTATTTAATGAACCTCGACTATAATGAAATGGAAACTTGCAGATGTATCAGTCTCATTCAAATGGGTTGATTATATTAATGCATTATTTACTATGTACGCTTGTTTGCCACCCGTGTTGTATAAAAAAAATATTTTTATATAATATGAATATATCCTCGCGTCTTCCCACAAGGGTCCCTGAAGGGGTAGGCATATAGTACACACAACCACTTTCTGCCAGAGATAACATATTTTAGGTGCCAACGTGACAGATGGCGAGTCCTTCGCCGTTACCATAGATTAGAATATTATATAGGGCTAGGCATTACTCAAGCACGACCACACATACGCATTTGAATTTCTTCTCAGACGTATGCAGGTTTCCTCTCGATGTTTTCCTTCACCGTAAAGCTCGTGGTGTGACTAATGTGTACTTAAGTTCATAAAAACTCATTGGTACAGGATTCAAACTTGCATTCTTTGTGTTGCAGGCAACTGACGTCGAACCATGGCTATTTAACCATTATTATTTTATATATAATTATAAATATATAATACTTCCTCACGCCTTCCACAAGGGTTCCCGAAGGGGTAGGCAGGGGTGTATAGGTAGTACCCATACACCCTCTTTTCGCCAGAGATATATTGAGGTGCCAACGTGACAGATGGCGAGTCCATCGCCGTTATATATATAAACGTATAAACGTAGATCTAAGTTTACGTATAATTGAATAAGTAACAATAAATATTTTTTATCGCCAAAGTAAAGTTAGAGGTCGCCTTGTAAACATATAAAAATGATTCATCGCCGCCCATAAATCGCAGCCGGCTCTAATATTTTAGTACTGAGTAGTGTTTATTGTTTTCTTTAGATTCGTGTGTTCTTTAGATACGTAGAAAGTATGAATATAACAAATGACTCGTTTGTATAACACCTTCTTTTTGCCTGGGATAATTTATATAGGACCAAGATTTATACTTCTTTAAATTTCATCGTTTTCTATCACGCCACATTATATATGTCGGAACGCAGGAGAGGGCGTCGACATCGATTCGATTGGCGCGCTCGACATCAGTGGGAGAGGTTCTGGTACTGGGTACTGGTGTTAGGTTCTGGGCGTAGGTCTCAGGCAATTAAACCACGAAGATACAGTACGAGAATTGTATGTAGGTAATTATTAGCAATCACAAATTCACATTACGATGTTACAAAGTAGGTACATAATTATCAACAGAGTCGTGTGAACCAACGGTCCCGTTTGGAAGGACCGAACTGTATCGCTCACTGTAATCAACTGTGTCTAGAATCATCGCTCTTCAACATTTATAGTGTTACAGTTCTGCCTCCAAGCGATTCCGAACACGTGACTCGTTACGTCACGGCGTTCACACTCCACTGTTATAACAATATCAATTGACTATTTAGTATTCAATTATGGTAACAGACTACAAATATCAATTGAGTTACTAATTATTGTGTTCGACACAAATATCAATTGAGTTACTAATTATTGAAATCAACACAAATATCAACTGAGTGACTTATTATTGTTAAATTATCGTAATCTACGACAAATATCAAAAGAGTTACTAATTATTGTTAAATTATCGTAATATCTCCGACACGGCCATACTGACGAATCACACGTCCTCGTGTGTATGTGTATCTGGTAACAAAACAAAATACAACTGTAGACGTATATTAGCTCGGCCAACGTGACCACATAGAAAAGTCACTCATAATTAAGTCACATGAGAAAGGATACCACAAGTTCGATTAAAAGTCAAATTAACGTTACAAAATCACACAGAATTAATGCACCAAGTCATGACAGCTACAGACATTACTAGCAGTTTGCCAATAAGCCCGAGCCAGGAGATGGGTCAGTAACAGTTCGTCTTTCTGTTAAGCCCGACAACACAAGGGATAGTACCAGTTCGTCTCCCTGGTACGTGTACCCAAGTCCAATATAGTAGGCAGTATCAGTCCGTCTGACCGATAAGCCCCAAAACACAAGACATTACCAGCAGTTTGCCGATAAGCCCCACAACACAAGGGACAGTACCAGTTCGTCTCCCTGGTACGTGTACCTAAGTCCAATATAGTAGGCAGTATCAGTCCGTCTGACCGATAAGCCCCAAAACACAAGACATTACCAGCAGTTTGCCGATAAGCCCCAAAACCAGAATAGACATTGTCAGTCCTTCTCTCTGGTAAGCCATAGCCATACTTTGTGCAGTAATACATTAGTCTGTACTGTTGGATGGGCCTTCACCCGCATCCTCAACGTCTAACTCTTCACTTATAAAGTCTAATTCGTCTTGTGGAATCTCTCAAGTGATTATGGGCATACTTGTAAGTTCGGATAAAGACTTCAAAACATAGTGATCACATTCAAGTAGTAGTACTTCAAAAGAACCTTTATACTTCGGATCAAGCTTCACTTGATTCCGTTCTTCACTTTTAATTGTGACTAAATCACCAACAACAATTTGAAAGAATTTTACCTTATTTTCATCAAAATAAGACTTCTCATAATTAGCACTTTTTTATATTCAGTACCGCTTGTTCTCTCACATTTGCTATATAAAATTTATTATCATCAGAACACAAAAGATTAAGAGGTCTTGCTACCTTACGTATCAAAAGCACTAAAGTCATCGATTTTATGTCACGGCTAACAAGGCTAGTCAGTGCCACACAGGCCAGTCAGTGCCACACAGGCCAGTCAGTGCCACACAGGCCAGTCAGTGCCACACAGGCCAGTCAGTGCCACACAGGCCAGTCAGTGCCACACAGGCCAGTCAACGCCACACAGGCTAGTCAACGCCAAACAGGCCAGTCAGTGCCACACAGGCCAGTCAGTGCCACACAGGCCAGTCAGTGCCACACAGGCCAGTCAATGCCACACAGGCTAGTCAACTGTATGTCAGGTAATGCATCTTGCCATGACCTATCTAAAGTTTCATGAGAGAACATTCGGCACTAGTAAGTGAAAAGGAACAAGCCCACCGGAAATGTTTAGTTGTCCAGTTGGGTTGCCAATGCTACTCAGGTCAACTCGACGCCGGTTGCTAGTGCAGTTACTCGCTGCTCAGGTGTTGCCTTCGCCAGCGGAACCGCTTGCACTGCCGTTGCTGGAACTATGTTTCCCAGCAGTGGAAGTAGGAGCACAGGTGTACGTGTTAGCATAATGGCCAACATCACCATACCTGAAACATTTGAAAACGGACGCATTTGGTCGTGGTTAGAACACAGAAATTGAGCAAGCAGAATAGGAACGATCACATGACCTTTTTACAATCCTCGAAGCGGCAGTCGGCACTACGATGCCCCACTTTTCCATACACCAAGCATCTTAAAGGGTCTGTACGTCAGGATCGCTTGAAGTTCGAAGATTCATCGCTTGAAACGGGTTCATTCTTCTTGAGGTGAGCACAAGCTGTATTTCAGGGCTGGGCTGCAGCGCCAGCATATCCTTGACAGCACTGTAAAGATTCCTCGTCTCCTTCAGCTAGCGTTCCTTCAGCACCAGTATTTTACTTGGTGTCAACACTTTCTTTTGTGTAAGCCGCAGTTTGAGTGAGTCTGACAACCTCAGGGTCAGTGCCCTGATTGCGCCATCTATGGACATTTAGGGGAGTCTCCAGGGCCTCCTCGAGGCGTGCACGCGCAGTCTTTCGCGGCCCAATTCGCGTTCCAAGTTGAAGACCTCGAGTCTTAGGTCAGTCATGTTCTCAATGCCTTTAGTGAGAAGGTTCTTCTCCTTGCGTAGGCACAGGATCTCCAGCCGGAGCAGTCGTATATCCTCCACGTGCTGCCGTTCACCTCTGTGCACCGTAACTTCTAGAAGGCGCAGCCCAAACCTTTAGATCCCCATTATGTGCAAGGGTAAATGCACTTCCTTCTTGTACTTGTTAAAACAAGTATAAATCGGCGGTAGTAGGTACATTTATTTACGTCAGGTTTATTGAGATCAAAATCCAGTAAACTAAAATTGCGGGTACTCACGGTGTACATGACGTTAATTAGCGCCAACGTGTTCTTGATTAGGTTTTCGTCAACACGTGGTCCATCGTTAAGTCGCTTCATATGTAACAGAGGATTATTCTCGAGCCTGGGGTAAACCCAAGTTCAATAAGACTCACCGGAGTGTACTAGCTGGCCCGTCACGCCTTGTATCTCACAATAGTCCACACGATGCTTTGGTAGTGCTCCGCCACTACCGGCCTTTCCATTTGTGCTGCTAATGTCGTGGGTAGTAGGTGGTTGTGATGCCCGAGTGAATCCCGCTTCTGATGTCGGAACTCAGGAGAGCGAGGGAGACATCGATTCGATTGGCGCGCTCGACATCAGTGGGAGAGGTTCTGGTACTGGGTACTGGTGTTAGGTTCTGGGCGTAGGTCTCATGCAATTAAACCACGAAGATACAGTACGAGAATTGTATGTAGGTAATTATTAGCAATCACAAATTCACATTACGATGTTACAAAGTAGGTACTTAATTATCAACAGAGTCGTGTGAACCAACGGTCCCGTTTGGAAGGACCGAACTGTATCGCTCACTGTAATCAACTGTGTCTAGAATCATCGCTCTTCAACATTTATAGTGTTACAGTTCTGCCTCCAAGCGATTCCGAACACGTGACTCGTTACGTCACGGCGTTTACACTCCACTGTTATAACAATATCAATTGAGTGACTATTTAGTATTCAATTATGGTAACAGACTACAAATATCAATTGAGTTACTAATTATTGTGTTCGACACAAATATCAATTGAGTTACTAATTATTGAAATCAACACAAATATCAACTGAGTGACTTATTATTGTTAAATTATCGTAATCTACGACAAATATCAAAAGAGTTACTAATTATTGTTAAATTATCGTAATATCTCCGACATATATATTTAATAATAAATTTTCACTCCCTCCACAAGGGAAAGGGTAGGCAGAAGTGTGTGGGTACTACAAACCCACTTGTTAGCCGGATATATCGGTGCCAACGTGACATATAACGAGTCCATCGGCATTTCTCAAACACAACTATTTGTAGGTGTGAAAATTTATGTTCAAACGTATGGCTCTTAATGTTTTTCCTTTACCACTAATTATAATTCTAGAAAGATCACAGAAAATAGCTTCATCGATTTTAATTAGTCGCTTCTGTTTACAATTATGTTATTCTTTGGAATGCATGAAAGTTTAGAGCACTGCGCTGCTCGTTCACAAATTGAAGGCAATTCCGCGGCATCCTAATTGCTTCTATTTTGGTTCACAGAGGTACGTTTGTGACGGCTAAACAACATTATACGTGTAGGTAGGTAGAACTGTATTGTAAATGTATTTGGCACCAGTGTTCAATTAGTACTTTTTGCCGTGAGAAATTTAATTTAAATTTTATGCGTCTTAATGCGATTTGACATTTCAAGTAATAATAGCTATGTAGTACCTACCTACATGTTTAATATATAAATTATATCGTATGAAACAAAAACTTATGTGGACGAAGCGAAATACGTATGTAAGTCTAGAGAGAACTGGCGTTGTATACTCTCTGCCTACCCCGTTATGGACTCGGCGTGATGATATGTATGTAAACTAGAACAATCATTCAACGCTTTTTTATTCATTTCGGCTATTTAATTATATGAATGTGAATAAAAACTTATACAGTAATAAATTTTGGTCCATAAGATATAATAAGTGTTTAAGATATAATTTCAATGTTTCTCCTGTCAAGGGTGGTTGACTGGTAGAAAATGCTTTAGCATTAAGTCCACCACTGTACTTTAATTGTGCAAAATGTTAAATAAATAAAAATAAATAAATAAGTTATAACTAGTAGGTTTACTGTTCTGTTGAATAAAAAAATATAACACCAGAAGACAAAGGTACGCCAGTAAAACACCCGGTGCTCACGTCATGATAATAAAATTCACGAAATCTACGTATGTGAGATTATTGAAATATTCTTGCATAAGCATTTTTGTACTCGGCCCTGGATTGTTTCTCTCTCTCTCCTCTGTAGGAACAATAAATGAAACATTGCATTTTCCAGTATACATTTACATAATGTGTAGTTAAAACATCTTAGAATGTCAGTAATTCTTAGTGATATTTTTTAAATCTGGCAATAATCTGATTTAAAAATTGATGATATCTTATTTATTTCACTTGGTAATCGACAAGCATATTAAAATACAATTAAAGGTATGTTTATCCAGATTTTACATTTAATAGGAATATTTTGTTATGAGGTTTTTTTATACCACACGGGTAGTAAAGAAGCATGCGGTCCCTGTGATGGTGAGCGGCTACCGCAACCTATGAACGCTTGCAACACCAGGAGTATCGCTAGCGCGCTGTTAACCCTTGAATAATACCAGTGTATTTACTTTACAAAAATAGAGAACTATATATTACTGTTGCCGTTATGAAATACAGTTGAATTTAAAATATTTTTGTTTTTAGAAATATTGGATATAAGCCCAGAATTCTAAGTACATTTCAAATAAATGCCACGGCCTACTAAAACTTTTGCCAAAAAATGCTACCGCAACCAATGAGGTTTTTACATCAATGTCTGCAACAGATTCCATTGGTTAAGCCGAAGGGATGTATTGTATGTATCTAATGAAATATGTACTAGTCTATGCTATAACTTAGTTTTAAACTCTTACATCCGCACACAGTGATTCTAAACCGTACCATAAAGTAATAACTATCGAAACATCTTTTAAGAAGAACTTTTTTATTTTAATTAATTGTCTCGTAGCTCCATTACTTTGCCTTGAAGAGGAAGAACAAAGAATTCCAATATTTACACTTATCAAACCGTTTTAATTTAATAGCAATTACGCACGCTTGTCAGAAGAGCCGGGAATTCAACATTAATTTACAAAGAATGAAAGCCATTTTGTAAAATTCGTAACAGTTCACGGCGGCATTAATACTCGTTTTTATTATTCAGTGGACTACTTTGCAATGGGGGATAATCCTGATACATTTTAAATGTCTATTCAAGTTTGCCTTGTCGTTTCTGGTAATACAATTTCCTACAGTCAAGGCTCTAAATAATTAAAGTCTTCAGTTTTCATAACGCCATTTCTTCGTCAAGTTACTTAATTAAAATGTTGCAATTTTTTCAGTTATTCTCGCGCCTTCCCACTGGGTCCCCGAAGGGGTAGTCTGAGATGTATAGGTAGTACCTACCTACCTACTATTCTACACCCACTTTTCGCTAGAGATATATTTTAGGTACCAACGTGACAGATGGAGAGTCTATCGCCGTTACTCAAGCACGACTATACGCCTTTGAATTGCTTCTCAGACGTATGCAGGTTTTCTCTCGATGTTTTCCTTCACCGTAAAGCTCGTGGTGTGACTAAACACTGTACTTAAGTTCAGAAAAACTCATGGTACAGTCGGTGTTCGAACTTGCAATCTTTGTGTTACAGGCCACTACTCGAACCACTCGGCCGCCACGGCTGTATTTTTTTTTTTATTTTGTACTATAATTGGCAAACAAGCATTAGGCGCACCTGGCTGGTTACCGTAGCCTATTTACGCTCACTATACCGAAATATCACTTGCGCGTTGCCACTCTGTGCTGAGAGTTATACTGTGTTGGCAGCAATTGGACTAATCCCCCTGCTGCCAATACAATATAACAATCCTCCCCTTCCAAGGAGATCCTTATTAACCTTGAAGTTTGTTTTTATCTAAGGCTATGGCCTCTGAAGAGTCTGTCCTGCCCAATGAAAACGGATATCGAAGACTACGCGCTTATCATCGGCTCACCAAGGTGTCGAGTCAATCCTGCGCGACTTGTGCGAGCAGCAACAATCGCTGTGAAGAGTTTGTGAGTCTAGAGACAGTTAGCGGTCTACATCACGAGTGTGAAGATGCGAATATATGTTTTTCGAAGGTCTAGTTCCGGGAAATTTTATAACTTTTATATTTTAATTTGATAAATTTTATAAAAGACATTTCAACCTTTTACTATCAACACTAGTAAGTACAAGCAAAAATAATTATGTCAAATACATTCGTTGGCCATTTGCCCATCCCTTTTGAAGGCAGATTTATCGATGATCGCACTGATTAAATAATGAAATCTAGTTTGGAAATATAAATAATAATGCCAAGGTAATCAATAAAATACATCACTGAATGACTAACAGTAATATTATTGTATCCTTTTATTGATTCCAATTATTGAGTTCTTGTAATATACATTATCTTTATATGGAAGAGACATGTTGCATCATCATCAAGACATCACTTCTCTAACAAGATTTGCAGACGGTAGAATAGTCTTTACTCCTGCCTTTTTAAATACAAAAGCCTTTATATTCCTAAACTACCATAGGTATAGTTACAGGTCTCCTGACAAAGACCTACTCATAACAATTTAGTTAGATGGTGTTGGACTTTTCTATCCACGAACACCAGGTGTGGTGGAAAAATTTACTCTTCATTAAATCTTAATAATACCTCTTTTGCAAATAATGCACATTGTTGCTTTCTTGAACAAAAGAGGTGTCAGCAGCTTAGAATTTTATCAGTATCATTGCAGTTTCATATTATGATGAAATAGTAAAACTTCATCATCAGTAATATTTTTTTTTTTTTATAACATTGCATGGTTATTTTAATTCCATCCTGCAGAATACACCACAATGTTTTAACAGCAAATATAAACAGAAGGATTTGTTATGAGCTGTAGATAAATTCTCAAGACATTTTAAGAGAGGTAGGGCATAACGGGTTTCCCATTCGAATTTGGAGCTGCCCAACTGGGGCAGGACCTCCACCTTATAGAAGTCCATAGCCAAATAATACAATTTATTGTGTTATGTTCCTACGCGGTGAATAAGGTTTCCAGTAATGAGTTCCTTGGGGTGGGGGGAGGATTGTTATATTGTGTTGGCAGCAGAGAATTAATTAGTCCTATTAATGCTGCCAACATAGTATAACTATCCAAACACAGAGTGGCAACGCGCAATTGATACTTTGGTATTGTAAGCGTAAATAGGCTGCGGTAACCGTTTTCCATCGGGTGGGCCGTATGCTTGTTTGCCACTCATGTTGTATAAAAAAAAAACATTGGTAGCAAATTTCTTTTGTACACAAGGCCAGCTCTTGAGAGCTGTGAAGAATCTTTGATAGATTGTTTACTTCTATTAGATCAGAATTTTATGTGTTCATCTTCTGTTGTCATTTAACAAAAAAAAATTTATATAAAATTATGGTGCTCAAGACATTCTAGAGAATTCCTAGCAATTGACCAGTTAGGGCTGGTAGAACATCTGAAGTTCGGTTTTGTACATATATCTACTAATTAATATTATGCATTGTATTTACATTCACTCGTCTATAAATTCTACTACTGTACATAACTTAAAGTGGTGTAAATTTTATCAAGATCCATTTAAACTTAAGTTCAATTTGCCCAGAGGATACATCTAGACTTACAGTCCATCCAGTTAAATAATCATGTCACTCAAATTACTAGGTACCTACCTACTAGTAGAATAAACAATGCATAATTTAATGTTTATTTTGAGCCATGCTGCTACCTGAAATATTTTCGTCGGAGTCTACCGTTTATTAATACTACTACTCTCTAGTATATTAATAGTAGTCTATGCTCATATGGAAAACTGTTTAATTGTGGTGCAGTTCATGATTAACCTTTAAATAAAATATTATATTACGACTGAATTCGGGAAGACTTACAGTATACATTGTAAATATTGTAATCTTTGGGGAAGACGCTAGAATAGATAAGATAGGTAGATAGATAGATCTGATTTGATTTGACTTTCTGTCAGTCTGACAGTCTTTCAGTGATATCTGAATTATTATTGCTCGGACAGAAGCGTTCGCGCTATCCGAAATTATAGATTTCGGATAGCTAGGATAGATTTATGGCAAACATAAAAGCAACTTTCATTGCCATAGATAGCTTGAACGCTTACAGAAAAGGATTTTATCTGGAGCTGTTGGCTTTGACCAGAGAAACTCCAGTTCCTCTGGGGAACCACGCAAAATATGCCCTAATTTCAAGGGAGTATAAACAATAAATTCAGGGTAGAAACGGGTACTGTTACCTTCTTTGTAGCCATTTACTAATAATAATAATAATTAATTATTTTTTAATAACAAAGTTTATCATTTTAATTAAACACGTCAATCGTCTGGGTCAACTGTTATCTCAAGAAAAACTTTTACTTCATTGGCTAATTTAAAGGATAATTTCTCCGAACGTTGCTCTATCTGATGACCAATGCTTCTCATTACTATTCGAAGACTTGCGTTTAACAAACTGCCCTCTTTGATCCACTCAAAATATGAGGTCAGGAAATTGTTAAAAACATCTTCCTTACCCTGACTGTAGATATAATCCAAATCTGATAATATTACATGGACAAGTTCTACATCAGTTCCTCCCGGCATGCGAGTGTCGCTTTGTACAGAATGTAATCTGTCATCAACAATTTGCTGTATCTTCAAAAGTACACCTTTTGCTGATACATCGTCGGAGTAAGACATGTCGTTTAATATATGCTGAAATTCTTTGGCAGTTTTATCGTCTAAGATGTTAAAGAAATGAGTATCGGGCAAAACTTCGTAGAAAGCCTTAACAAATTCCTTCACTTTGCCTTCTTCTATGTCTTTAAATTGTTCTAATACCGTATTTAAGGTGGTCGTGAATATTTCTGATTTTTTACATAAATTTTGTGTTTTGCATAATTGATTTTCGAATTTTCTCTCCAATATAATTGTTTGAATAACCAATTTCTGGGTAAGTTTCTTGTTGATTACCAAAATATCTTTGGGCTTACCTTCTAATCTTTCTGTTAAGAACTTGAAGGCGCCGTTTTGAAAAACAGCGGTAATTTTTTTGACTATTTCTGTCCACACATATGCTTCGTTATCAACTGTTATCTTTTCATTCGCTGCTTTCAGAACCTTTTTTATAACACGTAAGCAGTGCTTTAACTCATTTATAAAAACAGGTACGTCGCCATCTTTTTTTCCGTTAGCTACTTTAGAATTATCGTTAAGAATCCCACTAAAAACTCCCTCAATAGACTTTGCTAATTGTGTTACGTATTCATTAAGGTATTTTGGCAAGTTTTTGTTGCAAAAGCTATAATCTTTGCAGAGGGACGCTGATGTCACGATAATCATAATCTGGTCCTCATAGTGCTTCGAGGACGAAGCGGACATAGCTCGTCTCCCGCTCAGAAAATTCTTATTAATAAAGTATTCTATTGTTTCCATGACATCTTTACCTATACCTACCGAACCCTGCATGTTCACTTTTACCCCATTTGTCATTTGTAGTACAGCTGTAACAGAGGAGAGTTTGGTATTAAACCTATCCTTTCCGATAGCTTCCCAAGGTGATGTGTGAAGATCGTAAAGAAGATCGAAGATTGTAAAGATCGCAGCTGTATAAAATTAACCGACCTGTCTCTGTCCCTAAAATCTTTTCATATACAGGCATAAACACTGTCACCCAGACAAGTCACTTCTCGATAAACGTGTTATTTTGTGAGTAAATCGGTTACTACGAGTATAACGTTTCATTCCAATCAATTATTTAATAAAAAAATCTCACCCATAATATATAAAAAACATTTCGCACAAATCATGTTTTCTTAAATTATGTTGAAATATTTTATTTCAACGTACATTTTATTTGTATGATTTACGAGCTATAAAAACTGAGTTAAGTTTTCTCAACTTATTTTGATAAAACTGACTGATCGTAGCGAGTACGTTTCACGTTCTTTTCTTATACATTCAGCTAAATGTAAAGAGATCTGATCTAAAGCTAGAAATATGAGAGTTTACCATTCAGCGAATAACATTTGATGTGTATCCGACTCAAAGCCTAGTATGCAGGACATACATTTTTACAATCTGTGCCCCACTATCCGGTCCGGTATTATGTGACGTTTCTTGCAAAAGTCAGATCTTTTTGATTCGGCCATTTTCGCCGAAAGTTTGGTGTAAACTATTGGTCACGTATCTTTTCGTGGCCTTTAGATCACTGAGTTAAATATTAATCAAGATGGTGCAGAAGAAGGTAAAAACCATGTGCGTTTAGTAAACCCATATATTTTATATTCTAAAAGTGAATAAAATGTGATGTTTTCATGTTAACATGTTCGACAGTTCAACTTTGTTTTCCTTGAAGATTGCCTTCTACTATTATTTCTATTCTTAAATCTTGGACAATATTGGCTTCCCGTCTCTATGAGATAGTTTTGGCCAATACGAATTCTATTAAACTTATTGAAATGTTTCAAACAAAACATAACCTCCCAAGTTGCCATGATGTAAACTACACACTGAGGTTAAGTCCATCTATGATTACCTCGATATTATCACCAAGATCGCTGACGACAATGCTTAGAAGAGTCCGAGACATGTGTTTTGGGGATGATGCTTAGAAAATGTGTTTTTCAGCCTAAGAAGAAGGTTGGGAAAAGGGTAGCGGCCGCTCCTTTGGTCGTGAAGAAAGTTGAACCCAAGAAAATTGTGAATCCTCTCTTCGAGAAGAGGACAAAGAACTTTGCTATTGGTAAGCATTCACATGTATATACATTTATTTGGCTTTCAAGCAAGACTCGTGTCATTTAAATTCACTTGGTATAAATTAATTGTTGCAAAATGTGTATCCAGAAACCAAAGGGCGGGAATTGTGGCACCATAATGATGCAAACCTTTACAACTGAATCACCATGTGGTTTATAATATCGAGCTTTTTAACACTGATATTGGTCCATAATTAAATGCCGTTTCAAGAAAAGTTTATAATTGATTTATTGAAAGTACTTTTAAACTTACATGTATACATAAGCAAGCAGACTCCCTCACGGAGTAGCTAGAGCTCTTTGTAACTTAGTTGTAAATATTGACTAAATTGTAATTATATTTGTATAATTACCCAGTTATTTTAAAATATTCCAATATTTATTAATAGCATTAATAAAAGCTAGTTTTTTTACTCATATTTTGTCACTGTAATACATGTTAAGGTCAGGATATCCAGCCCACACGCGACCTGTCCCGTTTTGTGCGTTGGCCCAAGTACATCCGCATCCAGCGGCAAAAGGCTGTCCTGCAGCGCAGGCTCAAGGTGCCCCCGCCCATCAACCAGTTCACCCAGACGCTTGACAAGACCACAGGTTTGTGCTGTGTACCATATAACCATGCAGGTTCTTTAGTGTTTACTTTTATTGTAGAAGAATTTTATTGTTTGCTGGTTTCACTATGGCATATTAAATGAGCCCAGGTGTAAGCCAAATGTGTAACAACACACTTTTTTCATCTGAATTACACTGATATGCTTGTATAGTTGTTAGTTCGAATGGATTTAAATTTATTATTTTCTACATCAATCCAAATTATAATATTTTTATACTCCATTAGATAGTAATAATGTTCATTCTAGACACACCGCTATATAATTTTCACTCAATACCCAATAAGAGTGCTTTAAGAGTATCATGCAAAAACATTTACTACTAGGTTACAATTATCTTTTGCCTCTATTGCACTCACAACCCATTTTGTAGGCCATTTAGGATAACTAGGACTTTACATGATGATCCCCAAATGCAACGATGAATCACTATGATTATCAAAAAAATATACGAGCTTTTTAACTCTGATGTTAACTTTCACTTATAATCCCTTCTGTTATTTTACAACATTGTCTGATTGTGTTGTGTTTGTTTTCAGCTAAGGGTCTGTTCAAGATCTTGGAGAAATACAGGCCAGAGACTGAGGCAGTCAGGAAAGAGCGCCTCAGGAAGGCTGCTGAAGCTAAGGTATGATATTTATGTGTAACAGAAGTGCAAAATAATCCTTTAAATAATATGTGCTCAAGTGCGTGCTTTAAATAATATGGGTTTGTAAATAATATGTGCTCAAGTAGGCATTAATTTCAGCTCCACATAATCTTGGAGCTCAAATCAATAAAAGACAATAGAACGAATAATCATTGTCACAATCGAAACCAAGATGAATCTTCACTAGAACTACTGAACCATAAACATTCAACAAGCTTCTTTTTATCTACAAAATGAACATAAGAACTGTAAAACAAAAGAAAATTAACATGATGCATAACAACCAATTCAGAGTGCCATGAAGACTCCTAACCACCAAGATCTCTGACCATACTGCCTCTAGCACTGTTGTGCCTCTGTGTGTTTGCATCTATTACTTAATAGATTATGTTGACAGATCGCCAAGAAGGATGAGCCCCCAGCGAAGAGGCCCAACACCATCCGCTCCGGCACCAACACAGTCACCAAACTGGTTGAGAAAAAGAAGGCACAGCTTGTTGTCATCGCTCATGATGTCGACCCTATTGAGGTACTTTTACATACATCAAAGCATTGTACATGTCAAATCACTTAACAACAAAGAGAGTAGTGCCACTTCTGCCTAGAGGACTTCTTTTGCTTCGTCCACATTTGTCAGTCTCCTCATACATGCAATAAGTTTTACTAGTTAAAAATCACTATAATATTACACATATTATTATACTGTACTGTATGTTTTATATCAAACAGTCTGTCTGCTACGTCTGTTTGTTGGCGATGAATCAAAAGTCACTGAACAGATTTCCATGTGGTTGTTGCCAATGAACAAAGTGATTCATGAAGAAAAAGGTGTATAATTTGATAAGGTTTTTTGTAAGCTTGTTGATTGAATGAAAAAGTCAATCCATCCTCCTGGGATAACCCTGGGACTTTTATCGTAAATGATGTCCTGTGAGATAAACTAGATAATGTATGTATGTACCTGAAGCCATGGCATATTTAGTTATAGCATCTTAATCTTGAATAGCAGTGATGTTAGAATTTCTTCACCTGAGGCTATTGAACATTGAGTCATAAGCTGCATGAAGACCGTTGACTCTGAGCGCATAACCACAACTATATTAACAAATTTCAACCATAGATCTTTGTAAAGTGCATTGCTGTTTCCAGCTTGTGTTGTTCCTGCCAGCCCTCTGCCGTAAGATGGGTGTCCCCTACTGTATTGTGAAGGGCAAGTCGAGGCTCGGAGCCTTAGTGCACCGCAAGACCTGCACCTCTCTAGCCCTTACTAACGTAAGTATTGCTTTATTGTTATTTTTTTATTTCTGTGCCATATAATAAAAAATCAATATGCCACATCTGAGATTTATAGTAATTAGTTTACAAGTGTGATAATTATGCATGTATACTAATGTTCGAGAATTGGTTGGAATAAGGATTTAAAAAATACTGGTAGGTGACCTTTGGCTTACATACAATTTATAAAATTTTGGCTTATATACAATTTAAATAAAAAGTATATATAGCTTTTGTTACTCTATATTACAATTATTAGTGTAGCATGTGACATATTAATGAATAAGCCATGGGGTATGTGTGGATTTTTAATTAGTCTACAAAAGGTGTTATTATGGTAAGGTGTGTATATAATGATGATTTATTTGCTATCTGAAGGCCATGATGTCAACCTTTCTGCCACCAATAGAATTTTTCTGAGTATGCCACCTTACCAGCCATAGCCATACCTATACACCTCTGCCTACCCCTTCGGGGACCCTTGTGGGAAGGCGTGAGGATTATTGTTATATTTTTAGTTTACAAGCTCGAATATGGTGTCCTGACATTGTTAAGTTGATAGCTTATGGGTTTTTATCCAATGTCTTGTCTATATCTACCGAAGATGAAAGCTAGAATGTGAATGTCTGTGTGTAGGTAGAGGCGGGCGATCGCGCCGCGTTCACCAAGTTGGTAGAGGCGATCAGGACGAACTTCAACGAGCGCTACGAGGAACTCAGGCGTCACTGGGGCGGCGGCGTGCTCGGCAACAAGTCCAACGCGCGTATCGCTAAGCTCGAGAAGGCCAAGGCGCGGGAGATCGCGCAGAAGCAAGGCTGAGCACAATAAAATATAAGATTTATTTTATGGCTTTTATTTATTATACATGACCTTATTCTTACATAAATATAGTAACGTCGAGTCCTTCACGGGGGCATAGAGAAGACCTAGCTAGTTCTTTCTAGACACCTCTTTCCCTTTATCCAAACTCACCAGTCTTCATAGACGCTCGTCGGTTATGAGTACTCTTGACGTTTCATTGCCTGAGCGTTCGATCAATGGATCGAATTAACTGGAATCGTTGGACCTAATACTAATATGTATTATGCGTGGTACTAAGGCGTATGTACAGTCATGCTTGAATAAGTATGACGGACTCGCCATTTGTCACATTCGCACCTAGAATATTTCTGTTGGAATGTGGGTACTACCTATACACCTCTGCCCTTCGTGGACTGGTAGGAAGGTGGAGTAAATAAATATAAAAAAAGCTTAACATAATTTGTTACTTTCACTTTTAACTGTTTCTTTTATATAATGCCATCTACCGGTAACATTTGTTAACTATGGTACTACTGATGTATAATATTTTGAAAAAGCTTTTTGTATTTAATACTAGATGACGCTGTACTAACATTTATACCAGCGTTTATTTAACTTGCCCTGTTTTATTGCCTTCACTTCCATTTCTACGAACTATCCGTATTAATTACTTAGTTTGATTTTTAACAGACCTTTTACTGTTATTGTTTTCTGTTCCAGTATTAACCCTTTCAAACGATGTGTCGAGACCGAATGAAGCATGCTGTATTTTAAAAGTTTTGATAGTAGGTATAGGTATTTACCAAATCATAATAGGAATTTATTGAATACTAGCTGTCCCGCCCAGCTTTGCTCGGGTGAAAAAGTTAAATTGCCCGTAACACGATCGCAGTGCCACCTATCGGGTCCAATTGTAAATCTAAACCATTCTCAAATCCACCTTAAGACACACAGAAAGGGATAGCTTCGCACGGGTGAAAAAATTAAAATTCCTAAAACTCGATCGCAGCGCCACCTATCGGGTCCAATTTAATATAGCCTATGTTACTCGGGGATAATGTAGCTTTCCAAAGGTGAAAGAATTTTTGAAATCGGTCCAGTAGTTTCGGAGCCTATTCATTACAAACAAACAAACAAATCTTTCCTCTTTATAATATTAGTATAGATTATAAGTTTTCCTGCATAGTTGCTAGGCATACTTTCATACCCATAACAAATACCGCCAGTGGACATCGAACGCGGAGCTTTTGCAAGGCAGGGCCCACTATTGCTTCGGACGCCAGTCGAGCATTATAAATCCTACTTTTATAATTTACTATCAGATTACTCAACTGATAAGAAACCCACAGAGCAACATTGAGTAGGTTAGGAATAAATAATAATTGTCTTGATAAAGAGCCATTGTTCAGTCTTGAGATAAGCGTATCCATAGAGACGGAGGGACGTTCGGCGGGTCTTTGCGTACGCACCATTTCTCAACCTTATTTTGACCTCATCCTTATCCCACAAGAGTCGCCGAAGGGGTAGGCAGAGGTGTATAGATAATAACCACTTTCCGCCAGAGATATATTTTTGGTGCCAACGTGACAGATGGCGAGTCCATCGCCGTTACTCAAGCACGAATATACATACGCCTTCGAATTGCTCCTCAGACATATGCAGGTTTCCTCTCGATGTTTTCCGTCACCGTAAAGCTCGTGGTGTGACTAATCAACACTGTACTGTACTTAAGATCAGAAAAACTCATTGGTGCAGTCGGAATTCGAACTTGCGATCTTTGTGTCTCAAACCATCAACTCAAACCACTCGGCCACTACGACTCTCCAAATGCGTGGCTGAGGCTGACACAAATGTGTTAACTGAATTTAAGAAGTTCTCTGAGCCTAAATAGGGTAGTATTATTAAACGCAAGTACCGCGTCATGTCATTTCTATGTTCCCTGACAATTTGACAGTTAATGCAGCTTTCGGGAACGTCTATCACTAAAGTTGTAAAGTAAAGTTAAATAAATAAATATGAATCAAGAATAACCTAAGTTTAATAAAACTAATCTTTCTGTAAAAAAATGTTCTGTTAAAATGTTTTTTTTTTCTATATCTCAGCTAATGTTTTATAAAATCTGGATTAGTTTTCGATAAATTTCGACCTTCAAATATTAAATATGACTTCTAAAATATATAAATAATTGCTTTGAGTTGACTAAAATGGCGAAAATTAAGCAAATTTAATAAGATAAAATCAACGGCCATGGTTCCGTAGGAGCACGGTGTACGCACGCGCTGAACCATCCTAATGTAACAGGTACAGTCGGAGTATGGACTTTATAGACGTCTTCGTAGCTCAGTCGCGAAATACCGGGGGTGACGCGCAAGCGTGCTGGCTGGCTGTGCCATCAATTACTATCTCCTTTAAAAAAGAAAAAAAAATTTATGTCAAATACTTCCGCTAATTTGAAGACAGATAAAAAATGGAATATTATCCTTTATTCCGGATTACAATTTCAACATGGCCGAAACGCGTGAACAACTTTATTACAATTTGGTAGAGTCGTGTATTGACTTTTCGTGTTTTGTTTTGTGATAAAAATTATTGTGATAGCGGTGATGCCCAGTGAATATGTATGTGATAATGATTATTGTTAATGCGATTGGATTGTTCAATGCAACGAAATTTATGGTGAGTTGTTTTTTTTTAAATAAAATATATATATATAATATCGATAGTATAATTTACATTTAATGTCTTTTTAATAAAATAATATATTGTGAAACGGTAATAATCTTAATGAATTTGCGTTTATAATTGTTAATAATATAGCAATTATGTAATGAAATTAGTTTATTCCGTATTTTATATCTTGATGTAAACATATAATCTACATTAAAATCGTCTCATCTGTCAATTTATTTATTATTAGTTACCTACTCGAATCACTAATAGAATTATCTTATGCTGCTAGCACAGTTTAAGCCACCATAAGGTTGGCAGCGCGGTATATGTTTCAGACAATTCAAACTTTTTGAATTTAAGCGAGCGGTGTTTGAACAAAAATTAGCCGTGGTGGCCGAGTGGTTCGAGCAGTTGCCTGCGACGCAAAGGTCGCAAGTTCGAATCCCGACTGTACCTATGAGTTTTTCTGAACTTAAGTACAGTGATTAGTCACACCACGAGCTTTACGGTGAAGGAAAACATCGAGAGGAAACCTGCATACGTTTGAGAAGAAATTCAAAGGCGTATGTATAGTAGTGCTTGAGTAACGGCGATGGACTCGCCATCTGTCACGTTGGCACCTAATATACCTCTGGCGGAAAGTGGGTGTGTGGGTATTACCTATACACCTCTGCCTACCCCTTCGGGGACCCTTGTGGGAAGGCGTGAGGATATTATTATTATTATTATTACAATTCAAACACGTACCTTCATATAGATAGTGCCATCCACGAAAACGCGCCCCACTATTCTTCCTCATAGTTTATAGTGTAAGTATGCAACTTTCCACTAATGTTTGAGTATTGTTGGTACACACTGATTACCTATGAGTTTACACGCACGCTACAGCAACCCGCGAACCTCTCGACTAGTAATTGGTGGGCCGCTTCTTCGTGGATGGCACTATCTATATGTATAGTCATGCTTGAGAAACGGCGATGGGCTCGCCATCTGTCACGTTGACATTGACATATATCTCCTGAACGAATAGTGTGTGTTTACACATCTCTGTCTACCCCTTTGGGACCCATATGGGAAGGCGTAACGAACGAAAAAGTATTGGTGGTCGCCCATCCGACTGCTGACCACACGATTCCAAACTTCATTAGACCACAACGCCTGTTTCAGTATTTAACTACGGGAGATCATAAAAGTGTTGTACTTATTTAAAAATTGTGGGACATTCGAAATTTTAATGCTACGTACGATTATTCGTATTCGATTTTCTAATAAAAACTCATTAATTGACCCTCTCAATTAGTTAGTTACAGATGTATAATATATCCAATGGCCCAGCCCATAGACAACGTAAATAATTGCTTGGGGTCACACATCCTTGGGGAAACGGCAGCAGAATACTGACGTCCTCTGACGACCTTTAAATGAAAGAAATAGACGACTTTAGGTATTTGTCCCAAATAATTTATGGTAAAGAGCCGTGATGGCCTAGTGGTTCTAGTAGAGTTCTTCGAATCCCGACTGCACCAATGAGTTTTTCCGATCTTTAGCACAATGATTTGTCACACTATGAGCTTAACGGTGAACGAAAGGATCCAGAAGAAACCTGCATACGTTTGAAGATAAACAAAGACGCGTGTTTAGGTGTACTTGAGACGTGAGCCTGTAGCACGTAACATATATCTCGAGCAAAAAGAACGTGTGTGGGAACTAACGACACACCTCTTCCTACCCCATTCGATGTTAGCCGTTATTGTTGCCGTTAATGTTAGGATAATTGAATAATGTTAGTCGTGTCCCGGGGTTACGCCTACCTAAAATTTGATTAGGTTTGATTTCGTTTGTTCACTGATGAATGATGAGGTCTTAAAGTCTGGAGGGAACTGGTGCTCTACTCTCTCTGCCTGTGCCGTCTGGGACGCGGTGTGATGATTTGTGATATGTGTTTATCATGTGTCTTCGTCTAGATATCCCGAATAACGAGTACTTTGATCGGTTGAGTAAAGTCGTGAAAACTACCATTAAATATTTTCAAGCCAAATATAACTTACTGAAACAATTAACAATATTTACAAAGAACAGTTGAAACTAACTATGTACTTACAGATAAAATATTTGTCCCAAATCGGTATCCCGAGGCAACGTGCCAAGAAGACTAGCAGCATTGCCACGCTGGATAGCAATGCTGATTCTCTGAGCGAGATATGTTCCAGCCCGCCTGTCACGAAAGGTCTCGACTAGACGGCGCGAGACCTCTTTAAAAAGATGGTGAGCCTCAGGACCCCAAGGCCCCAGAGTTTCAACCGCAAATGCAGCAAATATGTAACCTGACCCGAGACAGGCATACTTGCGGCGCTTAAGGCACTCCTGCTGAGCAGCAGCGGCGCCGGCCGCCACCGATGTGTCAGGAAGATGGAAAAGAGCCAGTGTATCGACACACGTAGCGTCCCACACTAAGGGCCGACCCATCCTCCATGGCATCAGAGACATACCGTCCGGCCTCCGGCCATCGCCGCGAGTTAATACTTACTGAAACTTGTACAGTTTGATAATTGGCAAAACACCATATATAATCATAGCAGTAGCATTTTCTTTCAGCACCGTAACACTAACGAAATAGTATTCAAGTGGGATTTTCGCAGCACTACGGGAAAGCTACGCGTGGGGGCACTCAAGTAATTTCATTAACGCCTGTGCTTCAAAGAGGCGGAATTTCAAACGCGGTACGCCTTCACTCGTTGGCGCTCGTGTTATGAACCTCACATGCTAATATCTCAAAGTTTGTAGGATGATTTTAGCACACGTCACACCACGAGCCTTACGGTGAAGGAACAAAACATCGAGAGGAAACTTGCATACGTTTGAGAAGCAAATTCAAAGGCGTATGTATAGTCGTGCTTGATGGATGGACTCGCCATCTGTCACGTTGGCACCTACAATATATCTCTGGCGGAAAGTGGGTGTGTGGGTACTACCTATACACCTCTGCCTACCCCTTCGGGGACCGTTGTGGGAAGGCGTGAGGATATATTATTATATATATTATATAAGATTAATATTTTAGTCATAATGAGGACGATACACGATACAATTAGGCTTCAGCTGTAAGTAATTTGAAAGGATTACAATCAAAAGCGCCTGGTGATTTTCCGCTGGTATCTGAAAATACATGAACTTTCTCTTATAATTGGGTTGCTGTCGTCGCCTGTAAAATGAAGAGTACAGGCCTAACTATAAAGCCAGAGAGCTTATTAGTTAAGTTTTTCCCGAACTGTGGTATAGTTATAGGATCACTCCACGAGATTTACGGTGAAGGAAAACATTATGAGTACAACGCGCATACGTATGAGAAATTTAAAGTTTTGTGTATAGTAGAGGTGGCTTAAGAGATGCCAATCGCGGCGAGACGTTTAATGCTAAACTACAAATATATGTATATGACAACGAGAAATTCGTAATGTATGTCGTTTCATTCTCCTAATTCCCCTAAAGTTAAGTCCCCAATAGGGCGTAATCTAAATGTCTAGATCTAGTAGACATGACTCACCCGCAGGCTGTCCCAAAACTTTATCAATATGAAGCATTTAGATTACGCGGGATACGTACGGGAATTAGGAGAATTAAATGTCAAGCATTACGAATTTCTCGGTTTATATATATATATATATACCTCTAAAAAATGTCGTACAGGCTGAGTTATATAATTATATGTTCGGTCCTTCCCATAAAGGTCCTAGAAGAGGTAGAGGTATAACACACCTTCTTTTCCGCTGAAGATATATTTCGGTACCCACGTGACAGATGGCGAGTCGAGTTTCTCAAGTACGATTATGCGTATCATCACGCCGAGTTCTTAACGAGGTAGGCAGAGAGTTGACCGCCAGTTCTCTCTAGATTTACGCCTCTTACCTCTTTAAGTAAGGAAAGAGGCACACAGGATTACACGCTCAAGAGAGACTTCGGTATCGTGAGCGTAAATAGGGTACGGTAACCGCTTGCCATCAGGTGGGCCGTATGCTTGCTTGCCACACTTGTTGTATAAACAAGCATCACGCCGGTAACTGGGTAAGCAGAGAAAGTAGAGCCTGTCTCTAGACTTACAGACTTCATAAACGTGATCTACATTTATCAGTTTCTTCATACATAACTCATAGGACGGGAACGTCAAGAGTACTTGAAACCGACGAGCATGTATGAAGAGACTGATGAATGTGGACGAAGCGAAAGAGGTATGTAAGTCTAGAGAGAACTGGCGCTCTATACTCTCTGCCTACCCCGTTAGGGACTCGGCGTGACGATATGTATGTATGTCATACATACGCGCCGATCTCGAGTACTCTTGACGTTCCCATTCAGTGATCGATCGATTTAATCTTAATTTTTGTCTTTTCAAAATTATATTTAGCGTATTCAGTCTTTAGGGATCAAATATATCCGACAGATTATGCGAGATTAAATCGATTGAGGAAATGAAACCAAGTTTAAGTGTCTCGCAATGCTAGGACAAAAGCTCAGCGCATTTATTGCCCTTTGTCACCGGAGATCAGAGCTCAGCAGCTTATCCGATGAAAATTCTTGTCAATTTGATAAATATACTGCCAGGATGAATGGTTAACATTAAAGCTTTTGAATTTACCGAGATAATCATTTATTAAGTAAGTAATGCGGCTTTACTTACACTCTTTAGCAATTTACGATTGTATAAGACTAAGTATTAAATTGAGCTGTGGTGGCCGAGTGGTTCGAGTAGTTGCCTGCGACACAAAGATCACAAGGTCGAATTCAGACTGTACCAATGAGTTTTTCTGAACTAAAGTACAGTGATTGGTCACACCACGAGCTTTACGGTGAAGGAAAACATCGAGAGGAAACCTGCATAAGTCTGAGAAGCAATTCAAAGGCGAATGTGTAGATTTGCTTGAGTAACGGCGATGGACTCGCCATCTGTCACGTTGGCACCTAAAATATATCTCTGGCAGAAGGTGGGTGTGTGGGTACTACCGATACACCTCTGCCTACCCTTTCCGGGACCCTTGTGGGAAGCCGTGAAAATATTATAATATAAGTATTAAATACGCGCTTTCATTTAGGTATTTATATTCATTTAACCCAGTTGATTCGCATCTGGGTTAAATGCATATAAGTGAATAAAAAAATGAACCAGCTTCGTATGGGTTAAAAATTAGAACACCATCGCAGCACCTTCTATTGGGTCCAATTGATTTTAAATATAAAAAAAAAACATTAAAATAGTTCATGCCACTCTTGAGAATTAGCGAAACTAACGTACGGCGATTGATTTTTACACGCTTTATATTAGCTTGGGTTGTATCTATGTATGTATGTAACGGAATCTTTGGGCGCGATTTTGACCCACTTTAAACGGCCAGATTTCGTTCAAACTTTGTAGATTTATCGAGGACCGATGACAATACACTAATAACTAAAAAGTAGAAAATAAATAATAGTTAAAAAACACGCTTTTTATAGAAAACCGAACTAAAAAATTGAAAATAAATTTCGATAATATCTTAAAAAGCGTGGGGTGCTTTTTAAGATATTACCGAAATGATAATCACTCTACTAATATCTGTCAATAAAATATTTATAACTATTGACACCATGCACCCCACGCTTTTTAAGATATTATCGAAATTTATTTTCTATTTTTAGTTCGGTTTTCTATAAAAAGCGTGTTTTTTAGTTTTTTTTAACTATTATTTATTACTTATAAGAAGAGGTTCTTCACGGCTTCTTACAAGGGCAGGAGTACGCGCAGTGTAAAAATGCCCTCTTTTCGCAGACATTAAGGTGTCAACGTGACAGATGGTGAGTTCGCCGTTTCTCAAGCGACCATGCTATATTATACTTTAATCTACAAAGATAGAAACTAAGAGTATTCTCCGCCTAACAATAAGCGATTACCGTCGCCTTAGGACGATTGCAATTACTGTTGTATCACCCACGCTTTTCGGACCTCGTGTACAAGTAATAATTTGAATCTAAAATAATATATCCTCACGCCTTCCTACAAGGGTCGCCGAAGGGGTAGGCAGAGGTGTACAGGTAATACCCACACACCCACATTCCACCAGAGGTATATTAGGTGCCAACGTGACAGATGGCGAGTCCATCGCCGTTACACCAGCACGACTATACATACGCCTTTGAATTTCTTCTCAGACGTATGCAGGTTTCCTCTCAATGTTTTCCTTCACCGTAAAGCTCGTGGTGTGACTAATCACTGTACTTAAGTTCAGAAAAACTCATTGGTACAGTCGGGATTCGAACTTGCGACCTTTGCGTCGGAGGCAACTGCTCGAACCACACGGCCACCACGGCTCTGAATCTTTGCCAAGGAAATAATTAATTCACATTAAAGTATGAGCCGTGATATTCTAATGGCTAATGTCATCTTCTAGGGCGAGACGGTCCAGTATTTTTTGAGCCAATTGGTTACAAACATACTTACATACAAATCTCTCTTTTTAATATTAGTATAGATAATGTCAATCAATCAAAATATTTTTATTTCACATAGGCCCAAGTGGTCACTTATAAAACGTCGAAAAAGAAGCACGGTTCGGGTTGGTCGCTTCCATGGAAAAGAACCGGCAAGAAACTCCATGGTTACTCTTTTCAAATCATTAGGCATATACAATAACAATATTTTTTCGTTACAGCAATAGTACCCAAGTATGGGGGAACAACGTAGGCCCGCCAATAGGTCGTTGCTTACTATACAAAGCATACATAAAACAAGATAATTATCACGCCTCACGCCTTCCCACAAGGGTCCCCGAAGGGGTAGGCAGAGGTGTATAGGTAATACCCACACACCCACTTTCCGCCAGAGGTGCCAACGTGACAGATGGCGAGTCCTTCGACGTTACTCCAGCACGACTATACATACGCCTTTGAATTTCTTCTCAGACGTATGCAGGTTTCCTCTCGATGTTTTCTTTCACCGTTCTGCTCGTGGTGTGACTAATCACTCTGTCTCTGATGTATGTATGTATGTACAAATATTATAAATGTTAAAGTTTGTAAGTTTGGATGTTCTTTCACGGCCAAACGGCTGAACGTATTTGGCTGAAAGTTGAAATAGTGATAGCTTATACCTAGGAATAGGACATAGGCTACCACTTATTAATATTATAAAGGCGAAAGTTGGTACGTTTGGATTTTTGTTTCTCTGTCACGGCAAAACGGCTGAACCGATTCGGCTGAAAGTTGAAATGGTGATGGTTATCCTGAAAAACCTCATAGAATTCCTCATTTCTCAATTCCTCAAAGTTCTATTATTATAAAGTATGTTGCTCTTTCACGGCATAGCGGCTGAACCGATTCTAGCAGGAAAATACATAAGCTACTTTTTCGAACTCCACGCGGGCGAAGCCGGTATAAGCTAGTATTTAATAATGAATATGTACTTATATCTGATTAGTATTTATGTGATTGTCTGGATAATTATCTCAATGAATGTTAATTGTTTTGAGCACTGAGGATTACATAGATAGAATATCAGGAGATTACATAGATTTCGATTGTGAAGGAAGTCTTCACGAATCGTGGGAGCTGCCAGCTGCGGCGATCGATCTTCGTCCTACGAATACTGTCGTACTACGACGTTTGAACTCGCCCAGGTACAGTGGGTGGAAATGGAACCTGCCTAATTGAACTGAAATTTAGCTGACATCAAAGCAAACTGCATACATATTCTGATAAGATTGTTGGTATAGATAGTGCCATCCACGAAGACGCGCCCCACCAATTTCTAGTCGAGGGCTCGCGGGATGCTGGGAGTATGACCCGAGTGTATTAATTGTTGTGTGCGTGTGCACTCGTAGGTAATTAGTGTGTACCGATAATACACAAACATTACAAACACAGCGGAAGGTTGCACACTTACACGATGAACTATAGGGAAGAATAGTGGTAGTTGATAAGAGAGCAATAAAGAGTCTGGTCTAGTAGGGGTGAGAGACCTCCACCTTATAGAAGTCCGTAGCCAAATAACACAATTTTTTGTGTTGTGTTCCTACGCGGTGAGTAAGGTTTCCAGTAATGAGCTCCTTGGGGAGGGGGGAGGATTGTTACATTGTGTTGGAAGCAGAGGGATTAAACCCATTATGCTGCCAACACACTATAACTCTCCGAACACAGAGTGACAACACGCAAGTGATACTTCGGTATCGTGAGCGTAAATAGGCTGCGGTAACCGTTTCCCATCAGATGGGCCGTATGCTTGTTTGCCACTCAAGTTGTATAAAAAAAAAAAAAGTACAAGGTGATAAATAGTCACCAATTCCTATTGTTAATCAGCATGTATCAATTGTTGGTATTTTTATTAATGCTGACAGATAAAGTTGAAATGTTAAATATAGATGCAGCTGTTGTACGCAGGGGATAACAGGATGTGTACTGTTAACGCGACCATTTCTTCTAGAATCCACGAAACATCGTTAAAAAAACGATGGTAAATTTAGTTTTTATTAAGTATGTGACGTTCAATAAGTGTTCCCTGTGGCCCTTACGTTGAATAAAGTATTTTGATTTTAAAATGTCAGGTTCACCGAAATACTATGTTCATATACTTAATTGTGGAGCTTCCGTTCGGACTATCGCAGTAGATAGTTCATGATTCGGGGCTAATAGTGGTCTGAATTTCACAAAATTCTCTAATGGAGTATAAGTAAGTGCCTGATGCAGAAAGCAGTACTGCTCGAAACGGCACGTATTGTGAGGAGATTTCTTTCTCTGGGACCCTAGCCACCGGTACCTTGGACCCTGATCCCGATACCGGTGGGCCCCTATATTTTATATTTTTAAATATGTTTATATATATATATATATATATATATATATATTTAAAAATGTAATATATGAGATTTATTTCAAATAAAGAATAATAATAATAATAATAATACTTTATTTCAGATATCAAAGATTTATGATACGTGCAAAAGTTTATGGTACACCCGACTTTGATGCTCTTTGAATGAACGCTTTTAATTGATTATACTATAACGTTTTGTTTTGTTTTAGCGTGTTTGTGTTGAGTGAAATAAAATTATTAAATTCGGCGCCTAGTTTATTTGTGGCTGTCTGTGTTAGTTACTGGATGGCTTCAGTGTACATTTACAATGTTAGTGTGAAAGTGTGTGGTTCATTTAGTTGTTCCAGAAGCATAATACTCTTGGGAAATACTCAACGGGAAGTTCATTCTATGGCTTGAGAGTTTGCGGAAGAGAACTCCTTTGATACCGGCTTGTGTGAGTACTTTTTGGTTCCAAGGTATGGGGCAGTGTTGTACGTAGCTACATTTCAGCTGAGATTTATCGCCAATTGTAATGTTATCTATACTAATATTATAAAGAGGAAAGATTTCATTGTTTGTTTGTATTGAATAGGCTCCGAGACTACTGGACGGATTTGAAAAATTCTTTCACCATTAGAAAGCTACATTCACTCTGAGTGGCATAGGATATTTTCTTTTATAAAAAAAATCTTATGTTCACCCGTGCGAAGCCGGGACGGACCGCTAGTTTATTCATAAAGGTCGCTAACATAGTAAACACTAAACACAAGTAAAATATACGTGTTTGACACAAGATAAACGTTACTACAATTATAAGCGGCGACAGAATGCTAATAAATACATTGAGCGGATGGAGTCATGTAATTTGGAAGTTAATCTATTAGTTATTACAGTTTTTACTAAAAAAAACGAAATCTAATACATATATAATTTACTACTAAGTAACTTTACTAATATTTAATATATACTTTTAGGAGTTATATCTACATAAATTACCTACATCAATTTATTGGCGAGTTTAGCGCTGTCCCGCAGACGCGGCTTCATGTTCGTTTACAAGATATTCTCAGACGTATGCAGTTGTCGCACTTTTCCTTCCCTGTTGTCCCTTGGCTGTTTGCCTTTTTCTTTATACCACTTGGTTGGCAAACAAGCATGCGGTCCGCCTGATGGTAAGCGGTTACCGCCGCCTATGGACGCTTGTAACACCAGGGGTATCACTCGCGCGTTGCCGATCCTGCAGGAATCTTTTCACACCCTTCTTGAAGAACTCCATGCTGTACTCTCCAAGGAAAACCTCAACGGGGAGCTCATTCCACAGCCTGAGCGTTCGCGGAAGAAAACTCCTTTGGAAGCGCACAGTGCGAGACCTTTGTGGTTCCAAGGTATGTATATGTGCCTTCACCGTAAAGCTCTTGATGTAACAATACCCTTGGACCACGGGGTTTGAAGCTTGCAATTTTGACATGGCAAGAGATTACTTTAACCTCTCAGCTATTACAACTTCACGCCTTAGAGTCTCCAAAGGGGTAGACAGCGGTGTGAACGCAATACGCACATATCCACTTTCCGTCGGAGATATATTTGCAGTGCCAACGTATCAGATGGCCTGTCTATTGCTGTTACTCATGTACGACTATTCCTGTTTTTTAATTTCTTCTTAGACATTTGCAGGTTTCCTCTCGATGTTTTCCTTCACCGTAAAGCCCGTGGTGTGACTAAGTAACTAAGTTTGTTTCGCCGTTTCTTCTCCTGGCAGGTATTTTCTTGGAAACGGTGGTAACTTTAGTTTATATTAAATATGTGACGTTCAATAAGTGTTCCCTGTGTCCCTTACGTTGAATAAAATATTTTGATTTTGATATTTGAATCTTTGTTAAGTTCAGAATAACTCATTGGTACAGTCGCGATTTGAAATCTCACTCGATACCACAACTGTCATAATTTTCTTTCTTTCTATTCACCACATTACCTCCAAAACAAATTGAACCAACGAACGTGTTTCGTGACTTGTGTTCTGTTAGGGATTTATCGGGGTTCGATGATTAACGACCTTTTCACATCAAAGCCAACTTCTATCCGGAACCCTACCTGTATCCCTGCCACTTTGTCATTCCCCTCTGCCTGTTGTTTCACATTCAGCCAATTTGTTATCTTACCCGGTCCTTGCAAGTTACAATTTAGCTTGAATGGTCTATTTACTTTTTGACTTACTAAATTTATGGTTAATCGATAGGTGCGTCCAAATGGCTTGCCCGAGACTTGATTTTTCTGTCGTTATTTTTAAAGAGTGTTTTGTCACACTGCATCTCTAAGTTCAAGTATTGTGAGACAAATTATCTGATTTAAAATAAATAATAATTAATATGTGGAAGAATTGAATCAACAGCCGTTCTGGCTTAAATACAGTGATTCACAATTTCACACCACGAGCTTTACGTTGAAGGATAACATCGAGAGGAAACCTGCAAACGTCTAAGAATAAATTTAAAGACGTACTTATGTATCGCGCTTAAGTGAGGGTGTAGGACTCGCCATCTGCCTGCATGGTTGTGTAGGTACTCCACACCTCTGCCTTCCTCTTCGGGGCTCCTTGTGGGAAGGCGTGAAGGTATAATACACAATTAAGAGTCCTTTATCTAAGGTCTTTTACTTTTAATGTCTCTCCTTCTATTACTATACTAGTCATCCAATACCACTCGACATGTGGGTTCTGGAGATGTGCACATGCCACAAACCTACCTCAAGATTGTTGCAACTCAACCGTCGCGCTTACGGACCGCAATGACCTGCATTCATCGCATTCTACCAATATATGTACATATATATACGTGAGGATAACTAAGGTATGAAAGCGTACCAAACATGCTCAATTTCCCATTTATAAAATACACTTTGTTCGTTTGTTATTAGTAATATCTTAATAAGCTGAAATGTTAGGCCACTGAGCCAGGAAACCTGCGTTCGTTTGAGAAGAAATATAGGCGTATACAAAGGCGTATAGGCGTTACGGCGATGGATTCGCCATCTGTCACGTTGGCAAATAAATTATTCCTCTGGCGGAATGTGGGTGTGTGGGTTAATAGGTAGGTAGGTAGTCCTGTACACCTCTGCCTACCCCTTCGGGAACCCTTATAGGATGTATACGTATAATGTTTTAATTATGAGGTAAGCTCATAACTCATGAACAATGTAAGCATTCCAAAAAATCGAGCGAAACTTAGAATAATATTTGCAGCGCGCCCACAAGCTGTTTGGTTACGCTCAAATATTTTATAAACACAAGGATTTTATATAATTTATTATGTTACACATCGAACGGTAAGTGTTTTTATGATGGTAATGTGTGATGGAATGACTCACGAGGAGTGTTCCGCGAGTGCTGCAGCTGTGAAATGATTCCCAGTTTTCTTAATGGTAAATGAATCGCGTAAACATTGGTTTCATTGGAAGATTTTTTTTCAAATAGAAAACATATGAATTTGAAATTCAAAGGCGTATGCTTAGTGGTGCTTGATTAAGCGCAATGGACCGGCCATCTGTCACGTTGGCACCTAATCCGACGGAAGGTGTTAATTCAGCAATATATATCTGTATCAGCTATATCTGTATCAAATTTCATCTAATTTTATTTTGAAAAAGGTACGAACATACTCACAAACTTTTGCATTTATAATAATGATAACAATTAACGGGACAATAAAACATTTAATTTATTGAAAGAATCCTCAGACGGCAAACGCGATACGGTTTTACAGACTTTTCTCGTGCTTACCTCTTATCCCAACTTATGTAACCCGCCATTATTGCGTGTTCTACTCACGTGCCGACCTATAAAGACATTAGTCCCGCATAATATGGAATCCTACAAAAATGTGACGTTCCTGTAAGGTCCAAATTACGTGCCAGTACACATATAACTTACCTTCTAAAGCCAACACGTAACGGAGTTGTGATGTGCCTACATAAAGGAGTTTGAACAAATGCTTTTGCATTAGATAGCCCGCTTATTGAGAAAGGATATATACTATCATGCCACTACTGATTGGTACAGACGGCATTCGATCTTGCGATCTTTCTGTCGCAGGCAACTACTCGAACCACCTGGCCACCATGGCTTTTTAATAATATTTCTAATTTGGGCATATTTCTGTATTATTATATTAACGGTGGTTAATATATTTGACACAAATTTGTAATGAGTGGCAACGTTTAATTAATGTTTAATTAATACCTGCTATGTAGAGGTTCAGAAGCACGCGTTTAGTAAATTTTAATATCAACAACTAATTTTATGCAGACAGGTGCCTTCTTTGAATACCAGCCTTCAATATAATATATACATATATATCATCACCTAAAGTCCCTAACGGGGTAAGCAAATACAGCATAATACCAGTTCCTTCTAGACTTAGAGATCTCTTTCACTTAAACCACATTCATCGGTGTTTTCATACATACTCTAGAGATTCGATAACTTTCCCCGTTGTAGAGCGTAGTTGGAACCTGTTTTTCTCTGTCTCTCCTTCCATGTTATCTTTAATGTTATCAATATTTCTATACTCGGCTTTCTATACATACATACATATCATCACGCCAAGTCCCTAACGGGGTAGGCAGAGAGTATAGAGCGCAAGTTCTCTCTAGACTTACACACCTCTTTCGCTTCGTCCACATTCATCAGTCTCTTCATACATGTTCGTCGGTTTCGAGTACTCTTAACGTTCCCGTCCTTGAGAGTCCGATCTATTTGATCCAGGTAGTTGGAACGTGGCCTTCCTCTGCCTCTTCTCGCACACACTTTTGCTTTGTATATCTGTTTCGTCAATGTTTCTTTACTCATCCTTTCTATGTGTCCAAACCAACGTAACATGCCCTTCTTCATCTTTACAATCACGCCCTCATTCACGCCAGTTGATTTGCGAATCTCTTCATTCTATACAATTTAATGCACAATTATCATCTAAAGCCATGGTGGCCGAGTATTTACAGAAATTGCCAATAACACGAAGATTGCAAGTTCCAATCCTGAATGTACCATAAGTGGGTGAGAAGTGGGTGTTACAATACTGCGTACCCCTAGGTACCGCGCGGGAACGCGTGAAGATATATCAAAATAATACACGTAGTTATTATTATTATCAAAAGATATTCAACGGCTTTGCACAACACTACAATTATCGCGGGTTTAACTTGGGCGGTGTGTGCGGTGATTTGGAAAAAGCCGGAAAAAGTTCGGCGCAGGCACGGAAAAGTTTGAAGAGTGAATGCTTGGGGATGTGGAGTTTGGATCCATGGTCATATAGGTAGGATAGGTAGGTACTAGGGTAGGGGAGAGGCGTTAATAACTTAGGATAACGTATTCCAAACGCGATTAATAAAAGGAAGTTGGGTTTCTATTACATGGCAGAACACATGGTGCTTTATGAACGACTTTTTCAGGGAGATATATGCGTATATAATTTCATGAAAAATACTCAAGGATGATAATGTAAAGAGTAGTCGAAACCAGCGAGCATGTATGAAGAGACCGGTAAATGTTGGTCTGAAAGTCTAGAGAGTATTGTCGCTCTACTTTCTCTGCCTACTCGTGAAAGACTGTCTGTTATGTTCGTATGCAATGAAAATTATATTTTTGAGAACTTATATAAGACTAGGGGTCCCACCCAGCTTCACTTGCGTTTAAAATGAAGTTCCGGAAACACGATCGAAGCAAGACCGGGTCCAATAATTTATTAAACCATTCTCGAATCCACTTGAACACACAAAAAAAAAACATTTAATTACTTAATACGACTTAATCGGTCCAATCGTTTAGGAGTTTAATTACAAACACCCACACACGCAGAAGATTTATATATGTACATTTCTGAGATTAGCAAGCACAAACGCACGGATAAACAGACAAACAGATAGAGAGAAAAAAATAGTTTCGAGTGCTATTTGCGTTTATACTTACGTATTTCATATATATTCCATGTACAGGGAGCGACCCGTTCCATTTTTTTATATGTATGATGTACTGACTTGATTGGTTGTAAGTAAGCAGCTGCTACTTTGGAAATATAGTTTTGGATATTCCAGATGGTACGATGGTATTTTCTAGTTTGTACGTGAACTATTCTGATAGCTCTTGAATGGTATTTATAATAAACATCTACACGCCTCCCCAGCAGCGGTCCCGAAGGGGTAGGAAGGGGTATATTCATATGCCAACGTGACAGATGGTTTATAGAATACATATATCCAGAGGGGTAGGCAGAGATGATCTTTCTACCAGCGATATATTTTAGGTGCCAAGTTACAGAATAATGGCGAGTCCATCGTCGTTTATCGAGTACGATTATATATTTGAATGCCTTTTCAAACGTATGCAGGTTTCCTCTCGATGTTTTCCTTCACCGTAAAGCTCGTGATGTGACTAATCACTGCACTTAACTCAAAGGTACAGTCGGGATTCGAACTTGCGATCTTTGTATTGCAAGCAACTACTCGACCCACTCGGCCGCCACGTCTCTGTTACTTTACTTATTCATGCCATTTAATTGTCAAATAATAGAGAGCTTTATACCACATAGCTAGCAATATAATGTTCCTTAGTTCGTTACTAAGTTAAAACAAACACCCGAGTTCCGCGACGTTCGCCTAACGAGAATAACGAGACGCTTGTATAAATTAGGGCTGTCAACACTAAGTTACTAATACTGAGTGTTTTAATAACGACCTAAATATTCGGTCGTGATGGCGGTGTGGCTTAAGCCAAAGGCATAAGCCTAGACTATATTTTTTAGCTTTGTGTTTCGACGAGGCAGTTACCCAAGTTTAAGGGAAAAAGCATCGCGGTTTTCCCATTCAAATTCGGAGCAGCTCAATCCCTGGTTGAGACCGTTCCATTACAATCATAATATTTTGTTTCGCATAGGCCTAGACGGGCACTTATAAAACGTCGAAAAAGGTGCACATTTCAGGGTCCTTCTGCGAACAGGCTGTGGAATGATCTACACGTTGAGGTTTTCCCCAGAGAGTACGGCATGGAGTTCTATAAAGAGGGTGTTAAAAGATTCCTACAGGTTCGGCAACGCGCGAGCCCATTTCTGTTGCAAGCGTCCATAGAAGGCGGTTACCGCTTACTCTCAGGCGGACCTTAATGAACATACTCACACTCACTCATCAATCACTCTTTCGATACACCTGTGAGTCGATTCAAGAATATCCTATAAGTTGATCTTCTTCTACCTTGTAGTTGGAACAAGAATATTAATAACGAACCCAGCGACAATCCTACAGCGCTACTTGTAATTCTTACCTAAATTGACTTCCAAATTACTTGTATTCCTATTGCTCAATATTATAATTTCCAGACGCCCCTATATTTTATATTTTTAAATATATGTTTTTTATATACATATTTAAAAATGTAATTTATAAGATTTATTAAAAAAAAAAATAATAAGAATAAATAATAAATTATTTTCTTTCAGACACAATAACATCGATGTTTCAAATTATAGGGCCCTATAATTTATACTAATACCTAATCCAAATCAAAATCAAAATATTTTATACTAAGTAAGGGACACGTAACATAATTGTGAAAACATGTATCTTGTGTCAAATATGAGGGTTTAAATAAATTAATTAATCACGTCTCAATAGTAATAGACTTTGAACCTAAATCATTGAACTTAAGACTGCAAATGTGTCGCGCCGGGTATATTAGATTGGTTCGACGCGCGTCAAAGTCATATTAAGTTTAATACGTTGGTATTTACGTACATCGTATTATAACATTGTATGTGCCGTGATGGCTGAGTGATTCGAGGAGTTGCCTGCAACACAAAGATTGCAAGTTCTACTCGGCCACCACGATTGTCGCATTTTCATTTGAACTTGTAAGGTAAGCAGAGAGAGCGCCAGTTCTCTTTAAGCTATGTAAAGAAGATGAATTGATAATAAAAGTAACGAGGAAAAAGTTAGTTCATTAATATCATGATAATATTGGGGCTCTTAACTTTTATGCAAATCGCAGGTTGTAAAATGCAAATCGTTACAATTCTACTTGAAATGACATATTTTACGACATTGTTCCCCTGCGAGGTGGATTCGTATTTTTTGTCTCTCACACAGCATCCGTAGCGATAGGGAGTATAATATCACCAAAAATATTTTATTTTATCGATGTTCCAATCTTGGATTGGAATAAAGAATCCAATTTTGCATTCTTATGGAAATTGCAAGTTATGGGTTAGGGGTCGGCACCCCAGGGTAGGAAGCCTCCTAATATAGCAATTGAGCCTCACTGCTATATTATGAGCCGGGATGGCAGAGTGGCCTGCAACACAAATATTGCATGCTGGAAACCCGACTGTATCATTGAGTATGTTAAGAACAGTAATTAATCACGGTTTACGGTGAAGGCAACATGGAGACGAAACCTGCATACGTTTGAGAAGACATTCAAACGCGTATAGGCGAAACAGAAAATTTCGTTATAATCCAGCCGCTAAGGAGGAGGTCGGTGACATACACAAGCACAGAAGAAATCATCATGAAATTCGATTCGATTCATATTTAGTCCAGAAAAAAGGTAAAGAAATCTTTTCAAATAGACAAACGCGCCCATTTTATCCGTTGAGGTAGAAATACTTATTTATTTACGGCGACGAATCATAGTCTAGAATATACCATTTGATAATGAAACAGTATTGAAGCACACTACTTGTGTCGTTGAATACCTAAGTTCAATATTGATATTCTATACGACTTTTATCTGTGTCAAAGGTGGTTGTTTGCCCACGCTATCAATGAAGGTATGTATAATCGTATTATATTTCATCGACTTCCGTAATTGATTAACATAATGTGGTGGTTCGGGTTGCCTGCACCACAAAAATTGCAAGTTCGAATCTCGACTGTACCAACTTTAACACAGTGATTGTTCACACCACGAGCTTTACGGTGAAGGAAAACATCGAGAGGAAACCTGCATACGTTTAAAAATAAATTAAGAGGAGTATGTTTAATCGTGCTTGAGTTTTTTTTATACTACTTGGGTGGCAAACAAGCATGCGGTCCGCCTGATGGTAAGCGGTCACCGCTGCTTGAGTTACGGCGATGGACTCGCCATCTGTCTTGTCATGCAATGATAATGAAAAAATTGGCTGTGTTCTTTATATGTACAATATACTAGTAAGTTGGGGGTACTATATGACTGATGAAAAGGATGAAAAGGTATATAGGAAGACCATGTTCCGAGCATATGAAGATGATGAATGTGGATGAAACGAAAGAGGTATGTAAATCTAGAGAGAGCTGGTGCTCTACTCTCTCTTTATATCAACTTCGTTAAGGACTTGGCGTAATGCTATACAAAGTATGAATTAAATTAATAATAAACTCAAAAGCAAAACTTATGCTTAAGCTTATTCTTATGCTTATCGCACAAAGGTTGTCTGTTGATGCGGGATTTTCTTCAACAAGATATATTATTGTAAGTGTCTGGAATGTGGATACTTATTATTTACTTTCGTATCCACAAAGCGGCTTACTTAAGTTAGACACTTGAAGAATCCTCCGAAATACCCAGTAACAGAACTTATCTCGGCTTACCCAGCGAAGATCACTGCCGAACACTAAGCTATTTTTAGTACTGAAATTCGGCTCGCAAAACATAGGATAAAATTATTTCCTTTCTAGGAATCGAAGGACGATTGGAAAATCGTTCTATATTAGAGGCTTACAAAGAAAAGTAAGTTAGGTAAAATATTTGTTTCACAAAGAAAATACATTATACACAGTTGTTCTTAACTAAGCTGGGCCTGTAATATAGGTAATTGATTCGTACCGAGTTTCATAAATGTGAATACGCCGGTGATACGAAACTAAGCAATAATTGGTAATCCTCGCTTATATACTGACTGACCCTTGCGGTTTCAGCCGGGTTAAAAGTATAGTTATATTAATAACAGCTTTATTATTTTAAAGCTTTTTAGTTCAATATTTTTACCAGTAACCAGGCGATGGACTCGCCGTCTGTCACGTTGGCATCCAAAATATATCTCTGGCGGAAAGTGGGTGTGTGGGTGTGTACTCTATATATACACTTCTGCATACCCCTTCGGGGACCCTTGTGGGAAGGTGTGAAGATATATTATTATAATTTTTACCAAACCTGGGGCCAATTTAGATCTGTTACTAATAAATTTTAAGCAATAACATACCACATGGTAATATATCATCACGCCGAGTCCCTAACGGGGTAGGCAAAGAGTGTAGCGCCAGTTCTCTCTAGACCTCTCGTTTCATCTACATTTACCAGTCTCTTCATACATGCTTAGCCAAGAAAATGGATTAAGTTTGTTTCTTTGTTGTTGATAACTCGAAGCCGGTAGCAGTCGAATTTGGCAACACGTCAAATTCATGCCTCGTGCACGATAGGCTACAACTTATCGCGCAACTTGTAGCTCGACATTCAGAATCGAGGCGGTAATTGATATGAACTACTTTGTTCCTATACGAATTTGATAAAGCTTTCTTATTTGGTTGAACGAAATAACTGGAAGAATTATTTTGAACTACTGATTCTAACCGATACAAATAATAATGTAGTCCAATAGTATAGAAAGTAAATTTTGATTATATTCGTTAGAGGGGTGAAACCGCGGGGCATAGTTAGTGAAAAAACAGAAAGAAGAGGCGTGTGTCGCCATCTGTTGAGCGAAAAGCGAAAGAAACTTGACAAAGTATAAGGCTTTGGAGCTCAATCATAAATTCTTTGAAGTACCAGATTGACTTTAACGTCCCTTGTTGACTATCTATTTATGACTACAGTTTATGGCTCCATAAAATGGGTGTCTTCTCATTTAGGACAGAGTTTGTTAGGCAATTAATGTAGCTGCCAAATGTAATGGAATGGAGACACTATTGACAATGTTGTCATATTAAAGCAGTCTTTTTCTGCAAAGCAACATTTCCCTCTAGACTTCATTCGCCTTATCTCCACATTTATTAGGCTTTTCATACAAGCTCACCAGATTGGAGTACACCTTACGATCTAATCCTTGAGTATCCGATCGATTTGATTTATGCAGTTGGAACGTGGTCTTCCTCTGCCTACTTTTCCAAAAATATACGCATTATGTATCTAAATATGTAGTATGTATACACATATATCACGGTGAATCCCAAGGCCGGGGAAGGCAGAGGGTAGGTCACCCGTTCTCTAGACTTCCAGGCCTCTTTCGCTTCATCCACATACATCAGACTGTTCATACATGCTTGCCCTATAGTAACGTAATGTAAACATCATACAATTTTTATACTCGATAAATATTCACGTTATCAATTGAAGTTCGAAGAAATCACGTGGCAAAACCAATCCCTAAACACTATTGACGGATGAGTCAAACGAGTTTTTCCAAGTGTAAAACCTCAAACATCTTACAAGCTCGACGGGTCTGGACTCCCATAACGCTAAGGGTTGTTATCGACCGCCGCACCCCACTAGGGGCGCGAAATTACTTATATATAAATGTCTCTGCCAACTGCCTGTTTATTCTGAGAGGAAATTGCTGGCTGGGTTTTGAGTTAACTAGTAGTTATGTGTGATATAGCTTTTTGAATGCGTATTGAGTGGTGTCTCTTTAAGGGACAATACTAATCCAGACTTATTGCTAAATATTCCGTTCGTTGAAGGCTTATTTTAATATCTGTACAACGTAATCCACTTCAAGGAATTTTAACGTAAAGCGACGCTTGCAATATCATCGTATCAATTAGCTTATTCTTCTTGCAAGCAATTCACCTTGGAAAATATTCCAAGGAGTATTGCCACCTGGGTAAAACCCCGGGTGAAACGCCTCTGGTTTACCTATAGGATACATCGACACCTTAGCTGAATCACTCACTGTGCTAGCAGTATAAACGAATGGTCCCTCATGAGCAGAAGAACAAACCTATCAATTAGTACTAATATTTTAAAGAGGTAGAATTTGATTTTCGTCGATAAGCGTTTGAGAGAGAGATTTTCCTTCACCGTAAAGCTCGTGGTGTGACTAATCACTGTACTTAAGTTCAGAAATCTCATTGGTACAGTCGGGATTTGAACTTGCGATCTTTGTGTCGGCACTACATACTCGAACCACTCGGCTGCCACGGCATAGAATGAATTATTTATTATCAGTACATAGTTAATATCTATAAATACATAATTTGACTTTTGTAGAGGTTAATAGTTTCCTAATTGCTCTGTACTGTATGTACCTAACATTATGCCTTCATTGTCCTAATCCGTTATCCTTAAAACTTTACAAGCGAAACCGATATAAAAGCTAGTTTTATTAATGGCTATGAGAACACTAGCAGCACTACCCTCCCCTAACCCCCGGCACGATTTAAATCATAGCCCCCGCTTATCAATTTACGATAGGGTAGTAAATATATAAAACTCTCTTGCAATGGTATTTGTCAGAACTGCTGCTTTAACAGCCAGTAAAGGGAGATCATAAATATCACATAAAAATCACATAATCGCACCATAAAGATGTCATAATAAGGAAGCGAATTGACGTTTTATACGTCGCGTGTGTTAGTTATGAATATTTTCTTAAACGTTTGAGGATACCTTCATACGGTTGAATGAATTTCAAAGTTTTGTGTAGACTTGGTGCGCCTCACGGTTTTATAAGCGTAAAATTTCATTTCTTTGGAAGGTATTGTGTTCGGGCGAAAAATATATCTCAAATTACATCCAGTTCACTTAAGTAGTTTTTGGGTGAATGAGGAACAGACGTCCTGACGAACTTCTACTTTTATAGTATTAGTTTGATCGTAGATTACTGGATCTTGAATTCTGGAAAAATGACGCTCCCGCCTGTCTATCTTTTTCACCTTTATCATAATAATTATAAGCATTTCTATCATCAGACGCTCACAGATATAAGTATATGGCTTCGTAGGAAGAACGCCACAACGACCAATTTACCGGTGCTCTTTCGGTGTTATCTATTTCGAAGTAGGGCCGGATTTTTCTTAGTTGCTGAAGTAGCGCTAATACTATATAACTTCAAGATCCCGGAAGGGGTATCCGGAGGTGACACCGACATCTCGCTTGATATTTAATTTCATCACAAAAGGTTTCCTCTCGAAGTTCTCCTTCACCGTAAAGTTAGTGGTGTGTTTAATCACTGTTCTTAAGTTCATAAAAACTATTTGGAACAGTCGGGTATTCGAACTGCAATCTTTTTTTGCATTGTAGCGGACTATAACTTGGACACACATTGATCACATGATTTCAAATGTGCATAAATATGTGATACGCGCCGAGTTTAGCCGAATATTGCCAAAGTGCCGACCCGATCGTGTGTAGCGCACCGTAAAGTCCGTAAACTAAAGCTATTTACTGTACTTTAGTGGATATTGCGTTCAGTGAGCAGAAAAATTGTACGGGGCCATTTGGAAACGGTTATTTCATTTGGAATCGTTAAAGTTCGTTAAATGCACTATCCTGTTGGATTTGTAGATATGAAACGATAAATTGACTCGTAAAAAGATACTACGTTAAAGTGTTATAGTAACACTGATCTGTTAGGTTAAATACTGGATACGTCTCAGGCAAAGTGCAGGAGGGCTCTGGTGCGGTCCTCAAGAGATTCCAGAGCCCTCCTATATTAACAGAGGACGGCCGCCGAGGGGGTTTTAGTGAGAAGAAATCTCACATAACCCGTTCGTCCCATGCCCTAGGAGGGTACCCGATCCTAACAAAAAAAAAAAAAATTATATATATATATATATATTTCCTCACGCCTTCTCACAAAGGTCCCCGAAGTGGTAGGCAGAGTATATAGGTAGTACCCACACACCTACTTTCCGCCAGAGATATATTTAAGGTGCCAACACGAGTCCATCGCCGTTACTCAAGCACGACTATACATAAAACTCATTGGTACAGTCGACATGCGAACTTGAAATCTTTATGTCACAGGCAACTACCCGGACCACTCGGCCATCGCGGCCCTATAACATACACTTATAATATCAATAATACACATATAAATTCAAAGCAGGTTGCGTAATAACAAAGCGCGGAGTCGCTGAAAAATCCCTTTTGAAAGCTTATTAACTCGTTCATTATATAAATTGGGTTATATTCGAAATTCGAGCTCGACGCACGGCGATAATGATAGGCAGGTACATATGTACATATGTACTTTGTATATATTGCCGATGTAATGGTTGATAACGACACATAAGCTTCCCCTTTAACTATTACATAATAACCAATTATTCGCCTTGATTGACGGGCGCTGCGAGCGTTTGCTAAAACTGCTTCCCCTTTTGTTCTGTTACATTAACAGTATGCAACATTTCTTGATGGGTAGTACTTGAATCATACAAGCAGACATACTTACGCATTTTCTATTCAATAAGATTAGTTTGTTTAAATAAACAAACAAGCATGCGTGCGCATGATGGTAAGCGGTTACCACCGTATCAATAGATGCCTAATATTATAATCCGAAAGTTTGTGGATATTTATCGATGTTTTTTCAGTCACGCCAGAACGGAATTGAATTAATTTTGTTATAGAGAAAGATTATTAGCTGGATTAATACATTGGATATTTTATACCAAAAACAACTACCAAGGAAATCAAATTTACGCGGGAGACTGCAGGGCGCAGCTAGCGTTCCCATATATTCCTAAGAACAGAGAGTAGTATGGCGGGACTGAGCTGGTCTTTTCACAATTCTATTTTCAATTGGATCAGTGTATTGGCACCCACTTATTGTAACAACAGATATCAACTTTTAACTTTAACATACAAAGCTAAGGGTTCTTTATTTTCAGGGGAGCATTTTAAATTTCCTTTTGGTTTGATTTTCATTATAAATATCAGCCCGCGCGCTCATAAATTTTAGGAGAGCCTGGGATTGTAATCCTTTTCAATCAGCTTTCGCAAATTAATTGGATTTTTGGGAAGAGAAAAACATCACACAAAACATTACACATTACATAAAAAAACGCGGAAAGAAAGCCACCTTGTTCTCGGTGATTAATTTATAATGAACCTTATTTATTACTACATCCTCACGCCTTCCCACAAGGGTCCCCGATGGTGTATAGGTTATACCAACACACCCACTTCACGACTATACATACGCCTTTGAATTACTTCTCAAACGTATCCAGGTTTCCTCTCGATGTTTTCCGTCACCGTAAAGCTCGTGGTGTGACTAATCACCGTACTTATGTTCAGAAAAAGTCATTGGTACAATCGGGATTCGAACTTGCGATCTTTGTGTCGCAGGCAACTGCTCGAACCATTCGGCCACCACGGTTCCACATTTGCAGACATAAAGCTGTATTTAATATAATTTAATTACCACACTTAACATTATCTAATGTTGAACATGTTTAATTAAAGCCGAATATCAACGCTTTCATAACAATATTATTTCCTGTAATTCCACGTGATACCGTACACGTAGCAGTATGTGGGTAGTGTTTACAAACACTCCTACCCCTAGACGACGCTCCGTAATGATTTTAACGAAAGCAATTTGCCTCATCCTACAGCTATTTCGCTTGGGAAAACCACAACATTTTTAAATTGCCGCCTCGTACAAGGCTACCTACAATTAGGTAGGTATTTGTATTTAGGATGAACTTGCTACACCAGGAGTATCACTCGGCTACGCATACGTAGGCAGGCAGTAGGTGTATACCACACACCCACTTTCCGCCAGAGTTATATTTTAGGTGCCAACGTGACAGATGGCAAGTCCAGTCATTATATTAACTGGGAAACTATCGAAAAACCGAAGAGTGATAAATTAGGATGAAGCTAAAGACATAGGTAAGCCTAGAGAGAACTGGCGCAAAATATATACGAATGCTCAAGTTTTAGGATTAAATAGATAAAAATATATTTATACATGATTTTAAACCTACTTTGTTCTTCACCATTGCATTAGGTAAAACTGTAAGCATAGCTGTAAGTGTAATAAGAAATAAATAAATGAAAATACGGTGCCGGTAACAAACAAATATTTAGACAGAACTTTTACTGGCAGATAGATAATGTTCTATGGAGTAACAAAAGCAAATTTAACATGGGATAAACCGCGGGGCAGAACTGCCTTAAGAATAGCAAGAAAAAACCATAGAATTCCTGGTAAAAGAAGAAGGTAGAAGCAAAATGACAGTCGCTCTCGCGTAGTGTGTAACGATGACAAGTCACGTCAAGTTTTCTAGACTAGGAAAAACCAGTTAACATTCTTACACAAAAAGTCTTTCAAATCAAATCAATCAAAATCTTTTTATTTCGCATAGGCCCAAGTGGACACTTATAAAAAGTCGAAAAAGAAGCACGGTTCGGGTTGGTCGCTTCCATGGAGAAGAACCGGCAAGAAACTCCATGGTTACTCTTTTCAAATCATTAGGCATATACAATAACAATATTTTTTCGTTATAGCAATAGTACCCAAGTACGGGGGAACAACGTAGGCCCGACAATAGGTCGTTGCTTACTACAAAAAGCATACATAAAACAAGATAATTATAACAATGTTAGCATGATCTAAGAATCTACAAAGCCTACAATGTTCTCACATTCACAAATTAGACAAATTAAACAAGTGACACAAATATTATTATCAGTACTGTAACTAATTCTGGGCAAGATATGGAATAAATTAAAAAAAAGTCTATTTTTGAATACACAATTATCTGAAAGCCTTACATTGGTTTGGAATCGAAGAGTTTGCGTATTGAAAACGTTGAGGAGAAACGTTCAATGGATAATCAATTAAACGCGAAATCTAAGTGAACGACTCAATTCTGTTGGTCCACGCTCAATTGGAATAAATCAACGTTCATCAAAATGTTATTTACCTTGAGATCGGAGTCGCTCGAGTTTATTTACTTTTTTTCTGTATTAATATCGTGGCAGCAAATGCCACTGTTCTTGGGTTGGACAACGATTCAGAAATCGGATGTTCCCAAGTGCTACGGTAATCGTGGTTACGGTTTATCATGGCATTTCACCTGATTTTGCAATGAGACGAATTGAGATATGAATTTGATGTAGGGGTTCGAGTGAATAGTCTGCAACACAAATATTGCAACTTCATATCCCATCTTATCCATATACCTAAAAATAGTGTTAAAAACGAGATTTACGCTGAAGGAAACCATCGGCGGAAAACGTGTATACGTTTGAGGAAAAATGCAAGGACGTATGTAAAAAAGGACGGCAAGAATGTATGAAGATACTGGTGATTGTTGATGAAGCGAAAGAGGTGCTGGCGCGTCCTGAAGGAACCGGCGTTTTTCTCTCCGCCCTGTGTAGGACTTAACTCGGCTATGTATGTACATAGTCGTGATTGAGAAACCTCGGACTCGCCATCTCTCACGTTGACAGTAAAATATACCTCCAGCGAAATGAAACTGATGTGATGACCTCTGCCTACGTTTTTGGTACCCTTGTAAACGTGTGCAGATCGATTTAAATCTTTTTGTTGTTCCGACAATCGATTTATTGACATACTCAAACGTGCACACTGACAGACAGACTGACAGATTTTCAATACAAAGTTTCCGTAAGCATGTAGTTTATGACCTGTTTATTTTCTCGTCGGCAGATCGGGAATGATTTGAATCATTTTTATCGTTCATCTTGACGTTTACAGCCGAGGTAAAACAGTGCGAGTGCCTGTCGAGTGACCAACTGGGGCTCGTTTGCAAACAATTGGACGGTGGGCTTTTGTTATCGTTACATCGTTTCGTGGTCGTGATTATTGATAGGTTTATTAAGCAACGGAAAAGTGGAAATTTTCTTCGGAAGCACATCTCTCGACTGCCTGCCTTTTGGCACCACCCCGACCCCCGCAAACGCCGGCCCTTGCCGAGCCAGACGAGCAAATCCCGCCCCTAAATATATAAATAAAATTACCAGTCTAGCCCAGCTCCCTTGCTCGCGATCCAGTTTCGCCCTAAGCCGAAGTCCGTACCCCACGGGGGTGTCCTTAGCTGTGTGCTGCCTGGCTGGAGGCCTAGGTGGCCTAACCGGGCAATGGCGAGATTGCCCGGTTAAGTAGCAAAAGTTCCCGGAACTCACGTTACGAGAGACAAAAACGCAAATTACAAAAAGTAAGGCCATTTACTTGTTGGCTTAGGAATAATAAAATGATTTTTGAACAAATAACTCTTAAGTTGTCATTAATATACCTGAAAGCAACAACTAAATCGCGGAAATCATATTTCAGTAGTTTCCGTTGCGTGATATGTAACCCAACGTGGGTCCGTTCTTTTATTTATTATATTCCCCACGCCTGGGATATTTATGACCCCAAGCCCTTATTAAGTTACCACTTTAAGTGGGAGAATAAATTCTACCAGTTTACGGTTACTTGATTAAATAAACTGTTAATAGGGTTAGATTTACATACGCCAACATCATCGCGCCAAGCCCTTCAGTCTCTAGACTTACAGGCCTCTTTCGCTTCATCTACATTCAGTATTCTTTTCATCATCTTTTAAAATTTCATCATCTTTGATTTTCTTCAAGTTTGTGAGGAAACTGAACACGCCAGAACAGCTTAACGGGTTTGGGTGACATTTAACACAGTATAGTGCACAAACACACAGAAAAGGTATGAATTTATACGCGGGGAAACTGTGGGGCAAATCTAGTATTAAATATATATTTAAGATGAGCCGTGGTGGCCGAGTGGTTCGAGCAGTTGCCTGCGACGCAAAGGTCGCAAGTTCGAATCCCGACTGTACCAATGAGTTTTTCTGAACTTAAGTACAGTGATTAGTCACACCACGAGCTTTACGGTGAAGGAAAACATCGAGAGGAAACCTGCATACGTCTGAGAAGAAATTCAAAGGCATATGTATAGTGCTTGAGTACCGGCGATGGACTCGTCATCTGTCACGTTGGCACCTAATATACCTCTGGCGGAAAATGGGTGTGTGGGTATTACCTATACACCTCTGCCTACCCCTTCGGGGACCCTTGTGGGAAGGCGTGAGGATGTATTATTATTATAAATAAATATTTTGTTCATTATTAAGTTTCAACATTTAAGTGGCTAAAAGGGCGTAAGGTATTTTTTATCCTGGAACCAACATTTTAGGTTCAGAATCGAGCGAGTGATATCCTAAGTATTGCAAGCATTTAACCTGATAACTTACCGTCAGGCCAGCGTGTACTTATTTATCATATATAGAAGGAAACAACTAAACTCATTACCCTGTGTAATTTTCCAAAATGGCAACGTCATCGCTCTGAGTTCGCCACAGTAATAAGTCCTTCGAGCCACATCAGTATATCCTCTCACCCACTATAAAACAATGCATATAGTTAGTAGTTCCTCCGTGTGCCTCGAGTACCAAGGTGTAAGGCATGACCCTCGATATAAAGGGCTCGTGAACACGGCGAGGGTTAAGAGAGCTCCCACTTAGACATTCAGAGGGTTGGATAGTGGCGGGCTTTTTAGGGATCGTATGATATATATTGATTGGAATTTTATATAATAACTAGCCTTTACCGTTAAATCCACGTATGTATATGAAAATTTTACTATATACCCATAGCCGAGGGGGCCGAGGGGGCCGGGGTTCGAGTAGTTGCTTGCGACACAAATATCGCGAGCGAATCCCGACTGTACCAATGAGTTTTTCTGAACTTAAGTACAGAGATTAGTCACACCACGAGCTTTACGGTGAAGGAAAACATCGAGAGGAAACCTGCATACGTCTGAGAAACCATTCAAAGGCGTATGTATAGTCGTGCTTGAGTGATAGCGATGGACTTGCCACCTGTCACGTTGGCAACTAAAATATACCTCCGGCGGAAAGTGGATGTGTAGGTACTACCTATATGCCTCTGCCTACCAGTGGCGTGGGGTGAAAAAAGAGAAAGATAAAGCCGGACCAAAAAAATGGCTAACGCGTGAATAAGCAAAACGTCATATCTTAACTTGTAAAAAAAAATGCAATAAATTACATACCATATATTAGTGTGTTAGTTCACCTTTCCCAAAACTACGGCTAAATGTTATGTATTGTGCTTGCGTTGCGTTGTATGCAGTTTTTCCATGCGACAGGACATGCTTGCTGTACAGTTGTTAGTGTTCACCACCTTCACCATACATGACATTACTGGTATCATATGAACAGTGCATGTCGAGTATGATAAAAGTGGCTTTAAAAAGCCGTTTTAAAGCACACGTCACTCACACGGGGGTTATAAATATACAGCAAAAAAAAGAACTAAAATAAGTGAAACTTAACTTGCCAGCATCATCATCACAAATAAATACCAGCAGAAATACCGCAGTATTTATTTTTCTATACTCCAAACCGAAAAACAAAATAACATGGACATGACATGGAAAGCAAAATAACTTATGTAATTTTCAACTACCGGTTATTCAATTGTATTTATCATACATACACTGTGAAAATATTTGAAAAACCCATCCTTACGTCTATAATCAATTTTCATATCGGGACGAGCCCGTCCATGTTTAATGATATATTTTTTATTTTCGAAAGATTGTTTAGAGAACGAAGTTAACTCATTTAATAGGTAATCTGTAAGACAACAACCTATTTGTATTAACGCCGCCATTTCTCACCTAACAGACTACGAGCGACAAGAAACAAAAATAAACAAACAAACCTTTACGGTGAAACAAAACAAACACTGTGACAACACTTGGCAAGTAAAATGTCACTACATTCGTTTTTTTTTAAACCATATACTACAACACAATCAAGTTTATCACATATTACAATAGATAAATTAGCATAACAAAACAATCCGTGCAAATGCGCGCGAAATAATGGCTAAAGCACGGTCGCGGAGCAGGAAGAATTTCGTACAATGACCTCTTTACCTACTGACAGTGGTCACAAACATTTTTATATGTGTGGTTTGCATGAAATATTTGAAGGATAGAAAAAAACTAGCTTATTAAATAAATTATTATTAAGTATTTTGTTAAACAATAAACTCTTCAGACATTCCATTACTTTTATTTATAACAATTTTGCAATAATATCTCAATATAAAACTGAATCACAGATGTGTTATTCCTCTGTCGTGGTCGAGTATCGAGTGGCGTCATGTCTCACGCCGTCATTTTGGTACCAACGCACCCGAGCGGCACCGACTGCTCCCGAATACTCCCGAGTTAACTGAAACAGACAGAACAGAGGGGCAGACAGACCAGAGGTATCAAAATCGTCTTAAAATTACCAATTTGGTAGAAATAAAAAAATCATAAATCCGAATCCGATTCGTCTGTATCAGAGTAACTGCTTTCTGATGACGTCTCGCCTGTCATATTTATAACAAAAGAATCGACAGTTTTGTCTACATTATCATCTAGTCCACCTAGTTTCGATTCCACTTTTTTGACGTGACTTATGCAATTTTGCCATTTTTCTGCTGTAATGTTGGCTAAAGCCTCCTGGAGCAACTTTTTGACAGCTACCATCTTAAATGTTGTGTTTTTCCGAGCTACATACCCCTTGACGTCTGCCCACACCAGTTCGATGGGATTTAATTCGCAGTGGTATGGAGGTAATCTCAATACCTCTACACCAACTGCTTTTGCCATTTCATCGACTACATACGATTGGTACAGAGTTTTAACGTTTTTCACCTTTTCCAAGAGCTGGACCTTTGTTTCATTTGCTTCAAAAAAAATTTGTTTTGATGAAAGCCATTCTTGGATGTCTGATTTTTTCCAACGTGTTACTGGAATTTTCTCCTGGCGCCGTGAGTGGTAGCTGGCATTATCCATTACAACCACTGCGTTTGGTTCAAGTTTCGGTAGCATTGCTTGGAACCAATTTTCGAACTTGACTGCATTCATCGATTCGTGGTAATCGCCTGTACCTTTGCATTCAAACACCAATTCCGATTCTGGGACAAATCCCTTTTCACTTCCTATATGTAAAATAATTAACCGGTTGCCTTTGGAAGTAGGATTCTTGGCACCCGTCGACAAACCCCCCAAAAATGCTTGTTTTCGTGACTGCACTGTAGTATCTTCCCACACTTTGCCTACAGTGTGCCCTAAAAAGATAATGAATAAAATTATCATAAGTATAAACATTTAACCACTTAATATTGCAAACAACTCAGGGGATCACTAATCGCTTTTGTCGATCCTGTCTTTGCTCTTGATACCAAGTATATTTATTTAATACTAGCTGTTCCCTCTGGCTTCGCCTGTGGTTCATACATAGCCTATGTATTATTCTGATGTATAAGGTATATTATTGTAAAGTTTCATTAAAATCCAATCAGTAGTTTTAGCGTGAAAGAGAAACAAACATACATACATTCTCACAAACTTTCGCGTTTATAATATTAATAGGATTATCAAGATCATAACAGCCGTTTAGCCATGTAAAGGTGACACACAGACAGAGATACTTTCATATTTTTAATATTAGTATGGATTTAATTCAGTCAGTAAATGGATAAAAAAAAAGGTCTTACCCGCATTTACCCAAGTTTCATCCAAGTAATATATTGGTCGTTGTTGCTGTCGGTAAGTTTTTATATTTTTCAAATATTTAATACGCCACAATGCTATGTCATCTCTGTCGATCAAACAATTATTTCGCCTTCGTTTGACATATTTAAACTTTAAATGTTTTAGTAATTGTTTCAACGATGTCAAGCCCATGTTTGGTAAGGATTCGTCTGCATTTATGACATGTAGTACCTTTTTTGTTGTAGGTAACTCTCCTTTTAAATAAAAGCTGTGCACTATTCGTCTGATGCACGATTTATCGAACTCATCAGTCTTTTCAATTACTGAGAGTCGTTTTTTCGGTGAAGGAGCCGGCTTGACGGTGTCTGTTTCGGTATATTCTTTTAAAATACGATATATGGCCGATTTTGAAATGCCCAAGATATCGGCTGTTTTGTCCTTCATTTCTTTTTTTGAAGGATATTTATCGGCAGGCCAGGATTCCTTAATGTATTTAAACACGTTAATAATCATAACCTTCTCAGATTCACTAAAGTGTGACATTTTTCTTTTCTTCCGCGGAGAAACAAACTTCTTGAATGGACGCGAGGTAGACGGCACTGGTTCCATTTTAAAACAGTAAATTAAACTTAACAAATCAACGAAACCACTTAACAATTAAAACAAGACAACAAAAACTAACAAATAACAACAAACTAAGATAAATGTGTTTCAAAATTGAACGAGCACTAACGCATCCCAAGATGGAATGTCGTTAGTTATTCAAAAATTATGAATCATGTCAAATACTTTTAATTGCGACCAAAACACCAGACGCAAGCAAGAACAAACCTTACGGTCTCAATTAAACGGTTTTCAATCCCTGGCGACAGCGGTCATTGCATCTGTGCGAGCGAGACGCATTATATTTACGCGGGAGTGACAGAGATGGGTAATAATAGGTTATCGTACGAAATTCTTTCTGTTCCGCGACCGTGCTTTAGGTGAGGTCAATCGTTCGGCTCATCGCGAATAAATTGCTCTGATTGGATGAAATTTTTCAAGCGAAACGAAACCTTAATACATAACAAATAAAGATTGGAGGCTATCTGAGATCGGCTTATAATCGCTGTTATATCGACGAATGGTTGGATGTGGTAGTAATGTCAATGTGTGCGTGAATTGCATACATTTTAACTATTTGAATTCCCAATATTATGAGCGAGTTCCCCAGCCGCCTACTACGTGAAATCGTGTATGTGTGCGTTTGCGCGATTTCACATACATTGCGTTTTTGTATCCAGCATATTGGAGAATATTTTTACAAAGGGCGCAATGTAATTATGTCGCTTGCGATATTATGACTACATAGAATAGTCGTATATGAGCGCGGAATCTGCCAAGGGAAGCCGATAGGAATCGTGTTCTAAGGACGCTTCGCCACTGCTGCCAACCCTTCGGGGACCCTTGTGGCAGAGCGTGAGGATTTTTTGTATTATTATATATTTTGATTTATAGGTCTACATGTCTCAAGTGTTATATTGATTTAATTACGTCTGGTCCATTCGAGGTCGCGTCATAACATCATTGGATACCCTCGTACCCTAGATACAATGCCCTAGAGTAAACCACTAAAGATTTATTACGCGTATAATGGGTTTACATTTGACTGTCTGGCTGGGAGTAAAAACGGATAAGTATCGTTGTGTGGAAATCCACCTGTTTTCGAGTAATATTTAGTACTCTGTTTACTGGGCAATTAATGCTAAGTGTGATTACTATTGTATGCAGCTGTGTTCTGTAGAACACGTACACAATATCAAGTCGAGTCCGTCACGGTTTCAGAGAGACTAGAACACCAGTTCTCTCTAGACTCACATACCTCTTCCCCTTCATCTACATTCATCTCTTGACGTGTCCGTCGTTGAGTTTTCAATAAATTTGGTCTAGGTAGTTGAATCGCGTTCCATTGTCTGTTCTTTAAGATATTTTCACATTATTTAGAAACACGTAAATAATTTCACTCATACTTTCTAAATGTCCAAACCAAGGTAAAAACAGTCATTAAAATATTACATTCAATAGACTTGAGTACAGTGGATTAGTCACACCACGAGCTTTACGGGGAAGGAAAACATCGAGAGGGAACCTAGATGCGTCTGAGAAGCGATTCAAAGGCGTATCTATAGACATGGTCGAGTAACGGCGATAGACTCGACATCTGTCACGTTGGCACCTAAAATATATCTCTGGCGGAAAGTAGGTGTGTGGGTACTACCTATACACCTCTGCCTTCGGGGACCCTTGCGGGAAGGCGTGATGATAAATTATAAATATTAAATTTTCCGAGGATAAAAGAACAGAATTTACAATGACGAGTGTAGTCTTGTTTGAATAACAGTGATAGACTCACCTGTCTCTTTCGCAACTAATGATAGACTCGGTGATAAGAGGACTTGAAGATACTCTAAAATTCTGGACCTCTGTTAAAGTCGTACTTTTTCTTATTTAATTTCCAAAGATAAAATAGTAGACAATTTCAACGACGTATATGAATTCGCGCGTAACGCCGAGACTTGGCTGTCACTAACTCCCGTTTTCATATTTAATACAATTTGTACGAATTCACAATAGTTTTATTAAATCTCTTTAGTAATACTTAATGTTTTTATTCACGTTTTTATACCTACCATAATACCTAACCTAAAATATATATAATAAGAGACATATTTGAGGTGCCAACGTGATAGATGGCGAGACCATCGCCGTTACTCAAGCACAACTATACATACGCCTTTGAATTTCTCCTCAAACGTATGCAGGTTTCCTCCCAATGTTTTCTCTTTAGTAATACTTAATGTTTTTATTCACGTTTAATTGTTATTGTGAGTGTATTTGTTTTAAATTTGGACGAAGTGAAAGAGGTTTTAAGTCTAAAGAGATCCGGCGCTCTACTTCCGGTGCCTACCCCGTAAATATAATTTTTTTTTATTAAGTACCTTTATAGTAAGACGAGCCACACATCCTTTGCAGATATGAATATAAGCCTGTTATAATATCGTAAGCCTGGTTTGCCCTTGGAACACCGAATGTACGAGTACACCCCAGCATATTATATGCTCATCACAAAAACTGTTATAGGAATCGAATCCAAACTCTCACAGGAGGCAAAGCAGATCAATGACAGGCCGATACAAATACAGAAACTTGAAAGAACAACATCAGATGTGTATAGAACCTGATGTCAGACTTCAAACGAATATGTATTTATTATTCTTGTATCATGATTACTACATGTGTAGGGATTACACGCAGCAGACTACGATTCTGGGAAATAATAACGATATTACCTGTTTATTAAACATTTGTTTGCACGTGAGGAAATGCAATTTATTTACTCAATAAAGCCCTGAGGTACCTACTTTAGGCGGTTGTGTCTATACTAATATTCGTACCTCTATTAGCCTGCCATATCTTTCTCTGCATCACCCAAAGGTTGACTGGTAGAGAATGCCTACGGCATTAACTCCGCCTGTGTAAATTATTTTTGCAGGAAGTTTTTATAATATATCCTCACGCCTTCCCACAAGGGTCCCCGAAGGGGTAGGCAGAGGTGTATAGGTAATACCCACACACCCACTTTCCGCCAGAGGTATATTAGGTGCCAACGTGACAGATGGCGAGTCCATCGCCGTTACTCAAGCACAACTATACATACGCCTTTGAATTTCTCCTCAAACGTATGAAGGTTTCCTCCCAATGTTTTCCTTCACCGTAAATGTATTTAAGTATATATCTATCTATATAAGTACATATATCGTTGTCTAGTTACCATAACACAAGCTTTGCTTAATTTGGGACTAGGTCAATTTGTGTGGAATTGTCCCAGGTATTTATTATTATATAATACACCTGCATTATGCCTGTATTGCTAATTTCGATCTTTTATCTTTCCAGGACTCGGAATATGGAGGCCTATCACGCAATTGAAGCCAGAACATTAAAAAAGCAAACGAAAAAACACAAAATCAAATGGAAGATATCCGTAGTTAAGGCAACCAGTAAACTCTAGTCAAATGAAAATTAGTACAAAATAAATAAATAATTCCAAATATAATGTCTTGAGCGTATTAAAAATAGTGTGATAAGCAATAAGTGTGATAATGCATTGACAATATACGGTGAAAAAGTGATAATATACGGTGATGATGGTATAGAAAAACTGTGATGGGGTGTGGACAGAGCAAGATAAATCTCTACCCGAGAAGAAATAAAAATGGCGGCAAGGGTAACAGCTCTAAGAAATCAGGTGAGTACTTACAAGGGACAAAATTGTAATAATATTCAAATAAATCGGAGAGTTTTATATATTATTATTATTAAGAAACACTATTAAACATAACGGAATTTCAAGAATATAGGATGATAAATTTGATCCGGAAAAAACTACCAATATAATTAATATTTCGCGGGGCCACAGATCATAAATGGCCTATAGAGCTAAATTTGACGGCTGTCTACGTTACATGCAATACCATCAATAGAACGTATAGTTTTCCCGTCTTTTTCCCCGCTTGCGGTTATTTTTAATTGCTTATATTTAAATAGGTTCGTTCATATCTTTCATGTGTGAAATGTAGCTCATGTTTTCCATATTACTGTAGCGTTCCATTATACAAAGTATTTTTTTAATATTAAATAAGAAGTTTTTGAGACGAAAAATTTTAAATAATTTTACAAACTTACCAACAGTCAAATCTTTCCTCTGATATTACTGTAGATATATAATTATTTAACTATATGTATGTATGTCATACCATATAATATTTTTTTGGCTAAAGATTATGAAGAAAAATATACGAAAAAGGCATCCGCTACGTGTTCTCAAATATTCATGAATTTCGGGAGCCAAGGCTTGTAGAATAAGGATGGCCACTTGCATTTTATTATTAACTCGAATATCATAAATGGACGGCTAAAAATCCAAAGAATTTTCCGTCTGGCTTACCTAGGGCTAATCACTAATGAATTGGATGAGAAAATGTTCCTTATTGTTAAGTAAATCTAACAAAGACGGACTTTCTATTGAAAATTATACATAATTTATTGCTGGCGTTCAGGTAGCGAACATATAAACGACTAGCTGTACCCCTGGATTCACCTACATTAAATCAATATACATCCTACTAATGTTATAAATGTGAAAGTTTGTGAATATGTACGTATGAAATGAATGAATATTTGTAACTCAATCACGCCAAAACGGCTCGACGGAATTGATATATTGAATTGAATGAAAATTGTCATAGAGAAAGATTATTAGCTGGATTAACTGGATTTACACATTTACACATAGTATATGAAGAAACTGATGCTTGTTCTTCGAGTACGTAAGTACTGGGATCGGATTAGTAATGTAACGACATAAAATTCCCCAAAAAGTATCGAATGTTTAATGTGTGTTCAACTCGAGTATATACCATACACGTAGAACGCCATGGTAGCGCGATTCAAAAAGTATTACTAAAGGTACAGTGCCATCTACCGGCCACAATACAAATAAACCTGCCATAGTATAGCCATTACATGAGTATGACATAAACGGATTGTACAGTATATGTGCTGTTCTGAAAATACATCTAGATAAAATTACAATAATGAAATCGGTGTTTACGCGGGTAAAACTCCGGGACACAATAAGTTTACATATGATAATATTAAAACTGCGATGATCTATCCAAAGATGAATCCCAATATACATAGACTCCAAAACAATTTTAAATATTTGAAAGTGATTTTTGTTGTTACGCTTTCACGACTTAACTGATCAACCCATTGTGATGAAATTTCGCATACGCGTTGTTCAGAAGATATCATAGTTTATTAACTTAACATCATACTCTTCATTTTTATAGGGATGTCTCGAGGAAACTCTTTGAGGCCTCCCATGACAAGAGGGCTGGCGAATATTTCGCTCAGCGAATCAGCATTGCCATACAACGTGGCAATGCCGCTAGTCTTCTTGGCACCCTTCCGCGTGACACAGATTTGGGTCATTTATTCTATTTATAGTTAGTTTATATATTATTATTACTTTCTCTAATATTTCCTAAATCTAAATTGATTAACAAATAGAAATACATTATATGTAGTTATAGTTCCACATCATACTGTTCTTGTCATATTGAAAGCATATCTTAGAGGATACGCTGACATAACCACTCCACTTACTACACTTACCTCTTGTGTGGACCTAATAACATTTAGATACCGATGCACTTATATACATATTAATGTTTTAATTTTCTGTAAGACACAATAAACATATCCCTTAATTTGCCGCCCTCGAAAATCGAGCGCCCTAGACTCCAGCTTGTTATATATATATCCACAAGCCTTCCCATAAGGGTCCCCGAAGGGGTAGGCAGAGGTGTATAGGTGGTACCTACCCACACACCCACTTTCCACCTTTCTTAGAGATATATTCTTAGCCTAATAGTAAATCCTCCTTTATCATCCTATATATTTATTTATATATATCCTATTTTCTTTGAGTATAATTATATAATAAGTATATGTAAATGTAAATATTTAAAATGTAAGTGTTTTGGCTCAGGGCTGATAACTTATGTTTTTATTGAAATAAATAAATAAATATATCAGCCTATTTTCGGCCACTTCCAGGCAGTAGAATAGAAATGCAATGTTTTACACGGAGTTACAATAATAACCTTGTTGTGATTCCACAGAGAGCGACAGCTGGTGAATGTACCTCATAAAGTATTCAATAAGTCATTGTTATTGTCCGCCCTTCAATAGCCCTTCCGTTCTTCCCTTTGTAACGCAGCGTTCAGAAATTATCCTGACCCTCTGTTGATATTACATTTGATGGGATTGCTTTGAGAGGTAATTCATACATTGATCTCACAGACAAATGAAGTCGGTGCCTTCCCCCTCAGTAAAAAAACAAAATCAAAACCAAAATATTTTTATTTCACATAAGCCTAGGTGGGCTTATAAAACGTGGAAAAAGGTGCACGGTTGGTGTTGGTCGTTTCCATGGAGAAGAACCGGCAAGAAACTCCCTGGATTAGAAGTATGCATTGATCCATCCATAGAAGTATGCATTGATCAAAGGATGGGATGTCGCTTACTAATTATATAAGGGTTGTAGAATGATGTAATAAGCATATATTATATTCTTGATTATGAAACATTTTTCGCATCGCACGCTAATCAAACGGTATGTGACTAGGTCCCGTAGGAAAAATCCTTTTATGTGCGCTCTTCGCTATCCATATATATCCATATATCGCAAGCGTCCATAGGCGGCGGTAACCGCTTACCATCAGGCGGACCGCATGCTTGTTTGTCACCCATGTTTATATATAAAAAAAAAAAATTATATGACAACTTTTTCCCCTTCTAATATGTCATTGCCATACAATCGTTAGCGTGAGCGTGTATAGAAAAGGTTTCTTGTCAAAGAGGGGCTTTTCGGTTGCAAGGTATGGAGACTATACGTTTCAGCCTATAATATATCGGAACCATAATTATCCCATCCAAGCAAAACTTGCAAAAATAGCGTATAGTTTTAACGGGGAAATTATATTTCTCAGCAACGATTTGTTTATTTATAATATATTACAAGATACGATAGCACAAAACAGGTGCGTTGTTTATGAATAACAATATTTTTACATTTATCATAATTCACGAGTGATGAGAGATGTCGATAAAATTCTATCGATATGTATTAAGAATAAGAAGGATTGAAATCTAGAAGATCTTTTTCATGCCCGTAATTAAAATAGCTAATTATCCTCTACACGTCGCTCAAACTGGAAATCGTTTTTAGTATAAGATACAATTAAAAAAAAAACTGGGCGTAGATATTTATCTACTTGGGCTATGGTAGCTACCATAACTCAAGCTCAAGCTTTAGAATCAAAATAAGAGATAAGTTTTGTAAAGGTAATCTTTAAACATTCCGGTTTCCAAAAATCGATGTCGAATATTTAGAATTTTGCTCATATATGCTCATTATGTTTTAACAAAAGTGGGCGAAGTCGCGCGAAAAGTTGGTGAAATAACTAACGGTATTTACACTAAAAACAAATGGTTCTTGCTCCAGCGAATCAGGCGACGTCAATTTGTTGCTAATTTATTTGTGACACAGATAACGCTTTATCGGATATATGAAAGGATCATTAGCTTTGTTCGCGATAACACCGAATATGGAAGTGATTTTAAATAGCAACAATTCGATAGCTTATCGACTAATTGAGTTTTTTGCGGAAGTTCTGCGGAACGCTGGGGTTTTTATTTTCAGGTCGTTAGTGTGAAATGTTGGTGTCATATAGCTCATTTAGGTTTTTTTTATACTATAAAGGTGCCAATCAAGCATGCGGTCGGCCTCATGGTAAACTGTTACCGCCGCCTAATGGTTGCTTGTAACAACTGGGATATTGTTCGCGTGTTGCCGACCCTGCAGGAATATTTTCAGACATTTCTTGAAGAGCTCCACGCGGTACTCTCCGCGAAGATTATGCCAAAACCTGAGTGTTTGCAGAAGGAAACTCTTATGAAGCCGCAAGGTTCCCTTAAGTGACCGACTTATAGTGGAGTAAATGCCTTAATAACTTTTTTAAGTAGTGGGCGATTTTATAAGGTGTATTTTCGCTAGCTCGGAGGCCTGCTAAGTAGGTACTGCTTAGGATGACTTCCAAACACTTCGAGATACATTTATTTATTTATTTATTTATTTAAGGCCACTTACATAGTAGACATTAAAAATAACTTACAACTAGATGTTAAATATTAGTTGAATGCCACATTGAAATATTTACAAATACTTTTTTAATTCGACAGAAAAATAAGTATCCTTCTGATAAATTAATAATATTAGCTTGTAAAATATAAATTTCTAAGTAATATTTTTTTTTAAGATAACGATCGGTATATCGATACATTTAAGATTCACAACAACCTTAGCCAATGTTATGGCCATAGAATAACAATTTATGTACAAAGTGTTATAACAGTAAACAGGCTTAGTGTAGACGTTTCAAACTTGAATTATTATTAATTAAACGTACCAAGATTCGTTTACTGGCCCGACCTCGGGTCTGTTTATTTCAGTACCCAACGTTAACGAGAACTGTTATGATGTTTTATATTATACTGAAAGATCGTTTCCCGTAATAAGAAATTGTGTAAAGTAATTCAGTTGTGTAAAGCTATTAGCGTTTAGGTTAATTATGAAGAGATACTCCTTTTGAATAGTTAAGCATAAGAGTTTGTTAAGTATTTATGAGCCCTAGTGCAGACAAACATTGCAAGTTCGAGCCCCGGCGTCATCAATGAGGTTTTTAAAAAAATCAACAGAAACACGCATATGTTTGAAAAGAAACTCAAAGACGTATGTTAAATCGTGCTTGAGAAGCGATGGACTCGCCATCTGACACGTTGGCGTCTAATATATATTCAGCGTTTATGAAAAAAGGTGTTGTTACATCTCTGCATTTCTCAAAAAGGTGATCTTCGTGGGAAGGTGTGAAGTTAGTTGACTGCTTAATGGATATAGTACAAGCTCATTAAGATTAATTTGGAACGAATTTGTGTTATTCATTAACTAGCTTTGTCCCGTGCTTTCATCCGCGTAAAAGTTGATTTCATTGGTTTTTTGGTGGATAATATGCTTTGTAAATCCAACAAATAATCTTTTTCTGTGCCAAATTTGATCCAAATCTTTTCGGTCGTAACTGAGTAACAAACGTTCTCGCAAACTTAACATACTCACTTATAATATAAGTAAGATGTGATCAATCTAATGAGCTTGAACAAAAGTACACGCTACTCATAGTTCTTTCGTATCAAGATTTCTATGCAGAAAGTTGTACGAACAACTTATTTGTCACGACAAACAATACATTCATTTTAAGCACGATTTTAGCATGTCATCTCTAGCTGAGAGTAAAATGAAAGAGAAAGAATCGGGGTGTTTCTGCCTCTTTCATTTGATACGAAGCCTACGAAAAGCTCGTACGCAAATAAATTCAGGGTAATTGTTCCATTTGATATTACAGTCTATCTGCAGCCCTAAAGTTTAATTTGAAATTGAAATTGTGTATTTGTAAGATTAGGTCGAACCCACGCGACAGTAAACAGGGTATTATTTACATGATACGCAGGCTTCAGTTAAGATAACATTATACATATATAGATTAACAATAATCTTAATATACATATATAAATTACGCGTCACGTTGTTTGTCCGCGATGGGCTCCTAAGCTACTTAGCCGTTTTCAATCAATTGCGCACACCGTGTGCAGTTTGATCCAACTTAAAAGATAGGGTAGCTTACATCACAATTGGCCCCGATAGATGGCGCTGCGATCGTGTTTCAGGAAGTTTAACTTTTTCACCCGGGCGAAGCTGGGCGGGTCAGCTAATATACTATATAAGTATGTAAGTCTAGAGAGAACTGGCGCTCTATACTCTCTGCCTACCACGTTAGGGACGCGGCGTGATGATATATATGTGAGAGTATTGAAGAATATCAGAGGATCAAATCAATAGGACACTCAAGGATGAGCAAGAGTAGCCGAAACCGGCGATCAAGAATGTAGAGGCTGATGAATGTGGACGAAGCGAAAGAGTTAATGCTAGGGAGAAATGGTGCTCTACACCCTTTTCCCGGAATTGAAAATGGTCTGTAAGACTCGTTAGAACTGTCTACCCCGTAATGGACTCGGCTTGATGATACTACTTGCTGTGCCTTCCCGTTAGCGATTTGCTTAGTAAGGATCATGTTTTACCATCAAGGTGGTAAACAAAATACGTATACACCCGGCTATGGACGCTTGCAATACCAGAGGTATCACTCGTGCGGTGCATATCCTATTATAACAGGTTTCAAACCTTAAAAAGGCTTCAATATGAGAACGTTGCCATGATCAAATATTCCTCGTTCGCCATTTAATCCCCAGACTGCGAGCAAGGAAGGCCTCATCTCAGCAATCCTACAATTAATCAGATTGTAATGGCGTAGGGAAATGGAATTTCGTTACGGTGATATAGATACTCAGTCTCTGATGTACCTATGTGGATAATGTTTTTAGATTATGACTTTGAAGACATTTTTAATACCACTAAATGGTCATTAATTAGTTACAGAAAGACACATATCGCCATTTTTTACTTGCTATTGTAGGAGCATATATAAGATTTCTCAGACTCCCCTCTCGTTCTTATCTACGTTTGGTTTTAGAAATTGGATTTTGGATTTGGATTTTATTCTGACATTACCTTTCTTCAGTAGGCTAGTAGCTACACCTTCAGATCGTGATATTATAACGAGTCCGCAATAACGCATTCGCAAATCAACTGGCTTGAGCAAGGGTGTGATTGTAAAGATGAAAAAAGGAATGTTACTTTGGTTTGGACTTATGGAAAGGTTGAGTGAATAAAGATTGACCAAACACAATCAAGCCAATCTGTCTTATACATATGTATAAAATTCGAAAACGTGTGGAAGAAGAGGCAGAATAACCACGTTGAAACTAACTAGATCAAATCGATCAAGCAATCAAGAATTGGATCGCTAAGCGCACTCAACGCCGGCCGGCGTGAATGGAGAGAATGAATGTAGAAGCGAGTGTAAATCTAGAGAGAACTGGTGCTCTAGATGGAAGGTATCATATGACGGTACCACATTAAGGTAATGAAACAAAAAATAACTGAAACACGTACCCTATTCATCCATTTGTCATACGTACTTACGTTTGTGTGTCATTATTATTTTGTATACAGTAATAGCCCCAGTAAATAAGCGGTTTCAATACAAGAAGCCGTGTTCAAAGGATAAGGACACAGCACAAAAGATACACCCTCGTCCATAAAGAGGAACGAAAAAGGGTCAGACACACACTTAGTTGGAAAACCTTTTACATACTTGTCACAAACCTTATACAATCAACTGAATTTCACTTCAACTTGTTTAGTACTAATAACACCAAAGCAATAATGTCTACACTCATGTTTCTGGCATAATGTTAACTTTGTTTTTCTTAACGACAATTACCTTTGAGACTTACTAAGTATTTAGTAGTTACTAAGTACATACTAAGGTTTGACGTCTACAGTTTTCAGATTGCACATCTGATCTCTAAGGCTATACTCCTGTACAGCCTAATTTCTATTCGTATTTTACATTCTTATTTGTCACCACGAGCTTTACAGTGAAGGAAAACATCGAGAGGAAACCTACATACGTTTGAGAAGAAATTCAAAAGCGTATGTATAGTCGAGCTTGAATAACGGCGATAGACTCGCCAACTGTCGTGCGCACCTAAATATATCTCTAGCAGAAAGTGGTCAAATATATTTGGAAAAAATCTTTGTGTCGTATATATATATATATATATATATATAATATACCGTACCGAAGAGCCGTGGTGGCCAAGTGGTTCGAGCAGTTGCCTGCGATACATATATGTCGCGCGACTTAATACTAAGGAAGATTGGTGCTAGCAGCATTTAGTAGAGTCTTATGGTGCAATGCTATTCCATTCGAGCAACTGTAATTCTAAACGAGATATTAGTTTTACGCTCTGTGAAATTGAAAATCGATCACCTACAACAAATTGAGTCGTCTGGATGCGGACCGCAGTGTTCTAGAATAAATAAACTCTCGATATTGAAGCAAATCCTTAACAATAGGTATATTATGTCCGGCATTGATAATAGTAGTACGATCATAATTGTTTCGTCAGCGGAATGACATTGTTGGAGCACTATCACTCCAAAGGTTGGATAAACGGCTAAGTTATATCGAGTATTTGTATGTACAGATGTGTCTCTACATCAAATGCTCCCTGTTATCCAGACGATCGCTTTACGTCGATACATACATGAATAATAAATATCTCAGAATGTCTGCTTAGTAGGTTAAACTCATTGGTATTCGCCTTATTAGTGGGTAGGTATTTATATATATATATATATATATATATATATATATATGCCGGATAATGCCGGATTTAGAGGTCTGGAGGCCTCGGGGCTACAAAGGATTGAAGGCCAGGGGGCCCAGAAATAGTTTTAAAATTTTTTTTAAATTTTTTTTTTTTTATAAGCCGTGTTGGCCGAGTGGTTCGAGCAGTTGCCTGCGACACAAAGATCGCAAGTTCGAATCCCGACTGTACCAATGAGTTTTTCTGAACTTAAGTACAGTGATTAGTCACACCACGAGCTTTACGGGTAAGGAAAACATCGAAACCTGCATACGTCTAAGAAGAAATTCAAAGGCGTATGTATAGTCGTGCTTGAGTAACGGCGATGGACCCGCCATCTGTCACGTTGGCACCAAATATACCTCTGGCGGAAAGTGGGTGTATGGGTATTACCTATACACCTCTGCCTACCCCTTCGGGGACCCTTGTGGGAAGGCGTGAGGATATATATTATATAAAATTTATATTTTCAGTCGAGTTTTCCAGTAAATAATTTATTGTGAAGTTTTGTGATTGCCTGATTGGAGTGAACAAATATAGATCAATGATTTCTGTTAATAAATAATATAATCATGTTTGCACAAAGTAGGAACTGAAGGGAAAAAAGCAAGGTAAAACGCGAGGTAAAATTCTTTACCTAGCGTTTTTCTGTAGAGGCCCCGGGGCTATAGCCCCAGTTGCCCCCCCTTAAACCGGCCGGATGTATGAATGTTTGTTACTCGATCACGCCGGAATGGCTGAACAGATTTGGAGGAAAATTGGCTCAGAGATAGATTGTTAGCTGGATTAACACAAAAGATATGTTTCATACCAGAAAAAGAAATGTAAAGACTATTTTCGCGGGCGAAATCGCGGGTATATCTTGTAGGTGATATTTATTAAACGTTGATACCATAAAGCCGAGAACCTCACAGGAATATACTTAGCTCGTAAAATTTATACCTTCAGGCCCCACCAGAAAGATCCTCGACAGTGTAGGCAGAGGTGTAACGGCACAAAAAGTGCCGTTACACCTCTGCCTAGTTACACCGTCAGATTCATATTAAGTGCCAACGTGACAGATGGCGAATCCCGAAAAATAAACATAATGGATGTCTTTGAGTTTATTCTCGAACGTATGAAGGTTATTTCTCGATGTTTTCCTTCACCGTAAAGCTTGTAGTGTGACTAATCACTGTACTTATTGAGAAAAATCCTATTGTTCGGGATTCGATCTTAAACATATTTCGTAATAAATATTCCTTCATATTGTTATTCCATAGCGCACGCTTCAGTGAAATCAGCCTCTACTCGCCAGCTGATAGTCTATACTAATATTATAAAGAGGAAAGATTTGTTTGTTTGTTTGTTTGTTTGTAATGAATAGGCTCCGAAACTACTGGACCGATTTCAAAAATTCTTTCACCTTTGGAAAGCTACATTATCCCCGAGTAACATAGGCTATATTAAATTGGACCCGATAGGTGGCGCTGCGATCGAGTTTCAAGAATTTTTGCCTTTTTACCCGGGCGAAGCTTTCTGTGTGTTTCTGTGTGTCTTAAGCTAGATTCGAGAATGGTTTAGATTTACAATTGGACCCAATAGGCGGCGCTGCGATCGTGTTACGGGCAATTTAACTTTTTCACCCGAGCGAAGCTGGGCGGGACAGCTAGTTATTTATATATGTATATAGCTTTTCAATTAGTTAAAAACTGCGGTAAAACCCACTGACACGTAGATACTGTACATGTTATCTGTACCTTGATGTTTGCAATTTGTTGATTGCATTTTAATGGTGGCTCGAGTAGCTTGCAATGCAAAAATTGCAAATTTGAATTCCGACTATACCGATGAGTTTTCCGCAATGTACATTATAGTACAGTAATTATCGTACCTTGAGACCTTGAGCTTGAGTAACGGCGATGGACTCGCCATCTGTCACGTTTACACCTAAGCTATATCTCTGGCGGAAAGTGGGTGGTGTATGGGTACTACCTCCCTATACACCTTTGCTTACCGCTTCGGGGACCCATGTGGGAAGGCGTGGGGGGTATAATGATTATACCAAGAGCTTGAGATTTATGGAAAAACCACGAGCGGAACCACTCGAACGTCATGGCCCGAGGAAATATAAATATAATTTTGTCATAACGCCGAGAGCGGAGTCTTATATTTCGTAGCGGCGAGTTGGTTTGTTTTTGCTCGTATAGTGTTGATAATACAAGTGTTGACAAGAAAATCCTCCGGGACATATGCACCTACATATCTTTTTTTATACTTGCACAAAGACAATAATAGTTATTATCTCTTTGTAGCTTATGTGTGTAGGTAGTGTCCACCCACCCATTTTCCGCAAACGTGACATATGGCGAGTTCATCGCCGATACTCAAGCATGACTGACCATACATACGCTTTTGAATGTCTTCTTAACCATATTCAGGTCTGCTCTAGATGTTTTCTTACACCGTAAAGGTGTGACTAATCACTGTGCTTAAGTTCAGAAAAACTCATTGGTACAGTCGGGATTCGAAGTTGCAATCTTTAACATATGTTAAATCAAATATACCGTAATAAACGCTAGCAAAACCGCGGGCTATAGCTAGTTAGGTATAAAATGGGATCCCATTAATTATAATTTATTAATTTAACGCATTATTTCTTCAATTAAATTCACAGTCAAACACATATTTTACAGAAAGTTTTCCACTGGGTTTTGTTCTTTATTACAGCTTTCCTCTCTCTCTCTCTCTCTTCCTACTCTCATTTGCTTAATAAACGTAGCTTTGGAAATTATTCTTACAACGAATCACCCATTTTAAGTACCCTACGGTGCTTGCAATGGACAATTATTTATCGTGACAATTATTAGAGTCCTGTTTTATAATAATTATATCCTCACGCCTTCCCACAAGGGTCCCCGAAGGGGTAGGCAGAGGTGTATAGGTACTACCCACACACCCACTTTCCGCCAGAGGTATATTAGGTGCCAACGTGACAGATGGCGAGTCCATCGCCGTTACTCAAGCAATACTATACATACGCCTTTGAAATTCTTCTCAGACGTATGCAGGTTTCCCCTCGATGTTTTCCTTCACCGTAAAGCTCGTGGTGTGACTAATCACTGTACGTAAGTTCAGAAAACTCATTGGTACAGTCGGGATTCGAACTTGCGACCTTTGTGTCGCAGGCAACTGCTCGAACCACTCGGCCACCACGGCTCACGTTTTATGATACCTGTTAATTACTACTTGTGAAGCATAAATACTTTAAAGTGAAATAGAATGAAAGTTTTCCAATTATACTAAATACCTACTTTGAGATGTCACTCATCAAAGTTTATTCGAGGATAAATAAAAACTATTATGGTGATGAATATTTCTAATAACACATCGTGAAGACATCGGTATACGTTGAGTTGTGAAGGAACCTGAAGTAACCGCGCGCGAGCGATGCCCCTCGTGTTGCAAGCGTCCATCGCCGGTGGTAACCGCTTACCATCACCCGGGCCGCATGCCTGTTTGCCACCTTTGTTGTATATATATTTTTTAATTGGCTCGCTTAGCCTGAATTTAGGTGACTATTCCGAATGAAGTAAACAATGACGAGACCAAAAGGTCTCCAGTAAGACACTTCTAAGGTGCTAAGGGGACCGTGTGGGGTTTGAAACTCGGCTAAGGGAGTTGCCGATTCACAAACTGGGCTCTCATTTTCATGTTGGGCTGGACGTTTGAGAAAAAATTCTATGGCGTATGTATCGTCGAGTCGAACTTGAGTAAAGTCAATGGACTCCCCATCTGTCACGTTGTCTAGGTACTACCTAAATACCTCAGCCTACCCTTGTGGGAAGGCGTGTAAGTATGGAATTAAGCAAACGTATTTTTTTTATTAAGAGTATGTAGATATATATATATATATATTGATATATAGATATATATATATTGCATCTCATAGAGTGCTATATACTCTATGAGATGCAAAAAAGAAACAAGCTAGGGTCCCGTAAGAGAACCCGTATTAAATAAATGATTAGATCCAATGACATTTCAATTTCGTGCGGTAATCAATCTATCGTACGCGCCAGTTTTACTTATAATTTTATTGTCTATAGTATCAATAACAAGACTATACACATCCAATGTGTTTCTAACTTTATGATTATTCTGATCAAAAATATAGAAGATCTAAAAATAAATAGAATAATAACGAGAGTGTAATCACCACCTGAACTTTCAATATGTTCTAAATAAGGAATATTCGTTCATTCATGCATTCGTTCATTCATGAATGATTAACGTTAGATACGTCATAGTGTTGAGCGTGACGCATGACTTTCGAATAAGGCATCAAGAATATAGTGATTGGAACAAGGTAACAAGGAATTATATTTACTGCGTCCCAGTTAATAGGGCTGAAATTTCCATAGACATAAATTGAAAATGAGAATTTGGAATTAATAAGAATGTTTTTTTTTTATATACTAAATGTGTCCTACTGCCGCCTACAGCGTCCATAGGAGGTGTGTTGAAGAGGTGTAGTTCAAGAGATCTTCTGGCCAAAGTTGGACTAGTCCGACTCAGGCAGTACTTCCGCATTTTTTATACAACAAGAGAGGCATATGGCCCATCTGATGGGAAGCGGTTACCGTAGCCTATTTACGCTCACGATACCGTAGTATCACATTACAGAAGATCGCAACTATGCCACTGATTTTGGGTGTAACAATAATCCTGTGGTAAGTCCTCACCCTTTCATATCAGTTGATGTTATATTTAACTTAAGTTAGAACGATCAAATTACTGACGTCATCACAAAAGGTTACAATACGATCAATTTAGGTGTATTTATTGGTAACAAATCATCTTCATCTTTTCTTACAGGCCTCGAGGCTACCAAAACGCTTCGTAGATTGAAAATGGATATTGATTTTCTATCAACCTTCAAACCTAGACACGATGTTAGTGATTTTGTACCTTATCTCCGTTCGGATACATGAAACCTATTTATATAAGGTGTTATAAAGGTTCTACGCAGTAGGTACATTAAGCTATTTTTGATAAGGGTCGCAATAGTTATCTTCTTGTAGCGATTAAGATAAAAATTGAACACGCTGTCTTAAATTCTTTAATAAGTCTACAATCTTGATTAAATTTCATGAATATGTGGGCTCAGTTGATAAATTTATTTCTGACTGCGGTCCGTCCCGGCTTCGCAAGGGTGGACATACGATTTTTCTTTATAAAAAAAATGTTAGCCTCTTTCTCAGGGTGAATGTAGGTTTCCAATGGTGAAAGAATTTTTAAATCGGTCCAGTAGTTTCAGAGCCTATTCAATACAAACGTTTCCTCTTGCAACTTAAAAAAACAACTTGTTTATCAGCCGAAATACTTATTAATTTACTTAGTTATTTGTCAATAGTACGCGAAATCGGCCATGTCTATCAATGCGGTTTGAAGCAAGAGGTCTGTAAATCAAGCGAGAACTGGTGCTCTAATTTAGCTGCCTTCAACACTTGGACCTTGGCGTGATGATATGCATATATGTTTAACGTGTCATGTCTAACGATATAGATATATATCACCAGACCCTGCCGAAACTCGCAGAAACGGTTAGAAAATTCTTAGAAACTATTTGATAATATAGAAGTTTTAAAGTGTATTTTGTAATATTGTAAATTAGTTTATTAATGTTATTATTATTATAATTTTCTTTTAACATCATATTGGTATACCTACTGTAAGGAGGTTAGTGTGTGTAAATAAATAAATATATGAAAATTTTAGTCTGAACTAAAGTTAGGATGGGACACTCAATTGAGACATACCTGAATGTTTCCAAGCCTTTGTTCCGAGGATAAAAGACCGGAATTGTATAATGCCGTTGATCCGCTCCCCGTATGCCCTGTGACGGAACAATTTTATTCAACACTTGAATAGACATAATACCAGTCTTAGTGCTAAGACCTTGTCATTTATGGGGGCCCCTGCCCCCTTTTCTTGAAGCGTTCCCTAGATATCGGATAGCGGTAAGTCAGTAGTAACTAACTAGAAGAGCTGCCTACTCGATTTTCTTTCAAGGCTTACTTCACAAGGACCATAAAGCTTTTCTTGAAAATGGTGTCTCTAATGTCAGTTTGAATAATGTATTTTATATACCTAATTAATTTAATTCCTAATTATATAAGTTTGACTACTTCATTATATAATAAATAATATATCCTCACGCCTTCACAAGGGGCCCCGAAAGGGTAGACAGAGGTGTATAGGTAATACCCAACGTGACAGATGGCGAGTCCATCGCCGTTACTCAAGCACGACTATACATACGCCTTTGAATGGCTTCTCATACATATGCAGGTTTCCTCTCGTTGTTTTCCTTCACCGTAAAGCTCGCGGTGTGGCTAATCTCTGTTCTTAAGTTCAGAAGAACTCATTGGTACAGTCGGGATTCGAACTTGCGGTCTTTGTGTCGCAGGCAACTACTGGAAGCACTCGGCCACCACGGCTCTTGAATTTAATAAGTTCCTATATTCGATGCAGTATTGGGTTTATCCCGAATATTCTGGTTGTATCTTAGTTTTGTTATTCTAGGTATGATGCTGCAAGCTAGCTATCTCCTTACTTCAGGTGTTGCGCGGTAAGGTGGCAAGTTTGCGACTGTGTGTACCACAGGCTGCGGACAGACACATATCAAGTACGGTAACGGTGACCATAAAAATCAAAATCTTTTTATTTCACATAGGCCCAGGTGGGCACTTATAAAACGTCGAAAAAGAAGCACGGTTCGGGTTGGTCGCTTCCATGGAGAAGAACCGGCAAGAAACTCCATGGTTACTCTTTTCAAATCATTAGGCATATACAATATTTTTTTCGTTACAGCATACATAAAACAAGATAATTATAACAATGTTAGCAAGATCTAAGAATCTACAAAGCCTACAATGTTCTCACATTCACAAATTAGACAAATTAAACAAGTGACACAAATATTGTCATCAGTACTGTAACTAATTCTGGTCAAGATATGGAATAAATTTAAATAAAAAAAGTCAAATTATTATTGTAAAAAAAAACCCGAATTGAGAAAAGAAATAATGTAACCTTTCATGTATGAAATGTATTTCATACAATAATGTATTCTCTGCCACCGCTGTTGGATGAACCTTGGGCGGGTACCAATCTACTAAAATTGGCGGCCATTACGCGAGCGCTGCGTACACTCAATGGGTTCGCTCAAAGGGTGGATTTGTTATCATGATCGTTGGAAGAGGTCACATGGGGCGCAATATACTTTCAATTTAACCAATTCGTCTAATTCAAGGCTATACCTACATATGATCGCACAGTCCCTCACGACGTGAACAGAAACAATAGAGCACCAGTTCTAACTTACAAAGCTCTTTCGCTTTATACACATTCATCTGCCTCTTCATACATACATGCTCGCCAATTTCGAGCACTTGTATTAGTACTTCTTCGTAGTTATAAATGTGCACAATAATCTATTATTACATATAATAAAAATGTTACGGATCGCTGTCTGTACATGGAAGATATATACGACAAAATATATGATTGGGTGGTGGTGGAGCCGTGGTGGCCGAGTGGTTCGAGCAGTTGCCTGCGACGCAAAGGTCGCAAGTTCGAATCCCAACTGTACCAATGAGTTTTTCTGAACTTAAGTACAGTGATTAGTCACACCACGAGCTGAACGGTGAAGGAAAACATCGAGAGGAAACCTGCATACGTCTGAGAAGAAATTCAAAGGCGTATGTATAGTCGTGCTGGAGTAACGGCGATGGACTCGCCATTTGTCACGTTGGCACCTAATATACCTCTGGCGGAAAGTGGGTGTGTGGGTATTACCTATACAGCTCTGCCTACCCCTTCGGGGACCCTTGTGGGAAGGCGTGAGGATATATATTATATTATATATGATTGGGACCTTTATCAACGCAAACAGCACCCAAAACTGTGCGTTTGTGCACGCTAATCTCAGCAACGGCTTATCCGATTTCGATGTGGTTTTCACTAATATATTGTGGTAAACTTCCACTTAACATATATAATAACTTACTTAACATAATAAACCAAAAGATATGTCCAAAAATTGCTGCCCAAAGTCACTATTCCACGCAGTCGATGTCGCGGGCACAGCTAGTATACATATAAATGTGTTGAGTCCTTGCATGGTAACGGGAACAATCCTTCAGGCTCTCGCGACAAATTGGGGGATTTATTCACATCACGCAACAGAAAGGATTACGTGAATGTAATTGTTTTATTATATACCATGTACCTACATATTCATGTGAGTAATTATAAAGGGTTTTAGGTACACATAGACTGTGATAATTGATTTATTTAATTTATTGAAGCTGTGGTTGCCGAAATATACGAGTGGCCGTCACAACGCAAAATGTTAAATCGATTCCCGCCTGTATCAACGACTTTTTCTAAATTTGTTATTACATCTTCACGCCGGAGGGGTAGGTAGAGGTGTGTTTCACCTACTCACCCACTTTCGTCGGAAATATATTTCAGACCCTCGTTGTCCATCACTGTACTCAAGCATGACTGTAAAAATGTCTTTGAATTTCTTCTCAAACGTATGCATGTTTCCTATCGATCCTTCATTTAAAGCTCGTGGTGTGACTATTCACTGTACTCTGCCTACCTCTTCGGAGACCCTTGTGGGAAGGCGTAAGGATATATTATTTATATTATTATTATTATTAATATACCTACATACATTTTAGATTTCTACTCAAACGATGATTCCTTCGCCATGAAGCTCGTGGTGGTTAATCGCTGTACTTAAGTTGAGAAAAAAAAACTCATTGATATAGACCGCTTAAACTTACGGTCTTGGTTATACAGGAGTTAATTTATTATTGGAGTTTTGTGAGTATCATGTTATGCTAATTAATATTTAAGACAAGAGGGATCTCTTTACATTGCACTGTAAAATAATAATTTCTAAAGTAGAGCATGGTAATAAAATTATCATATCGAATACATTTGGATCGTAGCAGAAAAAAGAAGACGGGAAATTTTCTGCATTAATAATATATTCAGCTTGGGATGTAGGGCTCTCGCTACACGACTTAACTTAGTGTCGTAACCATTGGACGAAAAGAAATGACTTTTATAACTGGTTGGGGTATAGTTGCGAGTATTTTTTATTTGTACAGATCGCTTGTTCTGACTTCTGTCTGGGCGCTACCAGCGCTCCAAGCTGCGTAGTTTACGGTCGTGGGTTCTATTCGCGCGTATTTGTATGTAAACACAAATGTTCGTACGTGAAGGAAGACATCTTGAAAAATTCTGTGAGTTGACATTTGAAAAACGATGATGGACTCTCCATATCATATCACATTAGTTCCTAGATAGATGGAGACCTTTGTAAACCATATAGTGAAAATAAGCTCGGGTTGCTATGTCAAAAGAAATTTCCGAGCCCTGCAATTCGCAGCGCATCCGCAGTTAACAGCACTGAAACACATTTACTATTCTTATGGTAACACTGACCAGAAGGCTATCAATCAGAGCGCTCGTCAAGCCGAACACGCCAATAGACAAACAGACGGTTTATTGTTCCATGCCGCCGTATCCGATGGACTGTTGCGTAAACTGGCCGTGATGATGGAAAACAATTTTAGTAAGTATATGCTATATCTACTGGACTGCAACATCCGATTCTCTTAAATCTGGATCCATTAAGGATCTAAACGAAAGCTCTCAAGAGCCCACTTAAGCCTGCACAAAAAAAAAATTATAGACCGATTCATATTCGACTATAAGCGATTATTACAGTATCGAATTAAATTTATCCCACCACAAAAAAGTCGTGAAAAATGTTGCCAAGACCTGATCATATGTCTCGCACTGTTAAGTTATCAGATCTCAAGTAGAGCCAAGCATCTAACTATAAAGTATAAACACCCTAACTCTTCTTCTTCTTCTTCTCAGCATATATGCGTCCACTGCTGGACATATGCCTCATGCATGGATTTTCAAGCTGATCTTGATGCGGCGATCCTACTCTAATCTAATCTAATCCTACCCTAACTCTACAAGCCATCATTTCACAGACTACCGTGCCTCTAGATTCGTTGTCGACTATTATTTTGAGAAGAATTGTTTGATTGAGAAAACCTATCTGAATTCTCTAACCATTCTTGTCGAAATCTTTTCCGAAGCAGTATTTTTTGACTACTAGTGTAGAAAGAGTCGAATTCCGAAAGAAAAAAGAAGTTGTAGATCTAAAATTGAATAAACAGTTTTATATTCAAACATAAGGGATGAAAGAATCGCCCTCTTCATCATTAACATTCGTTGCGAAGTTTGTGAAATCTACCTCATTATTTGAAATCTTTAGGGTAGGCTTATATTACAGATTGCATTACTAATGAGGTCAGCTGACGTAGGCTGGGCCTGCTGAGCGACTAGGCTTATGATTTTTTTAATACTTGGAAAGTATTTAATTTAACGATATCGGATCAAAGTATGTATAGATAGTGGCATGCACGAAGACGCGCCCCACTATTCTTCCCTATAGTTTATAGTGTAAAGTGTGCAACCTTCCACTAATGTTTGAGTATTGTCGGTACACACTGATTACCTATGAGTGCACACGCACACTACAATGAATAGACTCGGGTCATACTCCCCGCATCCCGCGACCCCCTTGACTGAAAAATGGTGGGGCGCGTTTTCGTGGATGGCACTATGTATACCTAGGTATTAAAATAGGATTCGGTGACAAATTACGTCAGAGATAATATGCAGAGCTCTCGTCCGTTCCTTCCTGGCCACTGGGTCTGTCATAGATATATTTTTCAAAATATCA